>JAWHQI010000295.1:960000-2179036 GCA_033032865.1 Dactylorhiza incarnata
TATATACACGTATATACATGTATATATATACACGAGTGACAGGGCACGGGGGCCCCCCGTGCGGGCGGCGACATTCGGCGTGAGCGACATTCGGCATGGGCGGCGACATTCGGCGGGAGCGGCAACATTCGGCAAGGGTGGTGACTTTCTGCCGGGGGTGATATATATTTATATTAGTATATATAAAACTTAATTTAATTTTGTTCAACAAAAAACATATGGCATGATGGTTGTTATATTTGGTTGACATAGTGGAGACCTGGGTTCAAATCTCACCATTGACAAATTTTGTGAAATTAAAAAACGGGTCATATGACACTCATTTTTCAATAAATTTAGGGGTAAAATCGTAATTTCATGTTGTAGGGTACTCTACACCTTCATAGTTTTAGGTCACCCCTTAGTAGATTTAGGAGACCTATGAAAAAGTGGAGAGAGAGAGAGTGATTTGATCCGACGGCTGATGAAATATCATGCCAGATTCGACGGACGTAATCATTTCAACGGCTTTAAAATTCATGGGTTTGATACTTCTTTATATATGATAAAGATAAAGATATATATCTATATCTATACTATATTAAAAAGAAATACTGTGATCTGCGAGTAGCCTGAAATAAAAATTCATGTAAAAAATCAGAATTTCTAATTATGGTGCGTTAATTACAGATCGTCCGATTCCTGCACAGCACCCTGTACAACCCGCTGAACCCCTCGACATTCCTCAGCCCTAACACGCACCACTCCGCCTCGCACGACAACGCGCTCCCCTCTACTGTTCCCGCTCCCCTCTACCGTTCCCGCTCCCGCTCACGCCTTCTTCGGCAATATTCCTGAAGCCGCCTCCTTCTCTCACGCATCCTCCACTCACTCCTCTCACGCTTCCTCCACTCAAGCTGATAGTCTAAGACATTTTCGGCATAGAGCTTTCTCCTTCCCAGTCGAGGTGAGAGTCGCTGTCTAGGTCGTCTTCAACATCAAGCCTCCCCGTGACTTTTCTAGGGCAGAGTTCCGTTGGTCGGAGAATGCGAAGGTGTATCAGGCAGCTGCATCGATGGAGAATGGCGTGCTTGGTCTAGGGTCGATTGAGGCTTCTCCTTCAATCGCCCTCCTCTTCCCGTGCCTCACCCACGACTATTCCAGGGCAGAGTTCTACCTGCCGGAGAATGTGAAGGTTGATCAGGTGGCTACATCGATGGTGAACGGAGTGCTTGGTCTAGGGCCGATCGAGGCTTCTCCCTCTTCTGGTCCGCTGCTTGGAGATTCTACCCAAGTTTTGGCTTATTTTGTGGTGTCCAAGCCTGGAGAGCCTCCCGTGGATGGCAAGACTTACACGGATTCTGATGGATTGACTGCTGCGTCTGAGAAATGGGCTTCTATGGTGGCGGGACGATTGCATAGACCTGGTTTCTCTTGCCAGGTATCTGAATCTTATATTTCATCGCATGCTTAAGCAATTGATTAGTAATGGTAAAGATGAAATGTGGAAATGATAAGATGATTTTAGATGTCTATTTACTCTGCTGGGATTTGGATCTAGAAGGAGTCGGCAAACAATTTCAATAGAATTTGTCCAAAAAATTGGGTAAAAGAAAACAAGGGATGAACACCCCTGATCTTTAACTTACATCAAATAACTCAAAAAAGTGGAAATACCTTTGACGTCGAAGCAGTTATTATTGTTTAAAAGATGTTCTACTTGCATTCTTATTTTTATAGAATGTTTTTTCTTTTAAATTATGCAATCCCCATCACACACTACAAATGTTTCATTGGACATTCGTATGCATTACTTTTAAAAAGCAAGGTCTTGAATATAAGCTTGAATTTGTGTTATTTAAGTTCTTTCAATTCTAAATCATACGCTGCAACTTTGGTATTTTCTCTCAGTGTCCATTCTTACACCTAAACTTCTATACTACTGTGTAAGCCTCATACTGATGTAAGCTCCCATGACAAATATTGCTTTCACGACAAATGTTGTCACCCATGAGTAATGTTGCCACCCACGACAAATGTCGCCACCCACGACAAATGTCGCCACCAACGACAAATGTCGCCACCAACGACAAATGTCGCCACCAACGACAAATGTCACCACCATGACAAATGTCGTCCCCACGATAATGGTCGCCCACACGACAAATGTCGTCACCCATGACAAATGTCGCCACCATGACAAATGTCGTCCCCACGACAATTGTCACCCACACGACAAATCTCGCCCCCAACGACAAATGAGGCCCCCACGATAAATGTCGCCCCCCACGACAAATGTCACCCCCCACGACAAATGTCGCCCCCACGACAAATGTCGCCTCTCATGACAAATGTCTCCCTTACGACAAATGCTGCCTTGGATCGGGCCGGAGGCCCGTGCCTGTCACTCGTATATATATATATATATATATCTATATTTATACTATTCTAAAAAGAAATACTGAGGCCTGCGAATATCGTGAAATTAAAATTCATTGAAAAAATCTGGACCGTTAATAATGGCTTGATTAATAGGAACCGTCCATCATCAACCCCCAAATTGCCTCCCTCTCTCTCCTCATTCCCGATCGTAGAAAAAAGGCGAGTCTATTTCGTTCTTCCCCTCTCCCGCTCTCGATTATGGTGTAGTTCTCAAGCTCAGCGACGGAAGCCCTCCTTCTCTCATGCGACGGAAGCCTTCCTCCTCTTAGTCTGACCGATGGAAGCCCTCTCCTCTCATTCCTACCGATGACAGTTCGCTATTCCGCTTCTCGCCCTCCCGAGTCGCCCACATCTTGCGTCCCCTGATATGATTTGTTAATCTCAGCACACAGAAATGATACAACACAGGATTTCAGCTAAGAAATAAGCGGGAAAACAATCAAGAAGATTCAAAGATACAATCAGCCCTAAGGAGTTAACTCCTGAACAGACTGCCACAAACTCTCTCCCACGGGAAAGATCAAGAATTCACTTAAATCTCAAGTATCCAGCACGCTACCCATCCCCCCTTATTTATACAATTTCAAATCAACAAGAAAAGACAGAAGTACCCTTAACCCACATACATTGTAAACAGACAAAATTACCCCCTAACAACCAACTAAAACTGTCAACGGCCAAGTCATTCCAGATGGCATCTAGCTGGATCGTAACAGGGCATCCTCCTTAAAACTTCCTTGACCTCAAGGAACTAAGTGCGGGCAAATGCGGCGTAGATACGCCAAGTCTTCCCAAGTAGCGTCAGCTTCAGTCCCATTGGACCACTGAACCAGAAACTGTGCAATCACACGCCCATCCCGCTGTATCATTCGTCGACCAAGCACACGCGCAGGCTCAATCAATGCAGTACCATCTGGAGCCACAGCATTTGGTAATGACATAACCTGATCAGGGGCTTCTCCTTTGAATTCCCTCAACTGGGAAACGTGGAATGTATGGTGAATTTTGACATCACTGGGTAGATTCAGACGGTAGGCCACCTCTCCTACCCTTTCCACAACTTGGAATGGTCCAAAAAACTTTGTGGAAAGCTTGTGAAACCCATGAGTTCTCAAACTCACCTGTTTGTAAGGCTGAATCCTCACAAATACCCAAGATCCAACTTGCAGTACCCTTTCCCGGCGCTTTTTATCCGCTAAAACCTTCATTCTGTTTTGGGCTTGCTGAAGGTTAAACTTCAGAATGGACAGCATTCTCTCCCGGGCTGTTAAGGAACGATCCACATCAACTGATATTGCTTCCCCCTCAATGTAAGGAAAATGTAAAGGTGGTTCTTGGCCATATACAACCTGATAAGGAGTCATCTTACTTGCACTGTGAAAAGAGGTGTTATACCACCACTCGGCCAGGGCTAACCAGGATATCCACTCTTTTGGTCTTTCGAAGCACATACATCGTAAATAAGCTTCTACACACCGGTTCACTATCTCTGTCTGACCATCAGATTGAGGATGGTAGGCCGTAGACATATTAATTTGAATCTGCAATACACGGAAAAGTTCTTGCCAAAACAGACTCAAGAAAATCGTATCACGGTCACACACAATTGCTTTAGGGAGCCCATGAAGACGCACCACTGAGTTGATAAATTCTTTTGCTACTTTTTCAGCCGTGTAGGGGTGACTCAAAGGCACAAAATGAGCTTGCTTGCTCAACCTATCCACGACCACAAGGATAGTAGTCTTTCCCTGGCTTGGGGGTAATCCATCGATCAAATCCATAGATATCTCTTCCCAAATCCGATCCGGTATGGGTAATGGTTGAAGCAAACCCATAGGCTTTTGGTGATCTGATTTACATCGTTGACACACCTCACACTCCTGGATATACTTATAAATTTCAGGCTTCATTCTTCTCCAATAGAACATTCTCTTAATCTTTTGATAAGTGGCTGTTATTCCTGAATGCCCCCCATAGCTCCATCATGATAGAGTTTAAAAATGGTATGTTTCACCTCCTGACTATTGCTCACCACCAACTTCCCTTTCCTCTTCAACAACCCCCTTATCCATTCATACTTAGGCCTGGACTCAGCATCAAGTTCCTTTGCCTGTATAATCCCCTGAAGATGAACATCATCCACCCAAGAAGACTTAACCTGCTGCAGCAAATCTGATTGCGCAGTTGATAAAACATGTAGTTCCGGCCCAGGAAAAGTACGAGACAAGGCATCAGCACACTTATTGTCCACCCCCTTCTTATATTGTATTTGAAACTCATAACCCAATAATTTGGCTACATGTTTCTGTTGAAATGGTGTGGCAATTTTCTGGTCCAAAAGAAATTGTAAGCTTTGATGATCAGATTTTATAATGAAGGTTGTGCCCAACAAGTAGTGACGCCAATGTTGGATAGCTAGCACCAAAGCTAATAATTCCTTATCATAAACTGATAAAGCAGCATTTCTGGGTCCAAGAGACTTACTGAAATAAGCCACAGGATGATTACTTTGCATAAGTACTGCCCCCAACCCCAATTCAGAGGCATCTGTTTCCAACACAAAAGGTTTTGAAAAATCTGGCAAAGCTAATACTGGGGGACTTGTCACCGCCAGCTTGAGATTTTCAAACGCAGATTGAGCTTCTTCAGTCCACTGGAAAGCATTTGTTCTAAGTAAATTAGTTAATGGCCTAGCAATACTTCCATAATTTCGGATAAACCTTCTATAGTAACCTGTTAAACCAAGAAATCCTCGCAATTTCTTAACAGTTGTAGGTGCCGGCCATTGTAACATTGCTTGAATCTTTCCAGGATCAGTGGACACCCCGTCCTTTGATATCAAATGTCCCAAATACTGCACCTGCTGAACCCCAAAAGAACACTTACTCCTCTTTGCATAAAGCTTATGCTGCCTGAAAACCCCAAAGGTATAATGGAGATGAGCCACATGATCCTTCCAAGTTTTGCTAAATACAAGAATGTCATCAAAAAACACTAGAATAAAACGTCGTAGTTGATCCTGGAACAGCTGATTCATTAAACTTTGGAACGTAGACGGAGCATTAGTGAGCCCAAAGGGCATCACAAGAAATTCATAATGCCCATGATGAGTTCTAAATGCTGTCTTATGTACATCTTCCGGTGCCATTAAAACTTGGTGATACCCAGCTCTCAAATCCAATTTAGAAAAGTATGTTGCCCCCTGCAATTCATCTATCAACTCCTCTATGATAGGTATAGGAAACTTATTCTTAATTGTGTAGGAGTTAAGCTTCCTATAATCAACACATAGTCTCCAAGAACCATCAGATTTCTTTACTAGTACCACAGGGGAACCAAATGAACTGCTGATGTGCTGGATTATCCCGGCAGCTAACATTTCCCTCACCACCCTTTCAATTTCGTTTTTTTGAAGTGGAGGGTACCTATAAGGTCTTAAGTTTACCTCTACAGCTCCCTCCTTCAAAGGAATTGTGTGCTCGTGTCCTCTTTGGGGTGGCAGTCCGACAGGTTCGTCAAATATGTCAGCAAATTCATGTAGCAAAGCTTGTAATTCTGCCTCTTCTGAAGGAACAAGTACCTGCACATACTGACAAGAGGCATTTAATTCACACACAGACCTTTGCTGAACATAGGTGGTTTCCTGCACCTGACATATAGCCATCAATTGAAGTTTTGCTGAAGAGGAGAGAAGTTTGTCCATCTTCCTTTGTTTAATCCATGCCCCTGGTAAGGATTTAGAACCCCTTAAAGAAACCTTCCTGCCCTTGACAGTGAAGTCCATTCTTAATTCCTTGAAATCCCAATGAACCATTCCAAGTGTAATCAGCCACTGAATACCCAATACAACTTCACAGCCCCCTAAAGGAATCACCAACATCTCGGAAACAAAAGAGGCCTCCTGCATTTTCCAGGCAAAGTCCTGCACCATTAAGGAACTACAAATGCTTTTTCCATCTGCAATTGATACATTAAAGCTCGGTATCGACATCAACTCACAGCCCAGTTTCTCAGCCGTCTGGTTATCTAAGAAGTTATGCGTACTACCAGAATCAATGAGCACCTGGATTGGCTTTCCCCTGTAGGAAGCAGTCACACGCATAGTATTAAAATTCGATATACCAGTCATGGCATGTGTGGATAACTGAGGTGAAACATCAACCTCAACAGCCTCTATAAGAAGTGATGGATCATCTTCGAGTTCCTGTTCCCCTTCATCCAACACTAGTTCTAAGGAATACGATTGCCGTCTCCCTAAACATTTATGTCCCGGAGAGTACTTACTATCGCACCAGAAGCATAATCCCTTAGCACGTTTCTCATCCATCTCTGTGGAATTTAAGCGCCGTCCTGGATAGGATGATGGAGCGGCGGGCTTATGTGAGCTGCTAGCCTCTCCCTTTTGAAACAATTTGGGTGCCGCAGGCATGAAAGAGCGGTCAGAACGTACCGGTGCTGAAAATGGTGCTGTCGTCACACCCTTCGTTCCCAAGGACTCGCGATGTTCTTGCAATCGAGCCAAAGAGAAGACGTCCAAGAGAGTTTTCGGCTGAAACATACGGATGGCGTAGCCAATATTATCCTTAAGGCCAGCTAGACAAAAACTAATTGCATGTTCCTCCGGAATTTCAACTCTATGCAGCAACAAATCGAATTCATCCAAGTAAGATTGCACCGAGCCACGCTGACGCAAATTCTTCAACTCCCCCATTGGATCGGAACTCAGCAGTGAGCCAAAACGCTGATGTAAGGCCTGGCAGTAATCCTCCCAGGAAGGCCATTCCCTAGAAATTCTTGCCTTCATAAACGATTGGTGCCAATAAAGAGCGCGGCCCTCCAAATGAATCGATGCCATCTTAACCTTAAGATCTGGTGTTGTCCCTTCCACATCAAAATACTGATCTGCCTTATAGACCCATTCACGCAAATCGTCCCCCCAAAACTTAGGAAAATCCAATCGTGGTAATCGAAAAGGCAGTTGTCCTGCAGAACCAGATGTCGGCGCAATTCCGGTAGCCTCGCCCTGAGCAAGTGAGGCCCCAACCTCAGAAAGCTGATCTGGTTTAAAAGAAGAAAACAGATCGCGCAATTCCGCCATTGATTTACTGTGTTGCTCTGTTAAAGAATGCATGGATCGTGCCAAGGCCTCATTATTTTGACGTAAAATCTCCTCAAGCGATTTCGTCTGGTGATCCGCCATGGATTGGACAAATCGAGTCAATGTGTCCTGCTGTTGGCGCAAAGCCTCCAGATCTGCTAACATCTCTCTAGAACGGTGGGCATCCGACGCCGGCATGATGACGATGGGAGATCAGTCCCTCTGATACCAATGATATGATTTGTTAATCTCAGCACACAGAAATGATACAACACAGGATTTCAGCTAAGAAATAAGCGGGAAAACAATCAAGAAGATTCAAAGATACAATCAGCCCTAAGGAGTTAACTCCTGAACAGACTGCCACAAACTCTCTCCCACGGGAAAGATCAAGAATTCACTTAAATCTCAAGTATCCAGCACGCTACCCATCCCCCTTTATTTATACAATTTCAAATCAACAAGAAAAGACAGAAGTACCATTAACCCACATACATTGTAAACAGACAAAATTACCCCCTAACAACCAACTAAAACTGTCAACGGCCAAGTCATTCCAGATGGCATCTAGCTGGATTGTAACATCCCCCCATCTCCTTCGTGATCTAGGGCTCCCAAGTCGACCCGACGGTGAGTACTCCGCAGAAGCCCTCTCCTCTCAGTCCTACCGATGACGCTTCGCTATTCCGCTTCTCGCCCTCCCGAGTCGCCCACATATCGCATCCCCCCATCTCCTTCGTGATCTAGGGCTCCCAAGTTGACCCGACAGAGACTACTCCGTAGCGATCTAAACGTCTTCCCCTGCAGCTATCCCACCGCCTTCAACCTTCGGCTTCCATCGCAACATAGGGTTCCTCCATCGCAACATCGGGATACTTTCTTTTCTCCCGCTCCCCCACCATCGCAGGAGTAGGGCTCCTCCATCGCAACACCTTCAGTTTTCACCTTCTTCGCCAAGCCTCTGATAGCTATGCCTCCCATGCTCCAATTTTTCGTTGCCATTCCCCCATGAGAGCTGCTTTATATCAAGGTAAAACTCTAACCTATTACCACTCTATTACAACCTGCTGCAATAGAGAGGAGATTTCTCCAATTTAATGCCCAGTAACTTATATTGTCTGACTCTTTTTCTTCATCTTCTTCCTTTTACCCAAGGTTCACTTGCTGCCCTTTGAGACATGATTTCTCTGCTTTCCCCAGGTCACCGAATGGACCTTTTACTATTTTGCAAATGATTTATTTAATTTTGTTCTGCTCTCCTTATTTTCATCAGCTATTCGCATCGTCTCTTCTTCAGAGAGCTTCTAATATGTTCTGCTTCCAGGCAATGGGCTCTCTCTATTCTTTCTCTGGATTTTCCAGCTTGAGGTATGATTTTGGCTACAGCTTATTAAAATGGGTAATGTTAGACCTACTAAAGTATGTCTACAAATATTTTTTATTTGATTTTAATCAATTCTTATTAAGATCTATCTATCCCAGGACTTCGAACATGGTCAGAGCATTCTTCTTCATATAAAAAATCTTTATTTAACCTGGTGAGAGCTATCTTCAGACTTCTGGCAAATTCCTCTGATTTCAGGTACTTAATCTCAAGACTATATGAATTTTACTACTTTGTTACTACAAAAGCGGTTGTTATGGCATAATTTGCTATTGTCAATAGAGTTACCACAACCGTGTTCCTGTAAACACAGTTTTATATTCACTTTCTCATTGTGCACATATAACAGAACTCCGTCCAAATCAATTTGTTCTAAAAATGTATGTAGATGGGTGGTCGATCAGATGTGCAGAATGAGCTGCTCTACAAGATTATCTTCCCTGAAAGACCAGGAGCCCTAATGAAGTTTTTGAGTGTATTCAGTCCCCGTTGGAACATAAGCCTGTTTCATTATAGATCCCAGGTCCGAAAACTTTCATTCAAATAGATTATATTGTTTATTCTTTGTTTATCATGATATTTTAATTAATATTAGAAGGCTTTCGATTCTTCTTTTGTTTGGTCTTTGCTACGCTACCGAAGATGAGCCACTTTACTTACCTTGCATAATATTTAGTGTAATAAATGAAAGTTAAAAAAATGGAGAAATTATTACGAGCGAGGAAGTTTGTTCTTTAGAATTGCCCTCCTTTCGGTGTACCTTTTATTTTAGCGGATCAATCTAATTGTAATGCTTTCATAAGAAAACTCAAAGCCTCGAAGCTGAAAGGTTTAGGACGGCATAGAACATCCTTACGGAACGAACATTGGATATTCACCGTAAAGATAATTAATCGCCTAGAATGTCGCCGCCCACGTCCAATGTCACCGCGTACGACCAATGTCGCCACCCACGACCAATAATTCCTTACTGTCTTGCTTATTGACATTATCAAATAATTGGTAGATTTTGAGGTGATTCGATTTGTCCACTTTCCATTTGTTTATTGTGCAATGACATTTGAGGTTGATAGTTCTATATTTTTAGTGAATTTTAGTGAATTTTATAAATTGATGTTACATCAATTATAATACCAGAGTGGGTTATAAATTATGGTCTGGATTGCTGCATGTAAGAATGTTCTATTCTGGATTGCTGCTTATAAATTCTCTTTTATGTGCCAGATTTGGTTGCACTGCTGCTTATAAATTCAGTTTTATGGTACTCCATTCATATCATCTACAAGAACTCCAACGAAGACAGGAATTCATCTAATCTTTCAGGCCATCTGGTAAGGGTTGCTTATGTACATAATTACATGTCAATGGAAGTTGATGTTACCATATAAACGGCGTGCTAATATTAATGTGGTAGTTATATATTTGCATATCATATGTATATATACGAGTGAATGCATTGGGGCCCTTTGTGCCCCGCACGATTGTACCCCGGCCATGAAGGTACCTGACTCGACGACGCCCCCACGACAAATGCCGCCCCCACGATAAATGTCCCCCCCACGATAAATGTCGCCCCCCACGACAAATGTTGCCCTCACGATAAATGTCTCCTTAGATCGGGCCGGAGGCCCGTGCCTGTCACTCGTATATATATACAGATATATATATATATGTATATATATACGGATATATATATGTATATATATACGTATATACGTATGTATACATATATACGTATATATCTACAAATATATATGTATATACATATATATCTACATATATATATATATATACGTATATATATATGTATATATATATATCTATATTATATAAAGAAAAATTTTTAGGCCCATAATGAGACCAAATTAGAACCGATTATTGAATCCAGCCATTGGATCAAGATGAAATGGGCTGCAAATAGCCATTTCCTGGATTTTCCCCTCCCTCTCGATACAGCTCGATACTCACCGTTCACCTCCGCCGTCCCACGACTCTCTTCGCCGCCGCCGCCGGAGCCACCGCCGGCCTGACCGGAGCACACCGGCAGGTTCGCCGGACTCCGACAAACTTGCCGGTGTGCTCCGGTCAGGCCGCCAGTGGCGGCAGCGGAGGGAGCCGTCGTATACATATATACGTATATATCTACAAATATATATGTATACACATATATATACATATATATCTACATATATATACGTATATACGTATATATATCTATATTATATAAAGAAAAATTTTTAGGCCCATAATGAGACCAAATTAGAACCGATTATTGAATCCAGCCATTGGATCAAGATGAAATGGGCTGCAAATAGCCATTTCCTGGATTTTCCCCTCCCTCTCGATACAGCTCGATACTCACCGTTCACCTCCGCCTTCCCACGGCTCTCTTCGCCGCCGCCGCCGGAGCCACCGCCGGCCTGACCGGAGCACACCGGCAGGTTCGCCGGACTCCGACGAACCTGCCGGTGTGCTCCGGTGAGGCCGCCAGTGGCGGCAGCGGAAGGAGCCGTCGGACGGTAGTTTTGTAAAAAAAAAATTCTTAAATTTTTTTAGTATATAAAATATATATATATTATATATAATATAATATATATATATATGCATAAATTATATTGTATATATTATAATTTTTTAAATTACAGATATTTTAAAAATAAAATACATAATTTTATACAACAACAACAACAACAACACTCAAGCCTTTATCCCACCATAGTGGGGTCGGCTATATGGATCCTCTGTCGCCATTGCGCGCTATCTTTAAGCATAGTTTCATTAATGCCTAAGTACATCATGTCTTTCTTTATAGTTTCATTCCAAGTCTTTTTTGGTCTACCCCTCCCCCGTTTAACATGTCTAGTGACTAAACTCTCACAACGCCTAACAGGTGCCTCTAATGGTCTCCTATGTACATGTCCAAACCATCTTAAACGAGCTTCTCGCATCTTCTCTACAATTGGCGCCACTCCTATCTTATCCCTGATACATTCATTCCTAATTTTATCCAGTCTCGTGTGACCACACATCCACCTAAGCATTCTCATCTCCGCGACTCCCATTTTTTGCTCGTGTACACCATTCACTGCCCAACACTTAGAACCGTAGAACATTGCAGGCCTAATTGCAGTACGGTAAAACTTGCCTTTAAGTTTTAGTGGTACTTTACGATCACATAGGATCCCAGACGCGCCTCTCCACTTCAACCAACCTGCTTGGATTCTATGAATCACATCTTTATCTACACCTCCATCTTTTTGAATTATCGATCCCAGATATTTAAAGCACTCACTGCGGGAAATGTCTTGGTCACCCAATTTAATGACGGAGTCATCTGACCTTCTTGCACTACTAAATTTAAGCTCTATATACTCTGTCTTTGTCCCGCTCAACTTAAAACCCTTCTTTTCTAAAGTGTCTCGCCAAGATTCCAGTTTCGCGTTTACACCCTCGCGCGTCTCATCGACCAAAACAATATCATCTGCAAATAATAAATACCAAGGTATTGCTTGCTGGATATGTCCGGTGAGCTCATCTAAGATAAGGGTAAAGAGGTAAGGGCTTAAAGCTGACCCTTGATGTAAGCCAACATCGATAGGGAATTCCTGTGTTAATCCTCTAGATGTCCTCACCCTGGTCACTGAATTTGTATACATATCTTTGATTACGTCAATGTATGATACATTTACACCTTTCTTTTCTAAGACTCTCCACAAGACCTCTCTTGGAACCCTATCATACGCCTTCTCCAAATCGATAAACAACATATGCAAATCTTTTTGTCTTTCCTGATAGTTGTCAATGAGTCTCCTCAAGAGATGTATAGCTTCCATGGTTGACCTCCCTGGCATGAATCCAAATTGATTCTCTGAGATGCTAGTCTCTCGTCTAACTCGTCTCTCTATTACTCGTTCCCATAGTTTCATAGTATGACTCATTAATTTAATTCCCCTGTAATTGACACAATTTTGTATATCTCCTTTGTTCTTATACAAAGGTACCAAAATACTTTCTCTCAATTGGTCTGGCATCCTTTTTGTCTTCAGTATCTTATTAAAGAAACTTGTAAGCCATAAAATTCCTTCCCTCCCTAAGCATTTCCATACTTCAATGGGTATATCGTCTGGTCCAACCGCCTTTCCATTTTTCATCTTCTTCAGAGCGTCATCTATCTCTGATGCTTGAATTTTACGATAAAAAGTTATGTCTCTATACTCCTCCGATTTACTTAACTCTTCCAAGTTCAGTTCATTATCTTTTCCTTCATTGTATAGTTGATAAAAGTATCTTTTCCATCGCTCCTTAATAGCCACATCATCCGTCAAAACCGTATCTGTTTCATCTTTTATGCATTTAATTTGGCTTAAATCTCTTGTCTTCCTCTCTCTAGCTCGAGCAATTTTATATATATCGCGCTCTCCATCTTTGGTATCTAGTCGTTTGTAAAATTCTTCATAAGCTTGACTTCTTGCTTTACTTACTGCATTTTTAGCTTCTTTCTTGGCGACTTTATACTTTGTCAAGTTTTCATCATTCCTAAAAGCATATAATGTTTTGTAGCTGACCCTCTTTGCCCTCACTTTGTCTTGCACTTCCTTTTTCCACCACCAAGATTCTTTTTGTGGGGGCGCGCGACCTTTTGACTCTCCAAGTACGTTCTTTCCACTTATCCTTAAATGAGAAGACATAACTTCCCATGCGACACTAGGATCAACATAAGGATCATCAACTAGTCGTTCTATAACTGTTGCCTTGAAAGCAACCTGTTTTTCCTTCATCAAGTTCCACCACCGAATTTTTGGCAACACTTTTGTCTTTCTCTTAAAGTTACTATATTTAATTTGCACATCCAACACCACTAGCCTATGTTGCGTTGTCAAACTTTCTCCTGGTATGACTTTGCAATCCTTACAAATCTTTTTATCCATTTTGCGAGTCATAAAATAGTCAATTTGTGGCTTATTTTTCCGCTCTTGAACGTAATTAAGTGTTCTTCCCTCTTTATGTAGAACGTATTTGTCACAATTAGCTCATGTGTTATGACAAAGTCTAGAATGGTTCTTCCTTCTTCATTTCTTTCTCCATACCCAAATCCTCCATGAACATCTGTATAATCCGTATTTTGCTTCCCTACATGTCCATTTAAGTCTCCTCCAATGAAAATTTTCTCGCTTTGTGGGATTTCTCTTACCAAATCATCTAAGTCTTCCCAAAATTGTACTTTAATAGCTTCATTTAATCCTACTTGTGGCGCATAAGCACTAATTACATTAATAGTTTTCTTTCCTACGATTAATTTAAGAGCTAAGATTCTATCACCTTTTCTGCTTACCCCAACAACTCCATCCCTCCAAGTAGTATCTACAATAATACCTACTCCATTTCTTGTTTTATTTTTTCCTGTGTACCATAATTTAAAACCTGAATTATCTAGAAATTTAGCTTTCTCACTCACTCATTTAGTCTCTTGCAGACATAAAATATTTATTTTTCTCCTAATCATTGTATCCACTACTTCCATCGCTTTTCCCGTTAGCGTACCTATATTTCAACTTCCAAACCTAAGTCGATCACAAATCCTACGATCAACTTTTCTAGGACGCCTAATATGTATTATATAAAATACATAATTTTATATTTTTAAAATTTATAAAAAAAGGAAAAAATTTAAATATAACTCGGTGCGACACGGGGGCCCCCCGCGCACTGTCACTCGTGTATATATATGTTACGGATCGCTCGGGTGCTCTGGTAGACCGGTCGAATTGAACTACCTTAGCTCGGAAGCGAACCGAATGCGCAAACAGTCAATGAATGAATCGATAAGTGACACGAGTAATTTTAACGTGGAAAACTCGGAAAGGGTGAAAAACCACGCGGCCGAAGCTGTGCCAGCGAACTTCCACAATCTTCTGGGATGTTACAATTGGAAACTTAGAATTCGAGCGCGACAGACCGCTGCTCGTTACAATGGTAGAGAGAGAGAGAGAACTCCGAGGGTGACAGACCACCTCTCGGAAAGCTAAGTACTTCTTCTTCTGAGAACAGTAGTGGGAACAAAAATGAGAATGTTGAGTAGCCTTTCGGGATCCGAAGGTTCTCGGATCACTTAGGAAGGTAGACTTCCGGAGCGAAGGAAATGTCCAAGTCCACGAAGGAGATCTTCGAGCACCGAAGGAGAACTCAGAGGAAATCTTGGCAGAGCTCTCTCGGGTGCAGAAGACAAGATGTCTTGAAATGAAGGCCCTGAGCTCCTTTTATAGTCTTGGGCAGGGGTATCCTGGTAATTTTGTCGTTGTAACTACCGAAACCACCTTACGGGCGAATCACGTTTGTCGATTCGGAGCACACGGATCGCCATTTTTCGTAAATGACCATCTCGCCCTTCGGGCAGTTCAGGCAGATCGGGCAGCTTCGTTGATGGCGATGAATGCGACGAACGGGTCTTGAAATATGAGAAATTAGGAAATGTTAACTGCGCGCGCGTCGGGAACGGGGAAGCATTCTGAGCATGCGTGAAAGCGTTCCGCGACGAACACGAGAACATTCTGAGCGTTCAACGAACGCGAGAGTACTCCGAGGGTGCAACGAACTCGTGGAACGGGAAGCTGCGCCCCCTAAGGAGAAAATGGGCTCCGCCCGCACCCGCCGAGGGGGGGTGCGGTTTCGGCCGCATCCCCCGCAAGGTGGGGATGGGTTTGGCTACACCCCACCATGGGGGAGAGCGGTTTGGCCGCACCCCAATGGGGAGGGTGTGGCTTGGCCGCACCCCCCAAGGGGTGCGGTTTGGCCGCACCCCAATAGGGAGGGCGCGGCTTGGCCGCACCTCCATGGGGGTGCGGTTTAGCCGCAACCCCCATCACGGGGGGTGCGGTTAGACCGCACCCCCCACTATGGGGGGTGTGGGCTATCCGTACCCACTAGTGGGTGCGGGCTAACCGCACCCCAATGGCGGGGTGCGGTCTTGACCGCGCCTGGCGCCGGTAAAATTTGAATTGTGCGCGACGGATTTCTCCATTCTCATGATCATGGGTCGAACTTTGACCCCACTAACTCCACCTCTCCATAGTGGAGCCTCCTTTAAACGCACCCCGGAAGTGCTTATAAATCTACAGGTGCACATCATAAGCCCCCCAAATCTTCGGAGTCCGGATCACTGCGTGGAGGAGTGCAGAGGTTTTGATTTTTTCGCGGCAGTTAGATCATCGTCATCTTCGGGGTGTCATGGGTCGAAATCATTGCCAGGGATGAGTGTGCGGTTGCTTCCGTTTACCGTTCTGCTAGACACTTCTCGCTATATATTGCGCTGTGATGGCGCCTTTGTGTCTTGTGACTCTGTCGTTCTAGTTATTGTCGAAGCGTTGGTTGGGGGGTCAGGCCCCAGGATGGCCGGTGAAGAGCGTATGCATTCAAATCGTTGATGACCGTAAGAGTGGCAGACCCTTACGACGTCGGGACCTTACTGCGGGGAGAAAGGCTGACCTTCGATCGGCGACATTGCAAAGTCCCAGGGCCAGGGCCCCAGAGTGGCCGGTGAAGAGCGTGTGCGTTTAAACCGTTGACGACCGTAAGAGGGGCAGACCCTTACGACGCCGGGACATTACTGCGAGGAGAAGGGCTGACCTTCGATCGGCGGCAGTGCGAAGTCCCAGGGGCAGGACCCCATAGTTAATAATAAAAATGTATGTGCTTAAAACTTTGGCTTTCGTGCGACGGTGCGAGGTACAGACCCTTACGGTGCTGTGACTTACTGTGATTGTGGAAAAAACATACATAATATTTTTGCTCAAACATAGTTTTCTTAGTGGAAAGTTGGTTTGCACGAGTTTGAGCTCGCGAATTTTTACATAATAGAAAATTAATTTACGCTAGTCTGAGCTCGCGACTTTTTACATAATATAAGATACAAATTACTGATTGAAGTGACGCAGGTTCTGGGCGTTCCAGGTGCGCGGTAGGGTCTTTCCTTCTGCTGTTCTAAGCCTGTACGTTCCGGATTTTACGACTGTAGTGACAACATACGGTCCTTCCCAAGTTGGCGAGAGTTTGTCTCTTTGCGGGCCTTTACTGGCCGCCTCGATGCTGCGTACGACAAGATCTTGGGCTTCACCCTTCGATCGTAGAGTCGGGCCACACGCCTCTGGTAGTGGGCTATGCGCTGGGCAGCCGTATCCCTGACTTCTGCGATCAAGTCTAGGTTTTCTCGGAGCAGTTCGTCGTTCTTTTCAGGATCGGAGGTTTCTGCGCGGCTACTAGGGACGTCGATGTCGACGGGGATGATTGCTTCTGTGCCGTAGCAGAGATTGAACGAGGTTTCTCCCATGGGAGTCCTTTCCGTGGTACGGTACGCCCACAAAACATTCGGAGTGCATCTACCCACTGCCCCCTTCCTCCTGTAGACGGCCATTTTTCGTCGGTGTGTGCGTTTTTCGCCCGGGAGCGTGTTTTTCGCCTGAGCGTCTGTTTTCCGCTCGGGCGCGAGTTTTTTGCCTGGGCGGCCGTTATTTTGCCCGGGAGCGCGTTTTTCTGCCAGGAGGCCATTTTTTTCGCCCGGTCGCGTGTTTTTGCCCAGGCGGCCGTTTTTTCGCCCGGGCATCCGTTTTTTCGCCCGGGAGGCCATTTTTCGCACGGGAGGCCATTTTTCGCCCGGGCGTCCGTTCTTTCACCCGAGCGCGCGTTTTTCTTCCGGGATGCCGTATTTCACCTATGCGGACGTTTTACGCCCGGGCGACCATATTTCGCCCAAGGGGCCATTTTTTGCGAGGGCGCGTGTTTTTCCCGCGGGCACACGTTTCTTGCTCCGGCGACCGTTTCTCGCCCGGGCGGGCGTTTCTCTCCCGGGCGGTTTTTTTTCACCCGGGCGGTAGTTTTTCGCCTGTGCGCTTGTTTTTCTCCTCTGCCGCCTTTTTTCGCCCGAGCGTGTTTTTCACCCGAGCGCATGTTTTTCGCCCAGGCGCCCGTTTTTTGCCCATGTGGTCGTTTTTTGCTCGAGCGACCATTTTTCGACCGGACGTCTGTTTTTCGCCCGGTCATCCATTTTTTTGCATGGGCGGACGTTTTTCGCCGAGCGACCATTTTTTGCCCGGACGCGCATGTTTGTCTGGGCGCGAGTGTTCACAATCATTATATTTCAATATTTTTATTTAAAAAAACAGTTTTCAAACGGTTGTTCTACCGAACAACTTAAATAAAAAAGCTCTATTCGATCAGCACTTTTGCACAGACTCTCCAAGCAGTCTGCAGCTCTTTCATCATAGTTTTTCTGAAAGCTCTACTCTAAAAGCTCTATTCGATCAGTAGTTTTTCCATCTGCTAGAGCTGTCCCAAACAGAGGCTTAATATCTCAAAGCAGCAAAATCCTGAAATCAAAAACTGAAAGAGCGCGATCAACTAAGAGCAGATTTATGATGCATCTCTCCCGTGGATTGAGAATGACCGGGGGTGGAAGCTTTAGGGCCAAAGTTGGTTTTACCCAACTTCCCCCTAGCCCCCTCTTTCTCACCACGGAGGGCCGCAAGACGCGCTGCGCGCTGGAGTTTTTCCTTCTTCATTTTCTCCACAGTAGGAGAGCGTCATCGCATATAGTCCTCATTGCTGCTCACCTTAGTGGTGGACGACATCATTTCTGGCACCGAAGTGGCGACCGGGATTAGCCCAAGCTACGAAACGCTTTACATGTTCATTATTAACTTTATTACAGAAGGAACTACGGAGCTGCTCCCGAATAAAACTAGGTTCACCAATTTCAAAAATAGAGTTTTCCAAGTGTAGGGATCCCATCGATCACTTCGTCTTCCTTCTCGGCCTTCTTCTCTTCTTCTTTCCTGTTTTCTTCAACACTTACAAACTCATCAGTAATCAAAATCGGTGAAGAATCAAAGTCAGAAGTTGTGGTTATGGTCACAATAGAAGTCATCACTCTAGGAGGTAGAGTGACGTAACCATTAGAAAAATCTATTTTCATCCCGCTCTCCTTCAGGAACGGGACACCCAGAATTGGAATCGACTTGTTCTCACGGGGTCCTAGAACCTGAAAATCGCTCACCACCTCAGTCCCTTCAACCACAAGTTTGATTTTTCTTACTTCCCCCTCAGTTTCCACCACTGCTTCATTAGCTAGAGTAAGAGACGGCTGGTCATCCACATCCATATGGAGATTCAACTTCTCAACATATTGCAAAACAAGAATGTTGCATGACGAACCGGAGTCGCACAACGCCGTAATGTTCACATTATTAACAAAGCACGGGAGTGCCCAATCACCATAACTAACGGCGTCGGCATCAGCAAGTCAGCAACACTCTTCCCATTTTCGGTCGGATTCTTCTCAGTGGTACTAGGAAGGGTGCACTGAACGCGCTCGGAAACCGCTTGGGCCAATTGGCCCATTTGCACTTTCCGGCTTCTCATTGATGTCGTCTGGTTAACCATGTTAGCTTGGGTAATTTCAATTAATTTATCTAGCGTCTCTTCCAAGCTACTCTTTTTCGGTGCCGGATGTGTTTGATTATAACCCGCATGAGGCGGCCGCGGTTGACTTCCGGAAGCAGAAACATCAAACTGATGCTGCCCCGGCTGCCATCTTTGGCCAGCAGTATTTTGATTCCAAGCAAAATTGGGGTGATTTCTCACGCCCGGGTTATAAACATTTCCGTACGGCATTCCCCTATTCTGATTAGCCATGATTAGCCATGAAATTAACAGATTCAGTAACATTCAAGTTTGCAAAATCACCTGAGAGGTCCTCTCCTGGACACTCATATGAATGATGTCCTGTTGCTCCACACCCTTGGCAGGATATGACGGCTGCAAGAGCTGCGGTAGGGGCAACTGATCCTAAGGCGAAGATACCTCTGGTGTTCTTCTGCGTGTTCCTCCCTGCTGTCCAGTATGTGCTGTTCGAGGCTGTATCTTGAAGTATCAACAAGGCTTCTTCCGGGGTATGGTTCATATGGGTCCCTCCTACCGCAGCATCAATCATCGCCCTGTAGTTGGGTTCGATGGCAAAGTAGAAATTGTCTCATTGAACCTCTCCCATACTTCCGCTAATGTTTCCTGATCTTGTTGGCGGAATGAAGCTAGTTCCTGTGAAGTTTTAAGATCTATGGAACATTGAGATAAGTACACCAAGAATGAACACAAAAACACTTCTTTATTGCTTGGCAAATAGTTAGAACAATTACAAGAGAAACGGGCTGAATACAAGTTCCATATAACTTGATTCACAACAGCCGAATAGCAAGAAAAACAACTGGTCGCGGCCAGAAGCCGCTTCTCCACACCTTGCTAGCGCCCTGCGCTAGCACTAGCGTCTGCGCTATCTCCAAACTGCGCGAGCTCTCTGCTAGCACACTCTCCTGACTAGACCACAGATGCAGACCGCCAGATCACAACAGACCGCTAGCGCCAGCGCTACCCGCTACCTCCTGCGCTATCTCAGCAACTTCACACAACTTGCCAACCTTGCTCTAGGTCGCTCCGAACTCACTCTGAGTTCACTCCCACTTGAGACCGCCCGTTCAAACCGCCCAAGCTCTCCTGCCGAACTTACTCCAAGTTCGCTCTGACTTAGACCGCCAATAGAGACTGCCCAAGTAGACCTCTTTCTCTGATATACTCTGTAGGGGGATTGTCCCCCTATTTATAGATTCCGGAGCCGCCACTTGGAAGTTGGGTTAGCGCCGGCGCTAGCTCACTTCACAAATCTCAACACTCCCCCTTGAAGTGAGCTCCGTCAACCACACCGAGCAGCGAGCGAAGCTTCCTGAACGGCCCCGCAGATAGAGGCTTTGTGAATATATCCGCTACGTTGTCTTCGCTCCGCACATGCTCCACCGCAATCAAGCCACCTAACACTTTCTTTCTGATGAAGTGGTGCTCGATCTCAATATGCTTTGTTCTTGCGTGACCAAGGTTGTAGATGTCGGATATCGGGGACATGTCAGTTTAGGTTTTTCAAGTCGGTTTTAATATGTCGGGGGATATTTCATATATCGGGTTTTAATATTTAATTATTTATATGTGCAATTATATATAAATTTAATCAATTTTTAATTTATATATAATAATATATTAATAATTTGATATTTATTGAACAATTAAATTTATCAAACTAATATAAACATTTTGTGCTACATAAGTAATAACAGTATAATGCATGAAATAAAGTAAGAGGAAGCATAAAGTCAGGAAGTTGTCAATTACAAGGGAAGATAAGGAACCTTTAGTCCATAATTCAAAGACCATGCATAATTGAAGTCGATGAAGGACTTGAGCAAAGAAAAAAGCCAGAGGAATGAAAAAAAAAACTAAACAATGAAACAATTTCAGTTTATTGTCAATTTGACCATAAACAATAATTAAAATAAATTGAAAAAAACCAGTCGATAAAATGTCGGGATATATCGACCGATATATCGGCGAATATATCGGTCAATAGCAGATATATCAAAGGATATTTTCCAAAAGGATATTTTGAAAAAAAATATCGGAAACGTGTCGTTTTGTCCAAGAAACTTTTATGTCGGCCGACATGTCGGCCATGTCGGAGGATATCCACAACAGAGTGCGTGACACACTGGATTGGTTACCAGTTTCAAAGCGCTTTCGTTGTCACCGCGAAGAACAGTAGGTTCGCTGACCTTCTCATCCACATGTTGCACCAGTCTCTTCAGCCAGACACACTCCTGGGCTGCTAAGCACGACGCCTTGTACTCAGCCTCTGTGGTGGATAGAGAGATAGAGTCCCGCTTCTTGCTACACCACGAGATAGCAGCAACTCCACATAGAAACACATGACCTGAGGTCGACTTGCGATCATCAGCGTCACCTCCGTAGTCTGCATCCGTGTACCCATGCAGCTTGAAGTCAGACTTCTCTCCATAAGACAACCCCATCTCAAGGGTCCCCTTCACGTACTTCAGAATTCCTTTAGCTGCCTCCAGATGAGGCTTCCACGGCTCCTGCATGTACCGACTAACTCGGCCGACGGCAAAGGCGATGTCCGGCCTCGTGATAATCAGGTAGATAAGACTCCCCATCAGTGCCCGGAAGATCTTCGGATCAAGAAGAATCCTCCCTTCTTCCTTCCGAAGTTTCAGCCCAACCTCCAGTGGAACAGAGCTGCTCTTCGCCTCCTTCATGCCGAATCTCTTGACGATCTTCCCAGCGTAAGCCCTCTGGGAAACGAACATTCCACCACTTCTGTTCTCAACCTGAAGTCCAAGAAAATGGTGTAGTTCACCAAGATCCTTCATCTCAAAGCGAATAGATAACTGCTGTCTCAGCGCCGCGACCTCTTCACTGTTGTTCCCGGTCACGATCATGTCGTCGACGTACAGCAGCACCAGCACATGAAGATCTCCACTTTTCTTCACGAACATGCTAGAGTCTGAGTCTGAGGCATCATATCCACAAAACTGCAGGTATTCTGCAATCTTCCCATACCAGGCTCTCGGCGCCTGTTTCAACCCGTAGAGGGCCTTCTTCAGTTTGCACACATGATGTGGGTGTGACTTGGACACGTATCCAGGTGGTTGCACCATTAATATGTCCTTGTCAATCTCTCCGTATAGGAACACGTTCTTCTCATCAAGATGCCACAACTTTCACCCTCGGCATGCTGCCAGAGCAATGACCGTCCTCACCGACGTCATCTTTGCCACGGACTAAACGTCTCCTTGTAGTCCTCTCCATAGGTTTGTGAGAAACCTCGAGCCACAAGCCTAGCCTTGTACCGCTCTACTCCTCCGTCAGCTTTCTTCTCAACCTTGTACACTCATTTGCAGGTGACAGGTTTGATGCCCTCCACCATAGGAACCAGATCCCATGTCTCATTCTTCTCCAAAGCTTCCATCTCCTCATTCATGGCCACGTCCCACTCCTTGGTGCCCACAACATCTTCAAAGCGGACAGGTTCCCTCTCGTCGAGTGGTCCTGCGAAGAAGCAAGAGACCAAGCTCACGAAGTTCCCCTCCTTATAATGAGAAGGCGGGACGATGATCCGCTTTGACCTCCTCAAGGCTTGGCCACTCTCTACCACTCCGGTAGACTCCTCCTCTACAACTCTTCTCCCCTCATCTCTTGGAGCACTGCTCCCCCTGCTTCTAGAACTTGAAGCTCCCCCTGAGCCAGATGGCGATGGGGCACTGGGAGATAGCTCCAACTCCACAGTAGAGTCCTCAGTGACTCTCTCTTCACTCCTGCCAGAACCTCCACTCTCCGGCAGCACCACAGAAGAGACTCCCTGATACGAGATCAGTTCATCAAACACCACGCGCGAGACGACGAATTTGTGGGTCTGCGGATCCATGCACTTCCACCTCTTCTTCCGCTCATCGTAGTCGATGAAGACACACTTCCGTGTTTTCGGCTCCAACTTGGTTCTCTGGGCATCTGGGACGTGCACGAAGTAGGTAGAACCAAACACTCTCATGTGACCCACATTGGCTTCTCCCCGAACATGAGCTGGTGTGGAGACACCATCCTGTTAGGACTCAGAGGAAGCCGATTGATCACGTGGGTAGCACACGCCATTCCCTCCGCCCATAAGGCTTTGGGAATCCCTTTGGCATGTAGCCAACTCCTGGTAGTCTCCACCAGATGGCAGATCTTCCTCTCTGCGACCCCATTTTGCTGAGGAGTGTGGGCGCAAGAGATCTCTCGCCGAATGTCGAACTTCATGCAGAAAGAAGCAAAAACATTAGAGGTAAACTCCCCCCCATTGTCACTTCGCAGCTTCTTCACCCTCAAGTTCAGCCTCCCCTCCACAAGTTCCTTCCACTCCTGGAACTTCTCAAACACCTCAGACTTCTCCCTCAGAAAGTAAACCCACGTATAGCGGGTGTAGTCATCCACCAGAACCAGCGCGTACTTATTTCCTCTATAAGTAAGGGTGGCGCACAACCCCATCACATCCGCGTGTACGCACTCAAGAGGTGTCTTACGCCTTGTCTCCGACTTGTCAAACGGAAGTCGATGTGACTTTCCATATTGACAGCCCTCACACATGGCCATCGCCGCAAGAAGAGAGATTAGGCAGACCGCTCACCAGGCCCTTTGCATCCATCATCTTCAACTTGTCCATCCCCACATGACCTAGCCTCTCATGCCAGATCGCAGCGCTGTCATTCGTCTTCAGCTTATCCACATATGCATTTGCAGACAGAACATACAAATCTTTCACCCTTCTCCCGATGAGCGTGATGTCAGCATCAACAGACGACAGGTTCTTCAGAAACTTCACCTCTTTCGGTCCAAACAACACGTGATATCCTGCATCCACTGCATTTGCAACCGAGAAGAGATTCTTCTTCATGCCCGACACATGATACACGCTCTTTAGTGTCACGGGTTTCTCTTCACTCCCCAGGGATACCATCTCTTCTTGCTCCACAGGATGCACCATATCATCCGCAGTGATGATGACATCCGATCCTCCATATGCCTTTAGAGAGGCAAACTTGGACACATCTCCAGTGAGATGGTGCCCGCAACCGGAATCCACTATCCAGTCGTTCTCGAAGTTGATGGAGGCTAAGACATCAACAGTTGTTGCAGTCATCTCAGCCAGAAAATAGTTGTCACTGCCTTCACCTCCCTGGTGACCTCCACCTCTAGCTCCACCTCTCCAGTGGCCTCCTTCCTTCTCAGCAACATGACCGACCTTCAGATTAGACCGGCAGTCCTTTGCCATGTGCCCGTACTTCATACAGGCAAAACAAAGAGATCTCTCCCTCTCATCGTGAGCAGGGAGGAACTTTTCTTATCTCCTTGAGTGGACGTTGAGTGTCCATCTCCGGAGTTCTTCTTCTTCTTGTCCCAGGTCTTCTTCTTGTCTGAGAACAACACCTCACTATCTCCCCCTAAGATAGACACTCCCGCCATCTGCTTCGCTAGACTCTCCTGTGACGACAACAGGTTCTCCAGCTCCATAAGGGAGGACTGAGTAGCCCATCCTTGAACAGAAGTAACGAACGCAGTATACTCATTCCGCAAACCACAAAGTACATGCCTCTTCAGCTTCGCCTCGGAGATTGGCTCATCAGGATCCAACGCCGAGATCTCAGCACACAGGTTCTTCACCTTCACGAAGAAGGTGGATATCGACAACTCTCCTTGAGTGGACCGCGCCAACTCATTCTCCAGAAACTGTAGCCGCGCTACATTCTTCTTGTTGAACAGCCCATCGAGAGCTTTCCAGATCTCAGACGCTGAGTTACAACCCATGATGTGGTCGAACAAGTCAGGTGAAATTGCTCTCTTTAGAGTGAACTCCTCCTTGGCGTTAGTCTTCCTCCAAGTTCTTACAGCTGGACCATTGTCCCGAGCAGCTACAACTTTCTCTTGCTCATCTCCTCCAACGACCTCCCATAGGTCCTCTCCAAGAAGGTAGCTCTCCATACAGACTTCCACTTCTTGTAATTTGTCTGAGTAAGTAACTCAATGCCAAGTTCTTTCGCATAACCTCCTCCACCGTCCATCTTGGTTGCTCAGTACTTGATACTCAGTGCTTGTTCCAACCTAGCTCTGATACCATGTGAAGTTTTATGATCTATGGAACACTGAGACAAGTACACCAAGAATGAACACAAAAACACTTTATTGTTTGACAAATAGTTAGAACAATTACAAGAGAAACGGACTGAATACAAATTGTATACAACTTGATTCACAACAGCCGAATAGCAGGAAAAACAACTGGTCGCGGACAGAAGCCGCTTCTCCACAACTTGCTAGCGCCCCGCGCTAGCACTAGCGTCTGCGCTATCTCCAAACCGCGCGAGCTCTCTGCAAGCACACTCTCCTGACCAGACCGCAGATGTAGACCGCCAGATCACAACAGACCACTAGCGCCGGCGCTACCCGCTACCGCCTGCGCTATCTCAGCAACTTCACACAACTTGCCAACCTTGCTCTAGGTCGCTCCGAACTCACTCCGAGTTCACTCTCATTTGAGACCGCCCGTTCAGACCGCCCAAGCTCTCCTGCCAAACTTACTCCAAGTTCGCTCTGACTTAGACCGCCAATAGAGACCGCCCAAGTCGACCTCTTTCTCTGATATACTCTGTAGGGGGATTGTCCCCCTATTTATAGATTTCGGAGCCGCCACCTGGAAGTTGGGCTAGCGCCTGCGCTAGCTCACTTCACAAATCTCAATAGTTCCCGGTGCAGGTTCACGATCGTATCCACCGGATGGAACTTCCCCAAGAATTTGGAAGAGAAAGCGTCCCAAGTAGCGGCGGTTCCCGGCTGAATGGTGTGAAGCCACGCCTTGGCTTTATCTCTCAGTGAAAATGGAAAGCGCCTCAGCTTGACAGTATCATCAGATATACCTGCATAGCGGAAAGTGGCGCAGATATCAGAAAATTCGGCCAGGTGAAGATGGGGGTCTTCAGAAGGCAATTCGAAAAACTGGGCGTTATTCCGAATGATATTCAGATAGCCGGTTTAATTTCAAACTACGCGTTCGTGATAGCCGACCCGAACCCCAGATACACACTCCCTACAGTCGGAGTGGTGTAGTCTCTCATGGTGCGAGGCCTCGGCCGGTTCACTTGTTGTTCATCCACATTCACATTCTGCCCATCATCGGGCACTCCTCAGCGCCTGTGGCCTTCTCCTTGATTCAGATTACCTCTTTCAGCAAGAGCAACTGCAGCACGCCGTCGTGCACGGGCAGTCCTCTCAATATCTGGGTCAAAAGGGAATAGGTCACCTAGAGCTTGCCCCTGCATACACAAAAGAAGAATAAAAAAAACAACAACTCAAAAACAACGACCCCTGTAACAATTTTTTTCAACAACAAAAATCACTTCACTCCTTTATTCCCCGGCAGCGGCGCCAAAAACTTGACGCGCAGATTCTGCACCGCTAAAAGCGAGAGCAAAATGCGGTCCGAACGACAGTGTACCGGTCGTTGTCAAGTAATAATTTTGGGAATATGATCCCCGAATATCGTTCTCTCAAGGAATACAGATTTGGGCTGCGTTTGGCGCGGCTTATTTGCTCCGGTGAGGTTGGACAAAAACGTCATTGTCATAACAAAATCTTATGCCCCAAACTAGTTTCTTTTTTTGATAACGGTTGTAACATTTGTCATACCAAACATACATTCTATGACAATGACGTTTTTGTCCAACCTCACCGGAGCAAATAAGTCACGCCAAACGCAACCTTGGTGAATTGATTATGTCGTGGAAAGATTGCTACAACGAGCTAAAGTAAATAACGGGCATGGATTTGGGTTTCCTAATCTAACAACAAGAAAAGTAATATACGGGTCGAGAGCACCGCTTCGCTTGGCGAGATGACTAGTGCAGGCCGCGATGTCGTGCTTCGGTAAGCGGATGGACGGTAGGCAGATGGATGGAGTGATCTCAAACGCGGATTATGAGGGTCGCAGGCACCTCTAGCTTTTGCTAGAGTGGATCAACTTGCGCGTGTGTGGGATGGATGCGGAGTGGAAGCGAGGAGCATCACAACATAACAACAAGGTAGAGGTAATAACTAGACATGCTTTCATTCATAGACAAATAAAGAGCATTCCAAGTTCATTACAAGCATTTAAAAGTACATTTCACAAATGGCAAAAAAAAAGGTAGAGTTAACCATAAGAAGAGAAGTCTCACCGTAGATCGTGGCCGGAATGGTGGGTTGTCAGGCCGCCTCCATGCTCAGTCCGTGATTGCTTCCGGGATCCAAAGGCTGTCACTACCTCTGATCTTCTCCGTCTTCTTCTCTAGTGTAGGTTTCTTCTTCTTCACCAAATGGAACACCCAAACCTTGATGTGCTGGTCGTAGATGGCCGGGAAGGCTTCCGGATCCTTGGATGTGGCTTAGAATCACCGGAGGATGCTTCCCCAATGAAGGAGATGGATGGAGGGCTTGTGGAAAGCAAAAACGGCGCAGGGGCGCGGGAGAAAACTGGCGGCAATGATCCGGTCTGCAGGAAAAACAGTGCGCACGATCAGTGGCGCACGAACAGTGGTCGTGCACGAAGAAATGTCACTGATCGTGCGAGAACAATCTGTAGCAAAATCCAGAATGCCAAAATAGCGCACGAGCAGTGGCGCACAGCCAGTGGTCGTGCGAGAAGAAATGCCACTGATCGTGCGAGAACAACCTGTAGCAGAATCCAGAATGCCAAAATAGCGCACGATCAGTGGCGCACGGGCAATGGTCGTGCGAGAAGGAATCCAGTGATCGTGCGAACCGCTCGGTTGGGAAAAGAGGGAATGCGCACGACCAATGGTCGTGCACGAACAAAAACGCACGACCAATGGCCTATTAGGCTAAAAATGGCCCAACCCACTCGGAGCGTCCACACAACCCCTGTACCTGCAGGAAAATCACTGAAATAGGCATTCCACATAATCCACAGTACATGTATATCATCATAGAATAGATCGAATGTAAGGCATACAAGAAATCACACCCAAAAGGGCCAAGGATTGCACTTAGCACTGAAATACGCAATGTGATCAATAGAAGCATAAATGAGCAATAAGTGAAGTGCGTTGGCAAGATAAACGACCCAGATGAGTCCGGAAATAGCTATATAAACCAGACTCATCAATGGCCCGCAACGGTAACTGAGTTAACACCTTTATCGTATGAGCCTGGAAGTCGGGCCGAAGCTTTCTTGCCGAAGAGACGAGGGCGAAGGCCCTTTTATCGGCCATCGGGTATCTGGCTGCGACGTCGGTGAGGACCTTGCCGAGGTAATAAATATGACGTTGGACTCCTCCTTGGTCTTTTATTAGCACCGAGCTGACGGCTGTGGGGGATATTGCCAGGTAAAGGAACAAGACTTCTCCAGGGATAGGTTTTGATAAAAGCGAGGGTGAGGCCAGGTATTGTTTGAGGTGCTCGAAAGACGTCTGACATTCGTCCGTCTGCTGGCTCGAAAGACGTCTGACATTCGTCCGTCTTCTGGAGCCCAGAGTGACGTGCCCCTCAAATGATTTTGAAGAAGGGGAGATATTTATCTCCCGTCCGTGCCAGAAACCGTGAAAGAGCGACAATCCTTCCATTTAAGCGTTATACCTCCTTGATGAAATGGGTTTGCCTCGATCCCTCGATGGGTCACCATGAAACCCAGGAACTTTCCTGCCATTACACCAAATGAACATTTGCTGGGGTTGAGCCACATTTGGAAACGGCGAAGGAGCTAAAAGAACCCTTCCAGATCTTCTAAGTGGTCACGACGACGGAAGCTCTTTACCAGAATGTCGTCCACATAAACCTCTATTGTGCTTCGGATGAGGTCTTTGAATACTTTGTTCATTAGCCTTTGGTAGGTTGCCTCGGCTTTCTTGAGGCCGAAAGACATGACTTTGTAGTAGTAAACTCTTTTGTCTGTTCGGAATGCGGTGTGCTCATCTTCCGGGTTCATCCTGATTTGGTTATAGCCTGAGTATGCATTCATGAAACTGAGGAGCTCATGTACGGCTGTTGCGTCGACCAGTTGATCGATTCTTGGAAGGGGGAAACTATCCTTCAGGCACGTCTGATTCAGATTACTGTAGTCGACGCACATCCGTCATTTCCCCGAGGTCTTCTTTACCATGACCACATTGGCTAACCATGTGGGGGTATTTTGCTTCACGGATGAACCGCGCTTTCAGGAGCTTCTCCACCTCTTCTTCGATCGCCTTGAGCCGCTCCGGGGCGAAGTTCCGCTTCTTCTGGATTACCGGCCTGCAGGCAGGTTTAATATTTAAGGAGTGAAAGATGACCTGTGGATCTACCCCAGACATATCTTTTGGGCTCCACGCAAAGATATCTTCATTAGCGCAGAGGAAGATGACGTATTCCTCCCGCTCTTCCTTAGACAGAAGGGACCCGACCTGAACTGTCCGGGTCTGATCCTGCTGGGAGAGTGACACTTCTATGAGCCCTTCGACGGGCGGCCCGCGCTGTAGAGTGACCTTGTCCCATAAGTTGAAGTTGTCAATATTGAGAGCGGTTTCTTCCATCGACCGTGCCTGCTTTAAGAAACACATTCGTGCTGCTTCTTGGTTTCCTCTAACGACCCCTATCCCTGCGGCGGTCGGGAACTTCATAGCTAGGCGTGGAATAAATGGAATTGCTTCAAAGATGGATTGGAGCGGTCTTCTAAAGATGGCATTGTAGGCGGAGGTGGACTCCACCACCACGAACTGGATGCTTTGTGTTGATTGCCTCAAGAATTCGCCCAATGTGACTGGAAGGGTGATCATCCCCTGAACAGGAACATGTCGGTTGTAGAAGCCGTAGACGGGCCCGGCCGCGGTGCTGAGCTGATCCTTTGTGAGTTTCATGCTTTGCAGAGTGGACAAGGACATGACATCGACCGAGCTTCCGTTGTCGGCCAATATCCTTTTAACACTGAAGCATGGGTCCCCAATCCTGCGCTGATTACGAGTGGGTCCTGATGCGGTAGTCGTAACCCTAACAGATCCTCTTCCCCGAAAGTGATCGTAATGTCCTGCTTGAGCTTCTTATCTTTGTGATCCCTTGGGGGTTTGGCAATCGAGAGGATCTGCGCGGCTAGGTTGGGAGGTCCGGCGATAGTCTCGATTTCTCCCACCATCGGCCTTCCCCCTACCGCGCCTCGAGGAGCGGGAGGCTGCTCTCTCGTTTCCCTAGGTGGCTGAGGCTGGTTGGGAACCTGGCCCTGTAGAAATCTTCCCAGGAGTCCCTGGCGGACGAGACGCTCGATTTCATCTTTCAGTCTAGAACATTCTTCGGTGGTATGCTCAGTTCCTCGATGGAACTCACAATATCTCGACTGGTCGTTCCTCGGACTTGGGACAGGCACCCTTGGCCTGTGGAACTCCGGGTTGTTCTGAATGGCGTAGAGCACAATAGTTCTGGTGGTGTTTAATGGGGTGTAGACCCTGGGAGGCCGCGTGCCTAGATCTCTTCGGGGGTCGCGACGACGTTCATCGCCGCGACGCTCCTTACCACGTCGTTTTTCTTGCCCATATGGGGGTCTGCTCGGACCCACTTTTTCTCTTTTGGCACCCTTCGAACTGCTGGCGGTGTGCTTCGATGGCCTCGTCGGCCGCTATCTGAGTTTCCACCTGGTGAACGAGGTCGGGATAACTTGGCACGGTTTCCCTCATTAGAGCCGAGTAAAAGCCACTTGGACGGAGACCCCCAAGGAAAACTCCCGGCAAAAGCTCGGGGTCGACCCCCGGGATTTGCCGAGCCTCGGTAGTGAAGCGCCGGAAAAAATCCTTAAGGGTCTCTCCGTCGTTTTGGCGGATTCCTGAGAGATGGGAGGACTCTCGGATAATTCTGCGAATGGCGATGAACTGGTCCACGAACTGTTGCGCCATTTCTGCGAAGCTATTGATAACCCCATCTCGCAGAGAATGGAACCAAGTGCGCGCTTGTCTTTTTAAGGTTGTCGGGAACACCTGAAATAGGAGCTGGACGGGGGCGTTGTAAATTCTCATGATGGTAGTGAAGTGATTGACGTGTTCCAATGGATCGTTCATCCCGTCAATTGTTTCGATGCTGGGGAGCTTGTAACCATTCGGAACCGGATGGGCCAAGACCTGAGGCGATAGTGTGGGGAGTCGTGGTGCACGGGGCGGTGGGCGAGAGTTGCGCGTCGCCCCGCCTGACTGTACTCTTCCGCTATCATATCGCGTATCTCTTCTCGAGTGCTTCTTTCTACAACTTGCCCGGGGCCAGTTCTTCCCCAGCGTTGGTGATGGTGATCGGCTTCCGGTCCTCTGGCCGGCGGAGCAGGATTAATGGAGCTTGCGGCATCAGAGAGCTCTTCCGAGACATCTTCCTCCCGAGCGACCTCCTCATTCAGAACATGATTTGCAGCAGGGGGAGGCGGAATGTTCAACACTAGAGGTTGAACGGGAGCTCAAGGTGCCCCCCATATTTCTCACGAGAGTCAGCATCTCGGTTTGTCGTTCTTCCATTTGTCGCATGCGCCCTTCTAGTGCTGTTGCGGGCGCAAGCACTGCCTCTTCTGCAAGAGGTACGTTGATAAGCGAATGAGAGGGGGCTGGGTCGATGCGTCCCTCTGGGATTGATCCTTCGGTAGTACGAGCACTTCTTCTTGCCATTGCAATCGGTAGCGAGTACTGCCTTGAAACAAATATTTCCTTTCAGGAGTCTTTGCGGAGTATTTGTGAACACTCTTCCCATAAACGGTGCCAAACTATTACGGATCGCTTGGGTGCTCTGGTAGACCGGTCGAATTGACCACCATAGCTCGGAAGCGAACCGAGCGCGCAAACAGTCAATGGATGAATCGATAAGTGACACGAGGACTTTTAACGTGGAAAACCCGGAAAGGGTGAAAAACCACGTGGCCGGAGCTGTGCCGGCCAACTTCCACTATCTTATGGGAGGTTACAATTGGAAACTTAGAATTCATGCGCGATAGGCCGCTGCTCGTTACAATGGTAGAGAGAGAGAACTCCGAGGGTTACAGACCACCTCTCAGAAAGCTAAGTACTTCTTCTGAGAACAGTAATGGGAACAAAAGTGAGAATGCTGAGTCGCCTTTCGGGATCCAAAGGTTCCCGGATCACTTAGGAAGGTAGACTTCCGAAGCGAAGGAAATCTCCAAGTCCACGAAGGACACTTCGATGGCCGAAGGAGTTCTTCGAGCACCGAAGGAGACCTCAGAGGAAATCTTCGCAGAGCTCTCTCAGGTGCAGAAGGCAAGGTGTCTTGAAATGAAGACCCTGAGCTCCTTTTATAGTCTTGGGCAGGGGTAGTCTGGTAATTTTGTCGTTGTAACCACCGTAACCACCTGACAGGCGAATCACGTTTGTCGATTCGGAGCACACGGATCACCATTTTTCGTAAATGACCATCTCGCCTTTCGGGCAGTTCCGGCAGATCGGGCAGCTTCGTTGATGGTGATGAAGGCGACGAATGGATCCTGAAATCTGAAAAATAAGGAAATGTTAAATGCGCGCGCGTCGGGAACGAGGAAGCGTTCTGAGCGTGTGCGGAAGCTTTCTGAGCGCGCGACGAACACGAGATCATTCTGAGTGTTCAACGGACGCGAGAGTACTCCGAGCGTGCAACGAACTCGGGGATCGGAAAACTGCTTCCCATAAGGAGAAATTGGACTCCGCCCGCACCCGCCGATGGAGGTGCGGTTTCGGCTGCATCCCCCGCAAGGTGGGGGAAGGGTTTGGCCGCACCCCACCATAGGGGAGAGCGGCTTGGCTGCACCCCCATGGGGGTTGCGGCTTGGCCGCACCCCATTGGGGAGGGTGCGGCTTGGTCGCACCCCCTAAGGGGTGCGGTTTGGCCGCACCCCGGTTTGGTTTGGCCGCACTCCCTAGGGGTGCGGTTTGACCGCAACCCAATGAAGAGGCTGCGCCCGCATATGAGCACTTACCTTTTATTCAAAACATATACGTATGAGTACTTAAAATGACCGTAAAAAAATATGAATAAATATTCCTATTTTTATTTTGTAAAAAAAATAAATTTTTACCTAAAATTTTAATTTCTCTCTCCCTTTCTCCTCTCCCCCCCCCCCCCCCTCTTATCCCTAAATGTAGGTATATGATGGCTATAAAGATTCTCTCCCCCTCTCTCTTCTCTCTTTCTTTCTCTCTCCTCATTGGATGGCCGAGATTAAAAACTTGTCACATATTGGATGACTAAAATTAATTCTACAACTCCAAACTACTTCTTTAATGTAGTTAAATATATATACACGAGTGCCCGACACGGGGCCCGCCCCTACGGCCAAGCACGACAGTACTCGGCCGGCGACGGCGGGCTTCGCCCACCCCCGATGCGATGTTGTCGGGCGGCCTTCAGCCGCATCCAGGCGGGCTTCGCCCACCTCAGCATGGTGGGCTAAGCCCATGCTCGATGCGTCTGCGGGCTGCGCCCACAACATATACATATGAGTACTCGAAATGACCGTAAAAAAATATACATCAATATTACAATATTTATTTTGTAAAAAAAAACGTATATACTTAAAAAGATTATTTTTTCCCTCTATTTCCCTCTCCGTCACACTCTCTCCTCTCACTCTCTCTCTCTCTCTCTCTCTCTCTCTCTCCCGGGAAGTTTATTTTTATTTTTTTTATATTAAAGATGTTTCGGATAAAACATGTGAAAGATCCAACGGTAGGAAATGAAAGCACGGTTAGAGCATGGAGAATGCTATATACACTTATATAATAAAGATATATATATATACATATATATATATTTACATATACACATATATATACACACACATATATATATATATAGATCCTGTGCCACCGGCCGCCCTGGGTTCATCGGCGAGCCCGAGTCCGCCGACAACACCTTTGTTCGCATCCTCTTCGCATAGGGTTTACCGCCGGCCACCGCGCTAGAAGTCGCCACCGCAGAGATCGGTGAGGTCGGGAAGAACCAGGGAAGATGCCTCTCGACGTCGCGCTAGATGTCCCAGCGACAACACCTTTGTTCTCATTTTGCACAGACGCGGTATTTGCGGGATTTCCTCTCGACGCAGGCAATTGCACAGATGCAGGCCAGCATTTGCGGCACTTGCGCACCTGCACAGGGAGTGCGGCAGTTGCGCGGTTGCGCGGGGAGAAGCGCGGCACGGCGGGAGCGCACAGTGCGGCAGCAGGAGGACAGAAGCGTGGCAAGGAGCGCAACTTACTTGTGGTAGTGGCATGACAGCAGGGGAGCGGTAGGAGGAGCGCGTGCGGAGAAGCGCATGCGGAGAAGCGCGTGCGCGTACGGAGGAGCAACTTCTCCTTACAGGAGGTGCGGCGCTTGCACGGGAGGTGCGGCGCTTGCGCGGGAGTAGCGGTAGGAGCGCGTGAGGTTGTTGCGACAGTCGGCATGCGGCAAGAGCACCTCTTATCCACGTGCGTGGTGGCATTGTGATCTTACGAGGGGTGTCCAGAGAAATTCATTTGTGAAAAAAAAAATAAAAAAATCAATAGTTGTGCTACTCATGGAGAAATTAGTGGCCAAACTAGAGGAGACAGACCTCAAGGTGTTCTTGGATTTCTTACGGATGTCCAAAGGCGAAGGATCCGCTCAGTCGCAATCGCCTCCGGTGAAGCTCGATCTCCCTCCTGTGGAGCTGAAGCTCGTCGGACAAACCACTTACTTTAGCTGGTCGCGTCGGGTAAAAAGGGCTCTCTCCGGAAAGAACCTGGAGGGCTATCTGACTGGCGAGAAGGAGGAGTCAGAGAAGGACTCGGATGGGTACAATGAGCGGAAAACCACGCATAGTCTGTTACACACTTGGCTCTAAATTCGATGATCACGTCTATCGCTATCACGGTGGATGGCATAGAGACTGTAAGCAATGTTTGGGGGAAGTTGCAAAGGCTCTACGCAGGAGTCGACAACAACATGCGCGTGTTCCAGATCGAGCGGGAGATAGAGGCTGTAACCCAGGGAGATCGCTCTACCCAGGAGTATGCCGCAGATCTAGAGCGACTATGGGCAGACTATGATTATTTTTCTCCAACCGCATGCTGCAAAGACCCTGAATGCACAAAGGGGGAACGAGATGCTCAACGGAGGACTATGCACTTTATGAGGGGGTTGAACCCAATTTTTAAGCAAAGGAGTGCGATGTTGCTCGCTCAGCCAAAGATTCCCTCCCTGGATGAGACAATCTCAGCCATGATGCAGGAGGAGAGCAGGATTAGGCTCCAGTCTGGTGGAACCACTTTTCCGGGAGAGAAATCGGCTCTAGCGGCCACCAATCAAGGGTACGAGGGATACAAGAGTGAGACACGACAATGTTACAATTGTGGTGAAATTGGTCATCTCCAGATAACTTGTCCCAAGCCACCAAAAGAGCGGGATACAGGTGGAAGGGGAAAGTTTGGATGTCGCGGACGCAGTCGTGGAGGTCGTAGAGGTGGTGGACGAGGAGGTTATCGGTTGAATCTCATGATAAGCGAGGAGGTGGTAGAAGAAGGTATTGCTGATATGGGTCACCCAAAAGAGCAGGAGATTTTGGATGCATACCACCAGCTAATGCAAAGGAAGCAGAAAGGTGTGATGGATGGCACACCCACAACGTCTCTGGGTAATATTGCCTCTTTTGCTCACTCCACCACAGGTACTGGTGATACACTTGCCCTCGCATCTATATCCACCACCAAATCATCAGATTGTATAATCGATATTGGTGCTTCTCGACATGTCACTGGGAATGCCAATTCGTATACTCCCCTAGCAGTCCCAGAATGCATTCAAACTGCTGATGGCACTGCTCAACCAGTGGTTGGTAAGGGCACTGTGCAATGCACCAACACGTTGACTCTGTCCAATGTTTTACATGCTCCTTCCTTTCCTATGAATCTCTTATCCATTAGTGTCATTGTATCTCAACTAAAATGTGTTGTTTTGTTTGATATCCCAACTGTGATCTTCCAGGAGAAAGGGACAGGCAGGAGACTTGGGACTGGCACATGACATAGTGGCTTGTGGCACCTGGATAGGGAAAGTATAGACTCAGCTATTTTAACTGTTATAAAGAGTACTGCAGGAGACAGAAATAGCTTGGAGGGCGTGCTACTACTCCATCATCGGCGTCTGGGTCACCCTTCTTTTGTTGCTTTAAGTCAAATGTATCCCATTTTGTTTAAGAAAGCAAATCATGGCAAACTTGTATGTGATGCTTGTGAGTTAGGAAAACATACCAGAAACTCTTATTCCAGTTCTGGTAGTAGGAGTTCTCATTCTTTTAATCTTATGCATTCTGATGTCTGGGGACCATGTCCCACACCTACTGTGAATGGATTTCGGTATTTTGCGTCTTTCATTGACTGTTTCTCTCGTGTCACCTGACTTTATCTAATGAAAAACAAAAGTGATGTATTCGCCTGCTTCAAGGATTTCCACAAAGAGTTTCAAACTCAATACGGTTCAGTGTTGAGGGTGTTGCGGTCTGACAATGGACAGAGTACACTAACAGAGCGTTTGGAGAGTACTTGTCCTCACAAGGAATCCAACATCAAACCACTTGTCCATATACACCAGAGCAGAATGGAGTAGCCGAACGGAAGAACAGACACCTTCTAGAAGTAACCCGGAGCATGATGATATCAATGAAGGTACCAAAGTACTTGTGGGGGCAGGCTGTCCTAACAACAGCTTATTTGATCAATCGAATGCCCTCGCGAGTACTGGATTGGAAGTCTCCAATTGAGGTGTTGCGAGGGAAGAAGGAAGAGATTTTACCTCTCAAGACCTTTGGTTGCGTATGCTTAGTACATGATAATAGACCCAATGTGAGAAAGCTGGATCCAAGGGCTCTAAAGTGTGTTTTTGTTGGGTATTCGGCTACCCAAAAGGGGTACGTGTGTTGGAGTTCAGTGGAAAGAAAACTATTCGTCAGTATGGATGTCACATTTAGAGAATGTGAGTTATATTAGTCTTCTCCAGTTGACTCGCCACTAGAGGACCCACTCGTTACATGCAATATGATGCGAGAGGGGGAGGATAACAGTGGTGGTATGATGCCAGAGGGGGAGGATAACAGTGGTGGTGAGAAACGGATATTGAGTATCCCTTATCCACTTATGCAAAAGGGCATAAAGTCAGATGTGACACCGGAACATGAAGAGCATGACTCTGCGGATAGAAGACCTCAAGTTCAGGGGGAGCTAAGAGTGCATGCAAGAAGGAGGCAGCAGAACGAGTCTATAATACCTACAATGCCTACAGTACCACTTGTGCCAAGTCCCTTGTCTCTACCTACACCGACTCCTGAGGCACCTACTCCATCCACCTCAATCTCCGAATTTATAGGTGATATAGTTCCCCATCCCACTATTCCCACTCCCACACCGGTAAGGAGGAGTTTTCGCAGGAATGCGGGAGTCTCACCTGAACGATACGGGTTTCCTCGTGATATTGCCCAATTTGTTTCCTACTCTCATATATCACCGATATATGGAACATTCATTGCATCTTTGGACATTGTCTCTATTCCTAAGTGTTGGCAGGTTGCTAAGGAAGATCCATAGTGGAAAGCTGCAATGCTGGAAGAACTTGGTGCATTGGAAAAGAATAAAACATGGGATCTTGTGTCGCTAGCACCAGACAAAAGGGCAGTTGGGTGCAAGTGGGTTTTCACTGTGAATCAAAACCCAGAGGGTCTGGTTGAGTGCTAAAAGGCTCGATTAGTAGCAAAAGGATACTGCCAGACTTATGACTTTGATTACGATGAGACTTTTGCACCTGCCGCAAAGATGAGCACAGTACAGACACTGATATCCTTGGCAGCAAATAAGGGATGGAAATTACATCAGCTCGACGTGAAGAATGCTTTTCTTCATGGGGATTTACTGGAAGAGGTGTACATGGAGGTACCACCGGGCTTTGGAACGGACCAAACTGCAGGAAAGGTGTGCAGACTCAAAAAGTCTCTATATGGGCTAAAACAGTCTCCTCGAGCCTGGTTTGACAAGTTTAGGAGAGCTATGGTTAACATGGGATATCAGCAAACCAATGCTGACCATACAGTGTTCTTTAGATGACATGGAGTTCACACTATAATGCTCGCTGTGTATGTGGATGACATGATTATTACAGGTGATGATGAGAGCGAAATTGATCAGCTGAAGACGAAGTTGGGCTAAGAATTTTAGGTAAAGGACTTGGGGCAACTAAGATACTTCTTGGGAATTGAGGTAGCTCATGGTGCAGAAGGGATCGTTCTATCCCAACGGAAGTATGTCCTAGATCTGATCAAAGAGACATGGATGTTGGGGTGCAGGCCGGCAGTTGCCCTATTGATCAAAAGAACAAGCTCAGTGCTGAGGCAGGAGAGCCAATTGATAGAGAGAGGTACCAAAGGTTGGTAGGCCGCTTGAGATATCTGAGTCACACACGTCCCGACATAGCTTTCGCCGTAACTGTGGTGGCCCGCTATATGCATGATCCTAGGAAAGGTCACATGGATGCCGTGTATCAGATCCTTAGGTACTTGAAGAGTGCACCGGGAAAGGGGCCGATATTCCAGAAGAATGGACATTTAAACATCGAGGGCTATTGTGATTCTGACTGGGCTAGTTGCGCTGATGACAGGAGGTCCACGTCAGGATATTGCATGTTTGTATGAGGCAATCTAGTCTCCTGGAGAAGCAAGAAGCAGACTGTAGTTGCGAGATCTACAGCCGAGACAGAGTACGGGGCCATGGCCCTAGGTGTGGGGGAAATGTTATGGCTGAAAGCCCTGCTGTTTGAACTCAAGACAGATCAAGGGCGAAATATGACATTGTGGTGTGACAACAAGTCAGCTATTAACATTGCAAATAATCCCGTCCAACATGACAGAACTAAGCATATAGAAATCGACAGATTCTTCATCAAGGAGAAGTTGGATAGCGGGGTACTGAAGCTTGGGCATGTGGTTACAAAAGACCAAGTGACCGATTGTCTAACTAAAGGACTTAACTCACTGGATTTATCGAGGTTGTGTGATAAGATGGGCTTAGTGGATATCTTTCGCCCACCTTGAGGGAGAGTGTTGGTAATTAGTGTGCGTTTAGCACCACTTGGTGTGTGTATAGCCGACTCCTCCTTTTTGTATTTAGTCCCACATCTCAGATCATGTATTTAGTTCCCCTCTGATGTATATATATAGGGGAGCAATGTAACGTTGTAAGATTTATTAAGAAATAATAAGAAAAGCTGTATTTATTTCGACTGACTATAAAAATCGTTTTTTGTAAAACGAAAATATTTTTATAAACTGAATGTTGAGTGTTTCAGCATGTTTTGAAAAGATAATCATTTTTTTTAATAAAGTTATTACTGAAATGTCTGCAGGCTTGTGCTTCTTTGGAGCCCGACTATCAGCCTCCTGTTACTTTCGTGGTCGTTCAAAAGTGCCATCACACCAGATTTTTCGCCGACGACCACGAGGTCCAGCAGTCAGTTGATGAGAGTGGAAACATCCTCCCAGGTTTACTAGCCTCTTTTCTATAATAATTTCATTTCTTTGTAGATACACAGCTCTCCTTTCTAATTACATTTATATTTTTGTGAATAATATAAAACATGCACCGTAGTCGATACAACAATTTGCCATCCCACTGAGTTTGACTTCTACTTGTGCAGTCATGCTGGAATCCAAGTATATTCCTTTCTTCTTCATGTTGTAACTAACTTTGCTTTTGAGGTATTTTTTTCCTGGGTCCCTAACTGCCCACTCCACCAACCGCAATATTTTGTGGAGTGGTAGGGGTGCAACACTAGAGTTCAGATCAGTTCCACTCAAAATTAAGAACCGATCCATATAAGTTCGGTTTGGCTCGATCTATTTAGAACTGAAACTGACCCGATGCACAGAGTTATAGAGCAAGTTGGTAATAAAAAAAATTGAACTTAAGGCTCCATTTGACACGTCGCTAGCTGTTGAAACCCGGATACCGGTTCAACTATGTTCGAGACTTGAGGAGTAGCTTGAGTTACTTCTCTCTTCGTTCGGTCCCTAGGTCTAAGTATTTGAGCTGAGAATTGACCCTCACAGTACGGTGGATAATTGCCTAAGAACAGATCCACTGGCTGCAGCGAGGAGGTCCTGCTACTAACCCAGAAATCTTACTTGACTTCCCATCAGAAAACCAATGACCGAGTTTGTGTCTCAGATAGCACGAAAGTGAAAGGAGGAAAGCACAGACTCTCTTGGGGGCTGGATCAATGCTGATCTGAGAAATAATTGGTCTTATTTATAGGCAAATCCTTCTAAGGGCAAAGTAGTCTTACTGGTCTGCGGATAGCTCCTTCCGCCTTAACCAAATTGTTATACGCAGACCCAAATGGTCTGCGAATAGCTTCGCACGCCTTTTCACAAATGCTAACCGCAACCCCTACTGGTCTGCGCATAGCGAGGGAGGAATGATGAGTCGGGTTGACCAGAACTCGCCTCGCTCCCTCCTTGAGCGAGTACGACAGAGGCGACCAGACTCCCCCCTGCTTGTCGGGGGCGAGTTCTCCTTAGGCGAGTTCGACTGAGGCGGGCTCGCTTGAGGTCCCATCGCACTCTCCTCACCTTGCTCTGGGCGAGAATTGGTTTTGTCGTCGAGACGGGTTGTTCATATCGTCTAGACGAATCACACAGCGTCGAGAAGAGGCTATGCCGTCGAGAAGGGAAAGGGAGGGCGTACTCGCCTCGTCTTACCCTGGGCGAGTTAGGTCAATGTTGGGTGTACTCGCCGAATATGGGTGGTACACAATCTCCGCTCTTTGCGAGCTCGCCAGAGGTCGGAAAGAAGAGTTCCAACCCTTATTTGGCGAGATCTGGCGCGCTGGGTCTTCCTCTATAAATAGAATGGGGGTGATGCTGTCGATCCTTCGTGCTGAGAGATGGCTTCTGGAGGGCGCTCTTCAGTGGCCACCAACCGGGCGCTTGCTGATGATGTGCCCGAGGCGGCCTCCGTTCTCAACCTCATTGGCGAGTTCCTGACCCCCTGCCTTCCTGACTCTGCGAGGAAGAAAAAACATAAAAGAAAGAGGATGGTCGATCCTGCCCCCCGCGAGAAGTCCTCTACTGATCCCGAGTCTACCGCGAGATGCGGGCCTCCACCTAAGAGGCTCGCCGCCTCGTCTATTAACGAAGAGCCCAACGCCGATTTGCCTCTTCGACAAGGTGAGGGCGAGATCGAGACCACGACCGGAGGGGTCGGGGATGGAGGGCGGCCTCTTGACGACACGGATGCTCCGCCACCCCCTCCTATTCGCCACGTCGTTGTGCCAGGAAAGGGTACTACCTCTTCACCTGCCTAATTTGGGCCAAACATAACTATTTATTTTCTGCAGTGCCCTCTTGCCGTCAGCTGCAGCCTGAACTGCAACTTGTCGAGGCGCCGTCGAGGGGCCTAGCCACAACGTCTTCTTCGGCCCCATGGCGAGTAGGTTCGACTCAGGCTCCCCTCTCTCAGCCGTCTCAGCATCTGTCAGGGGTCGTTAGTCTATTCTCCCTCCTTCTGGAGGAAATTCCTTGGTGATGGGTCCCATGTCTGGGGGACGGGCTTGGTCCTCCACTTACCCGTCTCCACCGAAGGACTTTGGGCGGACCCGCCTCAGCTTCAGGATGAAGGCTTTGCTCTTGCTGGTACTCACCCCGCTGTCCTTCAAGCCTATGACTTTGGGCTCGCCACACCGCTGTCCTTCAAGCCTATGACTCCTTAATGGCTATGCCGCCCGCTGAGGTGAACCAGTGATTGATTGATCTTGGAACTCGCCTAGCATAAGCGGAGCACTTCCAACAGCAGCAGCAGGGCGAGGAAGGCCTGTATGATCGGGTGGCTGATTTAGAGACGAGGTTGTACGAAGTTGAGACTCGCCAACAAGCCACCGAAGACGATCTCCACCGGTTCGCGCAAGTGGCGGGCACCGTATGTGAGGCCTCCTTGTTGGAAGAACACATAAAGCGGGGCGAGGATCACATAAGGCGAAGCGAGGAGATCCTGGTGAAGGCTCGAGAAGACCTACGAGCAGCCCCCACAATATTACTTGGTGGGCTCGCCATCCTCACCGCACCCGTCGCCCAGGTCACGGGCCCGGGCGCCATAACTGAGGCTTCTAGATCGTTCGACACTGCAGGATCGAGTTCCACTTTTGACACTGGATGTAATTTATGTACTTGCGACCCCTTGGGGATCTTTTTAATGTACTTGGTTTGCCCAGGGCGGCCCTTTTGTGCTCGCTCTTCTATACTTGAGCAATATTTTTTGTAGAATTTTAATTTTCTAGTGCCCTTCTCTTTTCTTGTTGATGTCTAGTTTCTTACTCATTCACGTGTCGATTAACTGGATACTCGCTTCTGCGTACTCGCGTCCTTGATAGGTCTATTCGCCTTCGCGTACTCGCGTCCTTGATAGGTCGACTAGGCTTTGGGCTGGGGGCTATAAATAGAGGGCCCCTTTCGGAGGGAGGGTACACTTTCCCTATCCTTCAACCGCTCTCTTCCTCTCAGACCTCCCCCTCATACCATCTACTCGCTCATCGTTAGTCATAATGAAGGAGCCTTCTGAGCATGGACGCGCCTTCTGCGTCCACAATTTCAGGACCCATAACTTTCCGAGCTCGCTGACCACAGGCGAGGAGCTAAGCGACTTCGAAGCCCGCTATTTGCCACCGGGCTATACTGCGAGGCAGCCTTCTCCCGGCGAGTTCATCAACACTTTCTTCCGCGATGAACTCGCCTTCCCCCTGGCACACTTCCAGGTGGGGTTGAGGCTGCCTTTGTCAAGATTATCTTAAACTTCAAAAAGAAACTAACAAAGTTGGGGAAGAACTAGAAGAACTTAAGAAATAAAATCTATATTCTATTAATTATGACTAGAAATCAACTATATAAAAAGGAAACAGAAATAGATAAATTAACCAATGAAAATTCAAACTTAAAAGAAAAATTTACAAAGACAAAAACCTTTGAAGACTCACTCAATGTGAGGAGTCAAAAACTCGAGGATATTACACAGAATCTCTCTATGAGATCTAAATATCTTGGTCTAGTAGCAGATACATTAACAAGCACAACAATCTCCAGCAAATCAGCCTGGAAAAATCAAGTTATATTTGTTAGACCTAGTGACTATCAAATAGATGAAAACAGTCCAGTGTTTAGAGAACAAAACAACATTCAAGATATATTTAATAAAGAGAATTCTAATAATGAGAAGAACACCCTAGGCAAGAACAATCCAGAAAAATCAATGAACCTTAATCGAAAGGCTAAAACCAAGAGAAAAATCATTAGACATTCTACAGATCTACTATACCAAGATGCATTCTATGCAAATTTCAAATATCAAGATAATAAATATTAGCCTGATAGACCTATTTTCCGTCATCCAAAAGGGTATCATGAAAGAACACTTTTTTCTTTCATATCACCTTATAATGGTAAGAGCAATGGGCCATGGTAATCTGGGTACCCTTCCTCAGAGATAATGTTTGAACTACATGCATGGGAAAGCTTATAGTCCCTTCCTCAGAGATAATGCAGGGAAAGGGAAAACTAACTCTTCAACATAGAACTTAAAATAATCAAAGGGAGTGACTCCTCTAAAAACTCTTGATGTTGCATTCTAATTCACACAATCTTATAAATGCTAATTTTAATAAATACTATTGTTGGGAAAAACAACATAAATTTCTTAAAGAAATACAACTGTAGATTCAGAATTGCGTCGAATAGAATTCGACGCACCGTTGAGTTCTACTCGACGCCAGCTTCGAGAGCTACCTGAAATAGATAATTCGAACAGCATTCGACGCAACGTCGAATTCATATCGACGGATGCGTCGACTTAATAATTGTTGTATAAATTCGAAGTCACGTCGATTACAAATCGACGCAACATTGACATGCCAAGCGCACGCAATTTTGCTTTTAGAAGCTACTTCTACATGTTTTGGCGCGCTGAACTTACTCCTTTTCGACGTTGCTTCGAATACAACCCTAAGTTGTGACGAATCGTCTTCTTTTAAGCAACTCAGTCGTTAGATTATATTACGCTTTCGAATTTTCTCTCTCTTGCTTTCTTTCTCTCTTGCGTTCTTGCTCTTGCTTCTCTTTCTCTTCCTTGTCTTACTTCTGCAGGTACTACAGAATCAATGACCCCTCCTAAAGTTAACTCCAGATTTGATGTGGATATTGAATCCTTCAATGCTGCTTCTGACAATTTCAAGGCAATTCTCGGATTGTTCCAAACCGCGGGGTTGACGAAGTTAATTTCGACAAGATGCAAAATATATGATGTCGAATTAACAGAACTAAAGGATAACATCCATGTTGGAGATGATGGATCTCTTCATGGAAGAATTTCAGGAAATGATATTGACATCACAGAGGAGATGTTGGGTCTCACATTTGATCTACCAGAAGGTGATGACTCGGATGAACTGACAGCGACAGAGATCAACAGTGCACTGTAGATAATGAAGTTCAACAGAGAGAAGACAATCAATTTAAAGAAGAATGATGTCTCAGAGGAATATAGGTTCTTGGCTGACATTGTTGGGAAAGTCTTACTGTGTAAGATTTCCGTGCATGATGCGATTCCCAAACATCAACTTCAAATTATGGGAATACTGGTCCTCAATAAAAGAATCCATTGGGGGAGGTGTCTCCTGAAGATGATTGGTCATAAGTATGCTCATAAGGAAAATGCATACATGAGAATAATGAGCCAAGTCCTGCTCCATCATTACCCAATGATATGCAAATCAAAAGGAGTGCTCATTCCTCCTGAAAAAATAATTAATATAGGCGTCTTCTCCAAATGGACCAGGCAAATTCTAAAGCCTAGTCAAGCTGCACCCTCTCCTCCATCTCCAGCTCCTCATGATCATGAGACAGTCTTAACCGACCTCCCAGGTGATGCTCCAGCTCAAGATCCTGCAACAGTTCCACAAGACACAACAACCGAACTTCCAGCAATGACCTCTTCTCAACAACAACCACAATCTTCCATAACCCTAGAAGATAATCAAAGACAATCCCCTATCAACCAAAATCTCACAGACCTCAATGCTGTTTCCACAGAAATCCCTCTTATTAACCTATCTTCTCCTACTGTTGATATACCTTCTACATCCCATCCTATCCACTCCTTGGACATTGATCAGGCAATTTCTAATACAGTGGGGCTAGCCACTGAGACCTTTGCTGATCTGCTACTGACTCAAGCAAGAAAATTCAACAGAAAATACTCTCAGATAGAGAAAGAACTGAAGGATTCACAGGAATCTATCTAGTCCATCAAGACAGTGATATGTTCCTCCAGAGTAACAAGATCTTTCTTAACCTCACTTGCAAGTAAGGTTCAGAAGGGGGAGACTATTCAAGAAGAGGAATTTTTTGCCCCAGAAGATAATAACAACTTAGAATCTAGTGTCCCTAATAGGATCACTGTATTCAATAGTGTGATTATTGTTGATCAAAAAAAGAATTCCAGATGTTTCAGCTCCTGTTCTAGAAGTGCTTGCATAAATCCAGGGGGAGCTGCCTGCACTGACTCAGGGGGAGCCTCTTACAGTTGCTCAGGAAGTTGTCCTCAATACTGAACATATTGCATTAACCCAGGGGGAGCCCCTCACCAATGAACAGCTCTCAGAGGATGAACATCTCTTAGAAGATGTCACAAAGATTGCTAAAGAGGCTGCCCAGATAGCTGAAAATGCTGTATTAATTCAGGGTGAGCCTCACAAAGAAGATGACAAGGCTGCTGAAGAGGAGGATGAGCCCCTGGTGTTTCCACCAAGAAAAGTGATACCACATGTTTTCTCAAGGAAGAGAAAAATCCCTCCAAAAGAATAGTACAAAATAGGTAATCAGCAAATGAAAAATTTCTATTATAAATTCCCAATAAACATGTTTGAGAATACAACTATGGAAGACAATCTGATCAATTGGGAGTTTATCATTTTGGTGATTTGGTCTATGCTTCTATGCAATGGTGTCATTCTTGCTTATTGTATATTTATTTGTACTCAAATTTATTTCTCAGTATGATTGAAATAACTTAAACTACTTGTAAAATTTGTTAAGATAAATTGAGGGAGATTGTTGGGAAAATACCATTTGATTTATCTTACAAATTATGTACAAGTGATTTCATTATCTAGGATTCATTACCCATGTTGTATAGAGAGGGTTATTTGGTCAATAGATGTCTTAGGATGTCACACTCATTAGAGTGTCAAAGACCAGTCCAAAAAAGTCCAAAATTCAGTTGAGTTAATTCTGCGTCGAATAGAAGCCGACACAGCTTTGACTGCAAACCGAAGTAACTTCGAGTAGAAGTAAGAATAACTCAGACTGGAAGTCGATGTATAAGTTGAAGTCGAAGCAACGTCGACATATACTCGACGCTGAAGACAGAGTTAGTCGAAGCAACATTTGAAGTCGACGCAACTTGGACTGACATTCGACACAGAAGGAAGAGCTCTGTGTCTAGGCTTTCATCTCGATGGATACGTCGATAAGTATTCGACGCAACGTCGACTGCAGAGTTCATTTCTAAGCTGAGGAGGATTTCGATGCAGCTTCTATTAGAAGTCATAGGTGCGTCGATAAGAAGACAAATGTATTCGACGCTACGTCGAATACAGACAGAATCAGAATATCTTCTTTATTATTTTCTAAAGATGATTCAGAGGTTATACATGGAATTGATTTGATCTCTAACGGGTCGATTATTACCAAGAATGGAAAGAAGGACTCCAGAGACACAATAAAGATATTTTTGGAAGATATTCAAAAAGGAATTGACGGGTAGTCAACATATATAAAAGGAGAATATTATTATCCCTTGGACATTCCTATTAGGGATACAACAGAAGAGGAAAGGAATTCAAACACTATTCGACAGAAGAATAAGGATATTGAGGAAGATTGAGCACAACAATAATTCTATTATTCTTCCGTCTTCTTCTTTCTGAAGCTCTCTCTCTCTCTCTCAGACAGTACAACAAATCTTTGTACAGGAATTATTGAAAGGCTTATTCATCTTCTTCTTCTCTTACAACAAGAAGCCTACATAAATACAGAGATTATGGGATCAAAGCTAGAACAGTCCTTGCATCTCTCTCTCAGCAAGGACTTATCTACTGAAATAGAGATCCATGAACAACACTAAGTGCCTGAATCCTCAGTGATTGCTGAATGAGGATTCAACCAGAAGATTCTTCTTCATCTTTATTCTTCTTCATCTTCTTCCTCTCTCTTTTACTCTTTCTGTTTTTCATTGTAATCTGAGTAAAGAGTCCTTATAATCACTCTCTAAAGGATTCAGTTGGTTCAATATCTCCTTACCAAAAGATCTAGTTTGGTTCTAAGAGTCTCCTTGCCAAAAGACTCAGTGGTTCTAAGAGTCTCCTTACCAAAAGACTCAGTGGTTGGTTCTAAGAGTCTCATTACCAAAAGATTCAGTGATTCTAAAAGTCTCCTTATCAAAAGAATCAGGCACTGAATAATGTATTCCTACCAAAGTGGTAGAAGAGTGGAGTACCCATATTTTGGGGAACCACTATAGCTCTTGTCTCATTTGTGCTGTGATTTTCTGTGTTGTCCATTTACTTTATTTCTGCATTCCGTGCTTTTTTTATTCTGTGTTTGATAGCTGAATGCATAAGTTGTTAGAAGTGTTTTTATTGTGTTGTGCATAATAAATAATTTTTTTTTAAACTTTATTCACCCCCTCTAGAGAATACTCAGAAGTCTCACTGTGCAGTTTCAAATAGGGTCTCCGTGAGTTCGCTCCTCCCTTCCTGGGAGGACTTCGAGGAGTCCAATGAGATTGCGTACAACCTCCTGTTCGGCCTATATGGTCGCGAAGACGCATAGGTGCTCGCGAAGGCTCCCACCCGCGAGCTGGCCTACCTCAGTAGCCGCTCCGCACTTCGCAATGCCAAGCTGGTTCATCAGACTGTGCGGTGAGGACTCCAATCTAATAGGCGACTCTGCGACCTAGGCTTAGCCTACGAAGAGCAGGGGAAGAAGCTGGCCTAGGTGGAAGAGGAGTTTGTTGCGCTTAAAGCCAAGGAGGCTCCCCCTCCTGATGTACAACCTCCTACTCGCCTTAGTCGTACTCGCTTTTCTACCTCTTCGATTAACTCTTCTTTTTCTATGAAACCTCGGTCGCCCTAGTGATGCGTGTATCTGCCCTGGAGGAGCAGTTGGCCGTCGCGCAACGCGAATTCGACTATCTAGGTACTCGCCTCGCTCAGGCGGAGTCAGAGTTGGTGGAGCTCCGTCAACCAGCGGGCGGGTCATCGTCAACTGCCCCCCTTCTCCGGTTCACCCCCGCCCAAGTTGCCGAGACGCGCAGGCAGCTAGCCATCGCGACATCGGTCTACACCCAGGAGCGTCTTCGGCGACGATTCCTCCTTACCGCGGAGGGGGCCCAATTCGACCTCGAGGTCCTTCTCCCAGAACTGTATCGCGAGTCAGCGAGCTTTGCCCCGGCGGGAACCCCAGGCAATGATTCTTCCGACGAGTCAGAGGAAGACGATCAAGACGAATAACTTACTTTTCTATTCTTAATTAGCTGTTGTAATAATGTTCTCCTTTTCTTTCTTCTTGTTTATGAACTTGCTCGGCATACTCGCCATTCTCATTTTATTGGACAAGCGTCCTCGCCTTCCTTTGTGTATCTCTCTGTGTGATTGTGTTTTGCCCTGTGTGCTTGCCTGCAATTTTTTCTTTTTTCTTTGACGTACTCGCCCCTAAGGTGTACTCGCTCGTAGTTATGATTCGCGTAGGAACGTTCTTCCTGTAGATCTAGTATTCGCGCGTCCACTTACGCACTCGGAGTGCGAGGTCGTTAGGGTAGACTTCGCTGTGCTTGGCGATCGTCTACTCGCGTCATAGCTCTTCGCGAGGTGGCAGGTGGATGGCCGTTGGCCGGGGGGGGGGGGGGGGGTGTCGAGAGTACTCGCCTCGCACCAACCCTTTTTCGCCTTATCACGAAACTTGCGTAGGGCTTGTTGGCCCATTGTTGGGCCTAATCGGGAGCTTGACTCTCTGTCACTCCTTTGATTTTGAGGATAGGGCAGATGCTTAGTCCCGACGGGACAAGTAGTCAGCATGCAGTGGAGGATCACCACGCAGCGGTTTGATCTCCAGCCTCACCTGATTGAGGGTCTACAACTCATTCGAGGGGGCAAGTAGCCGGCCTGCAGGGGAGGAGCCCAGTGCAATGGCCTGGTCTACGACAACACTCTGCTCGAGGACATATAACTCACTCGAACAGGCAAGTAGCCAGCCTGCAGGGGAGGAGCCTAGTGCAACGACCTGTTCTACGACAACACTCTGCTCGAGGACATATAACTCACTCGAGGGCGCAAGTAGCCAGTCTGTAGGCGAGTTGGCGAGTCGGACAAATTCGGTCGTACTCGCCCCCAGAGTGGCGGGTTTCGGTTGGATTCGCGAAGAGTACTTGCGCGCGAAGCGACTGATCACTGTTTTCAGGGAACCCTTCTTTGTCGGGGCGCTGACTCTGTCCCACCTCGGCGGGCGAGGCGCCCACTGCTGGGGAGGGCTCTCCCGCCTCGGCGCGAGGCGCGAGCAGCCTCCGGATGGTGTCTTCCATCGACCTCCTAAACTCCGCAAAATCGCTCTTTGTTACGAACTCGCTCGTAGGCAACGAGTTCTCCTGGCCGGTCCCCTGCTCGCTATGTTCTTGGGATCGTCGGATGAGATTTTCTTCTCAAGCTACAGTCCACGCTCACCGCACTAAAAATGTTGAAACCCGGATACCAGTTCAACTATGTTCGAGACTTGGGGAGTAGCTTAAGTTAATTCTCTCTTCGTTCGGTTCCTAGGTCTGAGTATTTTGAGCTGAGAACTGACCCTCACAGTACGGTGGATAATTGTCTAAGAACAGACCCACTGGCTGCAGCGAGGAAGTCCCTCCACTAACCCATAAATCTTACTTGACTTCCCCTCCGAAAACCAATGACTGAACCAGTGTCTCAGATAGCACGAAAGTGAAAGGAGGAAAGCTCGGGCTCTCTTGGGGGGTGGATCAGTGCTGATCCGAGAAATAATGAGTCTAATTTATAGGCAAATCCTTCTAAGTGCAAAATAACCTACTTGCCTGCGGATAGCTCCCTCCGCCTTAACCAAATTGCTATACGCAGACCCAAATGGTCTGCGAATAGCTCCGCACGCCTTTTCACAAATACTAACTGCAACCCCTACTGGTCTGCGGATAGCGAGGGAGGACTGATGAGTCGGGTTGACCCGAACTCGCCTCGCTCCCTCCTTGAGCGAGTACGGCAGAGGCGACCAGACTCACCCCCTGCTTGCCGGGGGCGAGTTCTCCTGAGGCGAGTTCGCCTGAGGTGGGCTCGCTTGAGGCTCCGTCGTACTCGCCACGCCTTGCTCTGGGAGAGAAGGGGTTTTGTCGTCGAGACGGGTTGTTCATATCGTCTAGATGAATCACACATAGCGTCGAGAAGGGAAAGGGAGGGCGTACTCGCCTCATCTTACCATGGGCGAGCTTGGTCAATGCTGGGTTTACTCGCCGAATACGGGTTGTACAGTAGCGGTTGTGAAGGTGATAGTTATGAACCGTCGTTCGTCAACGCTCGACCTACATATGGATCTTCATTCACTGTTATGTTCAAAATTAGTTTTCTTTTCCTGGTGATGGTTATAACCGTTGTCATGCCGAGCATACTTTATGAGAGAAAACAACTTAAAAACTGAGAGAGAATACAAGCCGAGACATGCTTCCTTTCTTCTTCGCAAACACGGCAACAGTTGCAAAAAATGAGACGCCAGTCATGGAAGAGAAAGCCATCAACCACTCTGAGATATTCAGTGGCTTAAGAAAGAAATTAAACTGAGAGCATTTCTGGATGGGTACAGGAGGTGTGGCTCTCGGAAAAGTGGTTTATTTCCGAAAACATCCAATTAATACTGGGCGAATGGCAGTTAGCAAATCCAATGGATGCTCATCTTGTACTGCACGGACAGCGTTTTTTCAGGAAAACTAATAAATGGAAGCACTGCTTGGATTTGGAGGCAGCAACTAATCAGAGGAAACGGTTTTTTCTAAAACTGTGCGCTGCTTCAGTTCGTGGAGGAGAAAAAAGACCAAACAAAAACTGAACCAATAAAATAAAATACAATCTCATCTTGATTTTCAATACATTCTGTGGCAGTGACATTTGTGTCCAAACTCACAGGAGCAAAAATGCCTCCCAAACAGAACCTAATTCTTAACATAACAAGAATTATTCTTCATATTTTAATCATATAAAAATATAATATTTGAATTGTAATAAAAATTAGTATTTATCATATGGTTGCTCTCATATGAAAGTTTAGTTTTTCCCATTGAGATGGCGTTTGCTATCCGGACATAAATTTCTCAAATATGATAGTATAGTTTTTCTTCTTCAAATATATAGTAGATCACAATGCAATGCTGTTGCAGGGAACTAGCAGACCTGCACATTACCATGTGTTGTGGGATGAGAACAAGTTCACTGCTGATGGACACTCACAAATAACTTATGATGCTACACGTAATGCAATTTCTTATTTATCTATTCCGCCATTTTTCTGTAATTCAACATCTATCTTTATGGTTCTTTATATCTTGTTTTCCTGCGCAGATATGCAAGGTGCACACGATCGGTTTCCATCGGTACTTTCTCGTTCCTCGTTGAATGTTAGAAACTTGTTGAGATATCTCGTGCTACTAACCGCCGTGCATGGATATTATTTATCTTTAAATAACTTGATGATTTCTGTTTTCTTATACTTGTACTTGACAGTGCCGCCCGCATATTATGCCCATCTGCTTGCTTTTAGGGCGAGGTTTTATATGGAACCGGAGACACCAGACAGTGGGTCCGTGGCAAGTGTGGCGGCTGAGCGAGCCACTGCTGCAGGTGGAGCTCATGGCGCTCAGGCCACACAAACACCTGAAGTTGGGGCCGTCAGGCCTCTCCCCGCTCTCAAGGACAATGTTAAGAGAGTTATGTTCTATTGCTAGGGTTCCTCCGGAAGCCTCGTGCTTTATATTCCCTTTTGTTATAATTAGACAAACTTCAATGTCTTTCCGACATTACCTTGAGTTTATGGATGGTGTTTGTTTTTGTGGAAACTGATTTCTCTTTTGCTTGAACAATCTCAAGTTCATGTGTTTGGTTGAAATTGACTTCTGGATTGGTAGAACATCTTAAATGTGTTTGATGAAACTGCGTTTTGGTTGGCTATGGATTTCATGTTTGGTTGATTGTCTCAACAAAGTTAATTTCCTCGGTAGAGGTTGATTTCACGTTTGGTTGCACCGCTCACTTTTAAAAATTTGTTGTAATTCAGATATGATACAAAGGCTTAATTCAACTGCATGCCTCAAGATTGGTTTAGGAGTTGACATTGCTCTTGCCTCAATATCTTTGCTACATTGTGATGGAGGTTTTGTTAGGGATGGTTGTGGCGGTAGGAAAATCGGCAGTGGGAAACAAGTTGTGGGTGAAGTTGTCGTAAATGCAGTAGTGGAAAAAATAGCAGCGGAGATTTTTGACCAATGGAGAACATGAAAATGCGGGTAGTTTTTATACCTTTTTGAAAGGAGGGTTCACTGCTTTAAAAAACAATATGAAAACATTTTTTGACACATTTTTTCAACTATTGGAAAATCAAATATCTTTAAAAATGAAGCTTCTTCCCTTCTTCTTGCCTCTGAGTGATTTCCTCTCCTCTTTCTCATTCTCTTTTCTCTTTCTCATTCTCTTTCTCATTCTCTTTTCTCTTTCTCATTCTCTTTTCTTCTTTAGGGGCATTCAACTATGATATGTCTTGTCTTATTGCAATCATAACACAACATTAGTAGAAAGTTGTTTGTTGTGTTTAGAGTTATACATGTCCTCCTTGGAGTTTTTCTTTGTCCAGTCTTGGTGGTATTTTGATCTCCCTGAGCTGCAGGAGGAGGAATGCCTGTTCTTCCACTCCCTCCTTTTGTTGAGCAGCTTCTTGAACTGCTTGGAGATTAAGGTCATGTCTCCATCAGACCATTCTGACCCAAAAGTGCTGGGCTCAGAGTCTTGTTCAGCATGTCTTCCATGAGGAATGAGAGATTTCTCTCTACTCCTTGAGCTCTCAGCCTTGAGAGCTGTGGACTTCTCCCTGCTGAAGAACTTACTGTTCTCCTCTTCAGCTTTTCTGGTGTTCAGCTGCAGCTCATGAGACAACAATTTTTCAAATAGATTTTGGGGCTGCATGTTGGTCAAGTTGCCCATTTCTTTTATGACACAATTCTTGATGTCTCATTCTTTATTTAATGATCTGAGGAACTTGTCGTTCAAGTCATAGTTGAAGAACTCTCTGCCATATGTTCTCAGACTATTTTCTATTATGAAGAACTTCTCATAGCATTCAGAGATGGAGTCCTTCTTATTCTGCCTGAATGCTTTATATTCTTGATCCCTCCATGTAGACTATCAGTGAGTCTCACATCTCCTTGGCAGTCCTGCAGTGAACCAGATTCTGGAAGGTTGAATCATCTGTGGCACTGACCAAGATGTTCTCTGTTCTTTTGTCCATAGTGGCTAAGATGATCTCATCCCTTCCCATCTCATTATACCTCTTGGGAACAACCTTTGTAGGATCTATGGTGGACATCTTAGTAGGTACAAAGGGACCATCTTTCACATTGTTGAAGATCTTTGGATCAGAGGCTTCCATAAATAACTTGACCTTCTCTTTCTAGATTGCAAAGTTTTCCTTTCTGCAAATCGACAGCATCATGGAGCTTAACTCTCTGTAGTTTTCTCCTGGAGCCATGGTGAGTAATTGACACTACATTGGATAGATCTGCTCAGGCTGTTAAGCCATTTTTGAACAATCGGGCTCTGATACCATTTGAAAGTCAAGGGGTGTCTTCACCTAGAGGAGGGGGGGGGGGGGGGGGTGAATAAGTGATGTTGGCTCTTTTGAAAAATACAGCGGAATATTAAAACTATACACAACAATCACACACAGATCACAACACATACACATGCTATTTATAGTGGTTTCCCAAGATAACGTGTCACAGGGTACTCCACTGTCCCCCTTCGCCTATCTAGCAATGTGCTAGACTCGGCAATCTCCACCAAAACTCAGATCTGTAGATCTTACAACTCAGAGACCATGTCTCCTACAATCAAATCCCGCACGATCCTACACTCAGATCCCGCACGATCCTACACTCAGATCCCGCAAGATCCTACACTCAGATCCCGCAAGATCCTACACTCAGGAGCACTAACCGGATTCCTACCTCAGAGACCAAGTCTCCTATGCTCAGGCCACGCAAGGCCCTATAACTCAGAGTCCACTCGGGAATCATACAACTCAGATCTCAGAGAGCTCCTACAGTTTATAAGTTCTTACAAACTTTTTTATAGACTCAAAAAGATAAGCTTGAATGCTTTTGGATTCTTCTGTAAGCTTTGATGAAGATCAACTTCAACTAGAGTCTTCTGACAGAGATCTTGGATGAAGCAATGAATTATCTTCTGCACTGTTGATGACTCTTCTTCTGGCTGAACGATCCTTGATCTGAATCAGCGACTTGAATCGATTTCTTCTTGGAGAAGTTTATTGATTTGCTTTATACTTGACTTCTCCTTCCTTATGCTTTTCAATAGAATAGTACTTGAGCGGCGGAAAAGCTTTTCTTCCAGACGTTGTGTATTGATCGATTCAGTTCTTAGATTGTTAGGGTTTGCATCCATCGCATTCCCTTTTATAAGACATAAATGTCTAACGGTCGATTATAGTATTGACTTAAAGTCAGAGATCTCATTCCTTAGCAGACGTGACAGAATAGCCCAATCCGCGACGGCATTTATGGAGAAAATGCCAAATCCACGCTTTAATTTGAATTCCACCTTTTCGGTAATTCGACTAGATGCCCATCCGAATTTCATGTCATTCAGTCGAATGTATTCTTCACAGTCTGCTTCTAGTCGAATTCAGCCTTTCTGGTCGAATCCCATTGTTCTGGTCGAATTCTGTCTTCATGGCTTGCTTCTGGTCGAATATGACCTATCTGGTCGAATTCCCCTTATTCAGTCAAATTCTGCCTTCAAGGCAGGGAGTGACGGGGAGACATCCCACTCCTGACGAATGAATCAATAAAGTCATAAAGGGATCAATCATGATTCCTTTTGGTGCATTTAACTATGGCCTTTGGTTCCCTTTGTGGCCCAAACTAGTTACAATCTTTGATCACTGCAGCATCGTCATGAACCAAGTGGTCCCGAATTTTTACCCGACTCTCATCTCCTTCGCCGTATACCTTCAATTATAGAGAGTTTTGTGGATATTGTGAATATTCAAAAATTTGTTTTTCAGGAGATCACAGAAGGATGGCACCATCTTCTTTATTGGTTCGCGTGTATGGGTCCTAAATCTCCTCAATAAGGTCCACCAGTAGATCCAGAATTTTATCATATATTTGGGAGATATGGACCCTCTGGTGGTTCATCCCTCGTCCAAAGAAAAAACATTTTATTTCTCCTAAATTGAGCAAGGTGGAGCTGGAGGTGAACTTCATTTCTCATAATCTGCTTGAAGCAGATTATTATATGGATAAAATGGATGAAGTTATCGCTCTTGGTCCAGGTACAAGCTAGAATTGTGCATATGTTGTACTCATCAAGGAACAACTTGCGATTTCAATCATTTCCATTCTCCTAATAGGTGATCTCCATCTACCTGGCAGTCATCCATTCCATTCCGCCGGGTATGTTAACCCGAAGATTGATCCAAATTACCCGGACAAGTGTTACAAGGTGAAACAAGAAGACAGAAAATGGGAAGGAGAGCTTTGGAAGAGACAAATGTTACTTTCTTATTATTTAATCTCAATGTATTCAACTCTCTATATATAGCTGAAAACGTAACAGTGATTTCAATATCAAACACACTTAATAAGCACTTTAACAGATATCTAACAAACTCTTAACATAACATAACAACTTCTTAACTAACTAAGCAAACACATGATAATATTTCAACACCCCCCTTCAAGTTGGTATTTGCATCCAATTGTAAATTCCCAACTTGTTAAGAAATGTTTGTAATGTAGCCTTTCCGACTGCTTTAGTAAACAAGTCAGCCACTTGTTTCTTGGTCGAGACATAGTTAGGAGCAATCATCTTGGCTTGAACCTTCTCACGAACTATATGACAATCAAGCTCTATGTGTTTAGTCCTCTCATGATAAACATGATTAGATGCTATGTGTAAAGCAGCTTGGTTATCACAGTGTAGAGGAATGGGAGTTAAATTTGTTACTTGAAAATCTGTTAATAAGTTGATCAGCCAGGTTAATTCATAACAGACAATAGCCATAGCCCGATATTCTGACGCTGTAGAGGATTTAGAAACAGTTTGTTGCTTTTTTAGTTTTCCATGAGATAAGAGACTCTCCCAGTTTGATAAAGAAACATGTGGTTGAACGACATGTCATGGGGGCATGCTGCCCAATCAACATCGCAAAAAGCTTCCAATATGAGTTTATTATTTACTGTAAACATTAACCCTTGATTGAGGGTGCCTTTTAGATACTTGAGCAATTTGTGAAGCATATTGAGATGAGGAATTCTGGGTTTAGCCATAAATTGACTTAATATATGAACAGGATATGTAAGATCCGGTCTTGGTACTGTCAAGTAAATGAGCTTTCCAATGAGTTTTTTGTACAAAGTAGGATCATTGAGTTCTTCACCATCAAAATCATTAAGTTTATGATTTTGTTCCATAGGAATGTCACTTGGTTTGCAATTATTCATTCCTGCATCCGACAAGATATCCTGAGCATACTTATGTTGATTAAAGTAAATTCCAGATTCATTTCTCTAGATTTCTAAGCCCAAGAAAAAATTCAGATTTACAAGATCATTGAATTTGAATTTACTGTTAAGAAATTGTTTGAATTTCTCAATGGCTTGAGGGATGGTTTCTGTTATCATAACATCATATACCAATAATGCCGTGAATTCATCTTTATTGCTTTTTAGTAAAAAGTGAATGATCAGATTTTGATTGAACAAAACCCATGTCTTCCATGGTAGAAGAAAACTTTTCAAACCATTGTCTGGATGCTTGTTTTAATTCATATAAGGATTTGGTTAGTCTACAAACAGGATTTTTATAGTTTCCTGATATGGTAAAGCCTTGTTGTAATTTCATATAAACTTCTTCGATCAAGTCACCATGTAAAAATGCATTATCCACATCAAGTTGAGCAATTGGCAAACCTTTGGAGGCAGCCACGACAAGTAGAGTTCGAACAATTGTCATTTTGACCACGGGGGCAAAGGTTTCTTGGTAGTCCAGACCTTCAACTTGTGTGAATCCCTTTCTACTAGTCAAGCTTTGTATCGTTCGATGGAACCATTAGATTTATGTTGATTTTATAGATCCATTTGCAACTGATGGCTTGTTTACCATCTGGTAGATCGGTAATATACCAAGTTTGATTATCTTCCAATTCTTGAATCTCTTTAGACATAGCCTCTTTCCATTTAGGATCTTGATAAGCTTGTGAGTAGGTCGTAGGTTCTGCATTAGTAGATAATGAGCAAATGTAGTCCTTTTGCCAATAAGGTATGGTGGTGGAGCGTGTAGATCGTCGTAACTCTTATTGAGGAGGAGCTATTCCCATATCGTTTAGGTCCCTTGCTGATTGGTTATTGCTAGACAATGGAGCAGTTTGAGATTCTTGAGAAGAAAAAAGTGGAGCTTCAAACTCACTGTTATCAGATGGAAAAGGCAAACAATTTGGAAGAGGTTATGTAGGTTTTAAAAAAGGAAATTCATGTTCATAAAATCTGACATCACGGTTCACAAAAATTTTGTGATTAAGCAAGTCATACAATCTGTAGCCTTTTTGGCCGTGTGGATAGCCAATAAAAATGCATCTAATCGCTCTAGGATCAAATTTATCTCTGTTAAACTTGTTGGTTGATGCAAAACAAAGACAACCAAAAACCTTTAAGTTGGCATAATTGGGTGCTTTATTGAACAAGACTTCAAAGGGTGATTTGTTGTTGAGAACACTAGAAGGAAATTTTTTAATTAAATGTGTTGCTGTGAGCACACACTCTCCCCAGAACCTGATAGGCAAATTTGCTTGAAATCGTAATGCCCTGGCAATTTCAAGTACATGCCTATGTTTTCGTTCAACGACGCAGTTTTGTTGTGGCGTGTAAATGCAACTGCTTTGATGAATGATTCCTTTTGCAAGAAAAGTGGATCTTAATTGATGATTGAAAATTTCTGATCCAGTTCGACAAATTTTAACTAAGATATTGAATTGAGTGTGAACCATTTGCAAAAAAGAGTTCAATAAATGTGGAACCTCTTCTTTAGAATGCATCAGATACGTCCAAGTGTTTCTGGAGTAGTCGTCAACAATAGTCAAAAAATATTTGAAACCACTGTGTGTAGGCATTTTATACGGGCCCCAAGTGTCACAATGTATAAGATCAAAAAATTGAGTAGAGGAAGGACTACTTTTATGAAAAGGAAATTTCGATGGTTTGGCTAAAGGGCAAATACTGCAATTATAATGTTTGACACTATGTAAATCAAGAATATAAGGAGTAAGGTGATTAAGGTTGCTTGTTGAAATGTGTCCCAATCGATGATGCCATAATATCGACTTGTCCAAACTTGTTGTATTGACTTCTGCACCCTTGTTTCCCGAGCCTTGTTGAGTTGGGACAGAAAATACAAACCGCCTATCAGCTTTCCAAGCTCTTCAGATTTCTTCTTCATATGGTCCTGTATGGTGCAAATATTAGACCCAAAAGTAATGGAAATGTTGAAATCTGAACTATGCTTGCTGATAGAAATCAGGTTGTGTTTGAATGTGGGAACAAACAAAACGTCCTTCAACATTATTTTACTCGTTAAGGAAATCGTTCCTGTATGAGTGATATCGGCACAAGAACCATCTGGTAGATGTACTGGGGATGGATTAGGTAATAATTTTGGATGTTGGAGAAGATGGAATAAATGTGTAATATGATCTGTGGCTCCACTATCGAGGATCCAGTCATCATTCTTATGCGTAAATGAAAAAAAATGACGGATACCTGCCAAACGCTGAACAGAATCTGTAGAATTGTGATGTTGTTGTTTTACAATATCAAGAATTGTTTTAAGTTGATCTGGAGTAAACGGAGAACAATTTTGCAGATATTTGCTTGAATCAGTATTAAGAGCAGTCAGTTGTGAACTAGTTCCCATCTTAATTCCAGTCAATTCTTGTAATTGCTCGTTTACCAAAGTCAACCATGTTACCTTCAAATCTATGAGCACCATTTTGTTGATATTTCTTTGCTTTTCCTTTGTAATTGGCGGGATAACCATTTAGTTTGTAGCATTTGGCCTTAATGTGTCCCGACATTTGACAATAATCGCACAACAAATTGCGTCTATTATTGGCATTCCACTTTGAGTCTGAAGAATTGTTATTACCTGGATTCCAATTTGTTTTGTGACTCTGATTACTTCCAGTGTAAAGGGCTGATGCCATTTCATCTAGAGATGTGCCATGGGAAAGATCCATTTGTCTTTCTTCTTGCTGTATCATACAATATGCATCTTCAATGGATGGAAGAGACTTCATTAAGAGAATTTGGCCTCGAATAGGTTTAAAATTATCATTCAATCCCTTCAAAAATTGCATAATCTTTTGTTCTTCAATCTGTCCTTCCCAGGCCCGTATGACATCGCAGTTAATGTCGGATTTACAAATCGGCATAATGGTGATAACTTCAAGTTCATCTCATAGCTGCTTAAGTTTAGTATAATACATTTCGATGCTCATGGTTTCTTGAGTACAAGATGATATAGCCTTCCGAAGTCTATAGATACGTGAGCTAATGTTATTGGAAAAACGTCGAGAAAGATTAGACCACATAATAGCACCAGTATTCCCATGTATGATTGACTGTGCAATGTCTTTAGAGACAACATTAAGCAACCAAGAGATCACCATATTGTTAGTTTGTTCCCATTGAGCAAAATAGGGATCATTGGGATCAGGTCTTGGCACAGTACCGTTGACAAAACCTAGTTTATTTTTGCAAGATAAAGCAATTTCCATGGATCTTTTCCATGGGATATAGTTGGCCTTTCCAAGAAGTACCTGTTTGACAAGAATAATTTCCGGAGAGTCTGAATTTTGTAGGGTAAAATGCGGCATTGCGTTCCATCGATCTATATTCAGAGGATTTCTTCGTTCATTATCTTGATTCCTGGATCGATCTGTATCCAAGGGATTTGTTCGTTCATCATCTTGACTCCTGGATTGAAGATCAGGTAGTTGATCTTCCATGACTTTGGAGATTGAGAAGACGATCAGGCCTTAAATCTCTCTGTATCCGAAGAGCAGGTCCTCTGATACCATGTTAAAAGGTGAAACAATAAGACAGAAAATGGGAAGGAGAGCTTTGGAAGAGACAAATGTTACATTCTTATTATTTAATCTCAACGCATCCAACTCTCTCTATATAGCTGAAAACGTAACAATGATTTCAATATCAAACAGACACTTAACAAGCACTTTAACAGATATCTAACAAACTCTTAACATAACATAACAACTTCTTAACTAACTAAGCATACAAAGGATAATATTTCAACACCAAGGCAGAGCAAGGTCGTGAGTGACGGAAGCGGTGCACCTAAAAGTGACAAAAATGGCGCTCCCCTGGAGGCGAAACTCACCAAACAGATATACCTCAGAAATATCTTGAGCCTTCACATCCAGTAGAAGATCAGAGCTAGATCCTGACAACGTATACCTAAAAAATCAAGCATCATTATCCTGACACTTTGGCAGGTTTCTTGGAAATTGCTGGTAATCCTCTTGTCTTCATTGATGAAGCTACACAATGCTTTTCAGTTAGTTCTTGTATGATTGACTTCTCGGAGTCTCCCGACAAGCTGAGATACGTAGCTTTCTCAGAACTTCCCGCAATGTCAACAAGATTTAATATGCAATCTATGATGGTTAAACATTATGTAACTTCTAAATTTATTTGCTCTTACGATATCATTACAAAGTTGAAATCGGAAAACTCGCAGTTGCAGTCGCAAGTGAACGTAAGTATCACTTGCCCCTTCTTAACTAAGATGTTTCTTTATAAATCAGTATTTTGGCAAGATGCACCATGGAATTACCAGGTTTTGGCAAAGTGCACCCTAGATCTTTAAATATAGCAAAATGCACCCCCAAAATTCAGATTTTTGGCAAAGTGCACCCTACTCTTAAAATTGAGGGGTATTTTGGTCTTTGCAAAATCGAAAATTCTGTTTTTGGCACCATGCACCCTGAATTATTTTAAATTTCTATTTGCAGACAAAATTTTGTAAAACGCTATCAGTAGCCCTAAATTTGTAAAACCGAAAATTTTAATATTGCAATTTGCAGCCCAAAAAGTTTAATATTGTTATTTGCAGCCCGCTTCCTTAGCATTTATTTTGCAGCCCGAAAAGTGTAGCTTTTTTATTTGCGGATTGAAATTTGTAGAGCATTTTTTATGAAAATTGATGTTGACGAAATTTTTTGATGCAGAATTTCATTTCTTAATCGAGATTTGATGCATAAATAATACAAGAAATTGATGTTGATGAAATTTTTTGATGCAGAAATTCATTTCTTAAGCGAAATTTGATGCAGAAATAATACCAAAAATTGATGATGAAATTTCTTGTAGAATCTGGACTGCCAACATACGAGATTTGCGGAGTTAGAACCCTAAAATTTTTGTAGAATCTGGACTGCCAACCGATGAGGAGCTTCATGATGCTGGATCTGCAGAGCAGGAAGAGAAGACATTAGAACCCTAAAACCTACGACTAGCAGAGCAGGAAGAGAAAGAAGACGATGCCAAAAATCACCGACGACGAGATCTGGGGGAGAGAAGACGTTGTCGCTGTCACCGCCGCCAAGAGGGAGCTTCACCGACGAGATCTGCAAGATGAGAACGTCGGGAATGAAGAAAGGGGACGAGATGAAGTAGCGAGAACTCAGCGGCGAGAATGGCTCACGGCACTGGGAATGAAGAAAGGGGACGGGATGAAGTGGCGAGAACTCAGAAAAGCCCTAATAATTTTAAAATTCAGAACCGGCTGGACCAAATTACCCCTCCAAACAATTGCTTAGGGTGCACTTTGCCAAAAATCTAAATTTGGGGGTGCATTTTGCTATATTTAAAGATCTAGGGTGCACTTTGCCAAAACCTGGTAATTCCAGGGTGCACTTTGCCAAAAAACCATTTCTTCTTTGTAGGCTCTCGTTGAAGAAAATTGGAAGTTGAAGAATCCATTCTATATGAATAATCTTGAAGACATCCTATATATGTGTCGAGTCTCGCAGTTTGTCTGAGAGGAGACAGACTCGATTAAAAGATCAAGAAATACTAAAGCCTGAGTTAGTTGACCTAGATTATCGCACTTTATTTCCAGAAGTTATTGTTCCCGAAGAGAAAGAGATAGGTGAATCGGGTTCTTCCAATGAAGGTTTTGATGATGTATTCGAATATTTGGAGGGCTCAAGTTCATCTGGATTGAGTTCTTCAGATGATGCCCTGGACCAAGAATAATTGTATCCTTCTTTTTGGTGTACTCATATAAAGAATAACTTTTTAGTTGTTTCTCATTGTCGTTGAGTCAACCCCCATTTTTATGTTATTTGTGAAAACCCTGGTATTGTTAACTTGTTAGAAATGGTGCTTGAAGCATCCGCGTGACTGTCTAGTTTGGAATAGTCTACTCGTTGCCCCTAGCAGGGTATTTATAGGCAAACCCTAAATCCCCGACGGGTAAGTGGATCCCTATTAGGTCCTAACCAACCGTGAAGTATTCGTTAACCCATTATCTAAATATACATCAACAATCTCCTCCTATATTGTAGATAACGGGGTCACATCACAAATTACTTAAATAAGAGTTAATAACGACAAAAACGTGAGTTTTCCAGAGAACATAAATATGAGTTTTAGAATACAGAATATCTAAACTCAAACACAGAGCTCCAAACAAAAACAGTAAGCAAAGCTGGAAAAACTCAAAATAGATAAATGATCAATGATCTATGCAAACAATATATCATCATCATCTGGGTCGAAATCAACTATCTCTCCTCCAGTCTCAATGTGATCTGCAAACAGACACAATAGGAATGTCATGAGACAAATCTCTATGAATTCTAACATTTGTTAATAAAAAATAAAGTGATTAGTTCTGGCAGTAAAAGAACGTAATACTCTAACCAGGAAGAAAGAATCACATATCAGCATCTCTATCCAATTTACACAAAATTAGACAATTGATTTCATAGAATCAAACCATTTTTCTTCGATTATTAAGATTATTACTAAACGTTTCACAATTGTGCTATATCATCAAGTTTGGAATGATACAACAAGCTGTGACCAATATATATCATTAAGTTTAGAATGATATAAGTAATGATCATAATATTAGGACGCATATCAGCAACTTTAGTATTCCTTTTTGGAATGATACCCAAATCAGCCTTTGAATAAAAAAATTTGCGTAAGTCATCAAGTTAATGACTGACAACGATTCATCTCTGGCTTTCATCAGGTAGCATCTGAAATACTTCTGTGTGCTCACTCTAGATGCTCGAATGTAGGCAGACAATGGTTCTAAGATTTAAATCATAAACAGGGTATTAAGTCATACTAAATGAACCTTAATCCCATCTCCCCCGATATTTTATTTGTTAGAACCTTACATAAGCCCTTGGTAAGGACATTTACTACATTATCTTTCGAACTCACGTCCAATAGGGAGATTATCCTCGGACTGGTGAGATGGGTCAACCAGGCCTGTTTCATCCTTAGTTGTCTTCGCTTTCCATTGAACAACGTATTTGTTGTAATGGTCTTTGTGGCCTGATTGTCACAATATAGCGAAATATAGTGCATTTTCAGACTCGTCATTGGAATGCCTATTATCAGATCTCTTATCCACTCTGCTTCTTCTCCTGCTGAAGAGAGAGCATAGAGTTCTGATTCCATAGAGGATAGTGCAATGCACGACTACCTCTTTGACTTCCAAGCTACTGCTGCTCCTCCTAGGGTAAATATAAAACCGTTAGTGGATCTACTGTCAGCAATTTCTGAGCACCAGGAGGCGTCAGAATACCCCTAAAGCATAGGAGGATGTCCACTATAACATAAAGCATTTTTCTTAGTGTACTTTAAGTATCACATTAGCCTTTCTAAGGCATCATAGTGGTCCTTCCCGGGGTTACTTGTAAATCTACTTAACATGCCGACCGCAAAGGCTATGTCAGGTCTAGTGCAGGTTATAGCATACATGAGACTACCTATGAGTTTGGAGTAATCCAACTGTCTAATAGATGAACCTTCATTCGGTTTCAGTCTATTGTTATAATCGTATGGAGTCTCACTAATTTTGCTATTAACATAACCCCACTTCTCAAGTATATTTCTAATGTAGTGACTCTGACTTAGGGTAATACCCTTTTCAGTGAAGTTCACTTCCATTCCTAGGATGGTTTTCACCATACCTAAGTCAGTCATGCTAAATTGTGCCATCAAGGCATCTTTCACGTTTTTCACCTCAGACTGATCAGTGCCCAGAATTAGCATGTCATCAACATACAAGCATATAATTGCAACATTATTTGAACTTGTTCGAACGTACAAACATTTATCTGAAAAGATGGATTTAAAACTCATGGCTTTAACACAAGTGTCAAATTTTTCGTGCCACAATTTGGGTGCTTGCTTCAATCCGTAGAGTGACTTAATCAACTTACAGACCTTATTCTCTAGACCTTCTATGACAAACCCTTCAGGTTGGTGCATATAGATCTCTTCGGTCAGATCTCCACTAAGAAATGCAGTATTGACATCCATCTGATGAACTATAAAATGTTCAATAGATGTTATCGGTAGAAGTATCCTAATCGTCGCATAGTGACAAACATGTGAGTATATATCAAAGTAGTCTATTCCACTCACTTGAGTGAAGCCTTTTGCAACTAGACGTGCTTTGTATTATGCATACTCCCATCAGGATTAAACTTCTTCTTCAGAACCCACTTGTTTCCAATGGTCTTAGCCCCTTTGGGCAAGTCAACCAATGTCCATGTGTTGTTCTGCATGAGAGAGTTTAACTCTTCATCTATGACTTCTTTCCATAATAGAGAGTCTCGAGATCACATCGCTTCCTTATAGGTGGATGAATCAGCTTCAACTTGGTAAGTCACGAAGTCTGTACCGAAACTTTCAGGCACTTTCTCTCTAATAGATAGCCTTCTGGTATCTAAACCACTCGTTTCTACAGGCTCAGTGTCAGAGTTACGCTAGCTTGGCTCAGCTGGAGGCTCAAGATTAGTGGCTGGCAGACCTGGAAGCGTCAGGTTCTTATCCTTAAGGAACTTATCCTCAAAGAAGACAGCGTCTTTAGATTCTATTACAGAGTTCGTTGAGAGATCTAGAAATCTGTCTGCAGCACTATCCTCTGCACATCCTTAATAGACGCGTATTTGTCCTAGGTCCAATCTTAGCTCGTCTAAGGTCAGGTATCCTAACATAAGCGATACAGCCCAGGTCTTAAGATTATCAAATCTAGGAGGTCTCTTAAACCAAAGCTCATATGGTGTCTTAGTCAACTTAGCATGGAGAATTTTATTAAGAATGTGATTCGACGTGAGGGCAACTTCACCCAGTAGGCCACAGGCATGCCAGCAGTTAACAACATAGAATTCAACATCTCTGTTAAAGTTCTATTTTTTCGTTTAGCGATACCGTTAGATTGGGGGGAATAAGGGGAGTTGTTTCAGGAATTATGCCATTGCTAGCAAGAAAATCTCTGAACTCCCCCGAGACGTATTCTCCTCCTCTATCACTCCTTAGCCTTTTGATTTTCATGTCAAGTTGATTCTCAACCCTATTTTTGAATATACAAAATTTTTTAAAAGCTTCATCTTTGGTTTTAAGTAGGTAAATGTGACTTAATCTAGAGTACTCGTCGATAAAGGTTATCAGATACTTCCAACCTCCTCGTGTGACAAAACTTTTGTAATCACATATGTCAGAATGTATTAAATCTAGCAATTGTGTGCTCCTAGAAACCTGACTAAATTGTGTTCTAGTTATCTTAGTTTGAGCACAAATTTCACATTTTTCGAATCTGGATTTTGTGTCTAAGGGGATGTCGTGAGTTCTAGCTAACAGGAGTAGTTTTCAATAATTGACGTGTCCTAGTCTTGCATGTAAAGTCTTAGGATTGATCAAATTAGAATTAACCCGATTTATTACTTCGTTTGCTAGACTCAACCTATACATTCCGTTGACGACATACGCATAGCCAAAATAATGCGAGTGAACCATCAGCGTTACTCGACCACCACTAATATTAAATGACATACCAGCATCGCATAACAAGCTAATCGAAATTAAATTAGCACCTAATGAGGGTATAAATTTAACATTTTTTAAAGTAAGAGTTTTACCTGAGGAGAGCGTCAAAGTAGCATTGCCGACCTTCAACACGTCAGCTACTCCTCCATCTACAATAGTGACAGTCTCTCGGACTGTAGTGACATCCTCTAGAAGCCCAGAATTATTGCAGACGTGACATGTAGCACCTGAGTCTAGCCACCACTCGGTACTAGCCTTCCCTTTACCGACCATGGCAACAAAGTCAGTAGGCATAGTCTGATGAACCATATTGACCCTGTTATCAGTCTTTGGTGTGCTAGAGTCACCTCTCTTTGGTTGCTTACACTCGGAAGCGCAGTAACCCCACTTGTTACAATTGTATTACTTGCCTTCGAATTTCTTCACCTTTTTGCTTGTGTCCACAAATGTGGGTGCACTGGGTAACGGTCTAGTCTTTCCAGGCTTAAACTTACGCTTAGGATGCGTGACCATGTTGGCAGCAGAGGGTTGCTTGCTAACTATCTCCATATCGTGTCTAATCCAGTTCTCATCCTCAATGCAGATGAAGCGCTTGAGGTATTTTAGACTGACCTGCGTTTTCTTCCGATACATCTCCGTATTAAAGGAGTACCACGCCGACATGAGCTTGAAAATGATGGCTCCTACAACAAAACCATCTGGTAGTGGGATGTTCTCACTGTTCAGCTTGTCCACCAGATTCTCAAAATCGGCGACCTGTGGAAGGATTTCCCTTTCCTCAGTGAAGGTGAAAGCCATGAACTTATCCACCAGGTGCATCTTGGACATGTTTTCCTCTTCCTTGAACTGCTCCTCCAGAGCATACCAGATTTCTTTTGCAGTCTTCAATTTACTGTACGTCTTGGCAAGCTTATTGGAGAGACAGTTCAACAGATAGTCGCGGCAGAAATCTTAATCCTCAACCCACTGGGCCTCGCCATCAGTCCTAAGAACTTCAGCCCGAACAGACTGAATGGTGTAGAACACGTTCAGGTACTTCATGCCGAACTGAGTGTTCCTCTTCCAAGCACAGAAGTCAAAATTGGAGAATTTCTCCAACTTGATCATCGGAATGGGAGTACTCCCTTTCGACATTGTCTCTCTCCAAACAGTAGATTTCCACCAGCAACCAAGATCACAAGCAGAAAACTAGAAAAAGATCACCTGAAAAACCATGCGGAGACGACGAAATCTTCGGACCCAATCCAAAAACTTGTTGTGCTCCTCTTCTCCGGCTGAACAAAATCGTCGAAGACTAGATCTGGAGTTGACAGAGATGACACCCACAGAGGCAAGGAGCGGCCACTAATAAGCGGCGCTAGCGCCGACACTAACCAATAGCACCTGGTGGTAGTGGAGGCTAACGCTAACACGCGCGGAAGCGCTTCTTCTTCCCTGGCGAGAAGCGACGGCTTTGACGATAGTTGCACTAGATCGGGATCACTGTTAGGAAACGAGCGGCGACTTCTACTCATCTGAGAGAATGGGCGGCCAAAGTCCTCCTGCCGCCGGGAGACGCAATCGAGAAGAACAGAGGGCTCCAAAAACTTCTACGACGCGACTAGAGCGGTGATCCTTCGTCGATCGAGAAGAAGGAAGAACGAGCACGATCCCTCCTTCTCCTCACTGGATCAGCGACAGTTCCTCTTCGATCGATGGGAGACTGGAGCGGCGCGACTGGAAGCGGCTCAATCGGGCTCCTTCACACAGGACCGACAGCCTTCCACGCGTAGAAGACGCACATGAGCGGTGGGCTTGTTTCGCCTGGAGTCAGGCAGCGGAAGAAGAATAACGACCAAAACCTCCAGAGAGTGAGGGCAAGCGGGACAGTTCCTGGAGAAACGGCTTGGGCATGAGAGAAACACTTCAAGAATCTTATAAATGGTGCTTGAAGCATCCGCATGACTGTCTAGTTTGGAACAGTCTACTCGTTGCCCGTAGTAGGGTATTTATTGGCAAACCCTAAATCCCCGACGGGTAAGTGGATCCCTATTGGGTCCTAACCAACCGCGAAGTATCCGTTAACCCATTATCTAAATATACCTCAACATAACCTGGGTGGATGAGAACGATATTTGATTGGAGTCCTCCGAGTCTTTATTGGTAGGGAATGTGAATTCCATCATTTTTCATTAGATTGTAAAGAGTAATTTTATGTGCAAGCAAAGTTTGGCTACGTGCAAATCACAGTTATTTGCAAAACAAAAAAAACTACGTGCAAACCAAAATGTTAGGTGCAAACATAAAAAAGATCAGATATGATGAGAAGTGGGCACGGTGGCGCCTGATAGGCTCTCAAACTTGCTCTCATAGATGCTTACACACCCATTGTCATCGCCCTTAAGGAAATGACCATCTTGAATCATGAAATTTTTAATAAACCAATGATCTGCCACATATATATATGTGAAGTTCTTAGCTCGAGCATTGAAGGAGAGGTGAGAGAACTCTGGCACCGCCTTCATATTGGCAACCTCTATGACAACCTGTGCCACAAACACCGGCAAGCAAGAGACTATTTTAGCAGAGTAAGATTTGTTGGGCCTCCTGGAAATAGCTACACCTTTAAAACCTCGGCAGCAATGCCTCGTCGGATCTCGAGAGCTAGCCTGAGGGGCCGGTCATCGCCAGGATTGATCCTGATCTCATCTCCATTAGAAAAATTGGACCCATCGAACGAGCGTTCCGCTGGTGGGAGAGGCAATTTTGGTCAAACTCATCGATCTCGCCTGCGAGCATGGGATTCAATGACTGTAGTTAGAAGAAATCAGGTGCCTAGAGCACCGGAAACGCAGAGGCACAAGAGAGTTATTTTTAGTGGGCTGCACCTTGCTTTTTAGAGGAAATAATAAAATAATGCCTAAAAAGTTTTGGATTTTGTGGGCGGTTTGCACGTAGTCATCTTTGATTTGCACATAACAACACTCATTTTAAATCAGTATATCTTATCAGTGTGCATACTCCATACAAGATCTCATATCTTTAATTGGTCATCAATTTCGGTAGGTACATCAATAATGTCGGGTAGCTGGACTTTTTAATGCTTTTCAACCTTATAAATAGGAAGGACCCTTGGCTGCTTAAAGCACAATCGTATGAGTTTGTGAATGCCTATGTCTTATGTTGCAAGTGCTTTCTTGGGGTAGCAGCGAGACCTTTAGAGTGGCGAGATTTGGAATATGTGGAAGAAAAGCTCTCCTTTACGGGACTATGAGTTTAGGGATGGGGGTTTAGAACAACTTTTATGAGGATTTCCATGAAGGTTATGTGACCGCGGGCCCGGTCTTTTGATCGTTCACCAGTGACTAGGTCTATTTTTGGGAGGAGCTCACGCCAATATAGTGAAAGAGTCTCATATTATCCTTCCAAAAGTCTCTCGCGCTTCCCGGATGTTAACTGTTAGAGGTTTGCTCGAAGCATCCGGAGGCGTATCAAGGTGGAATTGCACTCTCCGTTGCCCCTAGGGGGTTTATATAGACAAACCCAAGATTGGTAACGGGTGACGGATATCCTCGTATCTATCCGTACCCATTATGCCTCTGACCCATTATATTTATCCAAATATACATTTACAATCTCCTCTTATATTTGTGATAAATAACGTATACATGTCAGAGTGCAAGAAAGTAGAAAAACAACAGTAACTTTCCGACTTCACACATTTTCCAAAAAAGTTAGCACAGTTAAACATAACAGGAGTTTTAAGTCAAACCAAAACATCCAAACATAACAGTGCTACTCAGGATATATAAGTCTGAAAAAATACAGTAGTAATGGATAAAACAAATAACAATTCTACTTGTCTAGTAGATCATCAGCATCCATGTCAAAGACTATTTTCTCTCCTCCATCTCCACCATAGCCTGCAAGGAATTTCATGAGTTAAAACTTTATGAATTCATAAAACATATGCAGTAACGTTTAAAGTAAGCTAGCTCTACCTGAATGAGCTTAGTACTTGTAGCAATAGTGGAATAACACTGTCAACATCTCTATCTGGTCTAGCAGGAACCAGTCAATGGTTGATTGTGTAAATCAAACATTGTTATCTTACTCATTAGTGATCATTATGTACCGCATCATCAAATATGGAATGATTTGGTACAATAACATTTGCAACATTATCAGGTGTTGAATAATGTGCTTATGATCATTAATGTTAGATTAACAGACTATAACGACTTTCTATTCCCAATTGAATAATTTTCGAATCAACTTACAATGAGAAAGATGCTTAGTTATCAAATGTGGAATAACATGCATCTAACCATCTTGGGTTTTCATCAAGAAATTATTTGGGGTTTTCAGTCTGTTATTTAGATGCTTGAATGTTGCGACTATATAGGTTCTCACTATCAAAACATAAACAATGAGGGAAAGTTTCATATTTCTATGAACTTTAGTCTCATCTCCCCTGATATTTTTATTGTGAGAGCTCTATTCAGGCCTTTGGTCAAGGCATCTGCAATATTATCTTTCGATCTCACATCAATCAGGGTCATAATCCCTTGACTTGTGAGTGAGGTCAACCAGGATTGTTTCAGCCTTAGGTGCCTTCTTTTGCCATTGAACAAAGTGTTCGTAGCAATCATTTTAGTGTCCTAATTGTCACGGTAAACTCCAACAGAACTCATTTGCAGGCTCGTTAGTGGAATGTCCATCACCAAATCTCTTAGCCACTCTGCTTCTTATCCTACTGATGCTAGAGCGTAGAGTTCGGATTCCATAGAAGAGAGAGCAATACAGGATTGCCTCTTTGACTTCCAGGCTACAGATGCTCCTCCTAGTGTGAATACAAACCCACTAGTGGACTTGATCTCGTTTAATTCCGAGCACCATGATGCGTCAGAATATCCTTCAAGAACCGAATGATGACCAGTGTAACTTAAAGCATACTTTTGGGTGTGCATTAGGTACCTCATTAGCCTATCTAAGTCATTCCAATGTTCTTGGCCAGGATTACTAGTGAATCTGCATAACATGCCGACCGTAAAGGCTATGTCAGGTCTAGTGCAGACCATAACATACATCAGACTACCAATCAGTTTAGAGTAATCTAATTGTCTAACCATAGCTCCTTCATTGGGCTTTAGACGGTTAGTGTAGTCGTATGGTGTCTCAAAAGCTCTACTGTCACTGTATCCCTACGTGTCCAACATGGACTTTATGTAGTGGCTTTGACTTAGGGAGATGTCATTCTTCCCAAAGCTCACTTGCATGCTTAGTACAGTGTTAGCTAAACCTAGGTCTTTAATGCTAAATTCTTTTATTAGATCTGACTTAACGTTATCCACTTCAGATTGATCAGACCCTAGAATGATCATATATATCATCGACATACAAGCATATTATAGTGACTTTATCTGATCTATTACGTATGTAAAGACATTTATCCGAGTGACTCGACATGAATCACATGTTCTTTACACTATAGTAAAATTTCTCATGCCATAGTTTAGGTGCTTGTTTTAGTACGTATAAGGATTTAAGTGATTTACAGACCTTCATTTCGTGACCTTCTACAATGAAACCTTCAGGTTGATTCATGTAGATCTCTTCGGTCAGATCTCCATTCAAGAACGTAGTCTTAACATCATTTGATGAACAATAAAGTTCTCAATATATAGATGCAATAGCAAGGAGGACCCGAATGGTTGCTAAGTGACACACGGGTGAGTAGACATCAAAGTAATATACTCCGCTTACTTGTGTGAAACCTTTAGCCACCAGGCGTGCTTTATACTTAGCTACGCTACCATCAGGATTCAGTTTCTTCTTCAGAATCCACTTACACCCTACGGGTTTAGCCCCTTTTGGCTTATCAACCAACGTCCAGGTGTTATTCTGAAGTAGAGAATTCATCTCTTCATCAATGCTTCTTTCCAGAGTAGGGAATCCCTAGATCTCATCGCTTCCTTATATATGGATGGATCAGTCTCAACGTAGCAAGTGATAAAGTCACTACTAAAGGTTTTGGGAGTTCGCTCTCTTACAGAAATTCTCCTAGACTCTAGGCCAGAGTTGTCTACGGGAACGGAATAGGAAGTGCTCGATACTGAGCCAGGATATTCTTCAGTAATAGTTACTTGCAAACCTGGGAGTGACAAGTTCTTATCCTTGAGGAACTTATCTTCAAAGAATAATGCGTCCCAAGATTCTATAATGATATTATTAGAAATATCTAAGAATCTATCTGCAGCATGATCTTCAGCACAACCTAGTTAGACACATGTATTGGTCCTAGGTCCAATCTTAGACCATCTAGGGTCAGGAACCCTAACATAAGCTATACAGCCTAAGGTCTTAAGTCTAGTAAAAGACGGGGGTCTCTTTGTAACATCTCCCAAACAACTAGACCCCTAAGTTGGTTTTGTAATAACTAGGTCATGACAAAACCATAGGAAGAACTCAAGACCATGTGAACTTAGGTGAAAAGGAGAAAACCCGAGTGGTCTGCAAATAGCAATTTTCAGATACAAGCCTAGGGTTGGATCTTAGGGCCTCACCTCGAACCTTTGACCCCACCATAATATCCCTTGCCCATTAGGGGTCTCCTTAGAGCAACAAGGACTCATTGGGGTCAACCAAAGAGGCCAAATTGGCTAAAGTCAACCCTAACCCTAGATTGGTCAAAGTAGCTTAATTAGGGCCAATTGGCCTCCATCATGCCAAATGTACCCTGCCCCTACCCTTATTGGGATATTAGGGACCTAATGGACCAAAAAGCTCCATCATGGGACCTTCAATTTGGCCAATTAAACTAAATCAACCCTAGCCATAATTTGGTCAAAAGTGCCTTATTAAGGGGCAATTCACCCTCACCTTGCCAAATTGACCCTACCTAAACCTTCCTAACCCTTAAGAGAGTCTAATGGGTCACTACCCAACCATTGTGGTCAACCAAAGTGGTAAATTTGACCAAAGTCAACCTTATCCTAAATTTGGGTCAAAATGACCTATTTTGCCTAAATTGAACTCAATCCACTTGAGCTAAACCCAATTGAGGTGGTCTACCACATAATGAGGGATGAATGCTAATGAGTTGGCCATTCAATTTCAAGAAATTCGTCCAGGAGAGAGAAAGCTCCATTTTCCCCAAAAATGGTGGAGAGAGGGAGAGGAGAAAAATGGCATTCATGGCCAATTAAGCCCCAATTGATGGAGATTCCCCCCTTGGCAGTTACAAGGAATTTAGAGCATTTTCCAGCTCACCAAGGGGGCTGAATTAGGGGAAATTAAGGTGGCTGAAATCCTCCTTCATGACCATTAATGGCAATTGATGGTTTGGCTCCTCCCCTCCCCCAATTCAACTACTTAACACCTTCAGGGATCGGAGAGAAATGAAATCCCCCTCTTCCCCGAAGGAATCGAGCACCAGAAGCCTAGATCGACATGGAGCCTAAAGAACCACCTCCGGCAATGGCGACTCGTCAGAATACGCGACACCAGGCCCCCACATAGGTCTGATCTGCTTCCTCTCCCCTTGTGCTAGATCATCATCTAGATTGGGGCTTGATTCGAGCCAAATTGGGCTCGAATCAAGCTTCTAATAGGACTCGTTTCGAGCCCTCTTTCCCCCATAAAAACTCCTCACTCCGGCCACCTCCGGCCAGCCAACCACCCCTAATCGCCGGCCACCACCTCAGCGAAGGTGGTGGTGGCATTGGCCGGCCGTGGCGTCGCTCAGGTGGCTGGGAAAGTGGGGAGGAAGAGAGCCCAGGACGGGTTAATCCCAGCCCTTGGCCGGAGGTTGAGGATGACCAGATGCCGTCCAAACTGGTTTAAGATTTGTGCTGGAATCATTCATATGAATGAAATGAATGAGTTAATATTATTTGTATTATGTCACATTTCATGCAGTACTTTGGTTTAAATATTTTAAATACTAGGGCCCCTCAAATGAAAAAGTGCCCAACATCAAAGTTGTAGCCTTGGGTGTGTAGTTTGATGGAAAATTTGTTTCAGCCCAATAGGGGCAAGGTAGCTCCCTGTAGAGCCATTTTGGTGGGACTGGTCCCAAGGATAGGGCAGACACTATTTCTTGATTATCTTTTGATTGGCAAATGGCATTGCCTTGAAATTTAAAACATAGACTATTTACACCTATACACACATCATAGCCAAAAATGGGAATTTTAGGACAACATTTTTTAAGGTTTTTGAAATAATTTCATAATTTATATGTTAATTAATTAAAGGGTCTAATGGCCTCTAATACCCTCAAAATTTTGGTGGGTGCTCTTTAGGGTTATTATATGATCCTGGTAAAAATTTCAGCCCTATTGGGTCTGATTTGGTTGGGTAATTTGTTAACCCAAGTTTGGTCAAGCTAGGTCAAACTAGGTTAAAAGTGCACATGATGGAATTAGGTGGTCAAATCTCATCAACATGATGTGAACCCTTGGACATTTGTTTAGGATCACCTAAAACACCTCCATGAGTGATTTGGAGTGATGTGGGGTGGATATACCCTAGAACCCTAGCTTTATCCTTAGGGTTGCACTTTTGAGCTTTGTGAAGGACATGGGGTCAAATATCCTTTAATGGTTATGGAACTTGGTGGACAAGTTTATAGGGTATAATTAGGCCTTAGGAAATTTTATAAGAATTTTAGGAGCAACTATCCCCTTTGAAATAGGTCATAACCCATTTAGGGAATTTCCTTACAAGAGAAATTTACATACACAAATGGCCTTATATGATAGTGAAACTTTGGTGGTGTCTTTATAATGACATTATAGACCTCTAGTAATTGTTGTGTAATTTATGAAGTGATTTAACTAGTACTTCATTCACAAGGCACTTAATTTGTCTTAGGCTTAAGAAAAATAATTGAGGGTCCAATACTCTTTGGATTATTGTGCAAATTGGTGATTGGACATTTAAGGGAACTAGAAAGCTCTGTGAAGTTTTATATAATTTTTGGGGATTTTTATCAGTATGCTACTTCACAACATGTCCTAAATGGGATTTTCTTAAAATATTTATTTAAGTAAGAAAATGATTTCCATAAATTCTGAAATTTAGTTAGTAGACTTTTCGAATGAGTACAAAGGTCTAGTAATTTTACCATAATTTTGGTATTATTATGTTTGGTGGTTCCTTCATTAATTTCTAATTTGGGGGTATTTATATAGTATTATAATTAGAGGCCAACCCCTTATTGCACAATTGTGATATTATGTATTTACTGTTATTTTGACATCTTAGATTTTCTATAAGTTTATGGGGGCCATATCATAAGAAGATCTTACACTTCATGTTCAATTTCATGTTTGGCCAATGTTGGAGAAATTATAATAAATGCAAAATTAATAAGAAAAATATGATTCTCTGGATATAGTCTTATAATAACACGATAGACCCCCAGTAATAATCTTGAGTCATGGGGATGATTATTTGGGGTACATCTACTTATGTGGTTTATATAGCTCATTTGGTCTGCGTTTAGTAAAACTATGAAACTTAGGTATTTAGTGGCCTACCAAGTGGAAATGGTTTGTATATGGTGTACATGGTCAGGATGAAGAGGTTCAGGTCACCAAAAAGGAGTTTATGTGATAAGAGTGCTTGGTGAGCTAAGGGTAAAACTGTGCTTGGGATTGACGAAAGATCGTCTTTTCCCTAGCGTGTCATAAAGAACTTAGGCTTAACTCAAGTGAAATGATAAGAGGGGTACTTTTATGGGTAGTTACCAATAACATTAAGTGTCTTGAGAAAGGAAGCTTTGGGCTATCATCCCATCACAGTTCCTAGTACCGCTGCGAGCCCCTCACAGGGTTGACCTCGGGAAGTCCAGGATTACCCGTAAATCATAGGAGTAAGACATTATACAAGATTAATTTAATAACACACTCACACACACCCCGTGGTTACGGGAGTTTAGTTGGTTTGGTGCTACGAGCTGTATGCTCAGTGGTTGTAGGAGCGGATTTACAATCCGGTGGTCTTGTGACTCAAAATGATCCTTGGCCGGGCATGTTAAACCTGGGTAGTTTATGACTTGGAGATCATAGTTAGTATTTGATAATGCATGTGCATAACATGGTGGGTCCGTAGTGTCGATGGTCGTTGCACTGACGTTGATACTTGGGCCCGGTAAGTGTGGATAATCCTTTACCAAGACAAGTCGGGTGGTCTAACCGGCAAGAGTACGCAGGAGCTCCGCTGTTGTGTTCTTAGCATTGAGGCATACGTTAGGTCTAGGTTAGGTAGTGCAAATACCAACCTAGAGGTGGGCAAGGCCCAACCCACCGCTTCTGTTTGCCACTACGGGAGTATCCTGGGAGTCTTGCTAGCTTTAAAAAGGGGGAACTAAAGGTCTGTACGCATAGAGTCGAGGTGTGTGAGTTGCACTTGTGTGAACAGCATAAACTGCATAACTCTGCATGTCATGACATAAGAATTGCATTTCAACCCATACCCCTATCGTATAAATTAGTTATGGGACTTTTTATACGGTAGGCCCTGCTAAACGACCCCTTGGTCTATAGGTTTGTTTGGGCATTCCTATAAATCAACGGTTACTTTTCCTTACTTGCCTTTATATATTTGCTCTACTTGCTTACTTTACTTGTTCTTACCCTGCTTTACTTTCTGCTTCAATTATAATATACATTGCGTAGTGGCAGACATTCCCTGTAGATTATATTCCCGTCACCTGCTATTGTTACACCCCTTGTTGTCCTCCACTTCATTCCTCCCACTCGGTGCCTAGGAGTCACCAGGGGAGGGGTGGGGGATTGACTTATTATTTTGACTAACGGTCGGTGGACCTTATCATTTTAGGAGACCGAGGAGACGCGGCAGCACCAGAGGACGGTGCAGATGGAGGCGGGACAGTCTAGCACAGGAGCACCAGTGTCGGGATCAGTGAGTGTTACTACTAGTTGATTTGCTTCCGCTAGTGTCTTTTGTAGTGAGGAATTGATGTATCGGGCATGAGCCCTTGTTATTTCTATCTTTTATTTCAGTTACTTCATGTGGACATCTCTTTATGATGGTTTACTTTTTATGTGATGTGGACTTGTCCTCTATAAGTTTGTTAATACTTTTCTTCTTCTGTGATCAATATTGCCAGCATGATCGGCGTTTTGTAGTGGCGAGCCTCCCGAGTGACGGTGCCACCACAAAGTCACGGTTTTGTACATAAGACCCGGGTTTTGTTAAGAAAAAAAATGGGGTCTTACAAGTGGTATCAGAGAGCAAACCTCGATCCGGAGAAAAGAAAAGAAGTCCACAAACCCTAGGACACCCCGCGTGAGCTTAATTTGAGGACAAACTAGCAGCGGAAGCAATGGTGTGCCCATAAGGGAAATCACATGAAAAAGTCCACTTCTAACTGAATATTCTTTAGCTAAGTCCCTTACGAATGTAATTTTCTTGTGTAGCCTGCGACGAACCCTACACCGCAGCATGGAGTTCCACCGACTCCAAGCATCATCCCACCACCATCGGGTCCTACTCGGTTCCAGCAGACAGAGATGGGATAAACACTGTCTGCCATACTGGAGACATTCAGGGTACAACAGGCACCGGCTCCTTAGCAAAACCCTGGGGCCAGCTGGCTGAGCGTCTTTCGAGGTCTCTCCCCTCCATCATACCTCAGGACGGAGGCAGTTATGATGACTGAGGAGTGGGTGGACATCATGGAGGAGATGCTGACAGGGATTCAGTGCCAGGCAGATATGGAGGTGCCACTTGTGGCCTCATGCTTGGAGTCCCAGCAAAGATATGGTGGAAGAGGTTCCTGGACACATCATATGCAGGACTAGAGGCTGCGGATGTTTCATGGGATGATTTCAAGGTAGCAATGCTAGAGCATTTTGTGCTGCAGTCTGCAAGAGACGAGCTGGAGGACAGATTTCTGCAGTTGAGGCAGGGGAGCAGGACAGTTCTGGAGTATCACGGGGAGTTTACCCACCTATCCCGGTTTGCAGTTTCGTATCAGCTGGATGACGCAGGATACGCAAAGAGGTTCTGCAAGGGCCTTCGTGATGAGCTGAGGCAGGCCCTCCTCTTCATCTTTGACGGCAGTATGACTAAGATCCCAGAGATGGCCAAGAAGCTGGAGGTAGACCAGCACATAGTTCATGAGAGGAAGAGACTGATGGAGGACCAGGGATGGGGAGGCAGAAGGGATCAACAGAGAGGTCGAGATACTGGGGAAAGAAGGACGGAGGTCCGACCCCACCAGGAGGAGAGATAGGAGCAGAGGGAGCCGGTAGTGTTGGCTCCTCAGCCTCTACAGATGCGGGAGATGCCGAGGATTGGAGGAGGTGGGCCATCTCCGGAGTGCTACCACTGCCACCAGACCGGCCATATCAGGAGAAACTGCCCTCAGAGGAATGCACCACCAGCACTACAGGCTGCCTCATAGGCCCATCATTTCGGGGGGCGGGGACGTGGATAAGGTCGTGGATTTCAGGGCGGAGAGCGGAGGCAGAACAGGGAGCAGATGTACGTCTTGGACATGGCACAACTCCGGGACCCGGCAAGGGTCATCACAGGTCCTTTGAAGTTTCTCATAACTATTAGCATCATGTAAACCCTAGATTCACCCTAGCATTTAAACCAAACAATAATATCACCCAGGTTCAGTATGCGTTTGCGACAAAACCGCATATACCCTGTTTGATACGGGTGCCTCGCACTTGTTTGCCTCAATAGAATTCGTAGATGACCTGGACCAAGTCCAACACTTCGAGGCCATCTACAGGAGGGTACGATTTTTGGACGGATCGCAGGTTCTGACAAATGCCAAGTGCAACATGAACGTAGAGATTGGAGGAAGACTATTTGAGGCCCTGACGACTCTGCTGAAGATGAAAGACTATGACCTGATCCTGGGCATGAATTGGCTGTACTGGAACCATGCAAAGATTGACTGCCTGGCAAGGAGGATCGTTCTAAAGCATGAGGACGGTGAATTAGTAATCGAAGGTACTAAACCCACCTCTCGCCTCTTATTATCATCTAATCAGGTCGTCAAGGCCCACCTGCAGGGAGACGAGGTATAGCAGGTGCTCTTCAAGGCGACTGAAGTCAAAGACTCGGTGTCAAGCATCCCGGTCGTGCGGGATTTTGCCGACGTATTTTCAGAGAAGCTACCCGGGCTGCCACCCCACCGCGAGAAGGATTTCCAGATCCGGCTGGTGCCGGGGGCAAAGCTGATATCTAGAGCTCCTTACCGGATGGCCCCGAAGGAGTTAGTAGAGTTTCAAAGCCAGCTACAGGATTTGGTGGAAGCTGGGTTCGTCAGACCGAGTTCCTCACCTAGGGGAGCTCCGGTGCTATTCGTAAAGAAGAAGGATGGGTCGCTCTGATTGTGCATCGACTACAGAGCACTGAATAGGCTGACGGTGTTGAACACGTACCCTCTGCCGAGGATAGATGAGCTCTTTGACCAGCTAGAAGGAGCCCACTGCTTCTCAAAGCTGGATTTGAGGTCAGGGTATTATCAGCTGAGGGTCCAGGAGGAGGACATCCAGAAGACGACTTTCAGCAGCCGATACGGATTATATGAGTTCACTTTGATGTCGTTCGGGCTCACGAATGCACCATCAGCATTTATGAGTTTGATGAACCGGGTGTTCGAGCCCTACCTCGACATCTTCGTCATCATGTTCATTGACGACATCCTCATCTACTCGAGGACGGAGGAGGAGCATGCACAACACCTAGCACAGATTTGTTGCAAAGTTCAGCAAGTGCCAGTTTTGGCTGAAGGAGGTGGCCTTCCTAGGCCATATCATCAGTGGAGCTGGCCTAGCAGTGGATCCAGCAAAGATCCAGGCAGTATGTGATTGGCCTCCACTAAAGACGGACACCGACATGTAGAGTTTCTTCGCACTTTCTGGCTATTACCGGAAGTTCGTGCAGGGGTTTTCCCAGATAGCCCTCCTCCTCACATCCCTGATGAAAAAGGATGCTGCTTGTACATGGACGCCGCAGTGTGAGGCAGCCATTCAGGAGCTGAAGGGTTAGCTTACTTCGGCCCCCATCCTTGCCCTTCCATCGTGGAGGGAAGGATTCTAGGTGTACACATATGCGTCATACCAGGGGATGGGTATCGTTCTAATGCAGAATGGGCACGTGATAGCGTACGCTTCCCGCTAGTTGAAGAACCACGAGCGGAATTACCCGGTGCATGACTTGAGATGGGAGCGGTTGTGTTCGCTCTAAAGATCTGACGACACTACCTCTACGGTGTTCAATGCGACATATTCTCAGATCACAAGAATCTGAAATACGTAGATACGCAGAAGGAGTTGAACATCCGGCAAAGGCGATGGGCGGAGTTTTTATCGGACTACCAGTACACGATGCATTACCACCCAGGGAAGGTGAATATAGTAGCAGACGCACTAAGCAGGAGAGCTACCACGTCAGGAGCAGAGCCCAAGTTGATGGCCATAGAGTTGGTACGGATGTTTGAGGACATGCAGATCTCTTTATTATCCAAGGACAATCCAGAGTTATACGATGAGTACTTGGCGGCGATGAGTACCACAGATGACATTCGGGGCCGTATCAGGGATGGGCAGAGGCAGGATGCCAAGCTAGAACCGATATTCAGAGCCTTGGAGGCAGGCTCAACCAGAGACTATTCGCTGAAGGACGGCCTGTTGAGTTTTAGAGGCCGAGTGTATATACCGACAGGGAGCCAGATTCGGGAGGATATTATGAGAGAGGCTCGTTGCAGACTTGCAGTAGATATTTCGTGCACCAGAGTATCACCAAGATGACAACAGATCTGAAGAGGGCCATGTACTGGCCGGGTATGAAGAAGGACATCACCTATTTTTTGACCCACTGCGAGTCTTGCCAACTCGTAAAGGTGGAGTGTCGGAACCCATCCGGATTATTGCAGCCACTCCCGGTGCCAGAGTGGAAGTTCGACGACAACGCGATGAATTTTATACACGGTCTTCCCCAATCTCATGTGGGGAATGACTCGCTTTGGGTGATCATCGACAGATTGATGAAATTGGCAAATTCATTCCAATCGGGAAGGACGCCCAGTCGGTGTTTTGGTACGGAGGTTCGTGGAGCAGTTTGTTCGGTATCATGGTGTGCCTAGGTCGATCATGTCGGATTGGGATGGACGATTAACGTCAAGGGAGTGGAGAGCGGTGCAGGCTTACCTAGGCACCCGGTTGACATTTAGTACAACTTTCCACCCCCATACAGACGGACAAACGAAGCGTACCAACCGGAACCTAGAGGAACTTCTACGTCTATATATTCTGGACCGCAGGGAGCCATGGGAGAGACTGTTGCCGTTAGTCGAGTTTTCATACAACAACAGTCACCAGGCTAGTATAGGCAGGCACCCTACGAGGCATTATACAGACGGAGGTGCATGACTCCATTGTCTTGGATTCAGGATGAGGATCCCAAGGCACTCGGCTCAAAGTTTGTGGAGGACACCGAGGATCAGGTATGACTGATTCGAGATAGGATGCTAGAGGCCCAGAGCAGACAGGCCAAGTACTACGATGCACGACATCATATGGTAGAGTTCCAGGTAGGAGACCGGGTTTTCTTGAAGATACGTCCGATGCATGGAGTCTCGCGGGTTTGCGGGCGGAAGAAGCTCAGTCCGAGATATATGGGGCCTTACAGGATCCTGGAGCGAATCAGCCCCTTAGCTTACAGACTGGAGCTACCACCGGAGTTAGCGGGATTGCACGACGTCTTCCAAGTCTCCTCACTTAGGAGGGCTCTACTACAGTCGGAGCAGCAGATATCTTCTTCAGAAGGGCATGTAGCTACTGATCGATCGGTCCACCTGGAGCCGGTCCGGATAGATGATACGGAGTTACGAGTCTTGCAGCGCAAGAAGGTCCTGCTCGTCAAGGTCCTATGGAGGAATTATGGACAAGAGGAGCATACTTGGGAGCCATTGGACTTGATGCAGCAAAAGTACTCGGAGCTCTTTACGACAGGTATAATTTAATTTTTTCTGGGATGTTACATTTTCTTACTTGTAGTAGAAACCCCACAGGCTTAACCTGAATTTCGAGGACGAAATTTTTATTTTTATGTATTGGGATTTGTAACATCCCCCAAAAAACTAGACTCCTGAGTTGGTTTTGTCATGACTAGGTCATGACAAAACCATAGGAAGAACTCAAGACCATGTGAACTTAAGTGAAAAGGAGAAACCCAAGTGGTCTGCAAATAGCAATTTTCAGATACCAAGCCTAGGGTTGGATCTTAGGGCCTCACCTTGAACCTTTGACCCCCACCATAATATCCCTAGCCCATTAGGGGTCTCCTTAGACCACCAAGGACCCATTGGGGTCAACCAAAGAGGCCAAATTGACTAAAGTCAGCCATAACCCTAGATTGGTCAAAGTAGCTTAATTAGGGCCAATTGGCCTCCACCATGCCAAATTTACCCTGCCCCTACCCTTATTGGGATATTAGGGACCTGATGGACCAAAAAGCCCCATCATGGGACCTTCAATTTGGCGAATTTCCCTAAGTTAATCCTAGCCCTAATTTGGTCAAAAGTGCCCTATTAAGGGGCAATTCACCCTCACCTTGCCAAATTAACGCTACCTAAACCTTCCTAACCCTTAAGAGAGTCCAATGGGTCACTACCCACCCATTGTGGTCAACCCAAGTGGTCAATTTGAACAAAGTCAACCTTATCCTAAATTTGGGTCAAAATGACCTATTTTGCCCAAATTAAACCCAATCCACTTGAGCTAAACCCAATTGAGGTGGTCCACCACCTAATGAGGGATGAATACTACTGAGTTGGCCATTCAATTTCAAGAAATTCGGCCAGGAGATAGAAAGCTCCATTTTCCCCAAAAATGGTGGAGAGAGGGAGAGGAGAATAATGGCATTCATGGCCAATTAAGCCCCAATTGATGGAGATTCCCCCTGGAAGTTACAAGGAATTTAGAGCATTTTCTAGCTCACCAAGGGGGCTGAATTAGGGGAAATTAAGGTGGCCGAAATCCTCCTTCATGGCCATTAATGGCAATTGATGGTTTGGCTCCTCCCCTCCCCCAATTCAACTCCTTAACACCTTCAGGGATCGGAGAGGAATGAAACCCACCTCTTCCCCAAAGAAATCAAGCACCAGAAGCCTAGATTGACATGACGCCGAAAGCACCAGCTCCGGTAATGGCGACTCACCGGAATACGTGACACCAGGCTCCCACACAGGTCTGATCCGCTTCCTCTCCCCTAGTGCTAGATCATCATCTAGATTTGTGCTTGATTCGAGCCAAATCAGGCTCGAATCAAGCTTTTAATAGGGCTCATTTTGAGCCCTCTTTCCCCCGTAAAAACTCCTCACTCCAGCTAACTCCGGCCGGCCAACCACCCCTAATCGTCGGCCACCACCTCAACGAAGATGGTGGTGGCATTGGCCGGCCGGGGCGACGCTCAGGTGGCCGAGAAAGTGGGGAGGAAGTGAGCCAGGATGGGTTAATCCCAGCCCTTGGCCGGAGGTTGAGGATGACCAGATGCCGTCCAAACTGCTTTAAGATTTGTGCTGAAATCATTCATATGAATGAAATGAATGAGTTAATATTATTTGTATTATGTCACATTTCATGCAGTACTTTAATTTAAATATTATAAATACTAGGGCCCCTCAAATGAAACAGTGCCCAACATCAAAGTTATAGCCTTGGGTGTGTAGTTTAATGGAAAATTTGTTTCAGCCCAATAGGGGCACTGTAGCGCCCTGTAGAGCCATTTTGGTGGGACTGGTCCCAAGGATAGGGCATCCACTAGTTCTCGATTATCTTTTGATTGGAAAATGGTATTGCTTTGAAATTTAAAACATAGGCTATTTACACATATACACACATCATATCCAAAAATGAAAATTTTAGGAGAACAATTTTTTAAGGTTTTTGAAATAATTTCATAATTCATATGTTAATTAATTAAAGAGTCTAATGACCTCCAATCCCCTCCAAATTTTGGTGGGTGCTCTTTAGGGTTATTATATGATCCTGGTATAAATTTCAGCCCAATTGGGTCTGATTTGGTTGGGTAATTTGTTAACACAAGTTTGGTCAAGCTAGGTCAAACTAGGTTAAAAGTGCACATGATGGAATTAGGTGGTCAAATCTCATCAACATGATGTGAACCCTTGTCCATTGGTTTAGGATCACCTAAAACACCTCCACGAGTGATTTGGGGTGATGTGGGGTGGATTTGCCCTAGAACCCTAGCTTTACCCTTAGGGTTGCACTTTTGAGCTTTGTGAAGGGCATGGGGTCAAATGTCCTTGAATGGTTATGGAACTTGGTGGACAAGTTCATAGGGTGTAAATAGGCCTTAGGAAATTTTATAAGAATTTTAGGAGCAACTATTCCCTTTGAAATAGGTCATAACCCCTTTAGTGTATTTCCTTACAAGAGAAATTTACATACTCAAATGGCCTTGGATGATAGTGAAACTTTGGTGGTTTTTTTATAATGACATTATAGACCTCTAGTATTTTTTATGTAATTTATGAAGTGATTTAACCAGTACTTCATTCACAAGGCACTTAATTTGTCTTAGGCTTAAGAAACATAATTGAGGGTCCAATACTCTCTGGATTATTATTCAAATTGGTGATAGGACATTTCAGGGCACTAGAAAGCTCTGTAAATTTTTATATAATTTTTGGGGATTTTTATCAGTAGGCTACTTCACAACATGTCCTAATTGAGATTTTCTTAAAATATTTATTTAAGTGAGAAAAAGATTTCCATAAATTCTGAAATTTAGTCAATAGACTTTTCTGATGAATACAAAGGTCTAGTAATTTTCCCATAATTTTGGTATTTATATTTTTGGTGGTTCCTTCATTAAGTTCTAATTTGGGGTATTTATTTAGTATTATAATTAGAGGCCAACTCCTTATTGAACAATTGTGATATTATTTATTTACAGTTATGTTGACATCTTATATTTTCGATAATTTTATGGGGGTCATATCATAAGAAGATCTTACACTTCATGTTTGATTTCATGTTTGGCCAATGTTGGAGAAATTATAATAAATAACAAATTATTAAGGAAAAATATGATTCTCTGGATATAGTCTTAGAATAACAGGATAGACCCCCAGTAATAATCTTGAGTCATGGGGATGAATATTTTGTGTACCTCTACTTATGTGGTTCATATAGCTCATTTGGTCTGCGTTTAGTAAAACTGTGAAACTTAGGTATTTAGTGGCCTACCAAGTGGAAATGGTTTGTAGATGGTGTACATGGTCAGGATGAAAAGGTTGAGGTCACCAAAAAGGAGTTCATGTGATAAGAGTGCTTGGTGAGCTACGGGTAAGGCTGTGCTTGGGATTGACGAAAGATCATCTTTTCCCTAGCGTGTCATAAAGCACTTAGGCTTAACTCAGTGAAATGATAAGAGGTGTACTTTTATGGGTAGTTACCAATAACATTAAGTGTCTTGAGAAAGGGAGCTTTGGGCTATCATCCCATCACAGTTCCTAGTACCGCTGTGAGCCCCTCATAGGATTGACCTCGGTAAGTCCAGGATTAACCGTAAATCGTAGGAGTAAGACGTTATACAAGATTAATTTAATAACACACTCACCCACACCCCGTGACTACGGGAGTTTAGTTGGTTTGGTGCTACGAGCTGTAGGCTCGGTGGTTGTAGGAGCGGATTAACAATCCGATGGGCTTGTGACTCAAAATGATCCTTGGTCGGGCATGTTAAGCCTGGGTAGATTATGACTTGGAGATCATAGTTAGTATTTGATAATGCATGTGCATAAGGTGGTGGGTCCTTAGTGTCGATGGTCGTTGCACCGATGTTGATACTTGGGCCCGGTAAGTATGGATAACCCTTTACCAAGACAAGTCTGGTGGTCTAACCAGCAAGAGTACGCGGGAGCTCCGTTGTTATGTTCTTAGCGTTGAGGCGTACGTTAGGTCTAGGTTAGGTAGTGCAAATACCAACCTAGAGGTGGGCGAGGCCCAACCCACCGCTTCTGTTTGCCACTACGGGAGTATCCTGGGAGTCTTGCTAGCTCCAAAAGGGGGGAACTAAAGGTCTGTGCGCATAGAGTCGAGGTGTGTGAGTTTCACTTGTGTGAACATAGCATAAACTGCATAACTTTGCATGTCATGGCATAAGCATTGCATTTCAACCCATACCCCTATCGTATAAATTAGTTATGGGACTTTTTATATGGTAGGCCCTGCTAAACGACCCCTTGGTCTATAGGTTTGTATGGGCATTCCTATAAATCAACGGCTACTTTTCCTTACTTGCCTTTATATATTTGCTCTACTTGCTTACTTTACTTGTTCTTACCCTGCTTTACTTTCTGCTTCAATTATAATATACATTGCGTAGTGGTAGACATTCCCTGTAGATTATATTCCCGTCACCTGCTATTGTTACACCCCTTATTATCCTCCGCTTCATTCCTCCCGCTCGGTGCCTAGGAGCCACCGGGGGAGGTGTGGGGATTGGCTTAGTCTTTTGACTAACGGTGAGTGGAGCTTATCATTTTAGGAGACCGAGGAGATGCAACAGCACCAGAGTCTGGTGCAGATGGAGGCGGGACAATCTAGCACAGGAGCACCAGTGTCGGGAACCGTGAGTGTTACTACTAGTTGATTTACTTCCGCGTGTGTCTTTTGTAGTGAGGAATTGATGTATCGGGCAGGAGACCTTGTTATTTCTATCTTTTATTTCAGTTACTTTATGTGGACATCTCTTTATGATGGTTTACTTTTTATGTGATGTTGACTTGTCCTCTATAAGTTTGTTAATACTTTTCTTCTTCTGTGATCGATATTACCAGCAGGATCGGCGTTTTGTAGTGGAGACCCTCCCGAGTGATGGTGTCACCGCAAAGCGGCGGTTCTGGGCATAATACCCGGGTTTTGTTAAGAAAAAAAAATGGGGTCTTACATTCTTAAACCAAATCTCCTAGGGTGTAACCTCTAACTTAGCATGAGGAACTTTGTTTAGAATATGGTTTGCAGTTAAGACTGCTTCTCCCCAATAAGCGGAAGACATGCCTGCAGTCAAGAGCATAGAGTTTAACATTTCTGTTAACCTCCATTTTTTACGCTCAGCTATGTCATTAGACTGGAGTGAGTAAGGAGCAGTGGTTTCTGCTATGATTCCATATTGGGCAAGGAAACACTTGAACTCATTGGACATATATTCTCCTCCTCTATCACTTCTAAACCTCTTGATTTTCATGTCTAATTAGTTTTTTACCCTGGTTTTGAAAATACAGAATTTTTCAAACGCTTCGTCTTTAGTTTTAAGGAGATAGATGTGACAAAACCTAGAACAGTCATCTATAAAGGTGATCAAATACTTCCTGTCTCCTCTAGTGACAAAACTTTTGAAGTCACAGATGTCGGAATGTATTAGTTCTAAGGGTGTTATGCTCCTAATAACCGCGCTAAAATATTTTTAGTGATCTTAGTCTGAGCACACACTTCACATTTATCTGGTTTTTCTGTAGTGTCTAAAGCGATCTGGTGAGTTCTAGCAATTTGAAACATTTTTCTATAGTTTACGTGTCATAATCTCTCATGTAGAGTCTTATGGCTAACAAAATTTGTTTGAACTTGTTGAACTACTTCGTTTGCTAGACTTAGTCTGTACATCCTATTTTGGACGTAGGCACATCCAAAGTAGTGTGAGTTAACTGACAGTGTTACTCTACCGCTACAAAAATTAAAAGACATATCAACATCACAAAGTAAGCTAATAAACACTAAGTTAGCAACTAATGAAGGAATAAACTTAACATTTTTGAGAGTTAAGGTTTTACCCGAGGAGAGCAGTAGCGTTGCATTCCCCGCCATCAGAACGTCTGCAGTCTCACCGTTCACAATAGTCACCGATTATTTTGCATTAGTGAGTCCTGTCATCAGATTAGAATTGTTGCAAACGTGGCACATTGCCCCCGAGTCAAGGTACCACTCAATATCGACCTTCTCATTTCCAACCATAGCGACAAAGTTGGATGCCTCAGTGAGGCTAACCATATTAGCATGGTTTCCTTCTGGTGGTGCTTTGCCCTTTTCCTTACGAGGAAGACTGCAATCGGATGCACTGTGTCCCCACTTGTTGCAGTTAAAACACATGCCCTTGAACTTTTTGATGTGTTTGCTAGGGCCTGCAACCTGGGAGCTACTAGGGTTAGGTTTTGACTTCCTAGGGTTCATCACGCGTTTAGAGTTGTAAATCATGTTAGCAGCAGCCTTCTGCCTGCTAACAACTTCTAAAGCGTGTCGAATCCTATTTTCGTCCTCAATGCGTATAAAATGCTTGAGTTCGTTTAGACCCACTTGCATCTTCTTGCAGTATATTTCAGTTTTAAAATTGTACCAAGTGGAAGAAAATTTAAACACAATTGTGCCAGCAATAAAGCTATCTGGCAAAGATATATTCTCACTATGCAGAGAATCTACTAAACTTTCAAATTCAGATACCTGAGGGAGAATGACTTTCTCCTCGTCGAAGGTGAATGAGTGAAACTTGTCCACCAAGTGTGCCTTGGACAGATCCTCCTCTTGCCTGAAGTGCTCCTCTAGTGCGTCCCAGATCTCCTTAGTTGTCTTCATCTTCAGGTAAGTCTTAGCCAGACTTGAGGACAGACAGTTCAGCAGGTAGTCACGATAAAAGTCCTCATCCGCAACCCACTGAGCTTCGTCACCAGTGCTGATGATCCCAGCACGATCAGACTGAACGGTGTAGAACACGTTCAGATACTTCATCCTGAACTGAGTATTCAACTTCCAGTCGTTGAACTCAGTCGCCGTGAACTTCTCCAACTTGATCATCAGAATGGGGGACGTGAAATTGCTTCCCCTCATCATTGTGCGCCCGATAGACGGAGATTTGACCATGAAAAATAGAAAAATGGGATTTCTGTTTGCTAACATTGGCGGTAGCCGGTCGTTAGCGAGAACGACTGTTGTCGTTGTCGCTGTCGTCTGGCGATATCTCAGGCGTTAGCTGAATTAGGGCTGCACTGCGGTGATTGGGATGACGACGACGGCAGGATGGCTGACGACGGCGACTGGGAGGGATCTGGACTGGGAAGGAGTGACAATGGCGGCGGCGCAGCGGAACGCGGATTGCAGCAGCGGTTATGAGCACGCGGTGGTTACGAACTCGCGGTGGTTGCGGCTTCGTCCAGGCGGCACGGGCACGAAGGCGGTTGCGGCTTCTTCAGGGCGATTGCAGGAACGTGAGGCAGCGGCAGAGGATGAGCCCTCCGACAACGACTTCATGCGGGTAGGCGAGATCCCCCTTTGATCGGCAACAACAGTGCACGGGCACCCTATGGCAGCGCGCACTCGAGATAGTAAGTCGCGCGTGCAGGCGGTTGCAGGGCGGGCATCTGTGGCCGGCGGAGGCGCATGCCGGGGAGGAAACAGCGGATTCGGCGAGACTTCACAACAGCGGAGGCGAGGCACCAGGGAGGAAGCAGACCAAAGCCGAGCGGCGGTTACGAGAGATCCTCCAGACGTGCGTATGGGAGAGAGGGAGAATCGAAAATTCTCTTGGGCAATTACTTCGAGATTGTTAGAGGTTTGCTCGAAGTATCCGGAGGCAGGTCAAGGTGGAATTGCACTCCCTGTTGCCCCTAGGGGGTTTATATAGACAAACCCAAGATTGGTAACGGGTGACGGATATCCTTGTATCCATCCGTACCCGTTATGCCTCCGACTCGTTATATTTATCCAAATATACATTTACATTAACAAACCAAGATCCCTTGTTGTAGCATCATAGGGTCACATCTCACACTACTAGCTAGTGTGGGATCAATGGCGGTTGATTCAGGCTTCGTTTGGCGGAGCGTTTGGAGTGCTCTGTTTGGGGCAAACGCCGCCGCACGGCGGGTAACCAAATGGCCGGCGGCGGCGTTTGCTCCGTTTGCAACCTCCGAGCCATGGGAAATGGAGGAAAACGGAGAGATTCCAACCGCGGCCTCCCCCCTCCGATTCCAACAGCTGCCTTCTCCTCCCGCCGCCTGAGCAAAACCCCGAACCAAACAAAGCCAATCTTTCTATGCATTTTCTATTTTTCTTATCCAAGGACTCACTGAGATAGTTATAACATCGACTATATGCATTTTCTATTTTTCTTCAAATATTCCCGTGACTATGCTCCTGTACTCAATTATTGATGATTATCATCGAATAATATTTCTCTGGCAAGTGACGATTCGATCGGCAGCATGTTCATACATAATGAGAGATTGAGTGTACGGCTGACAAATACTTGTTATTTTTAATCCAGCTATGTCCTTTCTCTTATCAGATGAGTTCCTCATAAGTTGGCAGAAAACCTACTTTAATGATGGTGTTTTATCCAAATACACACTAGATATTTACAGAATAAGAGGGTGCATCGCATTCTTGATGTTTGGAATGATGACGTCTCTCTATATGCAAGGATAGAGAGTTCATCAGATTTCAGTTGTGCTCTCTTCTTTATGTTTGATAACTTTATGTATAAGTAGTCAATAACAGCTTCAAAATGTCTAATTGCCACACTCCATAGCGAGACAATATATAGGGATCGAGTACCGAATAAAATATAAGTAGCGATTCTCAGAAAAAAAATGTAGAAGGGGAATATTGAATATAATGCTAACGTGATTTCCTGATAATATGCAGAAGGTGAATATCTATTGGATAATGTGCGAGTACTAATCATACATGCGATCTGTTATCATACAGAAAATGAATACTGAATGATATATTACAAGGGAAATCTAGACAACATATAGGGATCGAGTACCGGATAAAATGTGCAACCCCGTATTTGCCGAGTGATCGAATGACCAAGGTAAGGCAAGAACAGGCGACCTGGTGAGTACACCCTTCGTGTTAACACTCGCCTGGCGCCCGGGGCGAGTGGCGAGATCAGAGGGCTGGGCCGCGTGGTCAGCACTCACCCAGCAGCCTCAGGGCAAGACGAGTCGTTCACCCCATGGGGAACCCACCATTCATCTAGAATCACTCATAGCTAAGTCGATCGTATTGGTCTGCAATTAGCCTTTTTAAACAGCGGGATTTCACTGTTGGCAGACCAGGATTTCGCTATCCGAAGACCATTTTCAGAAAACTATAAATAGACCCTCAAGGGCACCTTTGGAGAGGGCTTTTGACTTGCTTCTCACTCCATTGGCTAGCTTTGGTTGGTTAGAGAGTTCTGGATTATTGCTCACTGTGGTTTCTGGGTGTGTGGAAAGGAACTCTCTAGCACTCTCCAAGGTGTCCGGCTCAGCCTTGGGCTTATGAGGGGAAGCTCTCTAAGATCTTCCGGGTGTGTGGTGGGACCTCCTTGCTGCAGCTCGAGGGTCTATTCTAGTTTTTCCCACCGTGAAGAGTGAGGTTTCTTGTCCCGAGAGTCTAGCCTAGTGACTCAACTTAGGAGAATTAAGTGCAAGTTACACCCTTGGTCTAAACTCCTCGTTGAACTGTGGTTTCCTGGTTCAACATTTTGGTGCGGTGAGCATGGACCGCAGCTTGTTCGGAAAATCCTAAGTAAGTCCCATGACCGAAAATGAAGGCTAAGGTGCCAACCAGGAGCCCCCTCCATCCACAGGAGGGTATGTTACTCAGAAGGACTTTGACGAGTTCAAAAGAGTCATCTTGGAGACAGTGCGATTCACACTCACACCACCAGGCGAGATCTCTACTCCTTGGGTACTTGTGCCCGCCCAACCACCCTTAGGTGAGAATGCACCAGGCAGGCGAGTCGGGAAGGAGTCACTGGCGGAGGAAGGAGAGCGAGATCTACAGGGGCGGGAGTTGTTCCCTATACTTGCCTCTCGGGCGAGGAGACTGCGCGAGTAGCCTTGGCTCTCCAGGCAGGGTCTGGGAGTCCCTTTCGCGACTTGATTCTTTTAGCCCCTGTCCCCGAGGGCTTCAGAGAACCAGTCATGACGTACTACACCGATAAGGATGACCTCGTCCAGCACCTGTAGTGGTTATGTCGGACGCCTTCAAGTGCTGATTCTTTGACAATAATAGAAGGCGAGGGACTGGTTTCACCAGCTCCCCTCCAGGTCCATATAAAGTTTTGAAGATCTGCATCGCAATTTTTTGCTATGTTTTTCAACATCCAAGAAGAGGAAGAAGGGAGCCGAAGTGCTCTTTCTGATCAAGCAAGGGGCCGAGGAGATGCTGGGAAGCTTCGTGGATCAATTCTAGAAGAAATTCTCCAAGTTCAGGAGGTTGCTGGACACACTCTGCAGTTGGCTTTCACCCTCGGGTTGCGCTAGGGTTTCTTCAGGATGGAGTTGTCCCGGGACCCTAATTTGTCTTTTGAGGAGTTGACAGAAAGGGCGGCAAAGGAACTCGAGGGAGAAAACACGAACCCCGAGTTCATAAAGAAGTTGGCAAGATGGGGGAAGGAAGAGAAGAATGAAGCAGGAGGGTCGCAGCAGCGGGAGTGGAGGAGGAGAGAAGAACCCAGGAGGCAAGGGTTCTTGGCAGGATCAAGGAGGAAGGTTCCAGCCGCCGGTCCATCAGTAGATGTGGAGGCTGCTGATGAGTCCCATTTATATTGTGATTTCCGGACTCATCCGAGCTAGTTTTCATGCATATGCACTTCACTTTTAGTCCTTAATTGCTTATATTTTACTTGTTCACAATTCTCACATGAAGTGCATATTTAGGCCTATTGTGGTGTGCAATTGTGCACTATTTTGCTGGGGGTAAGCACATTGTGCTCCCCATTTTATTTCTGCTTCTGTACTTGTGCTGGAGATGTGTTCCCAACGTTTGGATTTGTCGTGCAGGTGGACAGATCGTCCATATTCCCTAGGATTCATGTCTGCATGAATCGCACGGTCGTGCATTTTCTTGATGCACGGTCGGTTGCGACCGTGCGCGATGATCAGTTGGCCAATATGGTGTTCTGTCTCTGATTGTGCGATTTGTTCACGCACAGGCAGTTCGCCCATGCGTGAAGGAAACACACAATCTCCTGTTGAGTGCAAGTTTTCAAGCCGTCTGGATTTACCCGTGCATTTTTACGCACGGTCGGTTTCAACCGTGCGTGAGCAAAATTTCACGGGCTCGTCTGCTTCTTCTACCTGGGCTACTGCAGGTTTAATATCGTACGGTTCACGCACGGTGTGCATTTGTCGTGCGTGACCAAATTTCTGATTGTTTTCTACAAAAGCCGCAGATTTCAACCTAATCGGATCGACCCTGTTCCGCCATTTCCGCCGCAAGAGGAGCTCCAGCTCTGTTTTTCTTCCACCTTCCATGAGGGCTTTGCCCTAGGCCGCTTCCATCATCCAAGTGCTTCAAGGAGAAGATTCCACCTTCATCTCTATCGCCAAGCAAGAGTTCTTCGCATCGGACGTGACCGGATTGTAGTTTACCGGAGAAGACAGGTCCATTGGGAGGAAGTGACAGCCCTCTTCTACCCCGGACGATAGTTGGGACCGAGCTAGGACGCGGATTGACAACCCGGTGATTCCTACCAAGAATCTACGACAAGCCTTCGGATTCGGTCGTATCTCTTTCCTTTTTCTCTAACTTGTGTTGATGTATATGAATGTAATCTTCATTATTTGATGATGTGGCACATGTAAACCTTGCTTTGTAGTGTTTATTTCATGTTTATGTGAAATTACTCTTTTTTTCTATATGTGTGTTTGAGGTGCGCCGATTCCGCCCCCACTCCATTCCACTCTGCAAACCCTCCATTCCATTCCACGTCCCTACTCTTCCACTCGCCAAGCTAAGCGGTGCTAACGGCCCGTATAACCCTCTTCACTTCCGCCGGTGCGAACCACTCCATCCGCTTGGCTTCTCGCCCATCTGCCTTGCAAAGCAGTGCATAGCGGCCTGCAAAGTTTTCATTCGCCTTGCGAAGCAGTGCATAGTGGCCTGCATAGTAGTTTATTTTCTTTATTTTGTCTTTTCGCAAACCAAAACCAAGCCTTCCACAATCCATCCGACTTAAAGGACTTCAATCTCAAGTCCTACCTCAAAAGTAAACTCCACCTTACTGTGTTCCTTAGAGATTCGATACTTGTGAATTACTCGCCCATTTTATATTACTTGAACGATCGGTACACTGCCGTTTCGTGTCGCAGTCTCGCTCCTGCCTATAGCGGTGTGCTAGATTTGCGCATCAAGTTTTTGGCGTCGTTGCCGGGGAACACAGTCGAGTGAGTTTCTGGAGAGGGAGAGCTAAGAGGTCGAAGTTCTTCCATTTGAAAATTGCATCTTTTTATTTTGTTTTGTATCCTGTTTTTCCTACTTTAAATTTAGGTTGCTTTAGTAAATTATTGTTGGGTATAGTATTTTGTGCAATAGTGTTTTTTCTTTTGAATCGTATTATCTTCACGCAATGTGGGCCGCATTTAATATTCGTTGCCGTTGGTGTGGAGATATTTCTCATGCCAGTGATAGATGCCCATCAGGAGATAGTATCCCTAGTCCCCAAGGCTCAATGTATCGGGCACCGACACCGTACGGTACCTCATATACTGCGCCTAAGTCCTATGGCTACTCTTCCGCTCCGCACGTGCCATTTTTGCATTCATCTCCGGCCTAATTTGACCGAAGAAAAATGCAAAATAGTGCTTGTTTTGTCAAAGCATGGATCATGCCTTGAAGGATTGTGCTATTTTTCTTCGCCAATTGGACAAGGATGACGAGCCGGATATCCAGATCGTCCCAACTCCTAACTCGGGCAGCACACCTTCTACTTCTGATTACTTTTATGTGTCACCTTCATGTTTTGAAGGGAATGATGCAGACACGCTTATCAGAGTTATGGCGGATGTATGTTCCGACATCGCTGAGCCAATCTCCCGTGTGCATACATCACATTGCATGAATTCGATTCTTTGTGAGGAATCGGTGCTTGACTTTTATCCAAGCACTATTCCTCCCCATGTTGTGCATACTACTACATTTGTCGCTGACGATATTGTTGATGATGCATTGCATGATGAGGCAGGTGATCTATATATTATGCCTATTCCTATGGAGGAGGACAACCTTCTTGGTGAAGAGGATTTTTCCTCAGCACCGGTGGAGGAAGTCCAAATCTTGGGCAAGGTCACTGTTGATCCTGCCGAACCTTGCACCATTGTTGACAATGCCGACATTTTTTTACTTCCCCAACCTGATGGGAGTGAGACCGGGACCGCTCCCAAATTTTTGATTATTTATGTCATTCTTCTCTTTTATTTCCTAACCCCCCTTCTTTGTCTGAGCCTGTGCAAGAGGAATCTTCACGGGAATGTCAGGAGGACTTGGAACATATCTCCCCAGTCAATGATGAGAGTGTACTCTAATGTGTGGAGGTTGATCCCTCCTCCATAGTGGAAGCCTCATTCATTGTTTTCTCCTCCTGCTGCCTCCCTGAAGACGACACCTTGCTTGGCAAGGACATTTGTTTTGGTGAAAGTAGTGTGGAGGACTCTTCCTCCACTTCTTTCTTTCTCTTCCCTCTACCTGTGCCGGCAGGTATTATTATTTAGGTAGAGGAGTAGTGGTTCTATCACCGTATCGGCACCCATTACTGACACGGATATTAGAACAGTTGTCTGTCCACTTCTCTTTACATACTCCCATTAGCTAGAACTGTTTTAAATTTGAATAAGTCGTGCTGGGAGGACAATAACCCCAGTAGTTATCTTCCTTTTTCTTGTTATTTTCAATTTATCTATGTCAAAAATTAGTTAGTTATATGTTATCTTAGTTTGCTTTTGCGGAGCTCACCCCTGCATGCATTTTCTATTTGTGAAGGTGGTGGTTGCGATTCTTCGTGCGGCTGCTTTACCCTAGTTTTACACGCATCTTCTGGTATGCTCACTTGCTGAGCATTGGGTAATTTCTTCCCCTAGCTTTATTTTAAATTTCATAGTTATATATTGTGTTGGACTGTTTAGTTTAAGTCTGGGGGAGAGTTGTTTAATGTACCCACTCTCGTGCACTATTGCATAGCATGCTAGAAGCTTCTATTTAAGTTGTATTATTCATTTTCTATGCACATCACAACACCCACTTGAGCGTGTACTTAGCTATTGGCGCATCTTGAGTTGAACTCATTCTTTTGTGTGATTTGAGAAAGTTTAGGTGCTGACTTAAGATTATGTAATGAAGTAAAATGTTGACTCATGCAGTGCTTCTAGTCGAGTGCTCATGTCTTGCATAGAAATCATGTAGAGTAGATTTCTCTTAATACTTTAGTTTTATATTGTTTCTATTAGTGTAAATGTTGTTTTCTCTTCTCATAATGGTGAATCCGGTGTGAATCAAATGGTATCGTAGGGATGTGTGTAGAGAATCACTAGATTAGTATTGCTTAAGTTGGGAGGAAGGACAGTCTTTCTCGTTGGCTAAGAACTTGCCCCAAATGATTCTTGAAGCATTAACATAGGATAGTTCTGTAGTGCAAGTGTGATGTAGGCCATCATTTTGGCCCGGTTGAGCCTGTGTTTCGTTCCCATCTTCTACCCTCGCTAGCCATTTTGTGCCTATCCCTTCCCGTTGATTCAGCTCCACCTTTGCTTCACCAAAGCCTAAAAGCCAAAAACTAGTTGCACGCCCAAATTCTAGCTAGAGTCTTTGATTATTTACATTTGGGGTGTTGATTGTGGTGATTTTATCGTGATCATGTGGATGCGCCTATTTGAAAAATTTGCTGAAAAAGAAAAGAAAGAAAAAGAAGAATAAAAAATAAGAAGAAAAAGAAAAGATGGTTATGAAATGTTCAATTGAAAATTTCATAAATATTTGTGTTGGGAAAAGGCGGTGCACACACCTTTGTTGCAAAGTCCAAGTTTGGGGGTATGGTGCACTCGCGTGTATCGTGGTGTGTGGATAGTTGTTTTGTGTGCTCATTTGGGTTAGGTGCATGTAGCCTTTCTATTTATCTTTGTTTACCATACCATAACCCAAGCCACATTTAAAACCTAAAGTCCTACTGACTTGCACAGTGAACCGATCTAGTGCTGTAGAGAGAATGCAAACGGTTGAGATTATGGTCAACGACACCGATGGATTTTGGTGGAGGTTGTTCCGATCCCCGATCTTTAGCAATGCGTGTCTGAGCGATTAATCTATTTTCTCCATATGTGTGACCAGATGATTCACAAGTGATTCCCAATATGAGTACTAGTAATATATATTTACTCTATTCGAAATTAATAAACTGTTTGTATAATTAGAAATCATTTCTACTATTTTCTGTTCACGTGAGCATGCGACTTTGCATGGTATTCCGTGGCATAGTGTTAGGTCAGTTACTCTATTTTCCCCATCTGCATAAAGTTTGTTTGCTTGGGACGTGCAAACAGTTAAGTCTGGGGGTGTGATGAGTCTCATTTATATTGTGATTTTCGGACTCATCCGGGCTAGTTTTCATGCATATGCACTTCACTTTTAGTCCTTAATTGCTTATATTTCACTTGTTCACAGTTCTCACACGAAGTGCATATTTAGGCTTGTTGTGGTGTGCAATTGTGCACTATTTTATTGGGGGGGGGGGGGGGGTAAGCACATTGTGCTCCCCATTTTATTTCTGCTTCTATACTTGTGCTGGAGATGTGTTCCCAGTGTTTGGATTTGCTGTGCAGGTGGATAGATCGTCCATATTGTCCAGGATTTATGTCTGCATGAATCACACGATCGTGCATTTTCTTAACGCACGGTCGGTTGCGACCGTGCGCGATGATCAGCTGACCAATATGGTGTTCTGTCTCTGATCGTGCGATTGGTTCACGCACGGGCAGTTCGACCGTGCGTGAAGGAAACACACGATCTCCTGTTGAGTGCAAGTTTTCAAGCCGTCTGGATTTGCCCGTGCATTTTAACGTACGGTCGGTTTCGACCGTGCGTGAGCAAAATCGCACAGGCGCGTCTGCTTCTTTTTCCTGGGCTGCTGCAGGTTTAATATCGCACGGTTCACGCACGGTCGTGCTTTCGACCATGCATGACCAAATTTCTGATTGTTTTCTATAAAAGCCGCAAATTTCAACCTAATCGGATCGACCCTGTTCCGCCATTTCCGCCGCAAGAGGAGCTCCAACTCCGTTTTTCTTCTGCCTTCCATGAGGGTTTTGCCCTAGGCCGCTTCCATCATCCAAGTGCTTCAAGGAGAGGATTCCACCTTCATCGTCATCCCCAAGCAAGAGTTCTTCGCATCGGACGTGACTGGATTGTAGTTTACTGGAGAAGACGGGTCCATTGGGAGGAAGTGACAGCCCTCTTCTACCCCGGACGATAGTTGGGACCAAGCTAGGACGCGGATTGACAACCCGGTGATTCCTACCGAGAATCTACAACAAGCCTCCGAATTCGGTCGTATCTCTTTCCTTTTTCTCTAACTTGTGTTGATGTATATGAATGCAATCTTCATTATTTGATGATGTGGCACATGTAAACCTTGCTTTGTACTGTTTATTTCATGTCTATGTGAAATTACTCTTTTGTTTATATGTGTGTTTGAGGTGCGCCGATTCCGCCCCACTCCATTCCACTCCGCAAACCCTCCATTCCATTCAGCGTGCCTACTCTTCCACTCGCCAAGCTAAGCGGTGCTAACGGCCTGTATAATCCTCTTCACTTCCACCGGTATGAACCACTCCATCCGCTTGCCTTCTCGCCTATCCTCCTTGCGAAGCAGTGCATAGCGGCCTGCATTGTTTTCATTCGTCTTGCGAAGCAGTGCATAGTGGCCTGCATAGTAGTATATTTTCTTTATTTTGTCTTTTTGCAAACCAAAACCAAGCCCTCCGCAATCCATCCGACTTAAAGGACTTCAATCTCAATTCCTACCTTGAAAGTAAACTCCACCTTATTGTGTTCCTTAGAGATTCGATACTTGGGAATTACTCGACCATTTTATATTACTTGAACGATCGGTACACTGCAGTTTCGTGCCACAGTTTCGCTCCTGCCTATAACGGTGTGCTAGATTTCCGCATCAACTAGCACACCGCTATAGACTGCGGCACGAAACGGCAGTGTACTTGATGCGCAAATCTAGCACACCGCTATAGGTGGGAGCGAGACTGCGGCACGAAACGGTAGTGTACCGATCGTTCAAGTAATATAAAATGGGCGAGTAATTCCCAAGTATCGAATCTCTAAGGAATACAGTAAGGTGGAGTTTACTTTCGAGGTAGGACTTGAGATTGAAGTCCTTTAAGTCGGATGGATTGCGGAAGGCATGGTTTTGGTTTGCGAAAAGACTAAATACAGAAAATAAACTACTATGCAGGCCGCTATTGATGCACAAATCTAGCACACTACTATAAGCGGGAGAGAGACTGCGGTAGTGTACCGATCGTTCAAGTAATATAAAATGGGCGAGTAATTCCCAAGTATCGAATCTCTAAGGAACACAGTAAGATAGAGTTTACTTTCGAGGTGGGACTTGAGATTGAAGTCCTTTAAGTCGGATGGATTGCAGAAGGCTTGGTTTTGGTTTGCGAAAAGACAAAATAAAGAAAATAAACTACTATGCAGGCTGCTATGCTCTGCTTCGCAAGGCGAATGAAAACTATGCAGGCCGCTATGCACTGCTTCGCAAGGCGGATGGGCGAGAAGGCAAGCGGATGGAGTGGTTCGCACTGGCGGAAGTGAAGAGGGTTATACGGGCCGTTAGCGTCACTTAGCTTGGCGAGTGGAAGAGTAGCCATGCAGAATGGAATGGAGGGTTTGCAGAGTGGAATGGAGTGAGGCGGAATCGGCGCACCTCAAACACACATATAAACAAAAGAGTAATTTCACATAGACATGAAATAAACACTACAAAGCAAGGTTTACACGTGCCACATCATCAAATAATGAAGATTACATTCATATACATCAACACAAGTTAGAGAAAAAAGCAAGAGATACGACCAAATCCGGAGGCTTGTTTGTAGATTCTCGGTAGGAATCACCGGGTTGTCAATCCGCGTCCTAGCTCGGTCCCAACTATCGTCCGGGGTAGAAGAGGGCTGCCACTTCCTCCCAATGGACCCGTCTTCTCTGGTAAACTGCAATCCGGTCACGTCCGATGTGAAGAACTCTTGCTTGGCGATGACGATGAAGGTGGAATCCTCTCCTTGAAGCACTTGGACGATGGAAGCGGCCTAGAGCAAAGCCCTCATGGAAGGAGGAAGAAAAATGGAGTTGGAGCTCCTCTTGCGGCGAAAATGGCGGAACAGGGTCGATTGGGCGCGGGAAAGATGATCGATCTGGTCTAGGGCGGATCCTGCGGCTTAAATAGAAAAACAGTCAGAAATTGGTCACGCACGGTCGAACGCACGACTGTGCGTGAACCATGTGATATTAATTAAGAAGAAAGCCCAGGAAGACGACCTAGGGCGCCCGTGCATTTTACTCACGCATGGTCAGAACAGACCGTGCGTAAAAATGCACGGGCAAATCCAGAATGCATGAAAACAGGCCAACAGAGGGGCTCGTGTGATTTACTCACACACGGCCGAAACCAACCGTGCGTGAACAAAACGCACTGGCAAATCCAGATCACTATTTTGGTCCACAGATGAACGTGCACGGTCGCACCGATCGTGCATCAAGTAAACGCACGACCGTGCGATTCACACAGGAAATGATATCTACCAAAAATGGTGATCTGCCCACCTGCTCAGCACAACAAACAACATAGATCACTCTTCCAGCACATGAAAACAACTTAAATCAGCAATATAAGAAATGGGGAGCACAAGTTGCTTACCCCCAGCAGAATAGCGCGCAATTGCACACCAAAACGGGCCTAAACATTGCACTAATAGTGAAAGTGTGTCCAAGCGAGATATAAACAATAATTAAGGACTAAAAGTGTAGTGCAGATGCAAGAAAACTAATCCAGATGAGTCCGAAATCACTATATAAATCGGACTCATCACACCCCCAGACTTACCTGTTTGCGCGTCCCGAGCAAACAAATCCGGCGGAGTAGGAAAAACATAGCTAGCCAAAGCATTGCAAACATGGAGTAGTATGTGAAGTTGCATACTTGTGTGCGTAGAAGCTCATTAGAATAAGTTTCTAAATATGCTAGCTAATTTTTTAAAGTGTAAATGCGTAAAAAGAAATTTATTTTTACTCAAAAATGGAATGTTGGTGAATCTTGTGGTCATGCGTAGTACGAAAGTAAGCAACTCGCGAAGGGGAGTGTTACCCAAGATTGGAACTCGGAATTATCTCCGTTGAAATCCATCAACGTCGAGATCCATAAGCTCACCCTATCACACACTCTCTACAGCGCTAGTGAACTCACAAGATGAATCAATAGGACTTTGGGTTTACATGAGGCTTAGGTTATGGTTTGGAATGCAAAGATAAACATGATGGCTAATCGCAACCCAAAAGAGCTCACAAAATTGCTAAATCAAAGCAACCTTAATAATACACATGTAACACACCCCCAGACTTGACTTTGAAACTGGGTGTGCACATGCGGCCTACTCCAATCGATAGAACTAGATGTTTCAATTAAAACACTAGGGATATATTTTTTCTTTGCTTTTCTTTTTCTTTTCCTGTTTATTTTTTAATATATCCCCAAATCAATTAGCAAGAATCTCAGCATATCCTAATGCCTGGTGTTAGACCACATTCCTCTTTCCAGTTTGTGAGTAGGTCCAGACCATTAATGCAGCAACCGAGTGTCATATCTGTTCAAACCTGCATGTTAAAAACACAATGACAAACAAGATCAAATACAAGTATGATTTATTATTCTCGAATCAAAGGGATGCGGAAAACCATGTTCCAATAATCTACCCCTTTTGATAATAACAAATCCAATAGAAATAAATCAGCTTCATATATAAGAGATGTGTTTTTAGAAGGATATATGACACTAAGCAATTATAGATTGTTAAATTGTGCTCCCCCTACTTAAGTGTTCCCCCTTAGTGTATGCTCCAATAGACTAGATTCATTCTCCCCCTTAATCTAGTGAATCATACTCCTTTAATCATTGTGATTTATCATTTTATTCGCCCCCTTTTGTTATTAGCAAAAGTGGGTGGAGTTGAAACAAAACTAGAAGAGAGAAGACAAAAGTTGGGACATAACTAAAAGAGGATTAAGAGTTTTGTTTAAACATTAAGTAAGTCGTGATCGAGCTAAGGGAGAGAGTAGCACAGCGGAAAAAGATCTGATAAGCATGAAAGAACAACATTCCATTTTTTGTTTTACCAAAGAAATTCTACCACTTGCTTTTTACAATGAATTTTTTTTTAAAGAAACTTTTTGGAAGAAATGCACTATAGTTTGACAAGCACAAGTGAAGAAAAACCTTAGAAGTAAGCATGATAAACCATGGTAAACACAACATAGTCAAATAGAAATGTGGAAAGATAAAATAAAGTTATTTGATATTTTTGAAAAGAATATTTTTGTTTTGGTTTGACACTAGACTTCTCATATTTGAGCATTAACGTTGTAAATTAAGCATGATTTAATATATTCAAAAAGATAATAGCTACAATGTAACCAATTTGTATTTCAAGTAAAGAAAACATTGTAGAAGTCATGCATTGCAATCTAATGCTTTTACTTAAGTTTTTAGAGAATTATGTAATTTTGCATTAGGATCCAATTCTCATGAGTAGAAGTTTTATGAAAAATAATGGCGTGTGCATAAGGTGTTTTGATAAAAGTATACAAGTGAAATAATCAAAACGCATGACATATGTAATGAAATAGTAAAAACAATATTAAGATTGTAATCTTATAATTACTTTCACACATCAATTCTATATAAAATTTCAAAGCACATAGAAAGGGTACAACTGCCAAGGTGCTTCTCCCACACAATGCTCATTAAGACTTATCTGTGAGCGAAGTATTGCTTGGGGGATCACATAGGCAATTTTTTAAAAAATTTATTTTTGGTGATCCAGCGTACAAATAGAAGTGATAAAAGAATGTGTTTGCACAAGACACTTTATAATTTTGCCAAGGTGCTCAACCTCACAATGCTTATTAAGACTTATCAGGAGGGTGAGTAGTGCTTGGTGGAGTTATCTTTGGCATTTTTATTTCATTTTTTTAGGTTGAGCCAAAGGTCTCCGAATTCACTTGTTGTTCCAAACACTAAACAATATTTACCTAACACTTCTATATGTGCAAGAAATTTATTGTTTGAAAGAAGGTGTAGGTAATTTATACATACAACTTTGTGTTAAAATTATTACACTACACAATCATGCAAGACTAAGATTATGAGCACATGTAGATTACCAAAAAGATGAGTGTATGAATCATTGATTAACATAAAATATTACTCATACTTAGAGACATGCAAGACAAGCATACATAATTTTCTATAAACTATTTCAATGCACATAAGTAGATTGAGGTCAAGGCATGACAAGATAAAACAATGTTTAAGAAATTTGAAATGAAAATTAGACATTGAAGATAATCTTTAAGTGTATGCCTAAATCAATTTTGACCATTTGAAACAAAAATGACTAAGATGTTTGCTCTTGTGAAGTCTTACAGTCAAACCATAGTTTTGTAAATATTTAAAGCAAAACAAATAACAAAACATATTTTTGATCATTTTGAATTATTTGGATTTTTTTGTATTTTGGAATAAAACAACCAAATTAATACCAAAATAATTTCAAATCTGAGAAAAGAAACAGAGAAAAATTATTAGAAAAATACCATAAATAGTATAGAGAAAACAGAAGTTCAATTTGGCCAAAGGAGCTAACGCTTGGCGTTAACTTCTTAACGCCCAAACAGAACACTATTTTTTTTAGTTTTTTGAAAAAAATTATTTGCAATAGGTAGTATGTATATAGATCTTCTTAGTGTAGAAATTTCAGAGAATTTGGAAATGATTAGAAGGCTATTTAAACATATTTTTGGTAGTTTTAAAATGATTTATATATTTTATATTTGGTTTTAATTTTTCTGTAAATGAAAAAGTAAATAAGGTGTAAACATAGATATATACTGGTATACAAATGGATAGGAAGAAAAAGACTGCAATTCTAGAGTGAAATGGAGTTAACGCCTGGCGTTATACTCAACGTTGGCATTGAGTCCACTTTATATAAAAGCCCCGAATCCGAGTTCTTTTCTTATTCTCTCTATTGTAAGCCATTTCTCTTTCAGTTTCGTCATCTCCCCTTCTTAGATCAAGGTAAAATCCATGTTTTTCTTCTTATATTTTTTTATTAAAACATTTCTCTACCCCTAATTTATAATCCTTTGAAGTATTGAAGTGTTTTATTATGGTATATGATAGATCCAGGATTTTGAGATCTAAGGTTTCTAGTTTTGAGTTGTAGAGTGGGTATTTGAGATTCTTCTCAAGGATGAGTTTTTGCTTTAAATTTTTAGTTGTTTTGAGTTTTGTTGGTGATTTTCCATTTATTCCTTACTTTTTACAAAATTTTCGAGTTCTAAGAGTGACTGAAGGTCAGCATTGCATACTGGAGGTGATAAGAAGTTTGACGGCATGCGCCTGGCGTTAACATTAATGTCGGGCGTTGATTAAAAACAAATTTGTGTTGATTTTCTGTTGTGTCAAACTGTGCAGGTTATGGCTTCTTCCAGTGCGCATGGGGTCCGTGCCAGAAAGTCTTCGGCCCGTATACCCCAAGAGTCTTATCACTCTTATGCGAGTATTGAAAAGTGTTGGGGAAATGATTTATCTTAACCCCTAGAATTAAGAAGAATATAAATTCTAAGTATGAAAAATTAGGCTTAGTAAATATGCGTCGAATGGTATTCGACGCAGCGTCGAAATATAGTCGACGTTTCTCTCAGGAAGAGTCAAAGTAACTCTTAGAAGAATTCGACGTAATCCTAGTCGACGTACCTCTGACTTCTAGTCGACGCATGTGATAAAGTCGACGCATCCTAGTCGACGCACCTTCCTTATTATCCTCTCGACGTCCAGCCAGGATGAATTCGACGCTTACATCGAATAGTAATCGACGTACGTCGATATCTACAAGAAATTCAAAAACACGCCAGATCTCTTTCCTTCTTTCTGTAGATCTGATTTTTATGGAATAATATTATTCTTTTATAGCCGTTCTGAATCAGCTTTTCCTTCTATTTGATTCTTGGCTTATTTGATTCAGATTATTATGGATATTATTTGAAATCAGAATGAATTCTTTTCTTTCTACAGAAATATTAATTATGGAAACTCTTACCTCTTTCTAATTCTTTGTCTGCTAATTGATTATTCTCCTTTAGCAATATATTTTAAACAGAGCTATAAATAAGGAGGTCGGCAGAGAATACAACTAGTGATCCACTTCATCTATTTTGAAATAGAGGAAGAGCTCCCAAGTGAAGAGTGAGAAAGTTGAGAAAAGAAATAGTGTGCTACAGCAAAAGAAAAAGCCTTCATCTTCTCCTTCTTCTGAAGCCATTATGCTGCAAATTCTGAAAGCTCTCATAAAAGAGAGAAAAGCTTACAATCTCCTTCTCACTATAGAAAAGAGATCCTATTCACTATACTTGTGCTTCTAATCTTCTTGCTAGGAAGAAGATTCCTTCTTACATATATTGTTTCTTGTTCTTCTACCTGTTCTACTTCTTCTTTTCTTTCTTACTTCATTTTCAAACTGTGTAAAAGAGTTTTTAGAATCTCTCTTCAAAAAATTCAGTTGTACTGGTTCTAAGAGTCTCCTTATCAAAAGACTCAGGCTGGTTCTAAGAGTCTCCTTATCAAAAGACTCAGGGTGGTTCTAAGAGTCTCCTTATCAAAAGACTCAGTGCAAGTTAGTGAATTCCTACCAAGGGGGTAGAAGAGTGGACTACCCAAAGTTTGGGGAACCACTATATTTTCTTGTGTTGTGCTGTGATTTTCTTGTTGTCATTTTTCTTCTTTATTTGCTTAATTCTTGTTGGTGTGTGGGAAGCTTAAATCTGTGATTATTACACACATATATATATAATTATTAACTTTGCACAAAGCATTTTTAAATATCTATTCACCCCCCCCCCCCCCCCCCCCCCCTCTAGAGAATTCTAGTGAGGTCAACTGTGCACTTTCAAAAAGGCAACAGTTGGCCTGGGCATAGTGGTGTAAATAGACCTTCCTCGCCACAACCTCCTGGCAGCATCAGGAGTACTATCAGTGATTTTTGACGATTATTTCTCTATAGATTTTGTTTGGGAGTTTTATAATAATTTATTTGATTCGTTGGAGACAGAGCTCAATGGAGGAGTAATGTCTATGATGCAATATGAAGTCATACAAATTACTCATGAAGATTTTAGGAATGAGTTTGGATTGATAGAGAGTGAGAATTGTCTAGATGTGGTTGAAAAATATCGGGCCGAGCGGGACAGGACACTAGTGAATCTAGTTTTGCATGGGAAGGAGACTAGTGAGCAGATTACGGATGTTTCTTCACTTAGGGAAGAAGCATTCATAATTCAAGATATTTTGCGTCACACGATAATGTTGAAGTCCGGAGATACAAAAAAATTCACTGCTCAACTGAGTATCGTGACTTATCATATTATACAGAAAGAAGGTTTTGATGTGGCGGATCTTTTATTGTCACAGATTCGGTATACTTTCAAGTTGAAGGATCCAAGAAGGTCTCGTCTCAACACACTTCCCTTAGGAGGACTCATACAAAGAGTGGTGATGGAGAAGTATCAATATATAAATAGGCAGAATTATATCAACGATCTTGTCCCAGAGCTTTACTCTACATCAATCATTCGAGTTCCTCAGCCACAAGATGTACCGTCATCTTCTCGACCACCCCCTCGACTAGGAGTTTTCCTCCGTGAGACGAGTCGGGATCATCAGGAGTTATTTGAGGATTTTAGAGAGAACGCGACATGCCGTATGCCACGGATCGAGAAGATGGTGCGATATATGATCAAGGCCCTGAAGTTGAAGCCGACACCAACAGATGAGAGGGATTGGGAAGTCCCTACAGAGGATCTGCCACGCCACTGTACTCGCTGTACTCGGAGGTCAAGGGATCGAGGAAGTTCAAGTACTGAGGGGACAGATTCTATTAGTGAGAGTAGAGAGTTTTAAGGTGTTTTCTGTTATGTTATAATATTTTTAGCATTTGCGAGACTTTAGTTATGATTTTAACACCTGGCGTTTACACTTGCGCGCAGCGTTTACAGTTATCACGATTTTTTACCTTTTTCTTATTTCCATCTATTTTGTGAACTATTTCTTTGTTGTGTTCTAGTTTTATTCATGCTATCATAGTTATGATTTTAATGCTTTAAAGGTTTCCACACAATCTTTGGTGGATTTAATCATGTTAAACTATCTATAATCTTTTTATATGGATATGGTTAGAAGAATGGCTTATTTAAAAATGTAATATCATAACACTTTGGTTTTCAAGTTATTTAACGAATGGTATTGTAAGGATAAGTATTGGTATGACATTTTATTTCATTTAAACCTTTTAATTATGAATTATGAATATGCAAACTTTTTCTGAAAGGCAAGATGATGATAGTTTCCTTTGTCGGATATTGCAAGAGTACACATGAGTCTATAGTTAATTTTATATTTGCGAGACTTTAGTTGGGCTTAGCAATTTAGAGTGGATCTTGGACTTCCCGAGGTCTACACTGTGAAGAGTTCGCACCGGTACTAGGAGATGTGATGGGGTGACATCCCAAACCTCCCTTTCGTAAGATATTTAATTGTTATTGATTGCTACACAAACTAAATATGATTTATAGACTCAAAATTTTCCAAAAAAGGAAAAATGAAGTTTATGATTTCATATATTTAAAAATATATATCTCATAATAAATTTAGAACTAATTTATATAGATAATATAAGATATTTAAAAAGTAATGAATTTAAGAAAGATAGGTAGGTCATCAAAATAAATATGACTTTGAATTTTGAACAATTTGATTTATAACCTCATTAAGCTTTAAAAGATAAAATCATATTTCCAAGACCATATAAGATTACCATGACATGATAGCTTAAAAATACAAAACAAAAAGAGAAACAAAAAGATATTAAGCTATATCCTGAAGTAGAAATATATTAAAATATATATATATTTCATTTTGAAAAGATTCTACTTCATGCATTTAATGATACTTAATGAATAAGTGTTTTAGGTATCCAAAGGGGACAAGGTGTGGTGGTTCCTTTGGGTAACTAAATGTAACTTGTTGGCTTGTACGGAGATAGTGATGAATGGGTCTGTTCATATGAAGTTAGTGTTTCATGTTTAACTTTGGGCCTCCATTCAAATTTTGGTTTAATGTTATTCTTATGCATTAAATTTTCATTGTGATTATCTTTATCATGAAGATTATGATTGTAATGATTATTGAAAGTATCATTCAAGGGGAATTTGTTGGGAATAATGCCCAGCAATGTTCCTGATTTGAAGAAGTGCTCAGCTCAATGATAAGTGCAAGTTGTCTTTAATGTTGTATCTAGTTCATGCTTGCAGAGATAAGACAAATGTCCAGTACTTCAATAACCTACCTAGGCATAATGTCGTCGAAAAGGACTGGACATATCATCAACAAAGTATGCTTGTCGTCATAATGATGAGCAAAGTAAGGAAGAAGGATCATGGCGGTTATTGTCGTGATAACGTTCTCATGTAGATATCGCTGTGACGCCAATCAGATATCACACGATGATATCATGATGCCGATAAAATATTGGAAAGAAGACTTGAGCTGATGAAGGAGCAATATCGAAGATATCAAGGGAAGGAATGTCGTCGTGAAGATTCAATGTCGTCGACATCATCGAGAAGAAGCCTTATCATTGAAAAGGCTAAGAAGACTTTAAGATCTACCCAAGTCTAAGACAACGACAAGGCATGTCGTCGAGATGCTGTACATATCGTCATAACGATGGAAATATCGTAGAGACGGAATTCAAATGTTGCGGGCGCACTGTCACGCATTTAATGCCGCCGCCTGATTGTCCAATCAGCGCATGCTTCACAAGGAATGGATGTCTGACATTAAAGGACATCATTGGTGACCGTTGAGCAGTTCCTCGGAACTATAAGATGGAACAGTGGTTGCCCTATAAGAACTCTCTCTCGAACACAGAAGAAGAACGAAGAAAAAAAAGAATCCCGCCGAGCAATACAACAGTAAAAACAGCGGTGAAGAAGAAAGAAAGAAGAACAAAAATGCTTATCCAGTGTTCATCAAGTTGCAATCAAGTCTCATCGACAGTTAAGAGTTGTTCAAGGAAGGTAGCCAGTCAATATCCGGTAGAGCAAGAAGCTTGAAGAAGATTTGCACTGTCAAGGTTCACATCAAAAGTATCTTCTTCAAGAAAAGAAGCCGATCTTCATCAGGCAGAAGTTTAAATATTGTAAATCAATCTTTGTAAGGCTTGCGGGCCAAAGTTGTAAGATCTATTTTCAGATCTGTGTGACAAGCTTGAGGTCTTGATATCTGCGAGGCTTGAGAGCTAGAGCAGAGGGATTTGCGGGTCCAAATGTGTCGAGCTTGCGGGCTCGGGTGTAGTGAAGGGGCTTGTGGGCCTAGGCTGTAGGCAAGACTTGCGGGTCTGTGCTGTATAGGGCTTGAGGGCCTGAGTGTTGAGCTTGCGGGCTCGGGTACAGTGAAGGGGCTTGCGGGCCTAGGTTATAGCCAAGACTTGCGGGTCTGTGTTGTGTAGGGCTTGAGGGCCTGAGTGTCGAGCTTGTGGGATCGGGTGCAGTGAAGGGGCTTACGGGCCTAGGCTGCAGGGACTTGCGGGTCTGAGTTGTAGGGATTGAGGGCTTGAATGTCGAGCTTGGGGGCTCGGGTGCAGTGAAGGGGCTTGCGGGCCTAGGCTGTGGGGACTTGCGGGTCTGAGTTGTAAGGCTTGCAGGCCGAAGACATTGGCAGAGTTTGCCGAACCTAGCACACTGCTAGGTAGGCGTAGAGAGAAAGAGGACTACTCAAGATACTCTATCTTGAGGAACCTCTATAAGTTCTTGCGTGCTTTCTGTGATGTGCTCTTGTAATTTATAGATCTATTAACCAGAAAATAAGAACACCAGAGGGGAACAAAAATATTTTGAAATACCTATTCCCCCCCCCCCCCCATCTAGGTGATAAGTTGACACCCAATAACTAATAAGTGGTATCAGAGGTAGGTTATTCAAAGAAAGCTTAACAGCTTGAGCAGATCTGCTATTGCGTGTGTCAAATCATCAGCTGAATTTATAAAGCTCCATGGAGAAAGTCAAAAAATTTGACATCAGGATGTTCAGATCCTTAAGTGAAAGTAGCTGGAGCTCTTCGCATATTGAAGAAGAAAGAAGCATTGGAATCAGAGCACCCCTGACTATCTCAGACAATGAATATGAAGATGAAGAAGGCTCAGTGGTCAGAAGAAGAATAAGAGCACCCTTGACTCTCACAGACTGTGACTAATCTGTGGATGAGGAGGTTTATGGGTTGATGGCTCTATCAGATGAAGAAAATCATGATGAATCACATTATGATCAGGTATGCATCACTCACACACCTTTATTACCTGCTTCAATTAAGAAGACCAAAAGTGCATCAGATGATTGCTCATCTTCTAGAAATGATGCAGAAGACTGCTCATCATGCATGTTGAAACCAGTTTCCCGGCTTCAGCGTTCGAAAATAGTGGTAGGCAGCTTACCCTTACTTATCTCAGGTAAAGTCGGACGGCTAGTCACTTAGAGCCTAAGAACCTTTCTGCTGGTGGATTCAGGTGAAAACAGACCCCGCGAGCTGCAGCGAGGAGTTCCCGCCACTAACCCGAAAGACCCGAAGATCTTCCCCTCCCAAGCCAATGCTGAGCCTGGGCACCTCGGAGAGCACTCGCAACACCTGACCGTTGGCCTGAAAGACTTGGCAAACGGAAGGCAGGGTCACTAGCTAACCGAACACACTAAGGGGGGTGGGGGTAAGGAGATCTCTACCCTCCCCAAGGAGCCCATGGGGGTCTATTTATAGATTTCCTGAAAATGGGCTGCGTATAACATAAAAGGTCTGTCAATAGCCAGGTTCCGCTGTCTGAAAACACTACCTGCAACCCTGCGACCCTGCGACCCTGCAACCTGCGACCCTGTGACCCTGCGACCCTGCGATCACTACCAAGGCAGGTGAGGGGGCGAGTGAATGGAGAGGGGGGTCTCCCCCCACCCGCCCCCAAAGGGGCGAGTGGGAGTCTCCCCCACTCGCCCCCAAGGGGGCGGGCGAGTGGGGAGGGGGGTCTCCCCCCACCCGCCCCCAAATGGGCAAGTGGGGGTCTCCCCCACTCGCCCCCAAGGGGCGGGCGAGTGGGGAGGGGGGTCTCCCCCCACCCGCCCCCAAAGGGGCGAGTGGGAGTCTCCCCCACTCGCCCCAAGGGGGCGGGCGAGTGGGGAGGGGGGTCTACCCCCACCCGCCCCCAAACGGGCGAGTGGGGGTCTCCCCCACTCGCCCCCAAGGTGGCGGGTGAGTGGGGAGGGAGGCCTCCCCCCACTCGCCTCCAAGGGGGCGGGCGAGTGGGGGTCCGAGTGGGGGTTTCTGCTTTGTCTGATCATGGTCGTTTTCGACTGTGTTCAAGCGGCCATCTTACCCCGTTACGGTCATTTTATCATCGCGACCATGTACACGCTGCGCCATATGCGCTCAGCAAATATGGGGGTTGTACACAATCCCCGCTCTTTTCGAGCTTGCCTCAAGCTCGGAAAGAAAGTCCAACCCGCGTATTTGACGAGCAGGGGAACCTTCCCGAGAGTCTCCGAGGGGCCTTACAAGAGAACTTGGAAACAAAGAACCCCCTAAAGGGGGGGGGGAGCACCTTCTTTGAGAGCTTTTCCCCTTCCTACCTCCTGAACAAAACGATCCCTCCTTGGGGTTTCTAGATCTGCTTTAAGGCTCTCTTTGGGAGGAGTCGGGGTGATCTGGCGGAGCCCCTTGCTCTGGCCAGGAAACATCCCCTCCCCCCTTTCTCGCGTGTGTCGCGTGACTATTGTAAAAGATACATTGCCTTAAGTTATACACAAGAATGAAAACTCTCTTTTTTTTTCGCTCAACGTCTTTCTTGGGTCGAAGGCGGATCCCTTGGCGACACTGCATGCGACCTTACCTTCGTCTCATACGACCGTAAGGATCCGACTTCCTTTTAAGAGGACTGCCACGTACGATCATGCCTGCATAAGTTCGCATGCTTTGCTCCTGCGCAACCAACCTCTCACATACGGCTGCTCATCGAGGTCTTAGTCTCTCGAATACACTTGAGTGAGTCGATGTGGTGAGATAGGTTGCGGGGCCGAGGACTGCTGATCTTGCTGCACGCTCGGGAAGTGATGCGAGTAGTCGGAGCGTGGGGTGGAGGAACTCAACACCTTCCAAGGAGCCCAGCTCAACTGGATGCGGAAACAACCTAACACCTTCCAGGGAGCCGAGTTCACCTGGAAGTGGAAATAACTTAACACCTTCCAGGGAGCCGAGCTCACCTGGAAGTGGAAATAACTTAACATCTTCCAGGGAGCCGAGCTCACCTGGAAGTGGAAATAAATCAACACCCTCCAGGGAGCCGAGCTCAGCTGGAGGTGGATGCAAATCAACACCTTCCAGGGAGCCGAGCTCAGCTGGAGGTGGAAACAAATCAACACCTTCCAGGGAGCCGAACTCACCTGGAAGTGGAAATAACTTAACATCTTCCAGGGAGCCGAGCTCACCTGGAAGTGGAAATAAATCAACACCCTCCAGGGAGCCGAGCTCAGCTGGAGGTGGATGCAAATCAACACCTTCCAGGGAGCCGAGCTCAGCTGGAGGTGGAAACAAATCAACACCTTCCAGGGAGCCGAACTCACCTGGAAGTGGAAATAACTTAACACCTTCCAGGGAGCCGAGCTCACCTGGAAGTGGAAATAACTTAACATCTTCCAGGGAGCCGAGCTCACCTGGAAGTGGAAATAAATCAACACCCTCCAGAGAGCCGAGCTCAGCTGGAGGTGGATGCAAATCAACACCTTCCAGGGAGCCGAGCTCAGCTGGAGGTGGAAACAAATCAACACCTTCCAGGGAGCCGAACTCACCTGGAAGTGGAAATAACTTAACATCTTCCAGGGAGCCGAGCTCACCTGGAAGTGGAAATAAATCAACACCCTTCAGGGAGCCGAGCTCAGCTGGAGGTGGATGCAAATCAACACCTTCCAGGGAGCCGAGCTCAGCTGGAGGTGGAAACAAATCAACACATTCCAGGGAGCCAAACTCACCTGGAAGTGGAAATAACTTAACACCTTCCAGGGAGCCGAGCTCACCTGGAAGTGGAAATAACTTAACATCTTCCAGGGAGCCGAGCTCACCTGGAAGTGGAAATAAATCAACACCCTCCAGGGAGCCGAGCTCAGCTGGAGGTGGATGCAAATCAACACCTTCCAGGGAGCCGAGCTCAGTTGGAGGTGGAAACAAATCAACACCTTCCAGGGAGCCGAACTCACCTGGAAGTGGAAATAACTTAACATCTTCCAGGGAGCCGAGCTCACCTGGAAGTGGAAATAAATCAACACCCTCCAGGGAGCCGAGCTCAGCTAGAGGTGGATGCAAATCAACACCTTCCAGGGAGCCGAGCTCAGCTGGATGTGGAAACAAATCAACACCTTCCAGGGAGCCGAACTCACCTGGAAGTGGAAATAACTTAACATCTTCCAGGGAGCCGAGCTCACCTGGAAGTGGAAATAAATCAACACCCTCCAGGGAGCCGAGCTCAGCTGGAGGTGGATGCAAATCAACACCTTCCAGGGAGCCGAGCTCAGCTGGAGGTGGAAACAAATCAACACCTTCCAGGGAGCCGAACTCACCTGGAAGTGGAAATAACTTAACATCTTCCAGGGAGCCGAGCTCACCTGGAAGTGGAAATAAATCAACACCCTCCAGGGAGCCGAGCTCAGCTGGAGGTGGATGCAAATCAACACCTTCCAGGGAGCCGAGCTCAGCTGGAGGTGGAAACAAATCAACACCTTCCAGGGAGCCGAACTCACCTGGAAGTGGAAATAACTTAACACCTTCCAGGGAGCCGAGCTCACCTGGAAGTGGAAATAACTTAACATCTTCCAGGGAGCCGAGCTCACCTGGAAGTGGAAATAAATCAACACCCTCCAGGGAGCCGAGCTCAGCTGGAGGTGGATGCAAATCAACACCTTCCAGGGAGCCGAGCTCAGCTGGAGGTGGAAACAAATCAACACCTTCCAGGGAGCCGAACTCACCTGGAAGTGGAAATAACTTAACATCTTCCAGGGAGCCGAGCTCACCTGGAAGTGGAAATAAATCAACACCCTCCAGGGAGCCGAGCTCAGCTGGAGGTGGATGCAAATCAACACCTTCCAGGGAGCCGAGCTCAGCTGGATGTGGAAACAAATCAACACCTTCCAGGGAGCCGAACTCACCTGGAAGTGGAAATAACTTAACATCTTCCAGGGAGCCGAGCTCACCTGGAAGTGGAAATAAATAAACACCCTCCAGGGAGCCGAGCTCAGCTGGAGGTGGATGCAAATCAACACCTTCCAGGGAGCCGAGCTCAGCTGGAGGTGGAAACAAATCAATACCTTCCAGGGAGCCAAGCTCACCTGGAAGTGGAAATAACTTAACATCTTCCAGGGAGCCGAGCTCACCTGGAAGTGGAAATAAATCAACACCCTCCAGGGAGCCGAGCTCAGCTGGAGGTGGATGCAAATCAACACCTTCCAGGGAGCCGAGCTCAGCTGGAGGTGGAAACAAATCAACACCTTCCAGGGAGCCGAACTCACCTGGAAGTGGAAATAACTTAACACCTTCCAGGGAGCCGAGCTCACCTGGAAGTGGAAATAACTTAACATCTTCCAGGGAGCCGAGCTCACCTGGAAGTGGAAATAAATCAACACCCTCCAGGGAGCCGAGCTCAGCTGGAGGTGGATGCAAATCAACACCTTCCAGGGAGCCGAGCTCAGCTGGAGGTGGAAACAAATCAACACCTTCCAGGGAGCCGAACTCACCTGGAAGTGGAAATAACTTAACATCTTCCAGGGAGCCGAGCTCACCTGGAAGTGGAAATAAATCAACACCCTCCAGGGAGCCGAGCTCAGCTGGAGGTGGATGCAAATCAACACCTTCCAGGGAGCCGAGCTCAGCTGGATGTGGAAACAAATCAACACCTTCCAGGGAGCCGAACTCACCTGGAAGTGGAAATAACTTAACATCTTCCAGGGAGCCGAGCTCACCTGGAAGTGGAAATAAATCAACACCCTCCAGGGAGCCGAGCTCAGCTGGAGGTGGCTGCAAATCAACACCTTCCAGGGAGCCGAGCTCAGCTGGAGGTGGAAACAAATCAACACCTTCCAGGGAGCCAAGCTCACCTGGAAGTGGAAATAGCTTAACATCTTCCAGGGAGCCGAGCTCACCTGGAAGTGGAAATAAATCAACACCCTCCAGGGAGCCGAGCTCAGCTGGAGGTGGATGCAAATCAACACCTTCCAGGGAGCCGAGCTCAGCTGGAGGTGGAAACAAATCAACACCTTCCAGGGAGCCAAGCTCAGCTGGAGGTGGATACAAATCAACACCTTCCAGGGTGTCGAGCTCAGCTGGAGGTGGAGGCCTTAACCGTCTTTCCGACTTTTCGACTTTTTCGACTTTATGCCTCTCCGGGTGAATTCTCCTGCCCTGCCGGCATCAACTAGCTCGGTCAGCGGAACCATTCCGGGGCAGAAATTACCTAGCCTCTCCGAGTGAGTTCTCCTGCCCTGCCGGCTTCAACTAGCCCGGTCAGCGGTCTCTTCTCGGGGCCTTAACCGAAATTTCTTTCCTGCCTCTCCGAGTGAGTTCTCCTGCCCTGCCGGCATCAACAAGCCCGGTCAGCAGTCTCTTCTCGGGGCCTTAACCAACATGAATCTACCTGACGAGCCTCCCAGCGACCGACATCAACAAGCCCGGCGAGTGGTCTCCAGTCAAGGTCTTAGCCAACTTTCCTTGCCTCTCCGAGTGAGTTCTCCTGCCCTGCCGGCATCAACAAGCCCGGTCAGCGGTCTCTTCTCGGGGCCTTAACCAACATGAATCTACCTGACGGGCCTCCCAGCGACCGGCATCAACAAGCTCGGGCGAGTGGTCTCCAGTCAAGGTCTTAGCCAACTTTCCTTGCCTCTCCGAGTGAGTTTTCCTGCCCTGCCGGCATCAACAAGCCCGATCAGCGGTCTCTTCTCGGGGCCTTAACCAACATGAATCTACCTGACGAGCCTCCCAGCGACCAGCATCAACAAGCCCGGGCGAGTGGTCTCCAGTCAAGGTCTTAGCCAACTTTCCTTGCCTCTCCGAGTGAGTTCTCCTGCCCTGCCGGCATCAACAAGCCCGGTCAGCGGTCTCTTCTCGGGGCCTTAACCAACATGAATCTACCTGACGAGCCTCCCAGCGACCGGCATCAACAAGCCCGGGCGAGTGGTCTCCAGTCAAGGTATTAACCAACTTTCCTTGCCTCTCCGAGTGAGTTCTCCTGCCCTGCCGACATCAACAAGCCCGGTCAGCAGTCTCTTCTCGGGGCCTTAACCAACATGAATCTACCTGACGAACCTCCCAGCGACCGGCATCAACAAGCCCGGGCGAGTGGTCTCCAGTCAAGGTCTTAGCCCACTTTCCTTGCCTCTCCGAGTGAGTTCTCCTGCCCTGCCGGCATGAACAAGCCCGGTCAGCGGTCTCTTCTCGGGGCCTTAACATGAATCACCTCGCCTCACCGAGTGAGTTCTCCTGCCCTGCCGGCATGAACAAGCCCGGTCAGCGGTCTCTTCTCGGGGCCTTAACCAATATGAACTTCTGCCTCGCCGAGTGAGTTCTCCTGCCCTGCCGGCATGAACAAGCCCGGTCAGCGGTCTCTTCTCGGGGCCTTAACCAATATGAACCTCTGCCTCGCCGAGTGAGTTCTCCTGCCCTGCTGGCATGAACAAGCCCGGTCAGCGGTCTCTTCTCTGGGCCTCATGAAACATTGTCACTTCCATTAGTCAAAACTAAATTCATAAAGTGTTCAAGGTTCATTACAGATACATAAAGAAAAAGATAACTGCCCTTGATGAGGCGTACATCCGAACCTTCTCGGGGTCCTCCTTGCTCAGCACTTAGCCGTCCTGCGCTGCTCCGGGCCTCCTGCCCTTGTCGCTGATGACTTCTTATCCCTTCACCTCCTTCGCCACCTTTAGCCCGGCCAAGGCTTCTATCGCCTTTTCCACTTCCTCTGCATCTTCCTTCCAAGCGACGGCGTTGACGGCCGTGACGTGGCACTGGCGGGCTATCTTGGGGTCTCCGCGGATTCGGATCTGCAACCCTCCTATGCTGTACTTCAAGCATTGGTGGTAGGAGGAGGGCACACACTTGAAGTTACTAATGAGGGGGCGCCCAAAGATGGCGCTATAGCTGCTCGGTGCGTCTACTATGACGAACCGGCAGTTTTTTGATGTCCCCCCCAAGGTGACCAGGAGCTCGACTCCCCCTTCAACTTCTTTTCTCTCGCCCGAAAAACCGAAGAGCGGTCCATCTGACGCGACCACCCTCTTCTGATCCACCTTCATCTTGTCGAAAGCACTCTTGAAGACCACATTAACTGAACTCCCGTTGTCCACCAGGATTAGGGAGACCGTGAAGTTCTCCACCGCAGCCTCGATCACCAGGGCGTCACAGAAAGGATCATCGTGCGCTGGCATATCTTTGGATGAGAAGGTGATCTTTTCTCCTGGGGGTGGGGTTCGGGAAGTGGAAGCAACGCCTCGTCGGTAGATAGCGTAGAGGCTCCCCTTTCGGGTGGCCTCAATTCTCACCCCTCCGTGGATTACCCCGATCCGGCCCAGTGCTCCCGCATCCGCCCGATCTTCACACCGATCCTCCTCTCCTTCTTCTCTTCTCTCTTCTTCTCCTTCTCCCCTTCCGTCTCCTATCAGCAACATCCCTTCCCCTGTGGGGGGTCCTCTTCCCTCCCTAACCTCCAGAAACTCGGGGCAAGTAGCTGTCGCATGACCTTCCACTTGATGGAAGTCACAAAAGGGGGACTCCCTCTTACCTCCTCTTCCTCTTCCGCCGCCTCTGCCACCGTGGTTTTTTTCCCTCTCCTTCCTTGGCCTACGACCATTGCATGTTGGGGCCTCTGCCCCTGGTAGTTGTCACCTCTCTGGAAATTGCCTCTTCCTTGGCCCTGGAAAAGTCCTCCTGCCGGCCTCCACGCCGGTCGGTTGTCCGGTGGCTGGGGTCTCCATCCCGACTCCTGCCCCCCAGGAGGTCCTTGCGGGTCTTGCCTTCTCGGCTCCTCTTTCTTCTTCAGCTCTGACTGTCGGGCCTCTCCTGACTTCTCTCCGCCTTCCGTCCACTTGGCCATCTTGGCCGCGAACTCCGGGTTTGTTGCCTCCACTTCGATCTCCCGTCCTGCCCGCTCCATCAACTCCTCGTAAGATAGAGGAGGATCCCGGGACAAGCCCATGCGAAACAACCCCTGCCGCAACCCGAGGGTAAGCGCAAGTTGTAAAGTGTGTCCAGGGACCTCATTGACGAGAAGGACCTCTTCTTGGAACCGATCCACGTAGCTTCCTAGCGACTCTTCCAACCTCTGCTTGATCAGGAAGAGGGCCCCCGCCCCCTTCCTCCTCTTTTTGGACGTAGAGAACCTTAACAGTAAACTCCGTTTCAAGTCCTCGAAACTATAGATGGATCCGGGAGGAAGTTGATGGAACCAATCTCTAGCTTTCTCCTGAAAGGAGATGGCGAACAACCTACACTTGAAGGCGTCGGTCACCTGCCTGATGGACATGGCATCCTCAAACCACTGGAGGTGCTCCTGAGGGTCATCTTTGCCTGCGTAGTGGGACATGACCGGCTCCCTAAACACTTCCGGAACCGGGGCGGTTAGGATCAACTCGCAGAAAGGGCTTCCCCTTCCCACCTGGCGGATGGGCATCACTTGTCGTGCCTCCTCCCCTAGGTGCAGAGCACTCGCCGGGCTAGGAAACAACACCCTCGCCTGAAGAGTTCTATCCTCCTCTACCCGCGCTTCCTTATCAAGTCGCCCTGCTGGTGCCGTCTCACCTAGAGTAGGTGAGGTGAGGATAGGTACCAGCGGGGTCGAGCACTCGCCTGTGGGGGTGAGTGCAGAGCGCAAGGTCTCCATGATCGCCTTCTTGAACTCATCGAAGTCGCTTTTCCTCACGTAGTCGCCGGGAGGGGGTGGGTTCTCTAGCTCCTCACTTCCAGCCATCCGACCTACCTGGGGTTTTTCCGAACAAGTTGCATTCCACGCTCACCGCACCAGAATGTTGAAACCAGTTTCCCGGCTTCAGCGTTCGAAAATAGGGGTATGCAGCTTACCCTTACTTATCTCAGGTAAAGTCGGACGGCTAGTCACTTAGAGCCTAAGAACCTTTCTGCTGGTGGATTCAGGTGAAAACAGACCCCGCGAGCTGCAGCGAGGAGGTCCCGCCACTAACCCGAAAGACCCGAAGATCTTCCCCTCCCAAGCCAATGCTGAGCCTGGGCACCTCGGAGAGCACTCGCAACACCTGACCGTTGTCCTGAAAGATTTGGCGAACGGAAGGCAGAGTCACTAGCTAACCGAACACACTAAGGGGGGTGGGGGTAAGGAGATCTCTACCCTCCCCAAGGTCCCCATGGGGGTCTATTTATAGATTTCCTGAAAATGGGCTGCGTATAACGTAAAAGGTCTGTCAATAGCCAGGTTCCGCTGTCTGAAAACACTACCTGCAACCCTGCGACCCTGCGACCCTGCAACCTGCGACCCTGCAACCTGCGACCCTGTGACCCTGCGACCCTGCGATCACTACCAAGGCAGGTGAGGGGGCGAGTGAATGGAGAGGGGGGTCTCCCCCCACCCGCCCCCAAAGGGGCGAGTGGGAGTCTCCCCCACTCGCCCCCAAGGGGGCGGGCGAGTGGGGAGGGGGGTCTCCCCCCACCCGCCCTCAAACGGGCAAGTGGGGGTCTCCCCCACTCGTCCCCAAGGGGCGGGCGAGTGGGGAGGGGGGTCTCCCCCCACCCGCCCCCAAAGGGGCGAGTGGGAGTCTCCCCCACTCGCCCCCAAGGGGGCGGGCGAGTGGGGAGGGGGGTCTCCCCCCACCCGCCCCAAAACGGGCGAGTGGGGATCTCCCCCACTCGCCCCCAAGGTGGCGGGTGAGTGGGGAGGGAGGCCTCCCCCCACTCGCCTCCAAGGGGGCGGGCGAGTGGGGGTCCGAGTGGGGGTTTCTGCTTTGTCTGATCATGGTCGTTTTCGACTGTGTTCAAGCGGCCATCTTACCCCGTTACGGTCATTTTATCATCGCGACCATGTACACGCTGCGCCATATGCGCTCAGCAAATATGGGGGTTGTACAATGCAACAATAAGAACCATGCTGATCTAATTGAACAGTTTGGTGATCTCTTGGTTGCTCTGAGAAAGAGCAAGAAGCTTGTTAGAAAGCAAGCTAAAGAGCTCGAATCACTTAGACCTATTTAGGTTGAGTTAGATGAGAAACTGGGTATGTCCTATAATTAGGACACCAATTCACATGAGCTCAAGAAGATCATAAACAAGCTTTATGATGAAAGAAACCAAAGGGAAGAATTTATCAAGAAACTTGAGAATGATCTTCTTAAGGAAAGAAGCTTAGTGACTCAATTCTCTAAGCCCAAAACCATACTGCCCATCATTGACACCTTTTTCTCCAATGGAAATAGAAGGGGATTGGGTTTCAATGAAGGGGCAGTAGATGCTGGGAATGGAGGAAAGGGTAAGTCTAAAGTTGAGGCTCATACCACCTTTCAAAAGGTAGTGCTTCCCTCTAACAAGTATGACCAGGACAGTGTCCATGGTCATTGGATGAATGGAAGCTCCAATAGTTTGGGAAATGCTCCTGACTATGGGAGGAGAAAGGGCATGGGAATGAGTGCATTGAAGGCTCCCCATGAGGAAATACAAATGGCCCATTATGAACCATTCGTATTTGGTGCTTCAGCCCCCACTTTCAAGAATAAAGAAGCAATACCTTCCCAATCTCTTCCAGATAAGAAGCAGGATGGTAGCACCAGCATAATCAACTCTCACTTGATCGTATCTGATGCCATCAATACCATGTCAGCCACCAAGCTGACATCTGTTGCTGACAAATAAATAAAGTCAAGAAGAGATAATTATACCAGAGCAGCTAGTCAGCCCTTTGCTGAGAGAGATAGTAAGAATGTTGCTGCCTTCTCTACTGAACATAAGCACTCAAAAACTGTTCAGAAAAGAAGGTATAACATCTATGAATGCTGGTGTTGTGGCAAAGTGGGACACTTTGTCATTGACTATTGGCACAACCCTAGTGTGCCTAGTGCAAAGGAGAGACCTCCTGGAAATGCTGAGGTGAGTAGAAGAATTCCCTATCATGCTAACAAGAACCTAGGACCAAAGTCATCTTGGGCTCCTAAGGGTTATTAAATCTATCTTGCAGGGTAGTCCATTTAGCCAATCAAAAGCAAACAAGGCTAATGGACAATAAGTGATCCAGGCTTAACTCTGGACTAAGAAAAATCTCACCGCATGCCAAGATTCACTGGTCAAGGGGGAGCTAATAATAAAGGCAAGAGAAACTTCACATCAAGGGGGAGCTACTAGCTCAAATAAGAAGCCAAATCTAAGGTGAAGGTAACTGTGCTAAATTTTCACTACAGAATCTTATCTCTATAGATATGAGAAAATAATGTTGACTTGAGTGAGCAAAAGCTATCACTCAAAGAGCACATATAGATGGCACAGTTAAAGCACAACACTGATCATTCAAAAGAATGAACAAAGGACAATATCGTTCTGTGTACAAAATGATATCGTCGAAATAATGATTAGTATCGTCGAATTAATTCTTCGATATCGAGGCAGGATCACGACGATACCTAAGCACCGGTCTGATATTTCAGAAATCCGTAAGTAACCGATCACAATCGTTAAATCTAAGTTAATCAGAATCTTAACAAATGACACTTCACCTTCCAGTCCCGAAACTATAAGTAGGGCCGGATGTCTTAAAGTTAAAACACGTTCTATATTTGCCCTAAAAAGCCGTCGTGTTCTCCGCGACTTCGAAGAGTGAACGAGTCGGCAGTGTTGAAATCTTCCTGGATCAAGCAAAAGATGGCTCCAAAGAAGGAAGATTTTTTGTACGAAGGAAGTGAAGTGGTGAGGAATGGGTTTTCTGAAGGATCAGAAGAAATCCAGAGCACCATTAAGATGCTTGAGGCCATCGGTCTGGAATTCGTTCTCTCAGAGCCAGTAGTAATATTAAAGAGAGAGGTGCTGGAGTTCTACTCAAATGCCAAGGGTGGCTCAAAAGGAACATCCATAAAAAGCTCAATCAACGGGATGAAAGTCAAGGTGAACCCCAAGAGATTGGTCAGGACTCTTCAGCTGCCGGCCTGCGCCAAAGGGGAAGAAAATGAGGAGGTCACCCAGGAGGACCTTAACAAAGCTCTGGCATGGTGCGGACATTCGAGCAAGACCTATGGGTCTCTGGAAAGGAAGAGCTTCAATCAACAAGGAAAGCTGATATCAGATATTGTGGGAAAAGCCCTCCTCTGCAAGGTAGGGTCACATGACAGGATATCAAAGCCAATGTTCGAGATAATGGCAAGGATAATCCTAAGTAAGAAAATCAACTGGGGTCAAGTTATCTTCAAAAGGATTCAAGAAAGCTTCCAAATACCCAATCTGGGAAGAATTCTATCTCTCTTCCTACTACAATCTTATCCTGAGTCCTTCAACAAAAAGTATGGGGTAAAAATCCATCACATGAAAATGATGGATATTAGAATACTTGAGAGGTGGGAGAAAGTTCTAACTAAGTCTCCCAAGAAGTTGAATACTGTAGATGATGTGAAGAGGAAGGGAGAAAGCTCATCTGAAGGAAGTGAGTCAGGCAACAGCTCACCCCCGTCTGACTTTGAAGTACCTGTGGAGACAAGGAATGTCTCCCTCCAGACCTCTGCTCTAAGTCTGGGATCCAGGATAACAGCAGGAACAGATCAAGGAAGTGCTGAAACTGAGGGGGAGAAGAACAGTGAACTCCCTGCTCAAGTGGAAGAAGTGATCAATAAGATCATAGGGGTTGAGGATGTTGGTCATTCAGAACCAGCAATCCAAGAGGACCCAAGTGAAGATCCCAGAGAGGACAAAGTATGAAAGATGGAGTCCCAAGTCCAGAGCCATCATATTAAAAGCATGGGAGTTGATGAAGGTAAATAAAGGTGAGAGGTACAAAGTATACAGTCCTCAAGAATGGGCTAAGTATGAAGATCAAGAAGAAGCAAGGAGAGTACACAAAAGAGACAAGAAAGCAGGCAGAATCCATGCAGACACTCCTGAGCCTCTCAAGTATCACCCTAAGCCATTTGAATACTTCACCAGACAGACTGAGAAGGCGCAGGAAGCCAGTGTCAAAAAAGCAAAGAGTGAAGCAGCTATGAAGGAACCAGAGAATTAGATGGCTGAATCACTAAGGGCAAATGTTGAAATGATGTAAACTTTAAACATCTGTCACCATTTATATATTATCAATGAAGTGATATTTGTAAAATTCTGTGTTCACTCAAGATTAACTGCAATATCATTATTATATGCTAATTTGCTTAAGATGTACTTTATCATTGAGCGGGTTATGACTTCTTCAAATAGGGGGAGATTGTTGGGAATAGTGCCCAACAATGTTCCTGATTTGAAGAAGTGCTCAACTCAATGATAAGTGCAAGTTGTATTTAATGTCGTATCTAGTTCATACTTGCAGAGATAAGACAAATGTCAAGTACTTAATAACCTGCCTAAGCATAATGTCGTCAAAAAGGACTGGACATATCGTCAACAACGTATGCTTGTCGTTATAATGATGAGCAAAGCAAGGAAGAAGGATCATAGCGGTTATCGTCGTGATAACGTGCTCATGTAGATATCGCTGTGACGCCAATCAAATATTACACGACGATATCAGGATGCCGATAAAATATTGGAAAGAAGACTTAAGCTGATGAAGAAGCAATATCGAAGATATCAAGGGAAGGAATGTCGTCGTGAAGATTCAATGTCGTCGACATCATCGAGAAGAAGCCTTATCGTTGAAAAGGCTAAGAAGACTTTAAGATCTACCCAAGTCTAAGACAACGACAAGGTATATCGTCGAGATGTTGTCCATATCGTCATAACGATGGAAATATTGTTGAGACGGAATTCAAATGTTGCGGACGCGCTGTCACGCATTTAATGCCGCCGTCTGATTGTCCAATCAGCACGTGCTTCACAAGGAAAGAATGCCTGACATTAAAGGACATTATTGGCGACCGTTGAGCAGTTCCTCGAAACTATAAGAGGGAACAATGGTTGCCCTAGAAGAACTCTCTCTCGAACATAGAAGAAGAACGAAGAAAAAAAAAATCCCGCCGAGCAATACAATAGTAAAAACGGCAGTGAAGAAGAAAGAAAGAAAGAAGAACAAAAACGCTTATCCAGTGTTCTTCAAGTTGCAGTCAAGTTTCATCGATTGTTAAGAGTTGTTCAAGGAAGGTAGCCAGTCAACATTCAATAGAGCAAGAAGCTTGAAGAAGATTTGCACTGTCAAGGTTCACATTAAAAGCATCTTCTTCAAGAAAAGAAGTCGATCTCCATCAGGCAGAAGTTCAAATATTGTAAATCAATCTTTGTAAGGCTTGCGAGCCAAAATTGTAAGATCTGTTTTCAGATCTGTGTGACAAGCTTGAGGGCTTGAGATATGCGAGGCTTGAGAGCTAGAGCAGAGGGACTTGCGGGTCTAAACGTGTCGATCTTGCGGGCTCGGGTGCAGTGAAGGGGCTTGCAGGCCTAGGCTGTAGGCAAGACTTGCGGGTCTGTGCTGTGTAGGGCATGTGAGCCTGAGTGTCGAGCTTGCGGGCTCGGGCATAGTGAAGGGGCTTGCGGGCCTAGGCTGTAGGCAAAACTTGTAGATCTGTGCTGTATAGGGCTTGAGGGCCTGAGTGTCGAGCTTGCGGGCTCGGGTGCAGTGAAGGGGCTTGCAGGCCTAAGCTGCAGGGACTTGCGGGTCCGAGTTGTAGGGCTTGAGGGCCTGGATGTCGAGTTTGCGGTCTCGGGTGCAGTGAAGGTGTTTGCGGGCCTAGGCTGTAGGGACTTGCGGGTCCGAGTTGTAAGGCTTGCGGGCCAAAGACATTGGCAGAGTTTTCCGAGCCTAGCACACTGCTAGGTAGGCGTAGAGGGAAAGAGGACTACTCAAGATACCCTGTCTTGAGGAACCTCTATAAGTTCTTGCGTGCTTTCTGTGCTGTGCTCTTAAAATTTATAGATCTATTAACCAGAAAATAAGAACACCAGATGGGGGAATAAAAATATTTTGAAATACCTATTCACCCCCCCCCCCCTAGGTGATAAGTCAACACCCAATAACTAACATAATTTGTGTAATTCTAATTTTAAGTTGGGTGAAACATGATTTTATAAATAATGGTGATTTGGATTTTGATTTACAAATGCTTTATGTTTCTTATTCTCATTATTAGGCTTAGTTAAGATATTCATATTCATATTCAACTTGCTTTTAGATATTGCATGATATTGTGAATTTGTGTGTTGTGAATTATTATTCATAATTTTCATAAGAAAATATATTTTGATTTTAATTCATTATTTTTAATTGTAAGATTATGCCTAGCTTTATAAGCTATTGTGCTATTTTTAAGAGTGAAAACAATTGAATCAATATGATTTTGATAGTTATGTCTCAATTTCTCAAATGTTTCATCTATCTCTTTAATTTCAATTACACTTATCACAATTATTTTTAAAAGATGAATTTTCTAAAGATAATTTTTCATTATGTTCTTTAAGATGCTCCTTTTCATATACCTTGAGTTTCTCTTTAAGAATATTGCACTCAAAACAAGGTTTTATATTTTCAATTAAAGTGCAAGGTGGAGAATAATCACACACATCAATCTTTGTTTCTACATTAAATTTAGCCTTTAATTTTTTCTTTTCTAAACGTAATTTTGAATTAGCAATTTTCAATTTCTTGATTTTACGTTTAGCCATTTTTAGTATATGAAAATTAGAGATAGAAGTTATCACACAAGAAGAAGAATTAGACTTTCTTATAGCGCTATCAGAAGAGGCAAGATGTGAACATGAAGTTCCTTTTTCGTCTTCTAGGCCTTCCTCCTTTATAGATGAATTTTCATCTTCTCTTGATGAATTGCTCTCTTCGTCTAAGTCAATTTCCATGATTTTCATGGTTTTGCTACGAGAGAGATCTTCTTGAATAATGGTGGATGCTTGTATGTCCTTCTCCTCCTGTGTTTGTTCCATACCTATGAGAGGGAGATCATACATTTCTTCAAGAAATTTTCATACTTTGTATGCACTAGAAAAACAATATATTAATTTAAAAATATCTTGAGATAAAGCAAAAAATACTATTCAAAGCTTTTGCATTTAGATGACGTTCTTTTTTATTTGATTCATCCGCTGGTCTTACTATTGCTATATTCCATGCATTGATATCTAGAGTTTCAATAAACTTTTTCATTAAAAATTTCCACTCTTCATAATTTCTCCCTTCTTATAAAGGTGGTGCAAGAGATTTTTCTTCTTCATAAAAAAATTTCCACTAGTAGAGGAGAGATCATGAGACGCCATTATTCCCGGTTGTTAAGCCGATTTGGAATAACCTACCTCTGATACCACTTGTTGGATCTGTAGGCGCCCTTAGAGGGGGGTGAATAAGGGTATTAAAAACTTGTCATATTTTGAAATACTTGAAATGATAAGAGATTAAATTAGTAATAAACCACACAAAAAGAAAAAAAAATCAAGTAATATAAATGAGAGACATGATTTTATTAACTTGAAATATAAGATTACAAACCTTGATTTCATATGACGCTAGAAATCATAGGCAATAAAATAAAATCACTTTTTGTTTTATATCCCGACTCGTATCCCCACGAACCGGTGGCTTTAGCTTATCCTTCCCCAGATACGACCTCAAGCCTCTCTAGCCTTTCTATCCCCAGAAAGGCCTTGAGCACCCCCTAGATCTACTCCCTAGACCTAGTCGTCAACACGAGGTGAATTCCTCTCTAAGTCTTACCCAGACCTAGTCGCCAACATGAGGCGAATTTACTCCACGATTATAATGAAAGAGTTACAAACAAAACATAATAAACACAAATGAAAACTCCCTATGAAGAATTCTGGAGATGGCGAAGGCTCGCTGAATATTCTCGAAGTTGAAGTGAGTGTTATTCGCTTTGAGTAAGCGTTGATCTGATCCTCCTTGAATTCTTTTCTTGAATTTATGTGGGAGATGATGGTATGGAAAATACGGCCCTCTCAGAGTTTTGAAGTGCTGGAATAGATCTCTCTTAGTTCAGTAGTTGGAGAAGACGAAATCCACCTATTTACATGACTAGACTGTTGGAACAACCCAATTACTGATTTGGGCTAGGATCACTATCTGTTGACTAGGACTAAGTTGACCCTAATGTATAGTCTAAAGGGTCAAGGTTTTAGGCTGTTAGAACTTAAGGAAAAGTTAAGGTTCTGCATTCGACGAACTCCAAACTGCGTTCGACGAACTCCATTCTGAGTTCGACGAACGGCGTGCTTCTGTTCGACGAATCAAGTTATCCAGCTAGTCCAGCAGTTTAGTTCTACGTTCGACGAACTGCTATCTGTGTTCGACGAAATGCATTCTGCGTTCGACGAACGACTTGCTCCAGTTCGACGAACTTACCAAGTCTCAGCGTTCGACAAACTTGCCAAGTCTCAGCGGTCGACGAACTTGCCAAGTATCAGCGGTCGACGAACTTCCCAAGTCTCAGCGGTCGATGAACTTGCCAAGTCTCAGCGTTCGGCGAACTTCTCTCTGCGTTCGACGAAATGGCTTCTCAGCTCGACGAACTCAGTTATTCAGCCAGAATCAAGTATATTTCTTCAGTTCGACGAACTTCACATTGAGTTCGACGAACTCCATTCTGTGTTCGACGAAAGTGCTTCTCAGGTCGACTAATTCAATTCTTCAAGCCAGATTAAGCAGTTTATTTCTCAGATCGACGAACTCCAGCTTTAGATCGACGAACTCAGCTCTGCGTTCGACGAAATAGCTTCTCAGCTCGACTAACACAATTCTTCAAGCCATATTTAGCAGTTCATCTTTTAGTTTGACGAACATCAACTTGAGATCGACGAACTCCAGTCTGCATTCAACGAATTAGCAACAGAAGTTCAGTTCGATGAAAGCAACATTCAGATCGACGAACTCAACCTTCAGATCGACGAACTCTTCTCTCAGCTCGACGAATTTTTAGCAGATCAGTCTTATTTTATTCTCTGAACTCAGATCAACTATCAGCAACGGATCTATTCTATTATTTTGGAGTTATTCATTTCCAGATAAAGACAAGACTTTATTTCCTCCTTTATTTACTCATTTCCATTCTCTTCCCGAGAAAATAGCTGTTGACATATTTTGGAAAATGACACTTTCATGGAAAAGGAAAAAGGATTAAAGTTTATTGCTGAATCAGATTGCAGTTCCAAGAATTAATAAATTCTGATTATTTTATTCCTTATTCAGAGGATTTGAAATTCAAATCAGAGATTTATTCAAAGAGACTTTAAGGAAGAAAGACAAAATCATTACAGCATCAGTCGACAGACAAGATACAAGATAGAGAAATACTCAAAGTGAAAAAGGTACACAGTCTTCTTCCTCAAGCAGTAATTTCATTCTCAGAGAACAACTTCAACAAGATCAATCTCTCAGATTTCTGCTGCAAATTCTAATCTTCAAGAGCAACAACAAATCTGAGAAACATTGTCTCTCAGATTCATCAGCTTCAAAGAAGATTTGCTACATTCAAGTGAAAGCTCCATTCTCAACTGTCAACCCTTTTCAATCAGACAAGGGGAGCTTCACAACATCAAAATCCACTAGTCTTCTCTCAGATTATTGACAGAGAAGAACTTCATAACCCTTTTTATTCCATTTTGTACAGGGTTATAACTCCCTTCAAAAGTTAACTGTTTGGTGGCAGGGCACCTGAGCAAAAACCTGCAGTTGGTGTATTGGGCACCTGATCAAAACTCCATTGGTGATAGGGTACCTGATCAAAAGCCTAGTGGATTTCTACCATGGGTGGTAGAAGAGTGGACTACACAGTTTGATTGGGGAACCACTATAGATCCTTGTGTCCTCTGTGTGTTTGTGTTTTATTTTCTGTACTGTGCTGTGCTGTGTTTTCTTTATTTGTTTTTATAACTCACTATGTTATACACATATAAGTATCATTATTTTAACTCCGCTATAAAAATAAGTGAAAAAGCTCTTAATACTCTATTCACCCCCCTCTAGAGTAAATTTAAGATTTAACCTCCTTTCAAGTATCAGAGGTACTTTCCATTGGTACTTACGCTTTCATAGACGCTAACGTCGGCGTTAAGGCTAACGCCAGGCGTTGACCCAGTATATAATTGTTTTGATGGCTCAGATCTTCGAAACAGGAAGGAGATTCTGCACTTTAGGAAACATTCATTTTAGGCAACCCTAATGTTGGCGTTGAGGCTAACACTGGCATTAGGTCAGATCATTCCTAAAGTGTTGCTGCAATCACGACTGCTTCCCTCCTTGCCATAATCATCATGGTGGGAACGAGAGTCAACGCCCAACGTTAAGTCCTAACGCTTGGCGTTAGACCACATTCCTCTTTTTAGTTTGTGAGCAGGTCCAAACCAATAATGCAGCAACCTAGTGTCATATCTGTTCAAACCTTTATGCTAAAAACACAATGACAAATAAGATCAAATACAAGTAGGATTTGTTATTCTCAAATCAAAGGGATGCAGAAAACCATGTTCCAACAATAAGTAAGGTTATACACGGCATCGCTAGTAGACTTGCCCTAGACCCAAGAGGGCTGTAGGGATGAGAGTGAGACTCTGTTCATCATCTCGTCCCAGTAAAGAATGGGCTCGCTAAGTCGGTCCATGACACTTCCCCCCAATTCGAAGTTGGGATGGTGAGCCATCACGTCCGGGTCGCTGGGTTCTCATGTCTCCCTCATTATTGATCAAGAGTCTCCCCTGCGAATGGCTCTCCCCAGGTGCATCTTGACTCCTTTTCAGAGGGAAAGGAGAGTTCCACCACCAACTCCTTCTCCTTTCGTTATCTCAGCACGGAAGCCTCTGGGGTGGAGGCACAAGCAGCCGCAGCCATCTGAGCGAGTCAGCGAGTAGAAGTGGAGGAGCTCCCTCTCGCGTGTGAGGGATGTCGGGGGAGAATCCGCTCACCTGAATAAGTAAGAAAAAAAGAGGTTTAAGCCCGAGAAAAAGTAGAGTGGGAAAAGAAAAAATCAGGGAAGGAGAAAGCATATGTCCCTGGCAGCACATAGGCGAGTCCGTCAATGTTACTCCTCAAGTATTCGACTTTGAAGTCCACACTCGCAAGGTACTCATACAACTCGGCCTCCTCGCCATCCACGTGAGGTGCTTTGCATATTTTCTCGGGCCTCTGAATAGGTGAGTAGGGGATCCTTCTGAGATTCCCCTGAACGAAAATGAACTTATCATTCCAGTGATGGACCTTATTCAAGGTCTCGCTCACCTTGACATGTGCACCAGTGAGAAAACATACTCTGTCAGTGGTTACTAAAAAAATTAATACCTTCTGGAAGACCGTCAAGTTAAACTCAATCCCCTTCTCGCGTAAATAACAAGCAAATGCGGTTAACATGGAGACCCCGTTCAAGTTTAGTTGTGCGGGTACAATCCCAAAATACCTAAGGAATTGTATCACCTCAGGCCAAAGGGGGAGGCGGAGTCCGACCTCAAAGTGAGAATGTGGGAACGCGAGACAGTCTTCATAGAAGGTATTGATATCCAATCCCTCTGCTGGGAGATGAGACACAAATCCTTCAGGAAAGTAGGTCTCAAAAGTAAGGAACTCCTCCTCTGACACCCTCCCGTCAGGGAAGGGATGTTCAGAGATGTTTACCGCACATTGCTCTCGCCCATTCCTACCAGGAGACGAGCGATTGGGAGCCTTCTCAAAGGGTAAAGGAGTGAGAGTCGAAGTGAAGAAGAAAGAGAGGGAAGGCGAGCAAGGAAATCAATGAGGTAAGAAGGCATGGGGGTATTTATAGTATAAGAGGGGCTCAGGAGGGGGGAGCCGAGTGGGAGGTTGTGCAAGCATGCGCAACCCACTCACCCCCTCCCACTAACTCCCACTCACCCTCTCACACTCACTCCCACTCACTCCCACTCACTCCCACTCACTCCCACTCACTCCCACTCGCCACCTATCTCCCATCCCTATGATTCAACTAACAATCCTGTTAAGCGACACAAACATATTGCGTGTAAACCACGTCGCTTAAAAGAGAAGAAAGAATAAAGGGTAGGGAGATAATTCTGACTGCGCAAGGCAAGTCAGGTAGTTATGCAAGATTGTTTTATAGTATAATAGTGCAAAAAAATAAGTTAAAAGAGACAAGGAGGAGTTAGGTAGGCCTCGCTTAATGTTGGGTCCACTTCCAAAAGCCTCAGCCTCGAGTGCGAACTTTCAGCCCGCGCAAGGACTCGACATACTCACAAGTCGAGACGATCTCCTCGTTTATGGTGCTCATGGTAGCCTCCACTCGGCGTAGGTGGTCCTCTGTTGGTTCTACCATGGCTCTAGAAGAAAGTTGAACCTCCTCTGCGAGTAGGATGAAGTCTGCTTCCAGCACTTCCATCCGCTGCTCCAACGCGCGGATGCGGGCGAGGGGGTTCGGCTCAACGAACCTTCGCCCCTCTTGGAGCTCATGGAGCAAGCATCCCTACCTTCGAATTATGTCGACCAAATGGTCCCTCAGCTCAGGAACGCTGGACGGATCCCCGACGAGCTCGTCAATCGCCAAAGGAGAGGGAGGTGGCAAGAAGGCCCCCATATGTCCAAACCTGTCGGTCGAGGCCTCGTTTGGCCCTGCATGATTAAGGAACTCGTCACTGATACATCTGATATGCACGAGTTTTTCGCAATAGGCTTACCTCGCGAGGTTCCCACCCCTTTTCCTTGGCGGGGAGGTGTGTGCTTGCGTCATTGTCCCGAGAAGTACTCGGACAGCGTGCCATAGCTACCGGCAGGGGGATGGACTAGGGACTTCCCTGCACCGACTCTCAGAGAAGGTCCCCCAGGACTGTGCCCCTTGGCAGGCTCGCATACGAGTGAAATTGAGCCCACCAGCGTGCTGGTAGTGGTGAGTTCTAGGGTAGGGGCGTGAGCTGGAGTCCCTCCATGCCAAGCATCCTCTGCGACTGAGAACGGAGGTATTACAAATTAAGGCAGTCGTCATTACGAGTACAAGCGTGATTATTGAGGTCAGGTGAAGCTACTTACCAGGGATTGGGGAGTGTGCAATGGGACTTTAAGGGTGAGATGTAGGACTCGTCCGAGCGCTCGCACTCTCCGGCCCACCTCTTTTACAAGATCCACCTTTCTCTCCCGGGCCGAGCTGGTAGCATTTAAAAGCGTGACTAAGTTAAAAAGCAATCAGAAAAGAAAGAAGGGGCGAGGGAACGATACCATGTCCGAGGTCCCCAGGTGCAAAATGAATTCAGACATTAGTGCGGATGAAGAAGCCGCCTCGCCACCGGCTCAAGTCGGTGCTTGTTAGGCAGTGACCTCTCCACTCGCGCTGAAAAGGGACGAGAATGTTCCTGAATGATGGCCCCGAGCTTTGCCAGGTCACCCTGACTCTTCCCGAAGAGAGCTTTGAGACGAGCACGAATATCCTGGGGAGGATGCATATCGACTAGAATGAGGGAGAGGGGTGAGTTTCCTGATTTGAAGCTTGCCCCCTCCGGGCTTGTATAACCATGTGGAGGGACCCACTCGAAGATTCCCTAAAAAATCCTACTTGCTCGCTAAATGCGTGAGTTAGACTTTCTTTTCGAGCTTGAGACAAGCTTGCAAAGAGAGGAGATTGTGTACAACCCCCATATTTGTCGAGCAAACCCATCTTGGTGTGGACGAGTTGGTATTTTTGAATATGAGCCATAAGCAAGAAGGGGGGGGGGGGAGTGGACTAATTGGTCCACTCACCCGCCCCCGAGGTAAGAGGGGGCGAGTGGACCAACTGGTCCACTCGCCTGCCCCCCAAAGCAGGGGGCGAGTGGACCACGTGCTCCACTCGCCCAAGGCAGGGGCGAGTGGACCACGTGCTCCACTCGCCCAAGGCAGGGGGCGAGTGGACGTGGTCCACTCTCCCAAGGCAGTGGACGAGTGGACGTGGTCCACTCGTCCAATGCAGCGAGCGAGTGGACCATGTGGTCTACTCGCCCGCCCTCTAAGCTGGGGGCGAGTGGACCATGCCCACCCCCTAAGCGAGAAGTGGGGTGGACTGCTTAGTCCACCCGCCCACCCCCAGGCAGGGGGTGAGTTGACCCCTTGGGTCGCACTCGCCCCACCTGTTCGGCTAGGTGTGAATAAATCGCGGATAGTGTTTTCAAGGAGCGGAACTCAGCTATTTACAAACCATTTTGGCTATCCGCAGACTAGTTTTAGGAAAGCAATAAATAGATCCTCATGGGCACCTTGAAGGGAGATCGGATTTTGGGTATTGGAAGAGAGATAAATAGAGCTTTGCCTTCCAAAGTGCCCAACTTAGCTTTGGTTTGAGAGGAGAAGAACTTCTAGATCTTTCGGGTTAGTGGCGGGACCTCCTCGCTACAGCTCGCATGGTCTATTTTGGCTAAGTCCACAATAGTGGGAGTTTCCTTGACTCCATGTGACCAGTATTACGCTCTCACTCAAGAGGAGTAAGGGAAAGCTAGCTACCGGTATCGAACTGTTTGATCTCGATTTAAGGTTTTCAACAGGCGTGGAAACCCTATTACTCGTCCATATGTCCATGGAGAAAGAAACACACTTTTATACGACGTTTAAGTAAGCTACCGCCAGTGGTAGCGCTACTGCTGCGCGGTACCCTATAAGGCAACTGTAGGCACACAAAACACGGTTGATAAGACATTATTTTTGGCATTCTTCATTTTAGGCAACACCTACCACGCCGCCCTAAGCTACCGCGTCGTGCTAGTTTCTTTTCATTTTTCCTCCTTGCTCCTGCCAGTCCTTGCGTTCAAAACATTTACTGCCCTGCGGTAGCTCATAATGATGAGCATTGCCATCCTCTTTTATTCTCGTTCAATGTATGCTGGTACCTATACGCTTGCACACTATAAACGCACAAAAAAACTAAATCAAATATATAACAATATTTGTTATTCTCAAACCAAGAGATGCAGAACGCATGTTCCAACAGTTATTTTCTGCTCTCTCTAAAAGAACAAGATAAAAAAATCTGTAGTAGCATAAAGGATTCAGCCAAATCACTTTAACTCATTTCTTCGAAGCTTTCAGAGAAATACGTTTTCCTACTCTCTCTCTCCCCCCTCTCTCTTAAAAAGAAGTCTTTGTTGTCTTTCCTCCCCCCTCTAAAGAATAAGGAAAGACTATAGAAGCCAGTATCCACATAAAGCTGAATTCCAAAAATAATTTGAAGCATGTTGAAGATTGGTTCTCATCGTGAAAAATCCCAATACTCATTTCAACAACAAATTTACAGGAATTTTGAGAATCTCTCTCCAAAGTATTCAGTCCATGTTTCTCTGAATCTCTTTATCAAAAGATTTAGTTTAATTTTAAGAATCTCTTTATCAAAAGATTCAAACTTAATTTTGAGAGTCTCATAATCAAAAGATTCATACAATATGAAAATCTTCGTGATGGTAAAAGAGAGAAGTGTCCATATTTAGAGAAACCTTCGTTATTTTACTTATGTCTTCAGTGATGTCTAATTTATAGCTTAACATTTTTTTTAAATTTTTAATTCTACGTTTATTCTCTTTCAATTTTCTACCATTGGAATGCGGTGTACATATGACCAGTAAGATACAGCCGATCAATCACAACCTATTCACACTTTCAGCATGCTGCAGAGAGATCGGCATTGCAGGTTGTAGTGAGATCGATTCCGCACGGTTGAATACGGGGGCTAGGTCATGGGAGCGGGCGGAAATGACGCAATGGGCGTCTTTGATAGGTCGCAAGGAGGCTTCGATTTGGTCCTCAGCGGCGCGAGGGAACTCCGACAACTGCTCAGGGTCTTCACTGGGAAAGGAACAACGAAAATCGATTTATCGGCGGCTTCGCTAGGGCACATGATATGTCACGGAGGGCTCACGGCTGCTTCCAATCGATATTTTTTGATTTGTATATAGCAATATAAAACTGCTATCTTTTCCCTCCATCGTTACCCAGTTTGGATTTTGAGCTCGCTGGTACTAGAGCACCCATTTTTGGTGATCATCTCTTCAAGGAATTATGGAGGCTCGTCTTCTCGAGCGGGTTAATCTCCACCTGGAAAATCTGTCCGTTCCGCTGACTTGCTTCGGTGCCCTAGCCTCCGCCGGAGCCCTACTGGCAAATCCCAAATCCTCTGACTCCACCCGCCGCGCCGTTGTCGAGTCTCTTAGCCGCCTGGTTTTCCGTGACAATGTAGATTGCGCTTTCCTCCGCTGCGCTGTTAAGCTCCTCGGGGGCCTGGCCGCTCTCCACAGAGCCTTCGCCCCCTCTATTCTCCAACTCCTTGTGCCCCTTCTCATCGGCAACAAAACTCTTGCCGTGGACGCTCTTGCCTCCCTTTCTTCTGTGGATGGGTTTCTACTTGACTATAATTTATTGCTACTGTTCGCATCGAGCCCGGTTGTCTCACTCAGATCGATGGCTGTTAGGTTACTAGTTTCGAGTTTGGATGGTGAAAAGCCGATTATTGTGGTTATGAACTCACATGCCATGTTTCCGGTTCTGCTAGGACTGGCAGATGATATATATCCATTGATAAGGGCAAAGGCAGTTGATGGCCTTGCTTCACTGTGCAGACAAACTAGGTCTGGGGTTAACCTTCAGATTGCGAAATGCTTGTATGATTGCGCAGCGTCACTTCTATGCAATGAGAACGAGTTAGTCAAATTATCAGCTATTAGATTGGTGAGAAAATTAACTTGGTTGCCGATAAATATTCTTTGATCTTTTACAATTAGCGGATGTTTGTTTTGATGCTTGTTATATAAACTGTAGATATGATTACTTTCTGATGAGCAGATTAGTTCATGCGGTGAAGTCTTAGAGAGAAATAAAACGGACACATGTTATAGAGAGTTGATGGATGCAATCTTTCTTCAGGTAAGCTATATAACAATCTACTTTTGATTAGTTTTTAAATGCCTGAATACATTATAACATTTTTCGTACAAACGGCCGTCCATTGTTTTTGGTTTTGTATGGGGATGTAAAGGACTGAATTTTGTGAATCTGAGCTATTCATTACCAGCTCGGGCGATGTAGCCTTACCTATTTGGTTTCTGTTATCTTCCTTTTCTTTATACTGTTGTCTTCATTAGTGAATATCAGTGTTCTTGGTTACAAATCCCAATTTTGAATTCAATAAGGATGTTTTTGATAACTCAATGTGAATTCTACTTTGATGCCACTTGTAACCATTGTCTTTCCCTTAGAAAATGCGGACTAGTCTCAAGTATGATGGCCCCGGGAATTTTTTTTGGTACGTGTAACGTACATAGTTTTACATGCGCGAATAAATAGCTCTTTAGGGGTCGCGCGACCCCCCTTCATTCTCCCCTTTCGCTCAAAATTTTCACCACTGAAAGCACGAAGAAGACGATGGAGAGGAAGCGAGGTCCGCACATCCGGCGACGAAATACACCCCATTTGACCGCTGTAATTGAAAAATTTGCAGAGCATCTATGTTTGAGTACGTAGAAGACGAGCTGTGCGAACCCCATTCATCTACTCCTCGCGACATCTTTCTGGCGGTCCGACAAGTCCTCGCCAAATCACTGTCAGAAACCTAAAGTTTCTCTGAATCACCAACATTTCTCTGCCGACAGTAGAAGATCGCGGTTCACACATGTCTAGAGTATGTTGACCAACGAAATACTCTCCGGGAAGGCTAATATGGCCCTGGATACTGTATGATTCTTATTCTGTTGGTATTTTTTTGTTCTGCTTGCTTGCTGCTCTCTCCTATCAGTTTGTATAGTGGAAGACCAAACAGATTTGCTATACTACGACCGTATATCTTAAAAATCAAACGGATTTGTCTAGGGGTGCAACTCGGATCGGTTCGGTTCGTTTCACCTAAAACCAAGAACCGACCCATATAGGTTCGGTTCCAAACTTTTGGAACCGGAACCGACCCATGGTCCTAAAGTATAGAACCAGATCCGAACCGTTTGCTTCGGTTCGGTTTCGGTTCGATTCTCGGTTCTACTATGTCTCAAAATAATTAAAAAAAAGTGGCTCTCCAAGCTCACGATTTTTTGTAATACATTGTCAATGTCTCAAAATAATTGAATAAGGACTCTTTATAATATTGAAGTCATAGAACTACACAAGTACAACAACTATTTTCTTTAGCAATACGACTATATTCTCAATTATTTTCCGGTATTAAGCAGTACGACTATAATCGTTGTCTCAAAATATTTTCTTTAGCATTGATAGTCGGTTCTGGGTACCCGACCCTTGGAACCAAGAACCGAACTGAATTGTCGGTTCTGGTATTATGAGAACCAGACCCGAACCAAACCTATTTGGAACCGACCCAAACCATTCGGTTCGGTTCTCGATTCTTCGGTTATTTTTGCACACCCATAGATTTGTCTATACTATCCGTATTTATTAGTAAACCATGGCGAAATTATGATAAATCCTACATTATTTGTCAGTAAACCATGACTTATGCTCCCTTCATTGTGGTGAACCACCACTGACAGAACACTTTTGTTGGCGGGGCCTTCGTAGCATAGGAGACGATCAAATCTTTTTGTTGGGTATTTGAGATCTTTTTGAGGTTTCTTGGCGGTAAACAACCAGCCACCATTTTTACGGACCAAGATCAGGTGATGATAACAACTATTGAGAGAGTTTTTATTCTCGACATCGTTTGTGTCAATGACACATTTTAAAAAAAAGCACCATCGAAGATTCCAACTTTTAACCATAACAAACAAATAAGATCCTTATTTTATTATTGCATGAGCAAATGTGACAGTGATATGGAGTTCAAAAAACATTGGAGAGAGATGATCACAAGGGGTAAGTTGGAGGATAACAGATGACTGCATGATCTTTACAAGATAAGAAAGAAGTGGTTCACTGAATTTAATAAGAATAGTTTTGATCTGGGCATTCTATCCACACAACGAAGTGAATCTGCTAATAATGACTTGCATGGATGTTCTAAAGCAATGACTTGCATGGATGTTCTAAAGCAACAAGTTCACTTGTTGACTGCTTCATTGGAATTGAAAAAAATAATTTCAGGTTGGCGTAAGAGTGAACATGATGAAGACTTCAAATGCAAGCAAAGAAGTGTAACCTAAAATTCACAAATTGCTTATTACTTAAGCAAATGTCGAAGGTCTATACAAGAAAAATTTATTTAATCTTTGACTAGGCTTATATGGAAGGCATAGTTGATTTGATTGTTGCAGAGGAAACAATGTACGACGAAGATCAGGTTGTATATATCACACGACATTGCGATGGATCTGATGTGAAGAAGCAATGAATTGTCAAAGTAGATTCTAAGAGTTCCAATGCGGAATGCTACTGTAGGGGTTTTCAAACTAAAGGCTTGCTATGCAAACATGTATTACGTGTATACAATATTCGGAATGCGAACCATATTCAACCAAAATACATACTTAAGAGATTTACTCTGCAAACCAAGAAGGGAATCTACCTTTGTTAGACCGCATCCTCAAATGACTGTGATTACAATCTAATATATAAAAGTCAAATGATGCGGTACACTTATGACTTATGCCGTCGAATTGAGAATTGTAAACTAGCGAAGGAGTATCTTGTGATTGCATGAACAATGCGGGTACAAATCTAGAAGATATAGTGGACTACGATGAGATGATTAAGAAGAGAATCCCTGCCAACAACTACAAAGGCAAAAGCGTGGTTAAAGATCCACATCAATGCGACCTAAAGACGTATCAAACACACATTTGAAGAATTATTGGGAGTTTTCAGCAAAAAAAAAAGCAATATTCAAATGACTTATGCTTGTATATATTTGCTACTTCAAACAACTTATGTTTGTAAATTGTAATGGTTAAGGAACTATTTTTTATATTTGCTAATTCAACCGAAGGATAGTTGATAGTTAACATGTGATAGTTGACGTGTCACAACAACCGAATGAGTTCAACTTAATGGACCTTTCTGCTTTCGAGAAAGATTCAAGTTCAGTCCTAACTCAAGTTTTTGTTGAACTAAACAATGATTTCTCCATAAATGATGACTTTTCTTTAAATGTGCCTTTAGATTTTTCATGTATTTTGGATGTGTTTAAATGGTGACCGATCTTCAATTAATGTAGTATTTTTTGTTTTTGTTTTTATCGATGCTTTGACCGATCATGATCTAGTTATAATTGTTGTAAAGTTGTTGTGTGCACTGAGGTGTATTTTACCAGGTACTGATTAGTTGTTGTGCACTTGAGGTGCGTTTTAAAAAGTTAAATTTTAAGTAATGTTGTTCATATAAATGAACATAATGAGCAATTTATGAGTAAAAGGTTTTACCCGGTACATGTTACGTCGCTATTTCATTTGTGCAAGGCCAATGCTCTGGATGCTGAATGAAGGAAGCATGGTTATGTGCACATAAATCAAAATGGATTCTTGGGTCTGCCCTCTCTGATGTCTTTGATTTGAGGGCATGATTCCACAACAAACGTGACGGTATAGGGGGCCACTATTTCAGTGGTAATCTGTGAGCAGCCACTTTGTGCATTTATTGTCGAAGGTTCGGTCTTTCTCCTCTGAGAGAAGCCACTTTGTGCATAGGGCCAAAGGTTAGGTCTGTTTCCAATCTTCCCCCGCCCATACCCCCAATGATTGGGGACTATATGGGTTCTGTTGTTGTTGTTGTTGTTGTGTATTACAGATGTTGATAGTGTCTTTTTCTATAACAAAATGATTAGAAAGTACAAAACAATGAGATATGAAATTCGTTTCAAATGATTATTATAGATTTGATATAGAACATCAATATCTAAGTTCAAAATAATATGATTAAGCACAAAACTCAAGAATTGCAGGTTAGGTGATTCACCAAAAATTAACTGCATGTATCATCTCAATTGATTAAGTTTTTCTGTATTAAAATCTGGTCGCATTGTTGAGCACTTCGATTGTTTACGCAAACAGTCCAATCATATATTCAAAAATCTGACCGTATTTACTAAACAGGTTCTGAAAAGTGAAATAAAGATTTTTTCACAACCTGCTGGACAACAGTAATACAATTCCGACACACATAAATATCAATTCACATCAATACTAATACTATTACATCAAGAGCATGAAGTTCAAATCAAAACATGTGTAACCATTGCCCAATTACATTAAGGATGAAGGAACAAATCAGATAACATCATTTGTGTAATCTCTCAGTTAAATGAAATAATATATTACGAAGAACATTAAACACAAATATCCATGACTAAGAATTTATGAAAGACATCACAAAAATCTATGACATAACAGGTTAGGTTAAAAAATCACAGTTGTTTTACAAATACAAATAATGTTAGGATACATTAATGTAAAAAAATTCAATAAACTGATAAGAAAGTCTTAAAAATCCGAAATTTCCTTTTTTGTTATCTTCAGGGTATGTCGAAGAAAGTCTCAAAAAATTCCACAACAAATTCTGCTCGAAATCTTGGCAATTTTTTTGCCATTTTTTGTATATTTTTCAATTTACTGGCCTCTTCCCAACAAGCATCTTCATGTACTTCAACATAAAAACTCGACAATCATTTCCATTTGCTTGTGTTGGCAGCCCTAACACCGGAGTAATTGGCCATTGCATAATATCTTCAAGCAAGGTGCTACAAGTGTCTTCATGGAGATATTTGATCTACACAAACAAAACATTACTCATTAGAACTTTATTAGTTGAAATAAATAGAGAGACATATATTACCACTTGTGGTAGAGCGCTAAAATGCACGGGGTTCTTTTTTCTCTCCATCTCCCTCCTCTCCCTTTCCTCCATGTTCTCCTTCATCTTTTCCCACTTTCTCTTCAACAACTGCTCAATTTCCTTGTCAAAATTCCCTTCCTCATACGCCTCTGATTCCTTCATCTCCCACACTTCTTCAGATCTTCTCTCCTCGAAATCAGATTCCTCATCATCTTCAATTTCTAGAAGTTGCTCCTCTACTGGAAGAATGTTCTCGAAGGATCGCTTAACCTGCACATCAATTAAGAGGTCATGTAGTAGAAGTGAGAAAGAACTACTAAATTGATTTTGAGACAAATGTAAATATAAGGCTTACTTTGCCACGCTTACAGAACTTTGCACGCAACGCTAAACAGAACTTTGCACTAAAACTAAATTTAGCAGAGCACCGATATAGTCGGGGTGTAGCTAAGTTATCGACAACCTGCCAAAGATTTGTCATCTCATAGAATAATACCTACAAGAACGAAGTATAACTACAGATTATGTTATTAGTGAAAAAAAATAGTTCTTACCACAAAAAAATAGAACAACCCTATAAATAACCCATACCTACACGAACTAAGTATAACTAAAGATTATGTTATTAGTGAAAAAATAAAAATAAAAAGTAGTTCTTACTCACCACAAAAAAATAGAACAACCCTATAAATAACCCAAACTCTTGTTTACTTTCTTTGTCAAAGCAATACGACTTAATGGCCGGAATTGGTTGTGCAAGAACTTATGCACGACCTTTGGCCAATTATATTTTCTAAACTCCTCAAGACCTCCGAAACTATGAACATATCTCGGGATTTTTAATATCTTCAGAGGGAAAAAACACTTGCACAACATGCACTTGACTAAGGCGTCAACTCTTTGGGACTCAACCTCCTAGGACCAATCGACACGTGCAAGCTCAGAGTCTCCCCTACCACAACCTTTTGCTCAAAACTAACTATTGGAGTCCTCTTAAAATTTAATTGTAGGCCACTATTTGGAAGTCCTAACATCAGTGCGACTTGATTCACGATGATCTTCATGTAGCACCTGCCGAGTAGGAAAGCCCTTTTCTCAACTGAGTAAGACCTCAACAAGGTTCTTAATAGAGGAATATATTGGTTGATGTCTGGGATTGAGAATAGAGAAAGTAGTCCAACATCGTGTAGCTCATTCTTCGAATGATCACTGATGACGTTCAATAGAGGTTGTGCCTGCTCCTTGAAGGAAGATACAACACACCTACAATTCAAGTAAGGACTGCCGGTCATCTGCAAAAAAAAATACTTCTGCTTCTTCAGAAAATACGGCTTGTGCAACTGAAAGTAGACCCATAGCAAAATCCTAAACAGACGTATAGATGACAACAAATCCATATGGATTCATACCCTATAAAAAAATATGACCCAACATACTGCCAAATCAGCGAGAAAGTGGTAGTGGACTTCTTCTAGTTCCGCTAGGGCATCGCCATTCATTTTATTTTTTAGACGCCATTGAATCAAATGAAGAAATTCAACTTTTCCGTTGAGCGAGAAAGAAGAGACACGTTGTGATATGTACCTTTTATTCCCAAAACACAATAGTTTGCCGGTGATTTAGACTTTAGAGCCGTCGGCAACCTTTTCCACCACTTGGGAATTGCCTTCGCATAGCACGGGGAGGAGCGAGGGAGTGGGGGATTTTGAAAATGGGAGAATGAGGTGGGTCCCGCGATGAAAAAAGATTTATTTATTCGTGCATGTAAATTTTGCTACGTTACACATACACCAAAATTTTCCGATGGCCCCTGATAACTTATCTCATCTGTCAGTGGAGTGACAATTTTTTCATACATGCATTATAGGTTCCAATTATCAGCACACTTCTTCGCCCATTCATCCTCACCTTTGTTTTCCTAATAAAAAATATAATATTTTTATTCTTTTTCCTTCTCTTAAGAATTAACTTTTCTATTGTGGAGAAGATTTAAGAGCAAGCGAAAAATATTAGTTGATTATATTTATATGCATAATTGATCCTTGCAGATGTGGACAATATGTATTTACTTATATTAGACCATCCGCCCACTACAAGAAGGTTGATTGCTACATATAAATATTTTTTATTATATTTCTTCTTCTTCCAGCTTTGTGTAATGGCAAGAGATATGAATATGAAGGTCAGGGTCGAAGCCTTTTCTAGCCTTCAAAAGGTACAAGGTGTCTCAGAGACCATGCTATTGCAATCCTTGTCTAAGAAAATCTTGGGAACTCAAAGAATCCAAAACCCTCTTATTGAACATAATCTGAGAAATTCTAAATTTCCTTTCTCTTCCTCAGCTGGAGCTTTTGTACATGGGATTGAGGATGAGTTCCATGAGGTAAGACATGTAGTGCATGTTGTGCTATTATACAACCCCCTTTCACAAGTTTGTATTCAGGCTCATTAAAAACAGTTGAGTGCGCTTTCCACATGGTACTTCTTGAGGAATTTTGTCCTACTAAATTTATTTCCTTCCCTAAAAGGTACGGTTGGCTGCATGCAAATCACTTGGGACTCTCACCATTCTTTCTGTTCAATTTGCTGCTGCTGCAATGGATTTACTAATGGACTTGCTAAATGATGATGCAATATCTATTCGTCTGCAGTGTTTAGAAGCATTGTATCAAATGGCAACAAATGATCAATTGGTTATTCAGGAGAAACACATGGATATGGTATGCTCGAGGTCCTTGTACCTTTCTTATTTTTCTTATGCATAATTGCTCAAGGCCCTTAACTTGTAACTTTCTTAGTTTTACTTATGCATAATCTTTCGTAGAATGTGCACATTAGGTGACAATTGAAAACAAACTGGATAAGTCAAATCTGAGTCCATTTGAATTTGCTTAAGATCCATTGCTGCAAATATATTTTGAGTTTTTAGACCTATATATATTTGTTCTTTCTTACTTTGATTTTGGTCTTCAACTTTATCATACCATTATTATTTACTAATGGGCAAAGTATGCCTTTCTTGAATTTGGAAGGATCCTTTGTTTTATGCGTTGTAGGTAAAATATAAAAAATAAATTGGATATTGTTAGATGAGGTGATATGAATATTGAATAGGCAACGATGTATCAAGAATACGAACTGGCAATATTGCTCTAAAAACAAAAAGAAGATACCGATTAATGAAACATGCTCGCCCCAACTCTTGAGGGTAGGTTCCTTCTAAGGGGTGTCTCCTAAACGAGCCAACACAAGACTAAACTCCAAGATGATAACAACTAAGAATATGATATTATCCATAAAGGTAAAGACGTTTCTAAGAAAACTTTTACAAAGTGATACCGATCGTCTGAGCGCCCGTGCCACATTCTATCAGGGTGTATACATATCAATTCACCCGTCTGAAAATCAACCTTGTCCCTAGGCCTGAAACTGGTGCGGTTTGGTGCGGTTTGAGCCCAAACCACAACCACACCAAAGGGGGTCGGTTTTGGACCGAACAAAACCGCACCGCACCAAAACCGTGCGGTGCGGTTTGACATTGGTGCGGTTTGGAGTCGGTTTTTGCACAGTTATCAAAACTTATCAAATAGTACATGGACTATTCATAGAAATATTATGCTCGGTTAATTACATAGCAACATCTTCTCATACTTAAAATATACAAGAGAACAAAATATAATAAATTGTATCCTATAATTATTTATTTCTTTATTTCATGAAAATCCTACAAGTGAATAAGATGATCAGATTATGAAAGATGGAATATAAAAGAATTTATTAGATCTGCACTTTGCCTGTTTGCGTCGACAATTTCAAAGTGAATTTATTTCATCAACCAAAGAGAATTTATCTCATCAACCAAACAAGAAAGATAAAATTATTTTGTTCACTCAAAAGCATAATGAAAAGGGCACTGAAATATAAAAGGAAAGACTACTGGAATTACCTTCCATCGGAATTACAATTTGCTAATCACCATTTGAATCAGCATGAAATTTTAAAAGGCAAGCCGCGTGCAACATGAGAATTGAGAGAGTAGAGATGCAGCGGCAATGGGCCCAGGAATACCAAATACTAGATTAGGGGTTCGATTTCAGTATTTCAATTTTCATGATTCACGGGTTCAATACAGTAAATAATCAATACAAATAGTTAATATACTTATAATCAATACAGTACATGAAAGCTAAAATAGTAAAATAAAAACTAATTAAAATACATAAATGAAAATTTTCAATATATTTGTAAGATATTGAAATAATATTAAAATTATATTATACTTATAATCATTGCGGTGCGGTGCGGTTTATTCGGTTTTGTCAAGGCAAAAACCGAACCGCACCGCAAACCATGCGGTTTTCCAATAACCAAAACCGCACCACAACCAAACCGTTCGGTGCGGTTCAAAATCGGTGCGGTGCGGTGCGTTGTTGCGGTTTTTTGCGGTTTTGGTTTTTAATTTTCAGGCCTACTTGTCCCCAAGGTAGAGTCAAAAAATTTGTTTGGCTTTTTAAGAATTTTGGCGGCGCAATTAATTTGGATGAAAGAATTAGTCGGATTTCCATGACAATAGATGATTTACAAATGAAAATAAGAGCTGGAGCGGAGTCGGCACAACCTAGTGTTGAAAAATGATTAATTGATGTGGGCGTTGGGTGGTAAAAGGAAATGACTTAATGGGAGATAGTGTAGGAAGGCTGAAGAAGGTATTTTCCTAATGTCTTTTAGCTATGTGGAAAGGGACGAGAGCTAGGTATGCTGAAAAAAGGCAATTGCTTAAAGTGTTGGTTGGCCCTGGTGAGAAAGACAGATTGCAGTAATATTGTCCAACTTAAAACTGTTGAAACCAGAAATGTTGAAACCATAATTTAATTTGTCCAAAGTAAAAACATAAACACAAATTTAAATTATGATAAATTTAATATAACAAATAATTTTCAACTAAAGCTTAAAATTAGTATTTAAAATGAAGCAGATGTCCCCAATAAACTCGATGCCGCTTGAGCATTATTGTCTCCTACGAATTTACACTCACCCTTGCTTGGTCTCCACCTGTTGATGAATCCTTGTAACGTGTAAGCAACATGATTAGTTACGTCACATTGATCCACTAAGAACCAGATGAAGCTTCAATTAAATTAGATTCACGTAAGATGAGGACAATATGGCCTTTAGGTGTGAACCTATGCTTTTCCATTCGACTTAAATTTGAGGCATTCAGCCTTCACGTGTCCATTCTTCTTGTAGAAGAAGCATGTCAGGGGTTTCTTTGCCCAACTATTGGGATCCTTGACTCCACTAGTCCGACCATCCTGAAATTGAGTCGGAGTTTAACTTCATCATATTTTTCTTCTTATTAAAGGAAGACTTCATCACAAGCAATATTGCTTGTATCTTTTCCTACTTCAGTTTCTCTTGCTCAGTAACACAATGAGTGATGTGGTTATTGAGCCTCCAGGCCTTATTTTGAGAATTGCAAGTTGTCTTCAATACTCCAAATTGAATTAATAAAGGAGGAGTTACCAAGGGGTAAGTGAAATGAATGTGACCATTTAGATTTTTAGGATTCCTCCACTGATTAAATTAATTTGAAATCTATATAAATATTTTTATATATTTAATTTCAGATTTTTTTAATACCATAAAATACTTAATTTATATATTCTTAATATATTTTTTAAGCTTGCCCTAATTATCAGTTAGCCTAATTTGACGGACCTTTTCATTCAGGGTTTTATTGGTCCGTCACACCAATAAGCCGAACAACATGCGCGAGTGACAAGCACGAAATAAAACACATGTGGGAAAATAACAGAAATTTAACGTGCGCGAAACTAATAAAAATGTTGGAAATAAAAGTATAATATGATGCGACTCAGGTTGCATCAAAGCCACAAGAACCAACAAGGAAGGAAGGGAAAGGGAAGGGCCATCACCTTTGATACGATCCTTCGCTACCCATGATGCAATCCATTTCTAAGGCATTTGACGTCTTGGTGTAAAAGCCTAGCATCATGGATGCGAGCCAAATCAAATTGCAGAACTCAAGGAGATGCCAACGAAGGTCATTGTCGAGTTCGTCACGAGCGAAGCATGACAAGCTGCTGTCTTGGCCAACGTCCATGCATGACTCAACACACTCCCCATTAGATCGTCGTGCGCATCTGGGTTGCCCAATTGATCGGTGCAATCTCTGTCTATCCGAGCCATTCTGCAGATGTGGCCCATCTTAGAGGTTGGAATACCTTACTTTTGTCCATGCGTGCTACACATGAGCTTTTATTGCGTTGTCCACACCTCATTGGCGGTATCATGGGGCCGACACATCCACTCTCAGAACCATGGAACAACACTCGTTAAAACCGCCAACAAATTATGAATGGTATCAATCCACAATTCAGGCGATTTCCTTTCGTCTCCAGAGGAAGGTGGAAGAGGGCCATACTATGTGAAATTAGACTTATTTTTTTTCGAAGGGAAACATGACCCATTGAAATGGTTCACACACTGCGAGCAATTCTTCAACAATTAATGAACACCATGGTCCAAATGGATTGAACTAGCAGGATTAATTTCATTGGTCAGCTTATCTATAGTATGTGCAACTTCTGAGGGAGCATCCCAACATGAAATGAGAGGATTTTAACATTTACGCATCCTGCGGTTTAGTCCCCACTCTGCAGTAACCCTTGGAGAGTTGATTTCTCTCAGACAAACATGGTCGGTTTGTGATTGCCTCGAACAGTTTTTGACATTGCTAGCTCGTATGGATCAACAGGTCCCGTTATTTACAAAAATATTTTTAATGTGAAAAATTTAGAAAGTAAAAAATAAAATAAAATAAAAAAACAGAGTGAAGGCTGAAAGACCCATTATATATATATAATGTGAAAAATTTAGAAAGTGAAAAATATTGTATATATATTTTTCATTCGGTGACGAGGGTGAGGACATTTGGAGGATTAACATAGAAATTTCATATCACTGTTGACTTACATCAAGGTTCAACTTTAAGCCCTTATCTCTTTACCCTTATCTTAGATGAGCTCACAAGACATATCCAACAGGCAATACCTTGATGTTTATTGTTTGCGAATGATATCGTTTTGGTCGATGAAACGCGCGAGGGTGTAAACGGGAAACTTGAATCTTGGCGAGACATTTTAGAAAAGAAGGGTTTTAGGTTGAGCGGTGCAAAGACGGAGTATATTGAGCTTAAATTTAGCAGTGCAAGAAGGACGGATGACTTCGTTATTAAGTTGGGTGATCAAGATATTTCCTGTAGTGCGTGCTTTAAATATCTTGGATCGATAGTTCAAAAGATGGAGGTGTTGATAAAGATGTGATACATAGAATCCATGTAGGTTGGTTGAAGTGGAGAGGCACGTCAGGGATCTTATGTGATCATAAAGTACCATTAAAACTTAAAGGCAAGTTTTACCGTACTGCAATTAGACCATCGATGCTCTATGGTTCTGAGTGTTGGGCAGTGAATTGTACATGAGCAAAAAATGGGAGTTGCGGAGATGAGAATGTGGATGTGTGGACGCACGAGATTGGATAAAATTAGGAATGAATGCATCAGGGATAAGACGGGAGTGACACCAATTGCAAAGAAGATGCGAGAAGCTCGATTAAGATGGTTTGGACACGTACAAAGGAGACCATTAGAGGTACCTGTTAGGCGTCGTGAGAGTTTAGTCACTAGGCATGTAAATGAGGGAGGGGTAGACCAATAAAGACTTGGAATGAGACTATAAGGAAAGACATGATGTACTTAGGCATTAGCGAGATTATGACTAAAGATAGGGCACAATGGAGACAAAGGATCCATATAGCCGACCCCACTATAGTGGGATAAAGGCTTGAGTGCTGTTGTTGTTTCACTTTCTAAATTTTTCACGTTAAAAGCATTTTTGTTAGCTCTCTTTTGACAGTGTGCACCTGATTCTCTTAAGCTAAGATGATTTAGCCAATGAGCCAGTAAAGTAATTATGTTAGCAAAATAGAACCAGGTGTACACAATGTCAACATAGAGAGTTAACAAAAATATTTTTAACATGAAAAATTTAGAAAGTGGATCAGGTGCACACACGAGTCAGTATTATACCTGAGATGGTCTTATTTTGAACTTTCGTCTCGTGCCTCTTTCATTTGATCATCCTTGAAATAGTTAGTGGCTCCTTCCCTTTATTCATAGCGTTTTCGTGCAATGCTCCCGATTATTCCTAAACTGATACCGTCTAGGAAATCCTTGGTGTTTTAGACGCTGTCATCATAGTTCTGTTCAACAGAAACATAATTATATAATAAAATATTCTCTTCAGTTTTTGTGTATTTAACATAACTGCTACCTTCCCATACTTCATAAAAAATTTGTCTGCCACATACATCCTTTCCCAATTTTCACAGAATTCGTTCTTTAAGAACACTCATTTTTGCTGCGGAGTCTCGTAAACTGAATGTACTTCCCAAATCGGTACGGATGGATGTAATTTGAAGTAGACACATTCCTCTCAAATGGACTATATCCGGAAAAAGAAAATATTCTGGAATGGGCAAGCATGCGACTCCACCACTTGGTAGCGGATGCTTGGGATTATCCCATGTAATTTGTTGATATTATTTATATTTAAATAAATCTGATGAACCAATTCTTGTCAGATGACAATATTGTGTTCTTTAATCTGTTGAAATAAAGAACATATTCTCATTCGATTACTTTTATTTAGAATCAGATTTTTGTCTTGTTGGGAAAAAAATCTTTCCTACGTCAGATTGCTCGAGTGTTCTTAGGAAGTCAGGTAGCTCATTTTAATCAATGAGCTTTTGGCTATACATGTGAAGTAGTTTGTGAAACGTGGTTCTGCTTCCAGATTTTTTTACTTTTTTCATTTTCAATTTTGAAGAATTGTCAATTCCAAAAATTGTCATTTTCTTTTATCAACTCTATAATGAAACAAAAGACAATGAACTGAACTTGGAAGAATTAAATAAATCGAAGGAGTATAGGAACATAATATTTTATTATAAATTCAAGTATCGGAGGTAAATGATGCTCTAAAAAAATGAAAAATGAAAAGGCGGTTGGGCGAGACGATATACCCATCGAAGTATGGAAATGTGTATGGAAAGAAAGAATTTTGTGGCTTACATGTTTCTTCAATAAGATACTGAAGTCAAAGAGGATGTCGGACTAATGGAGAGAGTATCTTGGTATGTTTGTATAAGAACAAATGAGATATACAAAATTGTGTTAATTTCAGAGAAATTAAATTAATGAGTCATACCATGAAACTATGATAACGAGTAATAGAAAGAATAGTAAGATGAGAGACTAGCATCTCGGAGAATCAATTTGGATTCATGCCAGGGTGGTCGACCATGGAAGCTATACATCTCTTGAGTAGACTCATTGACAACTATCGAGAAAGAAAACAAGATTTGCATATGCTATTTATCGATCTTGAGAAGGCTTAGGGTTCTAAGAGAGATCTTACGGAGAGTCCTGTGAGGGAGGTTGTCGGGCCTTTGTATCTTATGATTTTAGCTAGGTTAATGTTTGTTAATCTCAACCGATTTATTCGTCCTGTGAGAGCGCTTTGGCTAATATCTGCTGCTCTAATAATAGCTTTTTGCTTAATATCTCCAGTGGGAGAGATCTTCATGTCATCAATTGTTCTGGTTAGGATGGTGAATTTCTCCTTGGAGGATGATGATCTCGAAGCATTTTGCTTCTTTGTTTCAAACTTTCTCTGGTTGGGATTTATTTTGACTTCAATTTCACTTTAGAGCATATCAAATTTTTTTACACTTCCACTTCTTGACATGACCCAGAAAAAGATCAACGACAAAATTAGTATATCTGGGAAAATAATTAACATCATACACTAACGTTTCTAAATACATAGCAATTCTGATTCTCCAGAGATTTCCTTCAGCATTGTTGATAGTGCGCGATTTAAAAATTTACGAAACTACTTTATTATCTGTTTCAATCCAACAAGATTGATATAAAAGAGAATTTTTAGACTTTTTATTGCTAGTTTAATATCTAGGAGTTCTTTGTCAAACGTAGGATATCGTTGCTCCGTTTTTCCAAACTTTCCAGAACCGTATACTTCATTTTGTTTTTTCTAGCCAGAATAATTCAAGCCCAGAATTACTCAGACACATCAGTTTGTAGTATAATTTGATCCTCTTTAGCAGGATAATATAAACTTTTTTATCAGTTAATATTTTTTTAATTTGTTTGGTTTCCTCTATTTCTTTGTTGTTTAAAGTGATGTTGATTTTATCCGATTTCTGTTTCCCAAGATGTTCACCATGTTCTAGTATATTTTCTTGGTTTTCATTTAACTTATTTTATAAGCTTTCAACCTTGGCAGAGAGAATTGGGATGAATTTTCTTCCATAATTTAGGAGTCCTAGGAACTCTTGAAGTTCTTTCGGGGTTTGGAGGTTATCGGGAAATTCTTTTATTTTTGTATAAATATGCTGTTTTAACTATATTATTATACCATTATTAATATATTTTCCAAGAAAACAAATTTCAGTTTTACAAAGTTCTGATTTCTTTGGCTCAGCATTAGACCACGTTGAAGTAATAATTGTATAGTTTCTAACAAGTGTTGTTTATGTTCTTTGAGTGTTCAAGAAAAAACCAAAATATCATCTATGTAAACAACATAGAATGGGAGGTGTTGATGCGTGCTTTTCATCTCCTGTTTTCCCCCTGCAATTCTTTAATTAATTGTCCAATTACATATTAGTTTTGTATGGAATACAGTCCTTTTTGTGTTTAATGCAAATCTGGTATGTTTGGATATGTCTTTCTACAGGTGTGGACTTTTGGGCGTGCCCGGGGACTATATGTCAAAAATTGCTTACGCACGCCCGTGCGCTTTGCGGCGCACGCGCGTGTGTCTCCTGTTCCCTTGGCCGCTGTCTAATTCTCTACCTGAATTCGCGTGCGCGACTTTTCCGCACGCATGTACGTGCACGTACATTTGTGCGTGCGCGTTCATTTCATGTTGGCTTTGCTGAATTTGGGATGATCCGAATTTGCGCGTGCGATATCTCAGCACGCATGCGCGTGCACGTGCAATTGCCTGTGCACGTCTTGTGCACCCAATTTCTCTTCTGCTTATTACAGCACGCACGCGCGTGCGCCTCTTTTTTCCAGATTGCCTATATATATGCTGTGTGCGATTTTAGGTGAGGGAGATCAGCGGGAAGCACCGTTTTTGGTCCTGTTTCGCTCAAGTGCACTAGGGCTTCGCCCCTAGGTCTTCTCCAACCTCCTCAAGCATTCTAATGGTGAAAAAGCTGATTGCAAGGCTTCAATTGAAGCTTCAAGCCGGAGCACTTGACGCGGAGGTGAACAAACCAGAGAGAAGACGAGCAACTTTGTGAGGCGGTGACAACACGCCTAAATCTCGGATGGTAGCCAAGGGGTTGTGCGGGAACCGAGATTACAAGTCCTTGCTTGTTTCCCCTCATGCCCTAGGAATAGTTTCTCGCTTCCTCCGTATCAAGGAGTGGTAACTTGTATCTTACCCTTCTCTTTTAGAATACTTGTAATTTTATTGAGGTGCATTCTAAAGAATCTACACACTATAACCATTGAGTGTAGATGTTCATAGGTGCACTTTCTATTGTGGATGGTGTGGATGAGATATTGATGTTATTGTTGTGTTCTTATTCATGTGCTTGTAATTTGAGCTTCTGAATTGTTGCTCCTTTTGAGCTAGTGAGCAAAGTGAGAGCGAAGTTGTGAAGGCGACCTACATTGAGATAGTGCGAAGCGGTGACGACGACCTGCTGTGTGTGCGAAGCGGTGTTGGCGACCCACACCTTAGTGTAGTTTTCTTTTCTTGTTGTAGTTGCTAGGAAAACCCTTTTATAATTATTTGCTTAGCTAGCCTAAGGTTTAGGACATCCTTGTATCTTCACCCCGCTGTCACGGATCTGTATTTGGTTGCTTTTGGGGGTTAATATCTCGGGATGATTCCAGAGAAATCCAAAAGCTTGTACATGGTAGAAAGTTCTAGATAAGTCATGATCATGTATATACTAGATTTGTATAGAACACTCTAGAATGATAATGGTCTAGAACCTTCTATGTTTTGGAGGGAAACCTCTTTGGGGCCTATAAAAGGGGAAGGCCCCCTCATTTGTAATCATCCAAGTTTGGAGAAGCAATAAAGTTCTTTGAGTTTCCTTTGCAATTGTGAGTTCCCTTGAGTTCTACTTTGCATCCTTTCTTCATCACCACCTAGTTCTTGCATGAGAGGCTGACTTAGCTTGGCTACGCGGAGTGGCAAGGAGGAGCTAAGGTCGCACGGGAGCTTGGAAGAAGACAAGTCCGTGATAGTTGGTATCAGAGATAGGTTTCTCAAGTTCGTGGTTGGTGTCCGAGAAGACTAGATGGCTGGTGAAGGAAACAACAACTTAAGCGTGGTGGATGAGCGCGGCAGGGAGATGGTGCCCCAATCCGAAAAGAAGAGACGGAGCCATAGCAAATCTCGGGATGAAGCACACGTGGACCGCATGCTAGAAGAATGGGAGGTACGCATGACGGCGGTGGAGGAAGACCACTCATATGTTCGCGGAGAACTAGAAGCTGTCAAACAAGCGCTCGTGGAGAGCTGGAACTTTTGATTACCAAAGTTCAAGCATGCCTAGATGCTCATGCGGAGCTGAAACAAAGGTACGATCAGATGGAAGATGACTATGAAGAATGGATCGCATTCTTGGAGGAGGAACTAGCCGTATGCAGAAAGGCTATTGCAAACGGTGACAATGGTGGGGTTGTGACCAACCCAAAAATCGATGTCCCCAAACCACAACCCTTCGCAGGAAATAGAGATGCCAAGGAGGTTGAGCACTTTCTTTATCAAATGGAGATGTACTTTGAAGGGATCAATCTCACGGAGGAGGCGTTGAAGGTAAAGACCGCAAGTTATTACCTTTCAGATATTGCATCGTTATGGTGGCAAAGAAAGATGGCAGACATCAAGAAGGGAACATGCACCCTAGATACTTGGGACACATTCAAGACTGAACTCAAGAAGCACTTCTACCCGGAGAATGTTGCCAATGAGGCAAGGAAGAAGCTGAAGGAACTTAAGCAAAAGGGGTCAATCACAGAGTATGTAAAGGAGTTTCAGAACTTGATGCTGATGGTGCCAGGTATGTCCGAAGACGATCAAGTGTTCAACTTTAAGGATGGTCTGCAGAATTGGGTAAAGCAAGAAGTGCATCGGCGGGATGCCAAGACATTGGATGAGGCAATTGCGGCAGCCGAAGCAATGACGAAGTTCCAAAGACCACCGGATGCGACGGCCAGGAGGGGCTCCAGGAATGACAACCCCAAAGATGCGGGAGAAAGGCTTGGGACACGAAGACCAAATAGAGGAGATCGAATTCCTACTCATGGGAAGGAGATCGATGGAGGAAACAAAGGCTTCACCCCAAAAGGAGGGTGCTACATATGCAAGGGGCCGCACATGATGAACAAATGCCCAAAGCTTGGTTCGATTGCGGCACTATAGGAGAAGGATGCCATTGAATCGGACTGTGAAGAAGGTACCAATCAAATGTGTTCTTTACAACTTCTTAATGCTTTGAAGGTAAATCCTGCAAAGAAAGTGGCAAGCAAAGGACTTATGTACGTGGAAACGGTGATCAACAATAAGGCTACCAAAGCCCTGGTAGACACGGGTGCAACCCACAATTTCATGACAGAAGAGAAAGCTAGGAGGCTTGGATTGCAAGTATCCAAGTGCGAGGGTTGCATCAAAACGGTGAACGGGAAGGCGTGACCGCTAATAGGAGTGGCTCGCGATGTGGAGCTTCGCTTGGGAACATGGAATGGACAAGCGAATTTCTCAATCGCACCGATGGATGATCACAAGTTGGTGTTGGGCATGGACTTCTTTGATACGGTGAGTGCTATTGTCATGCCAACATGTCGTTCAGTTTGTATTATGTAGCAGGGTGCAACTTGCGTGGTCCCCACGGTGGAGGGGCCACCAAGCAACGGAGCAAAACACCTATCGGCGATGCAACTAGCCAAGAGTGTGAAGAAAGGAGAACCGACTTTCTTAGCAGCTTTGAAGGAGGAAGTTGGAGAAACGGTGGAGGAGGTGCCTCCACTTGTTGTAGAAGTCCTTAAGGAGAATAAGGATGTAATGCCCGCGGAGCTACCAAAGAAGTTGCCTCCCCGCAGGGAGGTAGACCACAAGATTGAGTTGGAGGTTGGAGCCAAGCCACCGACAAAGGCACCATATCGGATGGCTCCACCCGAGCTCGAAGAGTTGAGGAGGCAGTTACAAGAGCTGCTTGAGGATGGGATGATCAGACCGTCGAAGGCACCATTCGGCGCACCGGTGCTCTTTCAGAAGAAGGATGGAACCTTGCGTTTATGCACAGACTACCGGGCGCTGAACAAGGTAACCATCAAGAACAAGTACCCCGTACCCTTGATTGCTGACTTATTTGATCGATTAGGAAGTGAAAGAATATATACGAAGATGGATTTACAAAAGGGCTACCACCAAGTACGAATTGCTGAAGGGGACGAGCCTAAAACTACATGCGTAACAAGGTACGGATCATTCGAGTGGTTGGTAATGGCATTTGGCCTAACCAACGCACCCGCTACATTTTGTACATTGATGAACCAGATTTTTCATCCCTACTTGGACAAATTTGTGGTAGTATACTTGGACGACATCGTCGTCTATAGTAACTCAATGGAGGAGCATACTAAACATCTTCACATAGTGTTTCAAGTGCTGCGGGAGAATGAACTCTATGTGAAACGGTCAAAGTGTTCCTTTGGGCAAGAGGAGGTACACTTTCTTGGGCATGGCCAACTAAAGATGGACATGGACAAGGTGCGGGCGATTGTCGAATGGGAGCCGCCGACAAAGGTGACGGAGCTGAGATCATTCCTTGGATTGGTGAACTACTATCGACGATTCATTATGGGGTATTCAAAGAGAGCAGTACCACTTACAGAGCTGCTCAAGAAGGAGAAAGCTTGGAGCTAGACTGAGGAATGCCAACAAGCTTTTGAAGACTTGAAGAAGGCTGTGAGCATGGAACCCGTGCTTGCACTCCCGGACTTTGAAAAGAAGTTTGAACTACACACCGATGCATCCAACTTTGCTATCGGAGGAGTATTGATGCAGGAGGGACATCCACTTCCCTTTGAAAGCCGCAAGTTGATTGAGGCAGAGCGGCGATACACGATGCAAGAGAAGGAGATGACGACCATCATATATTGCTTGCATGTATGGAGACATTACCTGCTGGGAGCACCGTTCCTAATCAAGACCGACAATGTGGTGACCACATATTTTCAAACCCAGAAGAAATTGTCGGCCAAGCAAGCTAGGTGACAGGATTTCCTAGCGGAGTTTGACTTTGTCCTGGAACATAAACCAGGCAAAGCCAATGTGGTGGCAGACACACTGAGCCGCAAGGCACAGCTGGCAGCAATCTCAATGGCAAAGAGCGATCTCTTGGAACAGATAAAGAGCGGTCTGAATGAGGATTCAGTGGCTAAGGAAATCATGCTCTTAGCTATAGAGGGTCGAACAAGGAGATTTTGGGTAGATGATGGGCTACTCTACACCAAAGGAGGAAGGTTATACATTCCAAAGTGGGGAAATCTGCGAAGGAATTTGATCAAGGAGTGCCACGACACCAAGTGGGCTGGACATCCGGGGCAAAAAGCGCACTCTAGCGTTGATGGAGGATTCTTACTATTGGCCGCAGATGAGGGACAACATTGAGTTATATGTGAAGACATGTCTTGTTTGCCAACAAGACAAGGTGGAGAACAAACAACCGGAGGGACTCTTGGAGCCACTACCCATACCAGAGTATCCATGGGAGACGGTGACGCTTGACTACATCAATACATTGCCCAAATCTGAAGGTTGCGGTTCTATCTTGGTAGTGGTAGACCGCTTCTCTAAATACGTCACTTTTTTACCAAGTGTGAAAGATACAACGACGGAAGAGACGGCGCGACTATTCTTCAAACACGTAGTTAAGTATTGGGGGTTGCCGAAGAATATTGTGAGTGACCGGGACCCTCGCTTCACGGGGAAGCTATGGACGGAGCTTTTCAAATTACTTGGGTCGGAATTAAACTTCTCCACCAGCTTCCACCCTCAATTAGATGGACAAACGGAGAGGGTAAACGCCTTGTTAGAGTGCTACTTAAGGCACTTTGTGAGTGCTAATCAAAAGGATTGGGCAAAACTTATGGATGCAGCACAATTTTCTTATAATCTGCAGCGGAGTGAAGCCACGGGGCGGAGTCCATTTGAGCTTGCCACGGGGAGACAGCCTCTCACACCTGAAACATTAGCAACTACCACCGATGATGGGAGAAGCCCAGGAGCTTGGAGGATGGCTAAGTCATGGGAGGAGCATGCCGACTTATCAAGATCATGCTTAGAGAAGGCCCGCAAAAAGATGAAGAAGTGGGCCGATGCAAAGCGAAGGAAGGTGGAGTATACAGTGGGAGACATGGTGATGGTAAAACTCTTACCCCAACAGTTTAAAGCCTTGCGCAGTGTACACAAAGGTTTGGTGAGGAAATACGAGGGCCCATTCCCGGTAGTGGCAAAGGTGGGAAAGGTTTCCTATCGCCTTGACTTACCTAGCTCGATGAAGATCCATCCGGTTTTTCATGCAAGTATGCTCAAGCCATACCATAGAGATGATGAAGACATTCAAAAAGGGGAGTCAAAAAGGGCACCTCCAGTGGTGACCAAGTCTTTTGACAAAGAAGTAGAAGAGGTGCTCACAAAAAGAGTGGTCCGAAGAAGAGGTGTGCCACCATGCACACAATATCTGATCAAGTGGAAGAGATTGCCTGAGTCCGATGTTACATGGGAGACAATAGAAGACTTATGGCAATTCAAGGACATCCTTCAGCAGTACGAGGTGACGAGGACGTCACCAGGATAGGTGGAGGAGGATGTCACGGATCTGTATTTGGGTGCTTTTGGGGGTTAATATCTCGGGATGATTCCAGAGAAATCCAGAAGCTTGTACATGGTAGAAAATTCTAGATAAGTCATGATCATGTATATACTAGATTTGTATAGAACACTCTAGAATGATAATGGTCTAGAACCTTCTATGTTTTGGAGGGAAACCTCTTTGGGGCCTATAAAAGGGGAATCCCCCCTCATTTGTAATCATCCAAGTTTGGAGAAACAATAGAGTTCTTTGAGTTTCCTTTGCAATTGTGAGTTCCCTTGAGTTCTACTTTGCATCCTTTCTTCATCACCACCTAGTTCTTGCAGGAGAGGCTAACTTAGCTTGGTTACGCGGAGTGGCAAGGAGGAGCTAAGGTCGCACGTGAGCTTGGAAGAAGACAAGTCCGTGACACCGCGCTCCACGTGATTCGATACTCGGTGGGGAAACTCATCGTTTTATATTACTTCGACCGATGCACTGCCGACGTTATTCCGCCAGGATAACGGTCGTTGTAGCCAGCGTTCAAGTTTTTGGCGCCGTTGCCGGTGGATTTAATCAGAAGGTCTAGGAAAGGATTTACCTAAGTTTGACTAAGTATTTTTGTTTAAAAATTTTTAATCTCTTGTTTTTCTATTTTAATTTCACCTACAAGCTCGCACTTGTGTTTATTTTCTTGTGTAGAGAGTCAATTTATAATTATTTTGTTGAATCCATCTCCACACCAATATGTATGCTTATCAAAATTGTGAATGGTGGAGCATATAATTATGGCAGTGATGAGTGTTATGTGAGAGGTCGCAGTTATAACAGTTATGGCGCGTTCTATGGAGTATCCACCTCATATGGATCTTCATACGATGAACTTACTTTTTATAACTATGTGCCTCTAGTACAAGCGTTGCCTTCTTCGGTAGGCTTGGTTTCCACGAAGCGTAAGTCCACTTGGAAGCTTTGCTTGTTTTGTCAGTCTGGATCACGCATTGAAGGATTGCGCTCAATTAAGGCCACAATGGAGGAGGATGACACCCAATATCATATTCCCATCATCCTCCACTCATTGCCCTCTCCTTCATATGCTGATGAGATATATTTAGTGCCCCTATATCTTATTGGGATTTGGGAGTGCTGCATATCCCTCAATTAGCATCGTCGTTGATCCGGACGATGACCTGGATTTGCACATTCCTTTTCCTGGCACTTCATCCCCTCCTTTGGATTCACCCTTGGAGGATTAGTCTCACATTTTTTTTTCTGATGCTGCTATTAGTAGTTTTATCCATCCTATCATTTCTGACTCTTCTACTCATGATTCTTTTGATCCTATCGATATTGTTGTTGCATTGCAAGAGGGGCGCGGGGAACCCGAAGTCAAACCGAGTTGCATTGAGGAGGATATACTCCTTAGTGTGGAAGTCCCTACTTCCCCGGCAGAGGATGAAATTCAACTAATCACCGAAGTTCCCTCCAACTTACCTGACTCCTGTGATGCTGGGTAGTGTGCTGACAATGATCAATGCGATGAGCTTGATGGAAGTGATTCCGGGATCACTCCCTCCATAAGTAATTCTTCTTCTATTTCAATTTCAGTTTTTATTCCTGAATCCCATACATTGCTTGCTCCTCTGCAAGACAATGTCGTGCCTGATCCATTTATTTGCAATTATGTTGCTGACATTGCTTTGCAGAAGTCACAAGCATGGGCAACGAATGTTGCCCAAATTTCTTTTCTGATTAGGGATGCTAGGAGTCTCTCTGACTCTTTCTCCCTCTCCCTCATCCCACTTAAAATTTTGATTTTGGGGAAAAAAGAGAAGATGGTTTACGTTGGTATAATTTACCAATGCAAGAATTGTCTTTGATTCCTGAGCACTTCTACTTCTCTACGCCAATTAGTTAGGAGGTAATGAAATTAGAATAAGTCTTGCTGGGAGACAATAAACCCAGTACTTATCCTTTATTTTTCATTTAAAATGCTAATTCTACTTCTAGTTTATTTTTTGTGTATGTTTTTCATTTTCTTTCAGGTGTTGATTGTGCCACCCCATTGTGCGTACCCTGGTTTGCGAGCAATTTTGGATTTCACCCTCGTGGTGCTTCCTAAACCCGAGTATTCTCGCTCTAATCTTGCATTTTTTTCTTTAGTCTATCTAATTTAGTTGTTAGAAATAATTGCGACGTATTGAGGACAATGCTAAATTTAAGTGTGGGGGAGTGATATGTTTAATCGATTACCATTTTACTTGCTTTGCATCTCTAGTTCATTTTGTTTTTAAAGAAATTTAATGCTATGATGTAATGTGTTGAGTGCACCATAGTTTTTTTTATGCTCTGCTTCCTTGTATAACTAACTAAACTTGATTGTCAATTGATTGAGTTATAATTGTTGTTATTACATTTTCATAACCTTTAGTCTCACTTTGATTTCTTTTAAAAAAATTGCCTTTGTTAAGTTAAGTCGAATTTGATTTAGATTACCCTTCAAATTTGCAAAATATGTTATTTTCTTATTTATTTCATGTCATATGTATGGATTTATGTGGTTTGTGTAGTAGTGGTAGATTGCCATACAGATGAATTCTTGTCCCATTATAATCGGGAAATCTATTATGATTCCTAGAATTTACCCCAATGCTATCTTTGAGACGTTCATAGATGGGCTTATGTGTGGAATAGGATCTAGGCCTTCATCTGGATAGTTTGAGTCATTTGCACCCTACCAATTCTATTCTCACCATTGCTTACCCACGTTGAGCCTACACTGGTTCCTTTTGTTTAGCACCATCACTCATAATCACCAAGGCCATATAGCTTTCCTTCCTCACAATTAAGCTTTGAGTTCATATATTTCCATGTTTGTGTTGATAAAAGTTTGATTATGTGATTTGAGTTGGATACAAAATTTGTTAAGGGATGAGAGGATAAGATTCATCATCCCTATTGCGGTGAAGAAAAAAAACTTATAAATGGGGTGAGAGGATAATTCGCCCTCAATTCAAAAATTATTTGTAAGTGTTGAAAATATGTGATTGTCTCCTTGGTATTGTGGTTTTAGCTCAAAATTTTTGAACTCCATATTTCTATGAATAAGTTTGGGGGAGTTCACTTCAGTTACATCTTCATGTGGTGAGTTGTTTTTTTGTATGACTCAACATCATTGCTTAAGTGTGAAGCCATTCATGTTTATCTTTGACCACCTCACCTTAAGCCTAAGCCTAATGTTTTTTCCTAATTAAGCCCTAGTGATGCTATGCATAAACCTCATTGGTGTTTTGGAGAGGATGTATAAGGGAAAGCTTATGGGCGTTATCAATGGTGGATTTCATTGCGGGTTTCTTAGGAATAATCGGGCACGAATCCTGATATAACGACAATTTAGCTTTCTCATGTTAATGAAGTACTTATGCATGCTTAACTTAAAATTTAATTTTCTTTGCTTATGTGAAGAATCCGTAATTTTATTTCAAATTCGATTTGCTTAGCTAATGTAGTTTGTTTCTTTGTTTTCAAATTTTGAGATTAGATTGCTATGTTCATACAATGCAGCACTAGTGCTTAATAAGTTTTATTCCCTGGTGAGTGTGGTTTACTCGAGATGAGCAAACATTTAAGTCTAAGGGTATTTGATGCGTGCTTTTGATCCCTTGTTTTCCCCTGCAATTCTTTAATTAATCGTTCAATTACATATTAGTTTTGTATGTAATACACTCCTTTTGTGTTTAATGAAAATCTGGTATGCTTGGATGTGTCTTTCTACAGGTGTGGACTTTTGAGTGTGCCCGGGGACTATATGTCAAAAATTGCTCACGTACGCCCATGCGCTTTACGGCGCACGCGCATGCATCTCCTATTCCCTTGGCCGCTGTCTAATTCTCTATTTGAATTCGCGCGCGCGTGCGCGCACATACATTTGTGTGGGTACGCTCATTTCATGTTGGTTTTGCTGAATTTGGGATGATCCGTATTTGCGTGTGCGATATTTCCGCACGCGCGTGCGCACACGTTTAATTCCCGTGCGTGTCCTGGGCTCCCAATTTCTATTTTGCTTAATACTGCACGCACGCGCGTGCACCTCTTTTTTCCAGATTGCATATATATATATGCTATGCGCGATTTTAGGTGAGGGAGATCAGTGGGGAGCACCGTTTTTGGTCTTTCTTCACTCAAGTGCACTAGGGCTTCGCCCCTACGTCTTGTCCAACCTTCTTAAGCATTCTAAATGTGAAAAAGGTGATTGCAAGGCTTCCATTGGAGCTTCAAGTCGGAGCACTTGACGTGGAGGTGAACAAACCAGAGAGAAGACGAGCAACTTTGGGAGGTGGTGACAACACGCCTGAATCTCAGATGGCAGCCAAGGGGTTGTGCGGGAACCGGGATTATAAGTTCTTGCTTGTTTCCCCTTATGCCCGAGGAATAGTCTCTCGTTTCCTCTATATCAGGGAGTGGTAACTTGTATATTACCCTTCTCTTTTAGAATACCTATATCTTATTGAGGTGCATTCTAATGCATCTACCCACCATGACCATTGTGTGTAGATGTTCATAGGTGCACTTTCTATTGTTGATGGTGTGGATGAGATATTGATGTTATTGTTGTGTTCTTATTCATGTGCTTGTAATCTGAGCTTGTGAATTGTTGTTCTTGTTGAGCTAGTGAGCAAAGTGAGAGCGAAGTGGTGAAGATGACCCACATTGAGATAGTGCAAAGCGGTGAAGGCGACCCGCGGTGTGTGTGAAGCGGTGTTGGCGACCCACACCTTTGCGTAGTTTTCTTTTCTTGTGGTAGTTGCTAGGAAAACCCTTTTATAATTATTTGCTTAGCTAGCCCATGGTTTAGGGCGTTCTTGTATTTTCACCCACGCTCAACGTGATTCGATACTCGGTGGGAAAAATCATCATTTTATATTACTTCGACCAGTGCATTGCCGACGTTATTCCGCCAGGATAACGGCCGTTGTAGCATGCGGCCAAGTGTCCAAATATGGAGGTCATCCATTTTTGAAATATTTGTGGTGCATTTTTCTAACCGAACGGTATAAGAAGCCATTCCAAGAGTCTTTGAGCGCAACTAAAGACCATTAGTTCAATCAAATTTTTATCTTCAAGCTTTATTTGCCAAAAACCAGATTTAACATCAAAAATTGCTGGTCGAGCACATCAAAACTGCAAGAACACAGCAGCAACACGCAAGAAAGGCAAGGCCACCACCTCTAATGGACTCTCCTTACAAAGTCGATCAAGGAGGAGCAGCTATCGAGCAAGGGGGAGGAGGATCGGAGGAGCCCTAAGCAGTAACCAGCCTGTCAAAAGCTTCAGGAGGCGGATCGGCAAGGAGCTGATAAGAGAATACACCATTGCTTAATGGCCACCAATAATATAGTTTATTCATTCAGGACTGGTCAACCAATAGCAGCCAACTAAAGGACTTCACCCAATCACTCAAACCAGCTAGCCAAGCACATAAACCCAACAATCGGACCACTTGGAGCCCCTAGTAAATGCTTAGTCACATAAATAATCCCATGAGCCACCACCATTTCATACATTAACATGTACATGGAGACGTAAATTAAATCAAATAAAATAACAAAATGAAACGAACATCGCAAAATCTTAGAAAAAACTTGAACCTCAAAATTAAACGTGCGACGTCGAACCGACACTGAATTTCTTTTTTCATTATAGGGGAAGTAGTCTATTCTTTTCTTATATTTCAAAATATATTACAATATTTAATACAAGATCGGGTTCGGGTCTTACACGCCGCCCCCAATTACTTTTCGCACGGGCTTTGCCTGTGGTCACTGACATTTTTTAATCTCATTTTGGAAAGGAAATATTGAGTTCATTCACTTCATCGATGAAATAAGCAATTTGCATTTATAGTCCACAATAATAACACAAACAAAGGACAGAGAATCAAACAACTTCAATAAAAAAGTAATACCAGATAATATGCCGCACAAAGAAAGGAATAAGAAATGAGAAAGAGAACATGATTTCGGGACTATGATACACAGTTAACATAGAAAATAAATAACATTGATTGCAAACATTATGTTTACGCAACTAAAAGACCTGCATATATTTCTGCCACCGATGTAAACAATCAAAACCTGCAAATATGCACAAAAAATACATCATATTCCCGCAGTTGAATCCATACCAAAATATTGACATCCCCTTCCGATCCAGCATTCCAAACCCTAATGTTGAAAGTTTCATTCAGTGGCCTTGGGAGATCCTGTTTCGATCAAAGATGTAGGAAAAAACCCAATAAATAACAGGATCTAATGTGTTAAAGCAACAATATTCGGAGCATGGTATATGTTCTTTGTTAGGTGTTACCTCCTAAGCATATCGTAAACAAAACTCCACCCGTCTCCCGCACTCATGCCATTTGACACTGCCGGTATAATTAGCCTAAAACCTTCAACTTCAATACGCGGAACATCACGCCACCTGGTTGTACCCACTTTGCAAATTTCATCGGAGCATTCATAATCGTTGTTGGTGGTAACAGTGATATTGCAGTTTTTACCTTCTGAGACTGACAGACTAGAGAAACAAATGATATATTTGAGGTAAATGATAGTATTTAACATCTAATACTATTTTAGAGTATTTAAAATGCACCAAATTAGATCTGTACACTATAAAGCCCTTATGTTGGACTGACCCACCCCGGTTTGGCAACGATGATGATGCCTCCGATTGATTTTGGTCTGCCATCTGCATGTTCTAGATGAAGCAAATCACTAATTATAAAGAAATTGAAGACGAAATTTGACAATATTGTGTTTAGCTGTGAGTTGTTGATAAGGAAAGCCATGTTTTTGGTAGTTTATATTGTTAATATGTACAGGAAAAAAATGAGAAGTGCTTGTATGTATTTGCATCAATCTATTTCATAATTAACTATTAATTGTACATGCAAATTACATTTTGGGTGCATTTATTATTTGTGTCTGCATGAATATGTGCATAATGTATAATGTTGAGGAATGTATTTGCATCAATCTATTTCATAATGAACTATTAATTGTACATGCAAATTACATTTTGGGTGCATTTATTATTTATGTGTCTGCATGAATATGTGCATAATGTATAAAGTTGAGGAAAGTAAAAAGAAAAAATCCAAACCGAGCAAAAACCAAAACATCAACTCCTAGAAAAAAATGAAAGAGATATGAAATTGGGCTTGGCTGTCCTCCCCAAGCTGAAAATGCTATAGTCAGCATTAAAACAATGAAAGAAAAAATAAGATGAGATATGACGATGATAATACCAATGTAATAATGCAATGACGGTAATACTAATATTAATACAACGCTCACCCCATGCATATTATATTACTGAGAATTTGTCAATCTTCTCGTAATAAGATCAAATATCTCCTTGTAGACGATGTTTTTAGTGTACACGCCTACATGACCATCGACCGTACAGTTTTTGACCAAAATCTTTATTGTAATTTCGGAGACCCCCGCAACAATGCAACGCATTGTTGGCCGTGACTGAACACGTGATTTTACAGATAAATTCTGACATTACCAATTGTCTGGCCCTGAGACTTGTTAATTGTAAGTGCGAAACTTAAACACACTGAAAATTGCTTCCTTGTCAATTCGAACAACATTCTGGCATCTTCCGCACTTTTGAGTGGTATGCGTGGAAGAAACACTCTGAGGCCCCTGAATCTACCTCCAAGTATATCTTCTTCGATGACATTTCTACCAAAGCTTCTACATATAAGCCTTGTGCCATTGCACAATCTGATTTTTGGGTCGACGTTTCAGAGAAGCATAATAGGTGCGCCTTTTTTCAAGGTCAACTTGTGTGGAGGTAGATTTTCTGGATTAATACAGTTTAATTGTTAAGGTAGGTATAAGTTTCTAAAATCATCACCGACAGAGTCAAAAAGTAGTGAGTAATCTCCACTCCAGGAAAAAGATGTAGACATTTTGCATTTAGCTTGTTGACATCCTCGTTAAGGGGAGTAACGAGTGCTCTTGTCTCCATATAAGTAGCGTCATTGGAGTTAAAGTTTTGTTCCCTTAAATTAAGGAAAACATAATTTATTAAGTTGACAATAAAGTTCTCTCCTTCCCACGACATAACCATATTGTCAGGAATTCGAATCATGTCATCGGCAATGCAAGACTCTTTCCCATTCCCAACCCTAAGTAAGAACTCAGAGAATTGAACATCATTTCGGGCTCTCATATTGTCTGTTAATCGCAGTAAATGGATATCCGCCCTAAAAATGATTCAATGATGCTAGCACGAATTATTTATAGTTTGGTACCATTGAATACTACAGGTAGAACCTGACGAAAATCTCATCCCAGATAATTACTTTCCCACCGAATGGTTTCTCGTTCCCCAGCACATCCCGAAAAGTATGATCAACGACTTCAAAAGTTTTTCGATGCGCCATAGGAGCTTCATCCCAAATAATTGCAGACGCCCGTTCAATTAATACACACATTTCAAATTGTTTACTGATATCACAAAAATATTTTTTATCGAGGTTGATAGGAATTTTCAGTTTAGAATGAGTGGTGCCCCCACCCGGAAGCAAGTTTGCTGCAATGCCCGATGAGGCAGTAGCTAGAACAATGTTCCCCTCGTGTCGTAATGTCGACAATAATGATCAATATATAAATGTTTTACCAGTTCCTCCGGGTCCATCCACAAAGAATACCGTACCCTTATGTCTTATGTAATCACTAATAATGTTGAAATCAACAAGTTGGCCGTCATTAAGATTGTTGACTGCAGCTAAATCGTCGGATGCCATAGGGATAGATATTTCGTCGTCGATTAGGCTCGAAATGTTAGGAAAATCATGCATGTCTCCACATGTGCGAGACAAGTCAAAAGCTAGTGTACTTTTATTATATTGATGAAGTATGGTATCCAAATCATGAAGTAATTTGTTTGTTAAAAAGTAATATTTGTAGTGCTTGTACTCGCATAATCTTCAATCATAGCAGAGAAATTATCATTCCACAATGTTTGGACACCAGTTGGTTCACAATACAGTAAAATAGTTGCAAAGAGTCTTTGCAGAGCGGCTGGCATTTTGAAGCCTCGTGCCTCCTCCAAGCAATTAGAAATGCTACTGTCTTCTTCGAGAAGCCCCAGAAGCTCAACAGTCTCCTTGAATGTTGCACAATTTTGACCATTAACTCTGCGTAGGTGCTCGAACGACTTGGGAGCAGGAATGTGATTCAACAAAAGGAGAAGATAGAATCTTTCACCCTCAGCGGGCAATACGACGTATAACCGGACACAACTTTCCGATCCCTGGACCTTCTTATCCACTTCCATACTGTGATTAACCATCTATAGTGTTTTGCAAAATCATTGTAGTAATATGCAGTTTCCTCGAGATCGTCATTATATATTTTGAAAAATTCGGTTAATATTGTTTTGGAATTCCGATCGTCAGCCAACACTTCTGAAATAGATTGGTTAATCCGATACTGAACTTTATGCTAATTAGGCAAGTGGATCTGAAGACGCACTACCGATGGGTAGGTTTGATACATTTGGAACTTGAATAATTTCTATAATGCTTAAGGTGCACAAATCCAACGACCCTACACATACTTACTGATGTATAAGGGCCCGGACTAGGTTTCATTCGAGGTGCGACCAAGTCCAATCTATGATGAAGTCAGTAAGTATGCGGACGACCGTTGGATTTGTGCACCAGAAGCACTATGGAAATTATTCAAGTTCCACATGTATCAAACCTACCCGTCGATAGTGCGTCTTCAGATCCACTTGCCTAATAAACATCAAGTTCAGTATCAGATTAACCAATCTGTTTCAGAAGTGTTGGCTGACGAACGGAATTCCAAAATTATGTTAACCGAAATTTTCAAAATATACAATGACGGTCTCGAGGAAACTACATATTTGTACATTGATTTTGCAAAACACTATAGATGGTTAATCGCAGCCCGAAAGTGGATAAGAATGTTCAGGGATCAGAAAGTTGTGGGCCGGTTATACGCCGTATCGCCCGCTGAGGGTGAAAGATTCTGTCTTCGCCTTCTGCTGAATCATATTCCTGCACCCAAGTCGTTCAAGCACCTACGCAGAGTTATCGGTCAAAACTGTGTAACATTCAAGGAGACTGCTGAGCTTCTGGGGCTTCTCGAAGAAGACAATAACATTTCTAATTGCTTGGAGGAGGCACGAGGCTTCAAAATGCTGGCCGCTTTGCGGAGACTCTTTGCAACAATTTTACTGTATTGTGAACCAACTGACGTCCGAACATTGTGAAATGATAATTTCTCTGCTATGATTGAAGATTATGTGAGTACAAACAATACAAATATTACCTTTTTAACAAATAAATTACTTCATGATTTGGATACCATACTTCATCAATATAATAAAAGTACACTAGCTTTTGAGTTGCCTCGCACATGTGGAGACATGCATGATTTTCCTAACATTTCAAGCCTAATCGAAGACGAACTGTCTATCCCTGTGTCATCCGACGATTTAGCTGCAGTCAATAATCTTAATGACGATCAACTTGCTGCTTTCAACATTATTAGTGAATACATAAGACATAAGATGAATGTGGTATTCTTTGTGGATGGACACAGAGGAACTGGTAAAATATTTATATATCGATCATTATTGTCGACATTTCGACATGAGGGGAACATTGTTCTAGCTACTGCCTCATCGGGCATTGCAGCAAACTTGCTTCCGGGTGGGGGTACCACTAATTCTAAATTGAAAATTCCTATCAAATTCGATAAAAAACTTTTCTGCGATATCAGTAAACAATCTGAAATGCGTGTATTAGTTGAACGGGCATCTGCAATTATTTGGGATGAAGCTCCTATGATGCATCGAAAAACTTTTGAAGCCGTTGATCGTACTTTTCGGGATGTGTTGGGGAACGAGAAACCATTTGGTGGGAAAGTAATTATCTTGGGAGGAAATTTTCGTCAGGTTATGCCAGTTGTAATCAATGGTACCAAACTACAAATAATTCGTACTAACATCATTGAATCATTTTTGTGTGCGGATATTCATTTACTGCGATTAACATACAATATGAGATCCCGAAACGATGTTCAATTCTCTGAGTTCTTACTTAGGGTTGGGGATGTGAAGGAGCCTTGCGTTGCCGATGACATGATTCAAAATCCTGACAATATGGCTATGCCGTGGGAAGGAGAGAACTCTATCGTCAACTTAATAAATTATGTTTTCCCTAATTTAAGGTTACAAAACTTTAACTTCAATGACCCCACTTATATGTAGACAAGCGCACTCATTACTCCCCTTAACGAGGATGTCAACAAGCTAAATGCAAAGTGCGTACATCTTTTTCCTGGACTGGAGACTACTTACTACTCTTTTGACTCTGTTGGTGATAATTTTAGAAACTTATACCTACATGAACTATTAAACTCTGTTAATCCGGGAAATCTACCTCCACACAAGTTGACCTTGAAAAAAGGCGCACCTATTATGCTTCTCCAAAACGTCGACCCAAAAATCAAATTGTGCAACGACACAAGGCATATATGTAGAAGCTTTGGTAGAAATTTCATCGAAACAGATATCCTTGGAGGTAGATTTAAGGGCCTCAGAGTGTTTCTTCTACGCATGCCACTCAAAAGTGCGGAAGATGCCTGAATGCCGTTTGAATTGACAAGGAAGCAATTTCCAGTGCATTTAAGCTTCGCACTTACAATTAGCAAGTCCCAGTGCTAGACAATTAGTAATGTCGGAGTTTCTTTGCCAAATCACGTGTTCCGTCACGACCAACTATACGTTGCATTGCCGCGGGGGGTCTCCGAAATTACAACAAAAATTTTGGTCAAGAACTGTACGGTCGATGGTCATGCATGCGTGTACACTAAAAACATCGTCTACAAGGAGATATTTGATCTCATTACGAGAAGATTGACAAATTCTCAGTAATATAATATGCATGAGGTGAGCGTTGTATTAATATTCGTACTACCGCCATTGCATTATTACATTGGTATTATCATCGTCATATCTCATCTTATTTTTCTCATCATATTTCATTGTTTTGTGCTTCACCAATGCTCTGGATGCTGAATGAAGGAAGCATGGGTATGTGCACATAAATCAAAATGGATTCTTGGGTCTGCCCTCTCTGATGTCTTTGGCTTTGATTTGAGGGCATGATTCCGCAGCAAACGCAACTGTATAGGGGGTCACTATTTCAGTGGTACTCTGTGAGCAGCCACTTTGTGCATTTATTGTCAAAGGTTAGGTCTTTCTCCTCTGAGAGAAGCCACTTTGTGTATAGTGCCAAAGGTTAGGTCTGTTTCCAATCTTCCCCCGCCCATACCCCCAATGATTGGGGACTATATGGGTTCTGTTGTTGTTTTAATGCTGACTATATCATTTTCGGCTAGGGGAGGATGACCAAGCCCGATTTCATCTCTTTCATTTTTTCTCGGAGTTGATGTTTTGGTTTGTGTTCATTTGCTTGGTTTGGATTTTTTCTTTTTACTTTCCTCAACATTATACATTATGCACATATTCATGCAGACACATAAATAATAAATGCACCCAAAATGTAATTTGCATGTACAATTAATAGTTCATTATGAAATAGATTGATGCAAATACATACAAGCACTTCTCATTTTTTTTCCTGTACATGGTAACAATATAAACTACCAAAAAAATGGCTTTCCTTATGAACAACTCACAACTAAACACAATATTGTCAAATTTCTTCTTCAAATTCTTGATAATTAGTGATTTTCTTCATCTCAAACTTGCAATGGCAGGCCAAAATCAATATGAGGCATCGTCATTGTTGCCACACCGGGGTGGGTCAGTCCAACGTAAGGGCTTTATAGTGTACAGATCTAATTTGGTGCATTTTAAATACTCCAAAATAGTATTAGATGTTAAATACTATCATTTATCTCAAATTTATCATTTATTTCTCAGGTCTGCCAGTCTCAGAAGGTAAAAACTGCAATACCACTGCTACCACCGACAACGATTATGAATACTACGATGAAATTTGCAAAGTGAGTATCCAGGTGGTCTGATGTTCCGCGTATTGAAATTGAAGGTTTTAGGCTAATTATACCGGCAGTGCCAAATGGCATTGGTGCGAGAGACGAGTGAAATTTTGTTTACGATATGATTAGGAGGTAACACCTAACAAAGAACCTATACCATGCTCCGAATATTATTGTTTTAACTTTTAACACATTATGTCCTGTTATTTATTGGTTTTTTCTTACATCTTTGATCGAAACAGGATCTCCCAAGACCACTGAATGAAGCTTATAACAAAAGGGTTTGAATTGTTGGATCGGAAGGGGATGTCAATATTTTGGTACAGATTCAACTGCGGGAATATGATGTATTTTTGTGCATGTTTGTAGGTTTTGATTGTTAACTTTGGTTGCAGAAATATAGGCAGGTCTTTTAGTTGCGTAAAAATAATGTTTGCAATCAATGTTATTTATTTTCTTTGTTAACTGAGTATCGTAGTCCCGAAATCATGTTCTCTTTCTCTTTTCTTATTCCTTTCTCTGTACCGCATATTATCTGGTATTACTTTTTTATTGAAGTTGTTTGATTCTCTGTCCTCTGTTTGTGTTATTATTGTGGATTATAAATGCAAATTGCTTATTTCATCGATGAAGTGAATGGACTCAATATTTCCTTTCCAAAACGAGTTTAAAATTGCCAGGGACCACAGGGGGGGGGGGGAGTGGAGAGAGAAAGAAAGAGGAGAAAGAAAGAGGTGAGATAAATGTGTGGGAACCACGCATGGATGTTGGCGCATCCCGCCTGGATGCGGGCGAAACCCGCCCGAGAGCAGTGAAAATGGGCGCAACACGGCCTTTATGCGGGCAAAGGCCGCCCGAGAGCATCGAGCACGGGCGTAGCCCGTGCGTAGATGCTCGTGTGTGTGTGTGTATATATAACATAATACAAGTGAAACAGAAGAATATTTATACAAAGAGCAACCATTTAAATGGAATGCCGCAACAGATCCATTGAGCAGAAAATCTGTGCCATTAGTACCATTTCTTTTATTGGATGGAAACATGTAGGGAATGACATGGTTCGTCTCGGTGTAGTTTTGCATATTTTAAAATCATACCAATCATGGTAAGCCTTTCCATGTTGGCATGGTTCATCTTGTATGTATGATGTTTTCTAATACACTAACCATAGAGCTTTTCAGAGATGAAACATCAAGTAAATAATACAATTGATAAACACCAAGCATAATGCAACAATCATTAAGATGAGAAATCAACATCCTTTTAAACTAGAGAACTGAAAGCATAATGCCCCAATATCATTTGGCTCTCTTGAATCTTGATTGCACTTTTTGTTACAACTTATTTGTGTGGCCAATTAATAAAATTAGTGTGAGCTTGTATGTTGTGTCGAGCTTGTATTTTATCTTCAAATCTTCAATTGTAGTTTTAATCAGTTAATTAGTCTGCATAATATTTCTGGCATGAAACACCAAAATTTTATTTTATAAATTGTAGTCTTATAAAATTCTCTGTATAATTCAAGATATGTATACTTCATTTGTTTCCACATTAATTTATAATTATATTTAAATAATATTTTTTTTTAAAAACGTTTCCCGTATCCTAGCTTTTTGAAAAATCACGTTTCCCGTATCCGTTTCGTATCATATCCCGTCTCCTGCTACATATGTGGTTGGGAACACTTCCAAAAGACTTGGGAGAAATCTACGATTATTTTTTACCGATGTTCTGCGATAATAAATCTGCTATCTACATATCTAAAAATTCCATGTTTTATGAAAAAATAAAACATGTTGAAGTTGATTGTAACTTCATCAGAGCAGAAGTTATCAAAAAACAAATACGCACTATGTTTGTTTCTTCAGATAAAGAGTTGGCCGACGACTTCACAATCCAGTTTCTTCATTTTTTACGGATATTTGTGCTAACCTGAGAATGATTGATATATATATGCTCCAGCTTGAGTGGGAGCGTATTTATAGCTCACATAGGGACCCATTGTATTTTTTCTTCTTATATTTAGTGTCACATCTCCAAATGTACATTATTTTTCCTCCTCTACTCTATCTAAAGAGGGGAGCTTCCATGTAATAATTTAAATTTTTTGAAATAATATTTATTTAATATTTCAAATTCTCACATTATCAATATCTCAATTATTTGTGATAAATTGTGATTGTTCACAATTTCAAAATATTTCTATTTAATCAATTGTCTCTTAATTTTGCATGATTGACACATTTATGTGCATTTTATTAAGGCGATCTAGTTGTTTGCCAGCATGCATTTACATTTAATTAGGTCAGTGTTGAATCCTTTAGTCTTATCCTGCATCAGCAGACCATATGAAACTTCGTGCCATTTATCATGTTTTTTTCCGCATTGGTTAAAAAGATTAAATATATAATGATAGTGGAAAATCTCACACCACCATCTTAGCCAAAGTATTAAAGGACTGCCTGGTGGAAGAGGGCATAACATTGAGGGCTTCCATAGAAGGGAGTAGTGAGTTTGTGTTACGGTTGCGCGTGCCGACAAGACACACACACGCCGACGAGATGTCGTGGCGAGTCCACATGCGGAGGAAGACGATGACGAGTCCGTCTGGAGGAGGAGAGACCGAAGGCGTGTTGCCGACATGATTATCTTATTTGCATTCTGCTATGTTATTTTCTATTTGTGTACGCTTTATTATTCACAATGCTTTTGTTATTCGCACCCCACACCTATAAGTGATTGTGCTGTACTCTTTTTCATTACGCTTGGATATATGGAAATTAGGGCTGCTCCCTAGTTTTTCTTCTCTTTTCCTCTTTCCTCTTTCTCACATTCGCCGGTCCTTCCCCTTGCTGGATTCCTTTACGGGATCGTATCAATTTGGTCTGACCTGCCTCACCGCTAGCCATCTAGCCGCCGGTGTTCAAAATCGCGCATCGTCGACTTCCCTCGCATCCCGGTTCCGCCTGCGTACGCGATCTGCTTCCCAATCCGAACAGCTCCTAGCGTCGGACCACCGTTTCCGCTTCCTTCCGCGTCTACGTCCGACGACGCACGACTTCCAGCGCTTGTGTGACAGCCGATCAGCAGTTTCCGCCCGATCTGTCGCAGGAAGGCCGCCGAAACGCCGATCTCCGTCAGCTCCACCCCAGATCCGCCGATTCGGCCGCATCCCATCCTCGATCCGCAGGATTTCCGCAAGGGCCGACCGCCTCCAGCCGTGTCCGCGGATTCCAGAGGTTTTCGCCGATTCCAGTGAATTCGTCCAGATTTTCGCCCAGATCTTCCGCAGGAAGGCCGCCAGGCCTCGACTTCGACCGTCCTCAGCCAGATCCGCCCCCTCCCAGCCAAAATCCGACATTTCAAGCCCCATGAATCCCAACACTCGCTCCTACGGTGATCCCTCTCCAGATATGGTCTCCAAAGCCCTTAGCTGTCGCGTGGAGGCTCAAGAGCAACTTGTCGCCTCCATGCACGCCTCCATCCTCGCCCTCCACTCCACGATTGACGCCCTTCAGGCATCCGCCGCCGCCGTTTCCGCTGCGTCCGGCTCCGGTTCCCCCGCAATCGGCGGCTCTCTCCTTGTTGCCGGATCGCCGCCCATTCCGTCAGGGACCACAAATCCGTCGATTCCGGGCCGATCTGCCCTCTCCCTCGACATTCCCTCCTTCGTCGGCGTTGACCCGATGGGTTGGATCGCCAAAGCGGAGCATTATTTCAACCTCAACTACACACCAGAGCACGACAAGGTGTCTACGACGGTGGTTGGCCTGGACGGCTCGGCCCTCCACTGGGCTCGGTGGCTCCGCCAATCCAACCCGTGCCTCTCCTGGCCCGAGCTCAAGTAGGAGTGATCCGACAGTATGACACCCACTACTCCGACTCCTCCGCTATCGAGCGTCTTTGCGGCGTCCTCCAGCCGACCGACATGGACGACTATGTCTATGAGTTCGTCGCCCTGGTCTCCCACGTTCTCGGGCTACCTCCCGATCATTACCTGGGTTTTTTCATGCAGGGTCTACTGCCACATATTCTCTCTCGTCTCTGCACGCACCACCCCTGCACAGTCTCCGACACCATGAACATGGCACGTCTGATGGAAGCTGACCTCCTTCCCCGATCATCCGCTCCTATGACCGACAACCACTATCCTCGACCGCTGTGGCGGCCACCAGCCACAACTCCTCCACCGTGGCCGCCGCCTTGGGGAAATTGGCCGGGCCGCCCACCGGCCCCTCGGCGCATCTCCAATATTGATTACAATGAGCTTTGCAACAAGGGTCTCTGTTTTCGGTGCCGCCAACCCTACTCCCCAACCATGAGTGCTCCGTGAAGGAGTTCCACGCCATCATTGGCGACGTCGACCCTGAAGTTACCCTGGCCGATTTTGAGGCCTTGGAGCTCTCAGCGGGGGATACACCTCTCGACCCCACTGCGGCTACATTCCACCGTCTGGAGTTATCCTGTGCCTTGACGGGCGGGCTCTCCGGCCGGCAGACCGTGCAACTCTCAGGCACGCTGCGGGATCGCCCGATCATCATCACGGTGGACAGCGGCGCAAGCCACAACCTCATCTTTGAGCGCCTGGTGCAGCAGCTCTGTCTTCCTTCGGTTCTCTCTCCGGATGCTGCGGTCCTCCTGGGCGATGGGCGCCGCCGACCGACTCAGGCCGTTGCACTGCCATGCCTATCTCCGTGAGGTTCTGCCCCGTGACTGCGAACTTCTATGCATTCGGCTTAGGCGTTAGCGACGCCATTTTAGGGGTGTCTTGGCTCCGCACGCTCGGCGATGTACACGTCAATTGAGCGACTATGACCCTGCAGTTCCTCCATGGGGGCCAGCCATGTCGCCTCGACGGTGCCTCTGCTCTCTGGTCTCCCTCGGCACGATCCAAGTGACCACGGACGTCGGCCTCTCCACGGGGCTGTGGGCCCTCTCGGTCACCTCCGGGGTGCCTTTCCCTTCTCCGATGGACCACCAAGAGCTTCCTACTGCGCTCGCCGACGTCATCCAGCCTCTGACCAGATTGCCACCAGCCCGGCCGACCGACCGTGCCAGTTCCCTCCAGCCTCGGACCACAGCAGCTTCGGCGTAGCCGTTCCATTCTGACCATGGGCGGAAAGATGAGCTCGAGCCTCTGACGCAGTGGATGCTGATGGGGGGCCTTACCCATTCTGGTGCAAGCCTATTCTCTAGCCCGGTTCTTCTGGTCCTGAAGAAAGACAGCAGTTGGCGCCGTACTACCCAGCCACGCTACCTGATCGCCGCTACCACCTTCAGGGGGATTTTGGCTCGTAGGAGATCCTTGTTGCTGGGTCATGGCTGCCCCAGGATCACTTATGCCGTCAGTCCTTTGACTACTGTCTTGGGGACAAGGCATATTTTCCATACGGCGGCATTGTTATGGTTGCGCGTGCCGACGAGACACGCACACGCCGACGAGACACGCACACGCCGACGAGACACGCACACGCCGACGAGATGCCGTGGCGAGTCCACACGCGAAGGAAGACTATGATGGGTCCGTCTGGAGGAGGAGAGACCGAAAGCGCGTTGCCGACATGATTATCTTATTTGCATTCTGCTATGTTATTTTCTGTTTATGTACGCTTTATTATTCACAATGCTTTCGTTATCCGCACCCAACACCTATAAGGGGTTGTGCTGTACTCTTTTTCATTATGCTTGGGTGTATGGAAATTAGGGTTGCTCCCTAGATTTTCTTCTTTTCGACCTCTTTCCTCTTACTCACCTCCTCCGGCCTTTCCCCTTGCTGGATTCCTCTCCAGGATCATATCAGTTTGCCTGTTTCCCGTTGGCTTTTGTAAGTAAGCTCAATGCATTAACTATTTTTAGGAGCAGAAGTACATGGAGTCGTCATTGGGAGGAATTATCAGGGAATGGCTTGAAGAGACCCTTGGAAGGTAGATAATGATTTATGGTAAGAGGCCATCTCTTTCAAGAGGGAGATCAGCTTAGAAAAAGTTACCTCTCTCATCACAAAATCTCTTCAACACTCTGAGCTCCTTTACCAGTCGTTTGCGGGAAGCTCACTCATCCATACTACATTTCTTGTAATAAGTACTACAAGGAAGCATATCATGTTTGAAAATCGATTAAATGGGGCTTGCTTTAGCGACCTTTGATAATCGCTGGTTGCGTCGCATATTTTGAATGGAGCACAACTCTTATTTTAATTTTAATGTAAACCATAAGATTACATTGTCTTAGAATATTTTCTGTAATAATTGAAAATGTTTTGGTTGCTCTTTATCTATTATGGTCTCTAGACACCAATTATTCATTTGGAATCCTATATCTTGCACCGTTATCCGCTTTTCAGCTTGAAACTTCATCTGCCTTTCACTATACACTGTTGAAAAATGTACCTCTGATTTCATTTGCAGGTACGTTGCATACTTCTTGTAATGATGGATCTTTGAATTTTTCCTCATTTATTTTTGTATTCCATCTGAACCCTTTCCAATTAATCTATTATCTGCACAGCTTCTTGGTTTATTAAATGACGTCAGCGCCATAACCAGATATGCCACAAGAAAATTTCTGCGTTCTTTAAAGCTTCCTAAACTTGGCCTATTTAAAGCAATAATAGACTCTCTTCTCATAAACTTGGAGGCACATCCAGAGGTAATTTAATCTTAGCTGGTTAAACATTTGATCTTCCTTCCTTTTTTGAAAGCTATTTAAATAATTGATTTTTTTTTATAAAGTCATCATGGTAAGAACCAAAAGTGCATTGATAATATTTTTATAATCAGCCCCGTCTAAGTTATTTGAATCAATTTTTGATTGTTTTGTACAAATTTTAAAGTTTTAGTTTAATCCTATTGAGCAACCTCTAAACATGTGAACTTTTATCCAACCATTGCCCTTCCTATCTTTTCTCACAGTAATTCTTTTCCAACATTTTTAGTGTGCCTCAGGTGTGCATTTTCTTCGTCCACTGTTTTTAAATTTTATGTCTGCTGCCATATCCTCAAGTGTTGCTTCCCTGTATTCTTTACTATAGTCACGTTGCAATACATTTTTTCTATTATATGGGATTGTTGTCTCTAAATACAAGTTTCAAGTGTTCATATGAGAAAATATTTGACAACTCCTTTAGAGCCATCAGATAAGGTGACCTTATAAGTCTAGCTCTGTGCTTCAGATACATACATAAGTTGATGTCCCCATGTGGTGGGCATCGAGAAGATCCTCAGGAACACATATGGGAATTTCCTGACTACAGGCACATCCCGAACAATAAGATCTTGGGTGGAAGTATGTATTAGATCCAAGTATGCCTCACCCCTACCGTTGTTGCTCTTATCCCTTATCTCTTTCACTGCAGAAGTCATCTTAGTTGCACCTCGAAGTCCTTGAAACTTTACCAATGATTGATATGATCTGCAAAGTGTTGGATCTGATGGCGCCCTTAGAGGGTGGGGGGGGGGGGTGAATAAGGGGTTTACTGTTTTTGATATAAACTTACAGATTTTATATAACTGAAAGACTTTTTTGCTCTGTCGCTAACGCCTGGCGGTAAGAGTTAACGCCGGGCGTTATCTCTCCAGAAAAAGTATTTTTACAGAAATATTCAAAATGATTTTCTTTATGAAATACAATTCGAGAAAAATTAGATATACTGAAAAATAATTTTATATTTCACAAAAATGATTACAAGGATAAAATTTCAATGACGCTTGAAATTGGAGGCGACAACTTAAAAATAACTTTTTGTCCCTTCACCGGTCCTTCTCCCAAGGACCGGTTGGCTATAGCCTATCTATCCCCAGATAAGGCCTCTAACCACCCCTAGATCTACCCTTGACCTAGTCGCCACGCACAAGGCGGCGAATTACCCCCTAAGCCGCACAAGGACCTAGTCGTCACACGCAAGACGACGAATTCACTATCGTTACAAGAAAATATGAAAAGATAAAGATAAAATCTGAACAAAAGACTCCATAGAATGAAGAGCGCTGAAAGAGATGTTGAAGATACGCCATGACCACGTCCGAGTTGAAGCGAGCGTCCTTCTTCAAATTTGCCGTTGGAAATCTCCTTCTCACTCTTGTTCCTCAATGTTGGTGTTGGGAGTTCTCTCTGAATTCGGAATGAAATGCTCTCTCAGATCTCTGGAATGTAGGCTTCAATGCAGCATCTTGAGCAAACGAAATCAAGTCTTTAAATAGACACGGGAGCTAACGCCCGACGTTAAGAGTTAACGCCAGCGTTAAGCATCGTGTATGGCAGTTGCTGAGATCGTGCAAATCGTCGGGATCGTGGCAGTTTGTGGACTCAACGCGGGCGTTAAGGGTCAACGCTGGCGTTGAGTTTCGTTCTCCTTTTAAACAGCTGGCACGCCATTTCGTCGAACTGCATCTCATCCCGTCGATCGCCATTTCATCGAACGACATCTCATTTCGTCGAACGACATCAAATTTCGTCGAACGCAATTTCGTCGAACGCAATTTCGTCGACCGGCATCTCATTTCGTCGAACGCCATTTCGTCGTGCGACATCTCATTTCGTCGAACGCCATTTCGTCGAGCGGCAACTCATTTCGTCGAACGGCTAGCGCCCAGCGTTAAGACGGATTCCTTCTTGACGGATTCGTTCTCGACGACATTTCTTCTCGACGGATTCCTTCTCCATGGAAGTTAACGCAAGACGTTAACTACTAACGCGGGGCGTTAGCTCTTCTTTCAGAGAATCGTCATCAATCAGCATCCTGTTCATAGGGTTATATAACTATAGTACCTGCACACTATAAACACAAGCAAGATCAAATACATAGTGTGATTTGTTATTTCTCAAACTAAGAGAAGTGGAACACAAGCTCCAACAATCTCCCTCTTTTGATAATAACAAATCCACTAATAAGAAATAAAATATAATTAAAGTAGTGTTTATAGTATATATTAAGCGTTATAAACATACATACTCCCCCTATGTGGATACTCCCCCTACCTGAATGCATTTCCTAATGTACTCCCCCTAAATAAAAGATTTTCTTATTTCTTCAATTATTCTCCCTTTTTGTTATAATCAAAAGAAGGTGAGATAAACTCATAGCAATATAAAATAATATGTATTTAGTAGAGATAAGAGCAACTTGAGTATAAATAGTGAACACAGCGAAAGCAATTTGTAACATCTTGTAGAAATCGTAAGTACAAAAAATAATAAGCGTTTAACTCAAAATATTTAGATGTTTTGAATGTTAGAAATAAAAGTTGCAAGTTCATTTGTAATTTGCAACAAAAAGTAACAAGCAAGATTATAAAAATATAAAGTAAAGATATGTTTACAATGTTAATAAAGTTGCATTCCAAGTAGATATAAACAATGTAAAGATCATGCGTTGCTATCTAGTGCATTTACTCATGATTGTAGAGAATAATATAGATAAGTTTTTAGTCCAATTCTCATGAGTGGAAGTATTATAAATGATAATGATGTGTTCAATAAGTGTGTTTTGATAAAGTATACAAATGTATAAATCAAACCACATGAAACTACGTAATGTAAGAAGATGACTTGAATTGAACATAAATAATTTTACTTCCACAAATTTCAATGCACATATATTTTTTTTATTTTTATTTTTATTTTTAAAGAGAAGTGGTGAAAATTTATTTTGCACAAGACACTTTACAATTCTTTCCAAGGTGCTCAACCTCACAATGCTCATTAAGACTTATCAGGAGGGTGAGTAGTGCTTGGTGGAGTTAACCTTGTCATTCATTATTTGCTTTTTAGATTAGTGACTAAGGACTCCGAATTCACTTGTTTTGCAAACATAGAAATTTTATTTTAAATACCACATTTCTCTAAACACAAGTGCATGAAGAACAAAGAATTCATGAAGGAATTCAATGTTGTGTAGGTAAACTATTTATGAGATTCAAAATATGTTCTTACACTACACAATTATGCAATAAGATTTAAAACACATGTATATTAACAAAAAAGTGTAAGTGAGAAAATCATTATCAAAGATAAAAATTTTACTCATACTTAGAGACATATAAAAATATTTCTACACATGTAATCTATAATCAATTTTGTTTTTGCACATTTGAAGATGATATTCAAGGCATGATAAAATCAAAACAATGTTGTTTTTAAGAAACTTGAAAGTTTAAATTAAACATTGTAAAGAATTTTTAAGCAATATATATAATAATCCTTGAATTAAATATTTAAGCACATATATAATTTTTTTTTGAAGTAAATAACAACAAACAAAAAATTTTAAAAAAATTTTGAGCATAGAGGCTAACGCCAGGAGTTAGCTTCTTAACGCCGAGACAGAACATCAACTTTTGACTGTTTGAAAAATATTTTTCATGATAAATTTGTAAGTGATAACTTTTGACAGTTGAAATTTCAGACATTATGAAGTTGATATGAAGACTCTTTTAGCGTGTTTTTGGTGGTTTGTCTATAGTTTTTACATTTGTATTGATTTTTGGTTTGTTTTTTGTAAAAAAAAACAAACAAATATAAGAAAGTACATAAGATAATTTAGATAGCTTTTTATAAAGGTTATAGTGATATTTCTAAGACACCTAATTCTAACCTAAGCATGCGAAAACGTGCATCGGGTAGAGGTTTGGTAAAAATGTCGGCAAGTTGTGATTCAGTCCATATAAAGCTAATTTTAACATGTTCCTTCTTTATATGATCTCTAATGAAATGATGTCGGACATCAATATGTTTCGATCTAGAGTGATGTACGAGATTGTTTGTGAGATCTATAACGCTCTTGTTGTCACACTTTAATTCTATGTTATTTAGTTGAACACCAAAGTCTTCTAACGTTTGGGTCATCCACAAGGCTTGTGCACAACAACTACCTAGTGCGATATATTCGGCCTCGGTGGTGGAGAGGGCAACAGAATTCTGTTTCCTACTCGACCATGATACGAGTGAAGGGCCTATAAAATGACACGTGCCACTAGTGCTCTTACGATCTAATGAACATCCCGCATAGTCCGAATCAGAAAAACCATGTAGAATAAAACAATCATTATGAGGATACCATAAGCCTAATGTAGACGTTCCTATTAGATATCGAAAAATACGTTTCACCGCTTTAAATGTGATTCTTTTGGGTTAGCTTGAAATCTAACACATAAGCAAACGGAAAACATAATATCGGGTCTAGCTGCGCTTAAATATAGCAATGAGCCTATCACCTCTCTATATAATGTTTGATCAATAGAAATACCGGCTTCATCTTTTCCTAATTTTAGTGATGCACTCATTGGTGTATTAACTTGTTTTAGGTTTTCAAATCCAAATCTTTTAAGAATATCATGAACATATTTAGTTTGACAAATAAATATACCATCTTGTTTTTGTGAGATTTGTAATTTTAGAAAATAAGTGAGTACTACCAAGCTCATTTCAAATTCATTTTTCATCACTAAAATTACTTCATTACATAACTCTTCATTAGTGGCTCCAAAAATGATATGATCAACATAATTTTGCAATATAATCAAATCATTATCTACATGCTTAATGAAGAGTGTATTATCCGCACTTCCCATTTTATAACCGTGTTTTATCAAAAATAATGTCAATCTATCATACCAAGCACGCGACGCTTGCTTCAATCCATAAAACGATTTTTCTAACTTATACACATGATTGAGAAATTTTTCGCTCACAAAACCGGGTGGGGGGGGGGTTGTTCTACATAAACTTCTTCTTTTATAATCCCGTTCAAAAATGCACTTTTAACTAAGGTTGAGCATATTATTCGAAACCCGAAAATCGCTCGAATATTGAGCCGAATCGGAATCGGTTATAATTGATTCAACTCAATTTGAGTCGATTCAATTTGACTCGAATCTGATTTCGAGTCGATTTCGAGCCAGCCCTGAATCGCTCGAAATATGATTTGAATCAACTCGAATTGATTAAAAATATTATGTATTTATTAATATATTATTATTTTAAAATTAGAAACACTAAATTTTAAACCTAAATAAAAATATTGAAGGCTTTAGGGGTTTCATTTGCTAAATTTAGATGTTTCCCAATTTAATTTCGAGCCAATTACGAATAAAGAGAAAAAGTGCTCAATTTCGAGCCAGCTTGATTTGATTTTGAATCAGCTCAATTCGATTTCGAGCCAACTCGATTCAATTTCGAGCCAGCTCGGAATCGAGCCATTTCGAGTCGAGTCGAGTCGACTCGAAATCGATTTCGATTTCGAGCCGATTTCGAGCCGAGTTCGACTCGAAAATTTCGATTTCGAGCCGAGCCAAAATCGCTCGAACTCGACTCGATATCAGCCCTACTTTTAACATCCATTTGAAATAATTTAAATCTTTTAAAACTCGCAAATGCAAGAAATATTCTAATAGACTCAAGGAGAGCAACGGGTGCAAAAGTTTCATCAAAATCTACCCCTTCGATTTGTGAATAACCTTGTGCAACTAGTCTAGCTTTATTTCTTGTTATCTTAGAGTCACCATCTAGTTTGTTTTTGAAAATCCATTTGACTCCTATAACCGGATAATTAGATGGCCTCTCTACTAAATTCCAAACCTTGTTACGTTCAAATTGATTTAATTCATCATTCATAGCTAAAAACCAAAATTCATCATTTAAAGCGGTTGAAATGTTTTTTGGTTCTATTTCGGATACAAAACAAAGGTTGGAAAAAGACTAATGTAAAGAAGAACGGGTACTTACCCCTTTTGACGGTTCTCCTATCACAAGCTCCCTTGGATGATTCTTTGAAAATTGTAGCGCACTTGGAGGTACATATTCTACTATCTCATCCTCTTTCTCTTCTTTTTCTTCTCCTTTTTCTCCAAGTGATTCATCATCCTCATGCTCCAAAGGGGAAATAGGTTCGTCTTCATTTCCTGTATGATTAGAATCTACACAAGGAACAAACTCATCAAATCTTACATGTATAGACTCTTCAACTACTTTAGTTCTTTTATTATATATTCTATAACCCTGCTAGTTGAAGAGTAACTAATGAAAATTTTCTCATCGCATTTTTCATCAAATTTTCCTAATGCATCTTTAGTGTTTAAAATGAAATATTTACAACCAAACACATGAAAATAAGATACATTAGATTTTCTTTTAAAGTAAAACTCATAAGGTGTCAATTTTAAAATAGGACGAAGCATGACACGATTAATGATATAACATGAAGTATTAACCGCTTCAGCCCAAAATGATTTAGGCAACCTATATTCACAAAGCATAGTGCGTGCTAGCTCTTGAAGGGTTCTATTTTTCCTCTCCACTACACCATTTTGTTGTGGGGTGCGAGGAGCGAAAAATTCATGTTTAATTCCTAAATTATCACAAAAAGAAGAAAATCTATCGTTTTCAAATTCTCCTCCATGATCCGAACGTATGCATGTAATCTTTAAATCAAGTTCATTTTGAATACGAATGCATAATTTAGTAAATTCAATGAATGCATCGGATTTGGAAGATAGAAATAATGTCCAACAAAATCTAAAATAATTATCAATTATTACAAAAGTATATTTTTTACCTCCTAGACTAGAAGTGCTAACCGGTCCAAATAAATCCATATGAATTAATTGAAGAGGTCTAGTGGTAGAAATTACATTTTTGCTTTTGAAAGATTTTTTTTGAAAATTTTTATTTTTGGCAAGGCGTACAAAGAGAAGATAAATTTCCATTAAGCATAGGTAATCCCTTAATTAATTTATCTTTTGATAATTTCAAAACAAGCTTGGTGTTAGAGTGACCAAGACGTCTATGCCAAAGTTCTAATTCTTCATTTTTAGAAATGAAACATTTTAAAGAAGAATTTGAAAGATCATTAAAGGCAATCATATAAACATTATGCATCCTAGGTGCGGTGAGTACGACATAATTTGTTTTAGAATTTATAATTTTGCAAAGATTTGTAGATGATTCAAATAATACATTTAAGCATATATCACATAATTGACTAATTGATATTAAATTATGTTTTAAGCCATCTACAAATAAAACATTTGAGATTGAAAAAGAATCGTTATCCACTGTGCCGATGCCCATGATCCTTCCTTTTCAGTTGTCACCAAATGTCACCATCTATCCTTTCTTCATCTCAAGGCTAAGGAACTTTGCTTTGTTTCTCGTCATGTGTTTGGAGCAACCCGAATCCAAATACCACACGTCCTGTTTGTCCTTAGCCTACCAACATACCTAAAAAGGAGTTGAGAGTAAATATCCGGATACCCAAGAGGTTCCTCCCATATAATAGGTGGAAACCTTAAGCACCCAGATTTGCTTTATAGCACTACGATCCTTTTTCCTACACGAGTTTGAGGTGTGTCCAAATAAATGACATTTGGCACACGATATAAAAGGGGATGAGACCCTTTTTGAAGTTTTGGATAAACTATTGCTGGAAAATTAGGTAACATTTGTATTTTTGAATTTATTAATAACAGAATTAGTGTTTCTGGAATTATAGCTAACGCTGGCGTTAGGAGTTAACGCCTGACGATAGCTTCCAGAACCATATCCAAGGCCATATTTGGCACTTCCATGGCATTGGTTGACCAAGATCATGTCCAGAGATCTTTGCCTAACTCCAAATTTCTTAATAGCCAAATTTAAATCATGAATACGAGCTTTGAGAGCGGTGTTTTTTGTTACCAACATAACGCACCGATTCACAAAACTCTTCTTCCCATCCTCTATTTGAGAAAGAGAGGTTTTTAAAGTTCTTTCTAAATCCCCCTTCTCCTTAGTAAAAATTTCAATAGTGGTGTGGGATTTAAAAAGAGCTTCTTCAAGTTCTTTCACTCTTGCCAAGGAGTGATTGCACTCTTGGCAAGATACCTTTTCTTTCCCTAATTGTTTAGATAATTTTTTGTTTTCTTTTAATAAAAGTTTATTTTCAGAATTTAGAAAATCAATATCTTTTAAACTTTTATTAAAGAATTTGCACGTTTGTAAATACTCAATGTATAAATCATCATAAGAAGTAGGGAGAGTTACCTCAGTGTCGCTTTGGACACTGCTTTCATCCTCGGATGTCTTGTCACTTTTTCCCATAAGGCACATATTTGCCTCTTCTTCATCGCTAGTGGATGAGCCGCTTGAATCCTCGGAGGAGGAGTCATCCCATGTAGCCGCTTTTAGGACCTTCTTCTCTTTTCCCTTGTGCCCTTTTTCTTTACGCTCTTTCAGATATTTTGGGCACTGGCTCCGAATATGTCCGGTCTTTCTACAATGGTAGCACTCCGGTGGTGGTCGTTCATCATCGTCCTCGTCGCTACCTCTCTCTTTCTTTGATGAAGATCCCTTTTTGATGAAATATTTTCGGAAGGTGTTTCTCCTTTTCGGATTCTTCATGAACCTTTTGACCTTCTTCACAAAAAGCTCTCCTCGTCCTCTTCATCATCATCGCCATTTGTCTCCTTTTTTGACTTTAAGGCCAAACCCTTCTTCTTTGGCTCCAAGTTGTACTTTTGTTGCTGAATTTTGAGTTCAACCTCATGGGTCTTTAGGTTCCCAATGAAGCTCTCAATTTGGAGCTTCTTCAAATCGTGCGACTCCGAGATAGCCGTCACCTTTGGATTGAACTTTGGAGGGAGAGACCTTAAAATTTTTCTCACCAAGTCACCGTTGCAGAACACCTTTCCAAGTACTTTTGAGTCGTTGACGATCTTGGTGAACCTTGTGTACATTGAATCTACGTCTTCATCCGCCTCCATCCGGAATTTCTCATACTCGGATTCAAGTTGGAAGAGCTTTGAATCCTTAACCTGCGAAGTACCTTCATGAGTAATTTCTAATTATTCCATATTTCATCCATATTTCATAAGCTGTTTCGCAAGCACAAGTTCTATTAAATTCCGTTTTATCCAAAGCAAAAAATAACGCATTCATTGTCTTAGTGTTATTCTTACATCTCAACTTATCATTGTCATCCCATCTATCTCTAGGTTTTTCCATAGTGACTTATCCAACAACAAATGTTAGTGGAGAGTAACACTGTTCTACCATACTCCAAACGTCATTATCTAAAGCAGTTAAAAACAACGCATTCTAGTTTTCCAATAATTATAATCAGTTCCGGTAAATAGTGGAGGTCTACTAATCCCTTGACCCTCAGCGAAAGCATGATCATTATGCGCCATTATTCCCGGTTGTGAAACCGTTTTGGAATAACCTAGCTCTGATACCAAGCGTTGGATCTGATGGCGCCCTTAGGGGGGGGGGGTGAATAAGGGGTTTACTGTTTTTGATATAAACTTACAGATTTTATATAACAGAAAGATTTTTTTGCTCTGTCGCTAACGCCTGTCGTTAAGTGTCAACGCCGGGCGTTATCTCTCCAGAAAAAGTATTTTTACAGAAATATTCAAAATGATTTTCTTTATAAAATACAATTCCAGAAAAATTAGATATACTGAAAAAGAATTTTATATTTCACAAAAATGATTACAAGGATAAAATTTCAATAACGCTTGAAATTGGAGGCGACAACTTAAAAATAATTTTTTGTTCCTTCACCGGTCCTTCTCCCAAGGACCGGTCGGCTATAGCTTATCTATCCCCAGAAGGTCTCTAGCCACCCCCTAGATCTACCCTTGACCTAGTCGCCACGCACAAGGCGGCGAATTACCCCCTAAGCCGCACAAGGACCTAGTCGCCACACGCAAGGCGGCGAATTCACTACCGTTACAAGAAAATATGAAAAGATAAAGATAAAATCTGAACAAAAGACTCCCTAGAATGAAGAGCGCTGAAGGAGATGTTGAAGATACGCCATGACCACGTCCGAGTTGAAGTGAGCGTCCTTCTTCAAATTTGCCGTTGGAAATCTCCTTCTCATTCTTGTTCCTCAATGTTGGTGTTGAGAGTTCTCTCTGAATTCGGAATGAAATGCTCTCTCAGATCTCTGGAATGTAGGTTTCAATGCAGCATCTTGAGCAAACGAAATCAGGTCTTTAAATAGACACAGGAGCTAACGCCCGACGTTAAGAGTTAACGCCATCGTTAAGCATCGTGTACGGCAGTTGCTGAGATCGTGCAAACCGTCGGGATCATGGCAGTTTGTGGTCTCAACGCTGGCGTTAAGAGTCGATCGCCATTTCGTCGAACTGCATCTCTTCCCGTCGATCGCCATTTCGTTGAACGACATCTCATTTCGTCGAACGACATCAAATTTCGCCGAACGCAATTTCGTCGAACGGAATCTCATTTCGTCGAACGCAATTTCGTCGAACTGCATCTCATCCCGTCAATCGCCATTTCGTCGAACGACATCTCATTTCGTCGAACGACATCAAATTTCGTCGAACGCAATTTCGTCGAACGGAATCTCATTTCGTCGAACGCAATTTCGTCGACCGACATCTCATTTCGTCGAACGCCATTTCGTCGTGCGGCATCTCATTTCCGAGACGGCTAGCGCCCAGCGTTAAGACGGATTCCTTCTCGACGGATTCGTTCTCGACGACATTTCTTCTCGACGGATTCCTTCTCGACGGAAGTTAACGCATGACGTTAACTACTAACGCGGGGTGTTAGCTCTCCTTTCAGAGAATCGTCATCAATCAACATCCTGTTCATAGGGTTATATAACTATAGTACCTGTACACTATAAACACAAGCAAGATCAAATGCATAGTGTGATTTGTTATTTCTCAAACTAAGAGAAGTGAAACACAAGCTCCAACACAAAGAAGAGCCCCCCTTGAAGACAATTGATCTTTTTTGTTCTGGTCTGCTAACCAGTTCACCCCCAAGGTAATGCCAAACTAGCTATTGGTTGAAGGATTCCATCCACACCAAACTCTGCACCCTCAATAGATAGAACTGCTTTGCATCTATGGTTTTATCTCACCAACAGACCTTAAACCCTAACCTCTAGCGTCCTGTCTATTCTATATGGATCCAATCCATCTTATGTACACAAGACTCAAATTAGAAAGAGTGCAATGCAGAACATCAAACATGAGCTTAATAGGTTTACCATATAACAAGATAATATGTAAATGTAAAGTTTATAAGATAGGGTAACAAGATAATTGTTTGGAAACTTAATTAAATGACATAATTCATTCCCGTCACGACGCCCTCATGACCCTTGTTGAGATCTCTATAAATTATCATTAAGTGTAGGTAGTCCTCTAATTAATTTATCTAGGCTCTGGACTCGCATGTTGTCATGTTCCATTTATTTCTAAAGCATACATCTCTTCTTCCATAGCCAGTTTCCACTTAGGTATCTGAACAGCCTCCTGCCAGGTCTTAGGAATCACAGTAGAGGAAATAGATGAGATTAAAGCTCTGTGAGCATGAGAGAGGTGATGATAATAAATGTAATTGGTCATGGGGTGTTTGGTGCCACCAGTATTACCTTTAAGAAGAGCGAGGGGAACATGGAGGTCATCATCCAAATCTGGAGCAAAAGCGGGCACCGACATTGGTGGTACATCCACGAACGGTACTTGCTTAGCGGTACGAGGTCTGCGAGAGTATGTATATAATATAAGAGGAATAGGAGTGGGAGGATTCGAAGTAGTACTGCGAGAAATAGGAGCAGGTGTAGGAGGAATATGAGGAGAAGCAACTATTAAAAGAGGAGAGTCGAGGGTCCCGTCACTATTACTACTCGTCTCCCCTTGACGAGGACCAAAATACAACTCCCCCTCACGAAAAGTAACTTCAACAGTGCAGTAGAAGCGACGTGTAGGAGGGTGATAACACCTATAACCTTTGGTGGTAGGAGAGTAGTCAACAAAAACACATTTAAGAGAACGAGCGTCCAATTTATCGCGTGCGGGGTATGATCATGAACAAAGCAAACATAACCAAAGATGCGAGGAGAGATGTGAGAGGTGTGGACAACATGTGTTGGGAACTTTGCCCTCAATGTTCCTGATTTGAAGAAGTCATCAACTCAAGGATAAACACACTTTGTATTTGATGCATGCGTTTAGAATGATGTTTTCAGGTATTAGATATTGCAAGTCTAGCATAGAGCTAGACTTAGTGTCATCAGACATAATTTTGCCAATTTAATCTCTCATTGTGCAAAACACCATGTCGACCTATGATCTAGACTATATTAGACTTGTCATTCACTCATAAACATCAGGAAGAAAGGACTAGCAAGGTGCAAAAAGCAAAGGAACTGGATTCAGGATGATCAGAAAATGACTAAGCCATATCGTCTTGGAAGAGTCCAAATAGCGTCTTGACAAAGACTAGCTATACTGATATTGACTTGATTAGAAGAAGCAACCAAAGCTCCAAATGTCGTCTTGGTAATACACTATCCAAGACGATATCGTCTTGACAAGGTTCAGCTATTCTCATATCGTTTTGGAGATGATCAACAGATGTTTGGAAGCTTTTCATAAAAGAAGAATTTGGCTAAGTCATTTGTCGTCGAGAACAAGTGAAATGTCGTTGAGGAACCTACACGACATTTCAGAAATATATTGAGCTGATAATAAGCTAAGTCCTTTATCGTCGAGACTAAGTTCTTTATCGTCGAGATGATATCAATTAACGTCGAGGACAAGTGAAATGTCGTCGAGGAACCAACACGACATTTCAGAACTACGGAAGACAGTTATCGTGTTGAGCCCAAAATTTGACTTGACAAGCTCAGTCATTCGACTAGAAGACAGTGTAGCCAAATATCGTCTTGAAGACAACAAGTAAACATTCGACTAGACAATGTCATTATCGTCTTGAAGACAACAAATAAACATTCGACTAGACAATGTCAATATCATCTTGAAGACAACAAGTAAACATTCGACTAGACAATACTAATATCGTCTTGAAGACGTCAAGTAAACATTCGACTAGATATCAAGAAGATTCGACCAGACTTCTAGTCGAATTGCGAGAAAGGCAAGAATTCAAATTAAAGCGCAAATATGGCGTTAACTCATTTAATGCCGCCGCAGATTGAGCCAATCAGATTTGTCCATAAAGGCAAATGATCTCTGACATAAAGGCAGTCCGAGGAGTCTACCGTTATCAAGTGACCCTATAAAAGGGATGAGACGGAAATCAATAAACCCTAATAATTATATCAATCATAATATCGAAAAGGAAGAGCTCGCCGCCGTCATCTTCAAAGAGAGGCGTATTGATCAGGAGGCTCAAGAACGGAGAAGATATTTCTTGAAGCAAATCTTTTCTTCTCTAGAAGTAAGAGTTTGACTCATCTTGCTGATCTACTAAAATCCAAATCATCTATCGGCAAGAAGTGGAAGAAGGATCTTCGAAAGTGCAGAGGAAACATTCTTCACGGAAACAGATTCTTTCAAGTTCTCTGCAAGAAGATCAAGGTTGAAGCCAATCCACATCAAGCTTCAAGAAGACTCCAGATTTACCAAGTCTTATTATTCTGAGTCTAAAGAAAGGTTTTGAATCAAAAAATTTCTAACTGTAGGATCTCTCTGAGATCTAAGCTGTAGGATTCAACTTTGTTGAATTTGAGTTGTAGGGTCCTGTGCGCTCTGAGGTGGGAGGCTAGCCATAGCTTCTGAGTTGTAGGGTCTTGTATGACCTGAGGTAGGAAGCCAACCAGAGCTTCTGAGTTGTAGGATCCTTGGGATCAACGTCTCCTTTGTTACTTCTGTTGATTGGCATCAGCGTCTCGGGCATGCTCCTCTCCCTATTCTCAAGAAAGCTCTTCCCGATCTATCCCTCACCGACTTCACCTGCGAGTTTTGTATCTCTGGCAAACACCATCGTTATTCTTTTTCCCCACATTGTACTTGGAGCAATGCTTCTTTTGCTTTAGTTTATTCTGATATTTGGGGACCTTATAAAACAGCTAGTTTTTCTGGTCATCGCTATATTTTTTACATTTACTGATGATTACTCTCGCATGACCTGGTTGTATTTACTTTACGATCACTCTGAACTAAGTCGTGTGTTTCGTGTCTTTATTGCTGAGACTCGGACACAGTTCTCCAGCTCTATTAAAGCTCTTCAGACCGATAATGTGCGCGAGTATACGAGTCATGCGTTTCAAAATCTTTGTACTGAGTTCAGTATCATCCATCAAACTTCTTGTGCTTATACACCCCAACAGAATGGTGTAGCTGAGCGCAAGAACTGTCACCTTCTTGATGTTTCTCACTCACTTATGTTTCAAATGTAGGTTCCCAAGTTTTATTGGCATTTCACGGTATCTACCGCCTGCTATCTCATCAATCGTATGCCCTCGTCTATTCTCAACTTTGCGATTCCCTTCGGTCTTCTCTTCCCATCCACACCCCTTTCTCTTGATGCCCCACGTCTTTGGTTGCGCATGCTATGTTCACTGCCTTGGCTTCTCTACGGATAAGCTTGCTCCTCAAGCTACCAGGTATATTGTTCATTGGATATTCCCGAACTCAGAAAGGCTATGTATGCTATTCTCCTACTGATCGCCTGTTAGTTACGTTTGCGAATTTGACATTCCTCGAAGACCAGCCTTTTCACTCCTTACCTACGACTTCTCCAGCACCTCCTGCACAATAGTACTGTACCCTACTGTTCCTGTCACCTCTACTCCTCTACTTCTCACACGACAATACCCTCTAACCCGCCTTCTCTTCGTGTCTATACTCGTCGTCCTCCTCGTTCAGATGCTCTGCGACAGTTACCCTCTACTGATGATGCTTCACGATCCGCTGATCCGACACTGGCTTCTACCGCTCACCCCCTGTCTAATTACGTTTCATTGCATCGACTGTCTCCGGTGCTCCGTGCTTCACAAATTTGTGACTTCTTTGTCGTCTATTTTCACCCATACTTCTCCGCAGGCGGCTCTTCAACATTCAGGGTGGCGGGTGATTATGGACGAGGAAATGGATGCCCTCTGGGCTAATCAAACTTGGAATCTTGTCTCTCTTCCTTCTGGCAAGACATGTGTGGATTGTAAGTGGGTCTTCACCATCAAGCATGGTCCAGATGGGACGGCTGAACGTCCAAAAGACCATCTTGTGGCTCGTGGTTTTACTCAGCAACACGACCTCGACTACGACGAGATCTTCTCACCCGTCGCAAAATTGAATATTGTTCATGTCTTGATCTCCCTCGATGTTCATCGTCAGCGGCAGTTGCATTAATTGGATGTAAAAAATGTCTTTCTGAATGGAGATGTCGTTGAGACTGTCTACATGCAACATCCTCCTGGTTTTGAGACCACGAGTGAATCTCTTGTATGTCACCTCAAGAAATTTCTCTATAGTCTCAAACAGTCTCCTCGGGCTTGGTTTGACAAGTTCAGTCAGGTTGTTTGTGATGTTGGGTTTACTCGAAGCTCGACCGACTTCTCTTTATTCACTCGTCACCGTCCAACAGGCACTGTGATACTTTTGGTATATGTTGATAATATTTTGATTACGGGCGATGATCTCAAAGACATATACATGATCAAAAAGCACTTGTCCTTTGCATTCCAGACCAAAGATTTGGGAAATCTCCGATACTTACTCGGTATCGAGGTAACCCGCTGTCCTGATAGCCTTGTTCTATCTAATGGAAGCACTGTCTTGATCTTCTACATGACGCTGGCTACTCTGGATGCAAGCCCGCTGACACATCTATGAATGTCAATCACAACCTCTGCGCACATACCTCCGACTCTGATCTACTCCTTCCAAACCCAGAGTATTATCGTCGTCTTTTGGGGAAGTTGATTTATCTTACAGTTACAAGGCCCGATATACTCTTTGTCGTTGGGATTGTCAGTTGGTTTATGCATGCTCCACGGATCTCTCACCTCTAGTCAATTAAGCGCATCCTTCGATATCTGAAGACTGCTTCTGGACAAGAGCTTTTATACGAGCCCTCCTCTTCCTTATCTCTCATTGCTTATTCTGATGTTGATTATGCTGGCTTTCTGGATGATCGTCATTCCACAAGTGGATATTGCACATACTTTGGTAGACACCTTGTCACCTGGCAAAGCAAGAAGCCATCCGTGGTTGCACGCTCATCTGCAAAAGTTGAATATCGTTCAATGACCTATGTTGTTTCTGAACTTACGTGGTTTGAAAGCCTTCTGAATGACTTGAGTTTCAAAACCCTCCTCTCCGGCCACTCTATTTGCGATAGTCAAGCTGCTATCCATATTGCCAAGAATCCTGTGTTCCATGAGCGTACCAAGCGCATCGAGGTCGATTGCCACTTTATTCGGGAAAAGACTCAGCTAAAGAAATTGGACTTAAGACATGTTCCTGCTGCTGTCAAATTGCTGACATTCCTATCAAGGCCTTACCGCGTCCATTATATTATCAGTTCTTGTCCAAGCTTGGTTCCTACAATTTGTATGCTCCAACTTGCGGGGGAGTGTTAAGATAACTTGTACAAAGGCCCATACATTGTCCCAATAAGAGCGCATTACATCCTTAGGGATTAGTCCCACATCTTAGAATGGAGTTTAGACTCCACTCCTCCCTATATATATGCACAAATACTTGTATCCACATACGCTTTTTATGAGAAATTAATAAAATATTTATTTTTCTCTCTTCTTCCGTGTAATTCTACGGGTAGCAACGATTTGTTTTTTGTATTACCATCTAAATGTTACTGGACATGTCAGGTTTAAAGATAAAATGACAATTTTTCTGAAATGTTTATTTATGTCTCTTAATAAAAAATCACTCGATATATTAGTTTTATATATTAATTTTTTTAATATAGGGGTCGATACGAGATAAGTAAATATTTATTTTTTTGGCTTTAACTTAAATATCGAATATGAGATAAGTAAATATTCACGGAGTGGATACTCTATTTTATTTCTACTATTGAAACATTAAATGATTAAGATGATGATGTCTTTTATAGAGATTTGTTGACTTGACAAGAAGTTGTAAAGTGCGTGGATGTAGATACAGAGTTAAGAAAATATTCTTTAAAACCTTCGACATCCAAGAAGGTTGGAGCGCCAAACTAAAAAGCTAAGAAAATCTTTCAAACTTGCTACTTGGGTCTTCATCTTCATCTGAGGTGAAGATGACATTTCACCAGAGGATTACGAGATCGATGAAGATGAATATGGATCAACAAAGGGGATGCTGCTTGATTCCAATATCTATTTGTGCTTGTTTTGGATAAGTATTAGTAGTAGTTGCAATGTGACACATTCTTTATTTTGAATATTCTTTGTTTTTTTTGTTGATATACATCACCAATTGCTTGTCCACTTGTTTTGTTAATTGTTACTTTAAATGTCGTCTGACATATTAGTTTTGAGGGCGAAGAGACATTTATTATCTAAAAATGCAATTATGTTTGTAGGTGTTGAAATAATGAGGAAAACAGAAAGTGCAAATATATTCTTTTCTTTAAGGGGTATTTAAAAGACTACAACGACTCACTAAACATTGATAGCCCATATTGGACTAAACACCACACTGAATACTCACATATCTCTAATACATAAAAATAATAACAACAATAGTAGGAATACCTTCAGTAGGAATACCGTCAGTTAACACATGGTGGTTTAGTGATTAATTTTTTATGTCAATCAACACAGATCAACCCAATGGCTTCTTAATGTTCCATTTACAATATTGATTTACCATTTCACTCTTTCTTTTAAGTTAACTTCCTCATATTTGTTGGTGTATTTTTAACATGTTCAGAAATTAAAAACGATATTAATAGAAGTTATTTATTTTATCATTTCACATGATCTTGAGATTTACACTGACAGGTGTACGCGTTTTTTTTCAACATTTATCATTTTTTCTAACTGAATTACCATATTCTATTTCAGGAAGAGGAAGATGTACTCTTTATCTTGTTCTGTATTGGCATACGAAATGCAAAATTTGCATCAAAGTTAGCAAAGGAGTTTGCGTTAGTGGTACTCTTACTTACCTGAATATATTGGCTAATTCTTTTTTACCCTGTGACAATGAATTACAATATCGCATGCTTCTATTAACCTCTTTAATTCTTGTGAGAGTATACTGTTTTTCTACTGGAGATTTTTATGATATTGTTAGGTTTATGATTTTATTTTTATCTTTTATCTTATTTTACCCATGTACTCTCCCCTCTTATATAAAGGGGACCCCTCATTATTCTAAGTATGATGTTACGTTGCCCTAAGCCAACATGGTATCAGAGCCGTGAGAAAACCCTCGTCCCGCCGCTCCTTCGTGCGTCTTCCCCGTTCTCCTTCACCGGCCGCCCTCTCTCTCTCTCTCTCTCTCTCTCTCTCTCTCTCTCTCTCTCTCTCTCTCTCTCTCTCTCTCTCTCCTTTCCTTCCCGCCGATTTGACGCAGAGCCGCCGATCGGTCCGTCCGTGCCGATCGGGCTCGGTGGATGGCCGCCGCTCCGTTCACCGTTCGATCGGCCTAATTTCTTCCAATAAAGTTTCGCTTTTTCCTCCTCTATCTACTACTATGAGGATCGCTTCATCCCTTTGCTAGTTTTTCCTAGATCGTGGATCTTGTGTTTCTCCTACATTTTTGTTCTTCTCCCGGAAATGCATCTTCCTCCGGTTTTATGCATTTTCTGACCTCCATCATGAAGACTTTATTGTTCTAGGGCAGTTGGCCGTCCTATTGGTGGTGTCCATTTTTTTTCCCTTCCGGCGACTTTCCGGCGTTTTTTCCGGTGGCAGTTTTTTGGTCAGATTTTTCGCATCTGATTCTAGTTCTCAGTTTTGTTAACATGTCGGAGGTGGTAACTTCTAGTGATGGCTCGCAACCTGCTGGATCTACCCGGGTTGGTCATGATCATCTGACCTCACAAATTACCTCTATCCGCCTTGATGCTACCAATTATCTACCATGGTCTCGATCTATCGCCTTGGCTCTTAAGAGTCGCCGGTTGTATGGCTATGTCACTGGGGACATTACGGCACCAGAAGAGTCTGACTCCACCTGGGCAAAATGGGAATCAGAAAATTCCTTGGTTATGTCATGGTTGATCAACTCCATGCAAGAGTCTATTGCGCGGAATTATCTCTTTTTAGATTCTGCTGCTGACATTTGGAAGCGGGCTGAATCCACATATTCTCAGAAAGGGAACACAGCTCAGATATTTCAGCTTCGCCGGAAGATTTTTCTCCTTCGACAGGGTGATCGACCTCCATCAGCCTATTTTTTGGAGTTTACCCAATTATATCAGGAGTATGATCATTTTGTGTCCCTTGAACTTGTCTGTTCTGCTGATGCCCTCCTTGTGCGCGCTCATGAAGATCGGAACCGGGTGTTCGAGTTTCTCCATGGTTTACACCGAGAGTTTGATCAGATCATTGTTCAGATCCTTGGCCGCTCCCCGGTCCCGTCATTGGCTGAGACCTATAGCATTGTTCAGCAGGAATATGATCGTCGTCAGTCTTGGAGCTCAGAGGTCATTTCCAGTGGTTCAGCCCTTCTCACTTCTCATTCAGGCATCACCAATTCTCGGGATTTTAAGCCAAAGCCCACTGACAAAGACCATCTGATGTGTGACTACTGTGGTCGGAGTCGACATACTCGTGACACTTGCTTCAAATTGCACGGGTTTCCTCAATCACGAGGTGGTCCTACTCCTCGGGGTGGCCGTGGCGGCGGACGTGGTCGTGGCCGATCCAACTTCATTTCCCCCCGCTCTGCACACCTGACTGAGGTTCTTGATGACAGTACATCTGGTGTCCACAGCTCTGAGATCACTTCGTTACCCGGGTCCTTTTCTACAGATGAGATGGTGCTTCTCCGCCGCATGATGCAGGGCCTTTCTACTGAGCCTCATCCTACTCCATCATCATCCTTTGCTCATTCAGGGAGTCCAAGTGCCCACGCTGCCACTGTACCGCCTGCCACACATTGGATCATTGACTCTGGTGCTACTAACCATATGACCGGATCTTCGTCAGGTTTTGTTTCCTATTCCCCTTTGTCTGGCCGAGACAAGGTGAGCATTGCTGATGGGACCCTCTCTCCAATTGCTGGAATGGGATCCATCCATTGCTCTGCCCTTACCTTGACTTCAGCTCTGCACGTTCCTTCTTTCACTCGTAACCTTTTATCTGTTAGTCATATTACCAACTCTATGAATTGTTCCGTCACTTTTTTTCCTTCTTCCTGTGTCTTTCAGGACCTGAAGACGAAGGCGGTGATTGGCTCTGGTAGTATGCGAGATGGTCTGTACGTGTTTGACTCCGCTGTTCACCAGGCTCTTCATGCCCATCGGCTCCCGCTGCTGTCTACTTGGCATCGTCGCTTAGGCCACCCATCTACTACTACTATGCAATCCTTATTTCCTGCTTTTTCTCCTTCAGTGTTTAAGACATTTACATGTGATATTTGTGAACTTGCTAAACATAAGCGTGTTTCTTTTAATCATCTCTCTACGCCTTGCTCTGTACCTTTGCATACTATTCATAGTGATGTATGGGGCCCTTGCCCAGTAGCCTCTATCTCTGGTTGTTCTTGGTTTGTAACTTTTATTGATTGTTACTCTCGCACTACTTGGGTATATCTAATGCGGAATAAGAATGAAGTGTTTCCTCTTTTCCAACAATTTCATAAAATGATCTCTACTCAATTTGGTGCCACTATTAAAATTCTCCGCAGTGATAATGGTCGTGAATACATAGATTCCAATTTTGAACGTTATTTGAGTGATCTCGGGATTATTCATCAAACTAGTTGCGTCCATTCTCCTGCTCAAAATGGCGTTGCTGAACGTAAGAATCGTCATCTTCTCGAGGTGACACGATGCTTGTTATTTACCATGTCCCTTCCAAAATACTATTGGGGGGACGCTCTTCTCACTGCTGCATATCTCATTAATCGTATGCCTTCTCGTCTCCTGGACAATCGTACACCTCTACACAAACTGGGAATACCTCCTACTACCCTTCTACCACGTGTGTTTGGCTGCGTATGCTTTGTTCACATTCATCACATTGCTCGCACAAAACTTGATCCTCGTGCTCTCCGTTGCGTATTCATTGGCTATTCTCCAACACAAAAAGGGTATAAGTGTTATCATCCTCCTAGCAAGAAAGTTATTGTTTCTATGGATGTCACTTTTCATGAGACCACCTCATATTATGAGTCCTCACTTCAGGGGGAGCTCTCACACTTGGAAGTGAGCACTCCTCTCCTCCCTTTACCTATTCCACCTTCGTACAATGTTCCTCCTTCACCACCTACTCATATTCCCAAAGAGCCAAATGTGGATATTCCAAAAGAGAAGGAGCAGGAGCTGCAAGTATATACTAGAAGAAACAAAAGGCCAAACACTCAGCCTCTCTCCATAATATCAGAGCCAGTGCCGGATTCGTCCTCTGCGTCCCTGGAGTTACCTATTGCTCTACGTAAAGGTATTCGCTCATCCACTAAACACCCTCTATCCAATTATGTTTCATATGACTCTTTAACTTCTTCATATAAGGCTTTTGTTACTTCCCTATCCTCTGCGTCGATTCCGGGTACGTGGCAGGAGGCAGTTGGACACCCAAAATGGGCAAAGACAATGATGGAGGAAATGCACGCCCTTGAGAAGAATCATACGTGGGACCTTGTGGATCTTCCTCCTGGAAAGAAGATCGTCGGTTGCCGATGGATCTTTACCGTGAAACAAAACTCCGATGGTATTGTTGAAAGGTTCAAGGCTCGGTTAGTGGCAAGAGGCTACACTCAAACTCAAGGTATTGATTACCAAGAGACATTTGCTCCGGTGGCAAAGATGAATACTATCCGTGTTTTGTTATCATGTGCTGCATGCAAGGGATGGGATCTTCAACAACTGGATGTGAAGAATGCCTTCCTACATGGAGACTTAGAAGAGGAAGTATATATGTCTATGCCCCCTGGACTTGCCCCAATTGGCTCAGAAGGGAAGGTCTGCAGACTGAAGAAAGCCCTTTATGGGTTAAAACAATCTCCAAGAGCTTGGTTTGGGAGACTTCACAAAGTCATGACCTCATTAGGCTATACTCAAAGCCATGCCGATCACACTTTATTTGTCAGACGAAAAGAGATGAAGGTGACTCTTCTGATTGTATACGTTGATGATATGGTTGTCACAGGTGATGACAGTGATGAGATTCAATCTCTAAAGCAAAGACTGGCAAGTGAGTTCGAAGTAAAAGACCTAGGAAAATTGAGGTATTTCCTAGGAATTGAAGTAGCAAGGTCAAAGCATGGGATTCATATCTCCCAACGGAAGTATGTCCTTGACTTATTAAAACAGACAGGAATGAGCGGGTGCAAACCCGCCGATACTCCTATTGAAGTGAACCACAAACTTGGACGAGATGATGGGGAGCTAGTAGAAGATATTTCAAGTTTCCAGAAGCTTGTTGGGAAGCTGATTTATCTATCACATACTCGTCCGGACATCTCTTATGCTGTAGGAGTGCTGAGCCAATACATGCACTCTCCCAGAATTCGACATCTCAATGCTGCGCACCGTGTTTTGAGGTATTTGAAGACCTCTCCTGGTAGAGGTATCTTATTCTCACCCAGTGATAACTTAAAAATTGAAGTCTATACTGATGCGGATTGGGCTGGATCAGTTGATGATAGGAGATCCACCACTGGTTATTGTTCCTTTGTTGGCTCTAACTTAGTCACTTGGAGAAGCAAAAAGCAACATGTGGTAGCTCGCTCAAGTGCTGAAGCTGAGTTTAGAGCTATGGCTCATGGTATATGTGAGGGGATGTGGTTGCGTACACTCATGAATGATCTGGGCTTACTTGAATCTGGCCCTTTCAACCTATATTGTGACAACAAGGCTGCAATCAGCATAGCTCATAATCCGGTTCAGCATGATCGCACCAAGCACGTGGAAGTTGACCGACATTTCATTAAAGAAAATATTATGAAGGGAATTGTTTGTACCCCTTTTGTTCCTTCAGAAGGACAACTTGCTGATGTTCTTACTAAAGCTCTGTGTGAAAGACTGTTTGTAACCCTCAGTGGCAAGTTAGGCATGAAAGATATTACATGCCCAACTTGGGGGGGAGTGTTAGGTTTATGATTTTATTTTTATCTTTTATCTTATTTTACCCATGTACTCTCCCCTCTTATATAAAGGGGACCCCTCATTATTCTAAGTATGATGTTACGTTGCCCTAAGCCAACAGATATTTATATAACTCAAGGTTGTGTATATCAGATGTCGGTGATATGTCGGATTGTGTTTAAAATCGGATGTTGAAAACATCCCGATTTTTTTTAAATATCGAATTTTCATGTATCAAAAACCCATATAAACCAGAACAAAACAACATATTCAACTAACATAACCTAAAATAAAACATTGGATTAATTTTCGAAAGTAGTGTCGGTCGATATTTCGGAAAAGAAACTTGATATGCCAGTGCCTATATTTTACTTAACGACAAGAACTAGTTAAAAAAATCATTTTACCCTCAATATTGACATGTTGGCCGACATGCTGAATATATCAGACGGTATTTAAAACACTGATATAAATGATTGATCTTCCGGTGGAAGTGAAAAGATGGTTACGACTGCACTGTGTGCCGATGTGGAATTTTGTTTACTCAAATGCTCCATTTCTTTCTTAAATTTTATTATTTTAAAGTGTTATTTGTTTGTTTCATCCGTGATTTTTACTCTGAAATATGAATCAATATTTATCAGATCATAATTTATGTTCATAAGAAGTATGACTAAGAGGAACTAGGAGAAAACTTAGTTAAACTTAAATTGTTTGTTGTTAATCTTGGTAGAAATTTGATGTGAGCTGAGAGGGCAAATCTGAATTTTGCGCGCGAAATCACTCTCGACGTTTGAACTTTGAAAAAAGTCGTTAATCGTTATTTGAGATTGAACTCTCTAATATTTTCTGAGTCGAACCTTCGCGGTATCCTTTCATCCACAAGCTAAATCACAAATAATAATTTATGGGTAAACGATAATTTAAAATAGCGCGAACGCCTGAGGCAAGCTTATAGATATTTAACTGGATCACATAAGGTAATTCTAATTAGATGGAGCAAGCAAGATGAGGTGGAGTTTACCCAAGCATACACGAATCTATGGCACGGAGGAGGCCGCCTCAAATTCAGTTGCACAAGGCTGTTGTCAGGGTGTTATCGGGTTGCGGTCGGCGACATAGTAGGGCGGGAAGGGCGTAGTTGTCGACCACTAGAAGGAGGTGAACAATAGAAATTCTGATCGCCGTAATAGGTTATTTGCGTCGACGGCCACCCGAGGGATCAGCTATGCCGTCGGGATGTTTTGGCAACGAGTGAGGATGAATCGATGGAGCGTCCAGGCTAACGAGTCGACTGTACTGTCGATCGGCAGAGTAGGGCACGCTGGTCATTGTCTTTGCTCTAGAGGTTCCATCAGCTTGGCTGGGGAAGGTGACCAAAAGGGGGGTCACGTGAACAATGACTTCTCCGGTTTAGTGAGGAAAACGAAAAGGATTTGTTTTCTTTGTGATTTACCGGCTGCCTCTTATCTTTCACGAGATCCTATTAATAGGATCCAAATTCTTTCATCTTTTATTTATGTCCTAAATTTATTTCCCAAATCTTTTCTTATTGAATGGAGAATAAGCTTCAGGATCTTTTGAATTTTATTTATTTTCATCTTAACCTTGTATGAACTTAATTAAGTTTAGCTTGTCTTTTCTATCATAAATACTTAAAATTATCGGACCATTTATTCATGGTCTTACTGGGTGGTCAAACCGATAAGCCGAAAATTCCAAATATAAAGTTGCGCTGGAAAGAAACATAGTTGATATAAAAAAATAATAATAACTGACGCATGATGGTATCACGCGTTCTCAGATGCGATGGACTATGCATAAGAAGCTAGTCTTTTTTACTGCCAAAGCTTTCAAAAGAGAACAGATCTCTACAAGCCTTAAATTCCTTAGATCATGCAAAATTTAATATAAACAATGTATGAACTAAGAAGAGCATATTAAGGGTGATGCCCAATGAATACTCAAGAGAACCAAATATCCAGGAGGACATACATGATGTAAATGCCATTGAATTCATGGCTTCTCCATGACCAATTTTAGGCACTTATTATGGTTTACTATTTACAAATACGAAGAAGGTTCTTGAATCTTGCGGAAGTTTTTTGAGACATGTGATGGCCGAAGAGGTTACACCAGAGGAGAGAAGTCAAGGAAGTAAGCAATGAGATTCTACCGTGGCTTGTATGAAGAATACTTTGTGGGGGCGTTGATCCTCTATCCATTACTATATAAGAATAGTTTATTAAAGAATTTTATAAAACATAGCTTGTATCTTGGGGAGCTAATTTGTTATTTAATCTTGATTGCAAATTTGCTTATATTCATTCTTCTAATATTTCATGGTATTGCATTACTATCCTCCATTATATTATAAAAAGGAGAGTTTATTGATACATATGCTCAACCTTCACCATGTTTGATCAATAATAAATATTTCGTGTTCAATGAAATTTGTAGTTTTAATGAAATGCATATAAAATGCTATAAAGAACCTAGAATACACTCTTTCGGGACTTATCAGACAGGTGATATGAGCTATTGGCATATCGATAAGGTTTGCTGTGGGAATCAACATGGTGGTACATAGTATTAGTTGGGCTGTTCAACTAAAGATTCTATTGTCGGCCTAACATAGAGAATTAGGTGGGGCGTTAGGACGTAATGTTGTGCCGATGGTGAACTCGAGCTTATCGGACTCGGCTGCTCATCCTATTGGCGTGCAGTTGAATATCTGAGGGAACCACAATGACTCAATCAATCGCCGCTCCGATGGGGAACCTGAGAAAATCAGTGTAGGCGGTATAGCATATCATCATAAATGATTGTGATGGTCTCCATGATACTAGAGTATCAGTCTGGGTGGTATACCAACCGGTCATGCCTATAGAACCTAAATCAAATGCAAAACCTGGAGCTATTGCCTGAAGCGATATAGCCTACCGGCATACCCTAGAATCGCTTGTATCTATACATAGCTTGCATTTATTAAGTGAAAAGTGAACTTTTGAATAACGGCTGGCTTCTTCTCAAACCAGAGGTCTCTTAAGGCATGAAAAGGCAAGGTTCTCTCAAAATCTCCTCAAAGATTATCTCCTTGCTCCAAGGCCTTTCAACTCCAATCCATTCTCAATAGTGGTGCAACTCGGGTAGGTTCAGATCAGTTTCACTCAGAACCAGGAACTGATCCATATAGGTTTGTTTCCAACTTTTTAGAACTGGAACCGACCATGTACTCGAAACGTAGAACCATACCCGAATCAAAAATTACTGTTTGGTTCCGGTTTGGTTCTCAGTTCTACCAGACATCTTACTTCGGTTGATTATTATTCGTAGTACAAGTGTGATTGAGGAAGTTGCAAATAAATAATATCAAAAAACCACCTTTAAATTTTTAGCGCAATGAATTTGAATTTATTTCTCCACATTAATCATAAACAACATAATATTTATATGGTAATAAATTAATGTTTATTATTGTTAATCTGGATTAAATTTAACATGATATATGCACCTCTACATGACTGCTCTTGGTTGCTAACGGGCTCTGCCCATCCGAGAAAGCTTTGTTGGATCTTCAGGCGCCCTTAGAGGGGTGTAAATAAGGGTTTTATAAAAAAAATTCAACTAAAGGATTAGATCGTAATATTGAAAATATACATTTGTATACTAGAAATAAATTTTTTAATAAAGTAAAACAAGAAACATGATTTTATTTAAACAATCTTTAGAATACAAAAATCTGATTTCTATAACGCTAGAAATCAAAGGCGATGAATCTAAAAAGCTCTTTTTGGTTTCTATACAGACTCTCCCCAAGAGTCGGTTGTCCGTAACTTATCTCTCCTTAGATAAGCCTCGGGCCGCCCCGAGACATATCCCTTAGATCTAGTCGCCACACACACGAGGTGAATTCCTCTATAAGCCTCACACAGACCTAGTCGCCAACCAGAGGTGAATTCTCCCTTAGTCCCTCGTAGACCTAGTCGCCAACCACCGGGCGAATTTCTCCACTCAACAAATGAGTAACAAAAAGAAAATACAACATGATAAAGATATTCAAAAAATAAAGATTCCCCATATCAGATCTGAAGGCGGTGATGAAGACACGCGAAAGATTCTGTTGTCGTTGCGTTCGTGCTTTGCGCGTCGTAGAAGCGTTGTAGAGAAGCCTCTTCAAAATCTTCTATGATCCTTTAATATAGCTTTAGGGAAGCCTTAGAACGACTGAAAAGTGCACAAGAGCCTCTACGAAATTGGTTCGGTGTCGTCCTTCATCGTCCTTGAAAAGAGAGCGAGCCGACTCTATTTATATCTCTATGAGCTACCGTCGGTGATAGGACTTACCTCGCCGCAGTACTCTATAAGGAATGAGATTCACGCCTCTTCTGGTCCAGGAAAGGAAGCAGATCTCTTATTTTAGGCAACAGCTACCGCCCCGCGTTAGCGTTGAATTTGATTCCTCCAAAATAAGATCTCTTGCTCCTTTCGTCGCTTAAATCAACTGCTGATTGTCGGGGTTACTATATAGTTACCGCCGGGCATTAGGGTTAACACGCCGCGATAACACTTGCTAAAGATAGACTCTGCTCCCGCCAATCCTTTCATTCAAATGCAATTTGCCAGCTGTCATTCAGTAATCAAACATACCGGCAGTGGTAGTAGTTACCGCCCTGCGGTAGTGCTCAATTCAAAGCACGACATCCATCTTTTATCCTCTTTCAATGCGTAATTGCACATGTATGTCATGCACACTATAAACACACAAAGCCTATATCAAATACATAACAATTTTTGTTATTCTCAAACCAAGAGATGCGGACTGCATATTCCAACAAACTCTCCTTTTTGATAATAACAAATATCCAAATGAGAAATCAGTCTATTTAAGAGTATAGTTGTGTTTATAGATAAGTGCGTTAAATGATAAGCATGAAAAATATATATGTAGCGTGATAAATATAGATTTTCTAAATTGTAAACTCCCCCTATATAAGTGCTCCCCCTACAAGTATGCTCCCCCTACATGTGTGATGTTATACCTTTAGTTTTCTACATTTCACCAGTTGATTAATTGATTTCTCTTTTCAATTTTATTCTCCCCCTTTTGGTATTATCAAAAGGTGGGTGAAGTAAAGCCTTTATATCATAAGTTTGATTTGCTCCTTTTTGTAATATAGGTTTCCGTAATAAGGTAAAGCGAAAGATAATCATGATCGAACGTAATAGTGTAAAATCAGTGTAAACAAATGTCAATATAATGCATATAGCATATAAGAAATAGAATCATGAAAGTGTAAGATCTTCCTTTTTGATAAAAAATCAAACAAAGTGAAATGTAGAATTTTCAATGATTAGATGTAAATGATGCATATCATCGTATAAATGTAGGAACACAAAATATAAATAAGGAAATATAGAGAATTGTTTGAAAAGATATGTGATTTTAAATTATAAAAATTAGCATTGGAAACTAATAGATGTCTTTCCATTACGCAAGTTAAAGAAAATATTTATTGAATTTTGTTTTTGAAAGTATAAGTAGTCAAGCAAGAACAAAATATCAAGAAAAAAATTTCAAACTACAATGCAAAGTGATTTGCAATTCAAACTCAAACAAACATTATAGCGATCAGGTTTAGCTATCTAGTATATTTCCTTATGTTTGTAAACAAATATAAAATTGTGCATTTAGTATCCAATTCTCATGAGTGAAAGATTTATGAAAGACAATGATGTATACATGATGCAGGACAGGCGTCACACCTGCCTGCCACCCTGGAGTCCCACCAGGGGGCCCACCTTGGCGTCGCACCAAAGCGGCTTTATCAGGCCCGCGGGCCGCACACCCCAACCCATCCCCGGCTCCACCATAGGGCAGATAGGTTGTTGAGGCCAGGGATCGATCCCCCGACCTCCTTGATAAAGAATCTTAAGGCAGACTCTCATCACCAACTGAGCCACTTTTATGATGCAGGACAAGCGTCATACTTGCCTGCCACCCTAGAGTCCCACCAGGGGGCCCACCTTGGCGTCGCACCAAGGAGGCTTTATCAGGCCCGCGGGCCGTACACTCCAACCCATCCCCGGCTCCACCACAGGGCCGATAGGTTGTTGAGGCCAGGGCTCGATCCCCCGACCACCTTGATAAAGAGTCTTCAAGCAGACTCTCATAACCAACTGATCCGCGACAAGTCACCAACTGATGTAGGGTATGGTGTGTAGTAGACTCCTAGAATGCACACTAGTGGTGGGTGAGGGTTGGCTCCCCACTTCCTAATGACTCAATGCATGCACTACTTGCAATTAGGCGCTAATGATTAACTCCAAACAATTAAATAACATAATTAACATTGCATTAAATTATAAACGAGAATAAAATTTCTTTTAGGCTAAGGCGTGACTTTCATCCGCAAGGAGGGCCCAAACAAACGCGCGACGACTCAATCCTTCTTGCAGTTAGAGATTTTCAAGGAGCAAATATCATAATAAACTATGATCCCAAGAAAGCATATAATATCCCAACCACAACAATGTTTTAAAACCAATAGCCAATACAAAACACAACACAAATAATAAGGGTGTTGTAAATAAAGTAGATCTGAACGTTGGAGGGCTAAAAAAGGGGTTCCAGTGATGGGTGGACTGGATTGGATAAGGAGAAGGCCGGTTGGGGGTTGGGAGGGCTGGATCGGGGAGGAGGGTGGTCGGATCTGGGCTGGAATGCCCAGATCTGGGCAGATTTGGGGCGTACGGAGGAAAACAACAAGACGGGTTGTTTGGGAGGGGGGCTTGCGGATAGGCTGCCTGGGGCATGGAGGAGCAGCGAGCTGCTGTTGGCGGCCTACTGTTGGCAGGGAGGCGGGGAGGCAGGTTGGGACTAAGAGAGGAGGGCGACGGCTGGCTGGGACAGCAGGGAGGGGCGACGGCTGGCTGGGACAGCAGGGAGGGGCGGGTGGTGCTTGAGTGGGGATAGGGGGTGTGGCTGAGGCTGTGGCAGCAAGGAGGGCTGCGGTTTGCAGGGAGGAAACCACGGAGGAGGGGGGCGACTGGCTGGGGCTGCAGGGAGGGCGGAAGCTGGCTGAAAACAGGGGGGAAAGATGTGGCGGCTGGCTGGACAGCGGGATGGAGAGGTGGAGGAGGGGGGAGCACAACGATACAAAGAACTTACCCGAGGAGTCGCCACCAAGGGGTTCCACGGAGTCGGCACTGCGGAAAGATCACCGGAAATGAGGAAGAAGGCTCTCCAAATTTCAGCAATCCATCAAAACTGCAACCCTAATGTCCTATTTATAATAAAACAGAATTAGGGCACCTGAAATCGGCGGCTATGATTGGCCGATGGTTTCAGGGCCATAAATACTTGAAATAAAGTCTGAAAATAATAAAGCTATATATGAAAAACATCGGAACATGGATCCGGACACATCCGTAGAGTTGGATCATCGATCCGGGCACGCCATATATGGTAAGTCGTCAATCGTCCTCGAACGGGCCCAAACTCGTCCTCCGCTCCGCATCATCCTCCCCGGCTTGAAAGAAATCATCTCCCGATGAATAGGGATCAAAATTCTCTCGATGCATGCCAGGTAAGACACGATGAGGTCCACCAGAGGTCGTCCAAGTGTCGTCGCTGGGAAAGTATCCTCGCCAATCAACTCCTCCACACTGAAAAGTTGTCATCTCCGATGAATGGTGACGGTCGTGCTGAAGTCGAAGTCCAGGGGTGAATCGATCAAGCTCTGCTGGTAGCATCCAGGTGTCATCCGTGAAAGGTCATCCGCGCCTGCGAACCAGGTAGCGGCACACAAGACCGTCCGTAGAGGGGACAGACTCATGCGTAATGATCTCTGAGATATGCTCATCGCTCAACGCACTAGTAGGAGGATCCGGTGGAATCAGTGGTGTCAAAGATGAAACCGGTGGAGACCGAATCTCTAGTAGGTGGGGGTCGGATGTGGGCTGAGGCGCTGAACAAGGGGCAGTGAATGCGGTGGCAAAGGCTCGGGTGTGGACTGAGTGGTGGGTGTCAAAAGCGGTGGTGATGGCTCTGGAGGGCCGCCAAGATATGGGTCCGAATATTTGTGCGGTGCAAAGTATGGCACTAGGCATTCGACACTGACCACAGAATGGGTACTCATGCTTGCGGGGATGTCCAGCTCATAAGCATTTGTCCCGATGCGTCTCAGGACTGTGTGGGGACTGATCCGCCTAGCGCTTAGTTTCTTAGTAGGCCCCTGAGGGAGCCTCTCAATGCAGACTCTTACCATCACCTGTTCACCTACTAGAAAGATCCTTTCTCGCTTATGTTTATCTGCATGTTCCTTATAGTATTCATTGCTTGAATTAATTTTGCGCCTGACTGATTCATGCAACTCATGCAAATGACAAACAAATGACTCGACAGACTCATGCAGATAATGCAAATAAAACACGACAGACACAACACGCTCCCTATGAGGTAGTCTAACAATGGCTTGAAAATCTACAAAATGAGGTGGCCTATCATGAGGCTCTCTCGGTGGTGTAGAAAAACTCATCCAGTGTGTGACGAGTGTCCAGGTGACCGTGTGAGACATCAACATTCAAATACAAGCTCGTAAAGAGCCAAATGTCTCTCTGGGAATGTGACACATCAGGGGGATCACCAGGAGGTATGTAAGAAAAGTCATCGTGAATGCGACGACTACTTGAGTGAAAATCATGTACACCGATTAGAAGGCTGACTCTAGAGTGTGGTGAGTGTCCCTGAAAAAAAGAACTCGTTGGGTGGGTTATCAGGTGGTGCACCCCAAAACTTATCGAGGGTGCGATGTGTCACAAGATAAGACCCCAAAATATTAGGAGTATGCTCACGTTCACTTGAGGGAAGCCCTGAATACTTGATGCTCCACTCAATATCCATCCTCTGGGGTAAGGTCATGGACGATAATGGAAGGGGTGTCAATAAATCGATACTCATACGTGAGTGGCTCACCTGAATCTCATCCTCACCAGGATGTGGCGGTTCATCAGGAGGCTCAACCGGGGGTTCGTCATAGAACTCGTCACTAGGGTCAGGTTCCTTCAAATGAGTACCATCATAAGGGGTAGTGTCCTCATAAAGGTGTGAGATGGCCACTACGAGATCAACATCGGACTTGGGGATCTCAGTCGTGATGTGACTCGGAGCAATGACAAGGGAAGAGGGACAATAGACCTACTCTCAAGAATGGGTCTGTAGGTGTGGTGTCAAGAAATGAGTCTATGGTAGGGGTGCTAACTAACTCAGTGATGGCAGAAAAGGAGGTGTAGGTGAGGGACACAACACTATAGAATCAATAGGTCGCTCAGACTCACTCTCATTCGGGGTCACCGGAGAAGAATCAGGAACTAAAGACAGACCACTCACTGGACTAAGCATCTCACTGGGGTGAGAGAAATCCGTATCAGGTATTATTTATGTCGTGTCTGACAGGACAATGGTAAGCATCGAGGTGACCTCAGTATGGGAGAGACTCGTACTGCGGAGGTCAATATGTGAATCTACTCGACCAGCTCTTGCGGATCTCAAGGACTGTTCATGATGAAGGGTGAGCTGATATGTCTGCTCAAGGGATTTCGAGTTATGGTAAGCCAATTCAGTATGTATGTCAGATCGAAGTCCAGACCGAAATCGGGAAGTGGTCATAGCTGGCTTCTCTCGGATATCGCTCCTCACAACTAACTCATCAAAACGATCCTTGTACTCAGCGACAGACACAGATCCTTGCTGAAGGGAAAATAGTTGCTCGAGCAAGCGACTCCAATATGATGGAAGCAAATACCTCTGACACAAAATATGCTTCATCTCCACCCAACTAGTGATGCGATGAAGACGATTTCGCTCGCGGGTCCTCTCAATGCTAGACTAATATGCTCTCGCCGGATCTAGAAGCCTAAGTTTCGCAAACTTGATGCGTCGCTCATCGAATAACTCAAAATGGTCAAAATAATACTCCACATCCACGAGCCAATAACTGAAAAACTCGGGACTCGATGAGCCGTCAAAAGAAGGGGCATCGGTACGAAACTGCCACTCGAGATCCCTCTCAAAACGTCGATCCTTATAATTGTCATCCCTAAGATAATCGAGTTGTGTTGAATGATCAACACGATCTGCTCGAGTGCAGGAATACTGACGGCGATAGTCATCATAGTGATCATCTCTTGCATAGTGGGATCGCGTCGATGGGTCAACACGATCTCTGGAAGTGGTGTGCTGCGATCGGGAATAATCAACGTAGTAACGTGAGGGTCTCTTAGAAGAGGCTATATGGGATCTGGTGTGAGTAGACTCGAGATCCCCAAATTGAGGAGAGGAATGACGATGATAACTTGCCATAAATGAATCTAAGTACTCTATATGACCTACCACTACGTTTATAAATGTGGCCCAAACCTAGCTCTGATACGAACTGATGTAGGGTAGGGTGTGTAGTAGACTCCTAGAATGCACACTAGTGGTGGGAGAGGGTTGGCTCCCGACTTCCTAATGACTCAATGCATGCACTACTTGCATTTAGGCGCTAATGAATAACTCCAAACAATTAAGTATCATAATTAACATTGCATCAAATTATAAATGAGAATAAAATTTCTTTTAGGCTAAGGCTTCATTTGGATCGGCGGCGAGATCGGCGGCGGGACGAAAATCCTGCGGGGTTCGAATCGGAGGCGGGGAGGTCGGGCTGGAGACGCCGCGTTACGCGGGCTTTTGCGAAGGTTTGCGGGAGCAAACACCACCGCCGGCGCGCGGCGCGCGTTTGTTTTCCCGCCGTGCGGTGGCGGCTGCTCCCGCACCGGCGCTCAAACGCCGCCCCAAACGAAGCCTAAGGCGTGACTTTCCTCCGCCAGGAGGGCCAAAAACAAGCGAGGCCGACTCAATTCTTCCTGCAATTAGAGATTTTCAAGGAACAAAAATCATAATAAACTATGATCCCAAGCAAGCATATAATATCCAAACCACAACAATGTTTTACAAATAATAACCAATACAAAACACAGCACAAATAATAGGGCTGTTGTAAATAAAGTAGATTTGAACGTTGGAGGGCTAAAAGAGGGGTTCCGGTGATGGGTGGACTGGATCGGATAAGGAGCAGGCCTGTTAGGGGTTGGGAGGGCTGGATCGGGGAGGAGGGTGGTCGGATCTGGGTTGGAATGCCAAGATCTGGGCAGATTTAGGGAGGACGGAGAAAAACAACGAGGTTGGGGGGGGGGGGGGGCTTGCGGGTAGGCTGCCTGGGGCGTGGAGGAGCGACAGCCTGCTGTTGGCGGGTTGTTGTTGGCAAGGAGGAGGAGGGGCGGCTGGCTGGGACAGCAGGGAGGGGCGGGTGGTGTTGGAGTGGTGAAAGGGGGGTGCGGCTGAGGCTGAGGCAGCAGGGAGGGCTGCGTTTTGCAGGGAGGAAACTAGGGAGGAGGGCGGCTGCTGGCTGTGGCTGTAGGGAGGGCGGCGCCTGGCTGAAAACAGGGGGAAAGGAGACAGCGGCTGGCTGGACAGTGGGATGGAGAGGTTTAGAAGTAGGGGGAAACACAACGATACAAAGAACTTACCCGAGGAGTCGTCACTAAGGGGTTCCACGGAGTCGGCACCGCGGAAGGATCACCGGAAATGAGGAAGAAGGCTCTCCAAATTTCAGCAATCCATCAAAACTAATGTCATATTTATAATAAAACAGAATTAGGGCACCCGAAATCGACAACTATGATTGGTCGATGGTTTCGGGGCCTTAAATACATGAAATAAGGTCCGAAAATAATAAAGCTATATATGAAAAAAACATCGGAACGCGGATCCGGACACATCCGTGAAGTTGGATCATCGATCCGGGCATGCCATATATGGTAAGTCGCCAATCGTCCCCGAACGGGCCCAAAACTCTTCCTCCGCTCCGCATCAGCACATATTTGTTATTTTGAAATGATGTTTTTAAGTTGTGTACACAAGACACTTTACAATTCTTTCCATGATGCTCTACCTCACAATGCTTATGAAGACTTATCATGAGGAGAAGTAGTGCTTGGTGGAGTTGTCTTTGTCATGTATTTATTTGATTTTTTATTTTATTTTGATGACATAAGATCTCCGAATTCACTTGTATGTAAGCATATGAAAGTATTTTTCAACCACACTTCTAAAAAATTGGTGCATGATAATAATGCGTACGTAATTTATCCATGTATATCAATCATTTATATTATTACACTACACATATATGCATATACAAGATTATTTGTAATACGAACAAGAAGGAGAATGCTGAATTAATGAAGAACGGATACAATCCGGAGCAAGCTCCGGCCAACTCTTGGAGGCTGGTTCCTCCAAGGAGCCTTCTCTCAAATGAGAGCCCAAATCCCTAATGATCAAAAGATGCCCTGACTCCACAAAACCACCTCCTTATATAGGGAGGGGGGCTCACATCAAACTAAAACATTTAAAGAAGAGCAATAATAAAAAAAAGAGGCGTGTGCGCGTAGCAATACATCCCGTCAGAAAAGCGACCTTGACCCCAAGGTCGGAGCGTCGCCCGTCGGTCTGTAGTGGGATGCCGTCGAGGTGCCCGGGGCACCGTCCGGTAGTCCGTCTGAGAGCAGCAGGGCGTCAAAGTCGGCGGCGGAGAGCGCGCCCACATCGTCGCCGATGAGGACTCGACACTCCTTCACCGGGCACTCATGACCAGGAGAGTAGGGGTGCTTGCAGCGGAAGCACAGGCCCTTGCTTCGTAAGTCGTTGTACTCCTGGTTGGACAGGCGGTGGGTAGGGACAGGCCGGTTGTTGCGAGGACCCATCATTGGTGGCTGGGGTAGGGGAGGTGGCAGAGGTGGAGGTTTGGGATGGGTCGAGAAGTAAGGTTGGGAGGGATGCCTGGAGGAAGGTGATGGGTACGGAATGTCGCCGGACGTCGCGAGGAATTCCGCCTCCACAAGGGGGGAGAGGTTGATGGCTTGGTGGACTGTTAATGGTTTGAGGGTGCGGAGACGGGAGCGGAAGTGGGGTTGCAAACCGTTCATGAAGAACCCCAAGTAATGGTCTGGGGGGAGTCCGGGAACATGAGTGACCAATTCCACGAATGCATCAATGTACGAGTCAATGGAGCCGGTGTGACGGACCCCGCAAAGTCGCTCGATCATGGGGCCGGAGTAGCGGTCGTCATACCGCTGAATCAGGGCCTCGGTGAGATCTGACCAGGTGAGGGCGGGAGAGGTCTGGCGGAGCCAACGGACCCAATGGAGGGCCGACCCTTCCATGCCGATAAGTGCAGTGGAGACCCGTTGCGCCAGAGGGGTCTGGTGGATGTCGAAGAACTGTTCAGCGCGGGCAATCCACCCAAGGGGGTCAGTTTTGTTGAATGTAGGGATGTCAGGTCAACGGTACGGTGGAGTAGGCAGTTCCACCACTGCGGGTGTATCGGGGAGCATAGTGCTGGGGGATCCCACAGCAGAGGCGACAGGAGGCCCGGAGAGCTGGCTGGGCTGTAAGTTCTGGAGCATGGTCAGAATCGAGGAGAACTGCTCGGTCTGTGCCTCGAGACGTGCGTTGATGGTGGCGAGGGAATGTTCGAGGGCTTCGACGCGGGATTCCATCCGGCCCTTTGACATATGAGGACGACTGTGTCGAGCTGGAGGTTGGCAGGAGAGTGCAGAAGCTGGGGAAGGGGCGCTAGCAGCGGCCAGTCGCTGCTGAAGAGCAGGCGACGACTGGAGCTGTGGCAGGTTGAGGGAGGAGCGGTGGATAGGGCGGATCCGGACGCTGGTCGGCCGAACGGAGGCAGAACCCCCGAGCGGGGTGCTGGCAGGATCGGTCGAGTCGATCGATTACGGCAGATCGATCGGAGTGGTGATCGTCGGGGCGGTCGATCGATGAGAAGCCGTCGATTAGAGTGGAGTGGCAGAGCGAGGAGAAGCGGGGTGGTCGATTGAGTAGAGCGGCAGGTCGAGCGGAGCGGCAGATCGATCGGAGCGGCTGATTGGAGCGGCCGATCGATGAGAAGCGGAGCCGGGCCTGGAGCAGGCGTAGCGACACTATCGTCGAGCACGGAGACGAGTCGCACTGTCGATGCAGAGGAGGAGACGAACTGTCCTGGCGGAGGGTTCGATCGGCGGTGGAGGGAACGCGATGCAAGCCTGCGCAGATGTCGACGCCAAAATCAGAACAGAACGAACCCGACGGCAGTAGGTGCAGGCGGGGCGGCAGGTCGGACCAATTAATACGAACAAGAAGGAGAATGCTGAATTAATGAAGAACGGATACAATCCGGAGCAAGCTCCGACCAACTCTTGGAGGCTGGTTCCTCCAAGGAGGCTTCTCTCAAATGAGAGCCCAAATCCCTAATGATCAAAAGATGCCCTAACTCCACAAAACCACCTCCTTATATAGGGAGGGGGGGGGGGGGGGGGGCTCACATCAAACTAAAACATTTAAAGAAGAGCAATAATAAAAAAAGAGGCGCGTGCGCGTAACAATTTGCAAATGTAGGAATCAAAAAGTGAGTGCGATGAAAACATTGTTTCACAGAAAACACCACTCATACTTAGAGGCATACTTAACATTTTCCATAATTCTCCTACATGCATTTTCATTGTACATATCAAGATAATATGCAAGAGATGGATAACACAATGTCTTAGAGGTGTGAAGATAAAATCATACATTGTAAAAGATCCTTAAGTGATATATCTATTCATCGTTGACATTTTATATAATTTTTATATTTTTGTTTTTGAAAGAAATATACATAACAACAACACTCAAGCCTTTATCCCACTATAGTGGGGAATGAAATATACATAACAAAATAAAAACAAATCAAAGAACATATTTTTGTAGTTTTGTTGGGTTTTGTACCAATGATTGGGGACTATATGGGTTATGTTGTTGTTGTTGTTGTTGTTGTTGGGTTTTGTAATTTTCTTTTTGGTTTTTAATATTTTCAAAAATAAAGAGGTATGCAAAAAGTAAATTTTTATGAAAAACACTGAAGTCTTTAACGATCACATCAGTAAAATGATCTATGTCAGGGGAAATAAAAATTTGAAGGGAAATAGAACAAGTATGAATTTCAGAGCTACCGCCAGCGTTAGCTCCTACCGCTCGGCGCTAGCAGACATAGATGTGATTTTTCGCTTTAAAATCGTGTTCTTCGTTACATTTTGGTTCTGATTTTTCGTGATTGGGATTCTAAAATATTAGGAGCACCTATTCCAATACAGAAATCAGGAAAATAATAAAAAAGTTGCGGATTTTAATTTTTAGCCTAAGACATCCAAAACACCAAACTCTAACTTAAGCATAGTGAATCGTGGATTAGGGAGTGATTCGGTGAATTTGTCCGCAAGTTGTGAGTCAGTACCAATAAAACTCACCTTAACATTTTCTTTCTTTATGCGATTACGAATAAAATGGTGCCTAACATCAATATGTTTAGACTTAGAGTGGTGTACCAGATTGTTTGTTAGATCAATAACGATTTTATTGTCATATTTTAGTTCAACATTTTTGAGATGAACTCCGAAGTTGTCTAGTGTTTGAGTCATCCATAACGCTTGCGTGCCACAACTTCCTAGTGCAATATACTCGGCCTCCGCGGTGGAGAGGAAAACAGAATTTTATTTTCTACTCGACCATGAAACAAGTGAAGACCCTAAGAAATGACAAGTACTACTAGTGCTTTTTCGATCTAATGAGCACCCCACATAATACGAATCAGAATAATCATGTAAGATAAATGAATCGTTATGAGGATACCACAATCCTAATCGTGATGTGCCTATTAAATATCTAAAGATTCATTTAATCGCTTTTAAATGAGATTATTTAGGATTGACTTGAAAGTGAGCACATAAGCAAACGACAAACATAATATCCGTTCTAGATACACTTAAGTATAATAAAGATCCAATCATACCGCGAATTCGCGATATAATATTTGATCTATTGCAATTCCTGACTTATCTTTTTCTAGTTTTAGTGATGCACTCATTGGTGTACTAGCTTGCTTTAAGTTTTCAAATCCAAATTTTTTAAGCATATCTTGGACATATTTAGTTTGACAAATAAAAATTTCATCATTAGGGTAATTTGAAATATAAGGAAATATGTGAGTTCACCTACCAAGGTCATTTCAAATTTATTTTTCAACACTTTAAGTACTTTATTGCCCAACTTTTATTAGTGGTTCCAAAATTTATGTCATCTACTTATATTTGTAAAATAATTAAATCATCATTTAAATGCTTAATGAAGAGTGTGGCGTCGACACTTCTCATTGTGTATCCGTGCTTAAGTAAAAATGTAGATAATCTTTCATACCAAGCATTTATGAAACTGGGGGTTGTTCAACATAAAATTCTTCTTTAATTATCCCGTTAAAAAAACACTTTTGACATTCATTTGAAATAATTTAAATCTTTTAAAACTCGCAACAACACCACTCAAGTCTTTATCCCACCATAGTGGGGTCGGCTATTTGGATCCTTTGTCGTCATTGCGCCCTATCTTTAATCATAGCCTCACTAATGCCTAAGTACATCATATCTTTCCTTATAGTTTCATTCCAAGTCTTTTTTGGTCTACCCCTCCCCCGTTTAACATGTCTAGTGACTAAACTCTCACAACGTCTAACAGGTTCCTCTAATGGTCTCCTATGTACATGTCTGAACCATCTTAAACGAGCTTCTCGCATCTTCTCTACAATTGGCGCCACTCCTTTCTTATCCCTGATACATTCATTCCTAATTTTATCTAGTCTTGTGTGACCACACATCCACCTAAGAATTCTCATCTCCGCAACTCCCATTTTTTTGCTCATGTACACCATTCACTGCCCAACACTACTCATAACCGTAGAGCATCGCTAGCCTAATTACAGTACGGTAAAACTTGCCTTTAAGTTTTAATGGTACTTTACGATCACATAAGATCCCAGATGTGCCTCTCCACTTCAACCAACCTGCTTGGATTCTATGTATCACATTTTTATCTACACCTCCATCTTTTTGAATTATCGATCCTAGATATTTAAAGCACTCACTGCGCGAAATATCTTGGTCACCCAATTTAATGGCAGGGTCATCCGACCTTCTTGCACAACTAAATTTAAGCTCTATATACTCCATCTTTGTCCTGCTCAACCTAAAACCCTTCTTTTCTAAAGTGTCTCACCAAGATTCAAGTTTTGCGTTTACCCCCTCACGCGTCTCATCGACCAAAACAATATCATCTGCAAATAATAAACACGAAGATATTGCTTGTTGGATATGTCCAGTGAGCTCATCTAAGATAAGGGTAAAGGGATAAAGGCTTAAAGCTGACCTTTGATATAAGCCAACAACGATAGGGAATTCCTATGTTAATCCTCTAGATGTCCTCACCCTGGTCACTGAATTTGTATACATATCTTTGATTACGTCAATGTATGATACATTTACACCTTTCTTTTCTAAGACTCTCCACCAGACCTCTCTTGGAACCCTATCATAAGCCTTCTCCAGATCGATAAACAACATGTGCAAATCTTTTTGCCTTTCTCGATAGTTGTCAATGAGTCTCCTCAAGAGATGTATAGCTTCCATGGTTGACCTCCCTGCCATGAATCCAAATTGATTCTCTGAGATGCTAGTCTCTCGTCTAACTCTTCTCTCTATTACTCGTTCCCATAGTTTCATAGTATGGCTCATTAATTTAATTCCCCTGTAATTGACACAATTTTGTATATCTCCTTTGTTCTTATATAAATGTACAAAAATACTTCTCCATTGTTCTGACATCCTCTTTGTCTTCAATATCTTATTGAAGAAACTTGTAAGCCATAAAATTCCTTCACTCTCTAAGCATTTCCATACTTCAATAGGTATATCGTCTGACCCAACCGCCTTTTCATTTTTCATCTTCTTTAGAGTGTCATCTATCTCTGATGCTTGAATTTTACGATAAAAAGTTATGTTTCTATACTCCTCCAATTTACTTAACTCTTTCAAGTTCAGTTCATTGTTTTTTTCTTCGTTGTATAATTGACAAAAATATCTTTTTCATCGCTCCTTAATAGCCACATCATCCGTCAAAACCGTATCTGATTCATCTTTTATTCACTTAACTTGGCTTAAATCTCTTATCTTCCTCTCTTTAGTTCGAGCAATTTTATATATATCACACTCTCCATCTTTGGTATCTTGTAGTTTATAAAGTTATTAATAATTTTGACTTCTTGCTTTACTTACTGCATTTTTAGCTTCTTTTTTGGCGACTTTATACTTTGTCAAGTTTTCATCATTCCTACGCCCTAAGTCACAACCATGACCAAGGAGGGCGTGTTCGTCAAGTCCGCTGGCTGCTGCAACGAATCTGGCGTCGAATTGCGGCCACCGTACATTACACGCCCTCGGTCACGGGCGTGATCGAGTGCGTGTTCACCAATTTTCGAGCCAGTTGCCATCCCGTCAGCTTATCTCCAGCCAGAAGTCAACTTAATATTACATGCCCTAGGTCAGGGGCGTGACCGAGGGCATGTACTTTGCAAAAAAATTTCAATAAATTCCAGCAGCTCCCATCAGTTCAGTGTGCTGAATTTTGGAGTGGAAAGGTGCTGCTAGTTGCTGTTCTTGCTCTTTTTAAGTGTTCTTCCTTTATGTTCTTACTTTCTCTCCCTTCTTTTCATGTAATTTTCTCTTAGTTTTTTATGCAACCTCTTTTAGTGAACTTGTAATCTCCTCTTATTAATGTTGTTTTTTTGTGAACTTGTAATCAACTCTTTTTATTAATAAAATTGTATCTGTCTTTCCTTAATCTCTCTCCCTTAGTAATTTTTATGCAAATTTATTTCATGTCTTCCTCTTACCCATCCACCATGATTAACTAAACTCTCATTAGTACTCGATCGAGATGATTCGAGGATGAGATAATCAAGTTATGATCTTCAAGCCCTCTTTTTCTCTTTAAAATAAACACTTGTGATTTACCCTTGATTTTTGAATGAGTAAGACCATATTTTCGATATATGGTTTTCACTTAGGTTTTCATACTTAGTTAGTCGAGAGGCTCAAAGTATGAATCAATCACTCAAGGGTAAAGAGAGTTGCACGCACCCCTCGAGAGAGGATGACGTAAATCTCATGGATTGGAGTCAAATCCAATAGTGAGGTTCATAACGTAAAGCGAGCCTTAGGTATCCTCGAGAGACATGTTCATGCTTCGGGAACCTCCACGGTCAAAGTAGTTTATTTAAAGAGAATTAGAGTTTTTGTTATTTACTTTTTGATTATTCTCAAGCCGAGGTGATTCAAGATCGGGTACTAATCGTTTAAATCATTGCCTAAACCCCTTTTCTTAATCTTGCAGTTTATTACTTTTTTTAGTTAAGTAAAACAAATCACAAAAATCGATTGATAAGATAATTGTTTCCTCCTCGAAGTAGAAGTAATCGACGCGCCCCGGGAAATACGACCTTGATATTTCTCTTAAATATCATATACTATAGACGATTAGGTACACTTGCCTTCATCATATATAAAATTTGAAAACATCATCAACAATCGTTTCACATATCATCCATTCCATCATCCACTTAAATTATTCATCAAGTTTTTAAACATATAATGTTTTGTTGTTGACCATCTTTGCCCTCATTTTGTCTTGCACTTACTTTTTTCACCACCAAGATTCTTTTTGCGAGAGCGCACGACCTTTTGACTCTCTAAGTTTGTTCTTCATACTTGTCCTTAAATGAGAAGGCATAACTTTCCATGTGACACTAGGAGCAACATAGGGATCATCAACTAGTTGTTCTAAAATCGCTACCTTGAAAGCAACCTATTTTTCCTTCTTCAAATTCCACCATCAAATTTTTGGCAACACTTTTGTCTTTATCTTAAAGTTACTATATTTAATTTGCACATCCAACACCACTTGCCTATGTTGCGTTGTCAAACTTTCTCCTGGTATGACTTTGTAATCCTTACAAACCATTTTATCCATTTTGTGAGTCATAAAATAGTCAATTTGTGACTTATTTTGTCCGCTCTTGAACGTAATTAAGTCTTCTTTCCTCTTCATGTAGAACGCATTTGTCACAATTAGCTCATGTGTTATGGCAAAGTCTAGAATGGTTATTCATTCTTCATTTCTTTCTCCATACCCAAATCCTACTTGAACATTTGTATAATCCGTATTTTTCTTTCCCACATGTCCATTTAAGTCTCCTCCAATGAAAATTTTCTCACTTTGTGGGATTTCTCTTACCAAATCATTTAAGTCTTCCCAAAATTATACTTTAATAATTTCACTTAATCCTACTTGTGGCGCATAAACAATAATTATATTAATAGTTTCCTTTCCTACGATTAATTTAAGAGCTAAGATTCTATCGCCTTTTCTGCTTACCCCAACAACTCCATCCCTCCAAGTAGTATCTACAATAATACTTACTTCATTGCTTGTTTTATTTTTTCTTGTGTACCATAATTTAAAACCTAAATTAGTAGAAATTTAGCCTTCTCACCCACCCATTTAGTGTCTTGCAAACATAAAATATTTATCCTTCTCTTAATCATTGTATCCACTACTTCCATTGTTTTTCCCGTTAGCGTACCTATATTTCAACTTCCAAACCTAAGTCGATCACAAATCCCGATCACAAATCCTGTGATCTACTTTTCTAGGACGCCTAACATGTGGATGCCTAATATGTGAGCGCTCTTGCATATTTAACACTACACCCAAGTCCTCTTGGAGGTGCACCGGTCCTTGCCAAGATGCCGCATTCTAAGCGAGCAACGAGTGCAAAAGTTTCATCATTATCTAGCCCCTCGATTTGAGAATAATCTTGAGCAACAAGTCTAGCTTTATTCCTAGTTATTCTAGATTCACCATTTAATTTATTTTTGAAAATACATTTGACTCCAACTACCGGTTGATTAAATGACCGCTCAACAAGTTTTCAAACTTTATTTCTTTCAAATTGATTAAGTTCGTCATTCATAGCCATAAACCAAGATTCATCATTTAAAATAATTGCAACGTTTTTATGTTCAATTTCAAAATTAAAACATCAACTAGAAAAAGATTCATGCAAAGATGAGCTTGTAGTTACCCCTCTCGAAGGTTCCCTTGTGATTAACTCTCGTGGAAATTTTAGTACACTCGGCGGCACATACTCCTTATGTTTTGCTTCATTTTTCTCCGCCTCACCTTCAAGTGGTTCATTATCGTTATCCTCCTTGATTGGAATAGGCTCCACCTCATTTCCTGTATTATCATGCAAATCTACATAAGAAACAAGCTCATCAAATTTAACATGAGTGTATTCTTCAACTGTTTTGTCCTTTTATTATAAACTATATACGCCCTACTAGTTGAAGAATATCCAATAAAAATTCTCTTATCACATTTTTCATCAAATTTGTCCAAGTTATCTTTAGCATTCAAAAGAAAACATTTACAACCCCAAAACCCAAAAATAAGATATATGGGTTTCTTTTGAAAATATAGTTCATAAGGAGTTAGTTTTAAGATTTGGTGAAGCATAACACGATTGATAACATAGCATGTGGTACTAACGACTTCGGCCCCAAAATACTTAGGTAACTCATATTCGGAAAGCATAGTGCGTGCTAATTCTTATAGGGTTCTATTTTTTCTTTACACTACACCATTTTGTTGTGGGGTGCGTATAGCTGAAAATTCATGGTTTATTCCTAAACTTTGACAAAAAGAAGGGAATTTTTCATTTTCAAATTCACCTTCATGATCTGAGCGTATGCAATTTATTTTAAGTTAAGTTCATTTTGAATACGTTTACATAAGTTGGAGAATTCAAAAAACGCATCAGATTTAAAAGTGAGAAATATCGTCCAACAAAATTTAAAATAATCATCAATTAGAACATAAGTATAGTTTCTTCCACCTAGACTTGCTGTGCTAACAGGACTAAAGAGATTCATATGAATTAGTTGAAGTGGTCTAGTGGTAGAAATATCGGTTTTGCTTTTAAACGAAGATCTAGAATTTTTTTTCGCATGGTGTACAAACTGAAGATAAATTATCGTTAAGTGTAAGTAATCTTCTAATTAATTTATCTTTTGATTATTTTAAGATTAACTTGATGTCAGGATGACTAAGTCGCTTATTCCAAAGTTCTAATTCTTCTTTTTTAACAATTACGCATTTCATTGATGATTGTGATAAATCATTAAAAGCAATAATAGATTTGTTATGAGATCTAGGTGCAGTGAGTAGTATTATATCATTAGTTTTAGTGTGTATGATTTTCCAAAGATTAGTAAAGGGTTCAAATAACATGTTTAATCCTTTATATACGTTATGAGAAAGATTTGTTGCCCATTATACCAATGCTCATAATTCTTCATTTACTGTTGTCTCCAAATGTCACCAGCCCTCCTTTCGTTTTCTCAAGGCTAGGAACTTGTTTTTGTTGCATGTCATGTGCTTGAAACATCCCAAGACCAAGTACCACATATCTCTTTTGTCCTTAGCCTGCCAACACACCTAAAAGGAAAATGAGAGTAAATATCCGGATACTCAAGAGGTTACCCATATGGTATAGGTGATAACCTTAGGTACCCAGATTTGTTTTATGGCACAATATTCTTTCTTTCTACATGAGTCCGACATGTGACCAAACAAGTTACATTTGGCACAACGAAGAAAAAGAGTAGAACTCCTTTTTGAATTTCTGGACGAACTTTTGCTGAAAGAGGGATACATATCAGAAGAACTACTGAAATTTTGAGAAAATTTTTAGTTTTACAGTTCTTCGAGCTACCGCCGGCGGTACCTGCTACCGCCGGGCGATAATCGACAAACCATATCCAAGCCCGAATTTTCCTCCTCCATAACATTGGTTGGCCAATGTTGGAATGGAAAACTACATTATATTTCAATAATAAGCCCTCTATATATAGAGGGGTTACACTTATTTACAACCAAAAAGATAATATTCTAACACTCCCCCTCAAGTTGGGCGGAAGATATCAATCATGCCCAACTTGTCCACAATCTTGCTAAATATGTTCCCACTCAGTCCTTTGGTGAGAATGTCCGCTAGCTGCCTGTTGGAGGGCACAAAGGGAGTACACACAATTCTTCTTTCAATATTTTCCTTGATAAAGTGCCGATCCACCTCAATGTATTTCGTCCGGTCATGTTGAACGGGATTGTGAGCGATACTGATGGCTGACTTGTTGTCACAATACAGCCGGATGGGTCCTTCTTCCACAAGGCCAAGATCCCTCAGTAAAGCCCGAAGCCATAAACCTTCACAGACCCCCTGGGTCATAGCTCTAAACTCGGCCTCAACACTAGATCGCGCCACAACTTGTTGTTTCTTGCTCCTCCAGGTAACAATGTTGCCTCCAACAAAAGAGCAGTATCCAGAAGTAGATCGCCTATCGTCAACAGACCCAGCCCAATCAGCATCAGTATAGACTTCAATCTTTAGATCAGTATTTTGAGCAAACAGGATACCCCTTCCTGGTGAAGACTTGAGGTACCGTAGAATCCTGTGTGCAACATCCATATGTCGGGTCTTAGGAGCGTGCATGTACTGGCTCACCACACTCACCGCATGGGAGATATCTGGGCGAGTATGGGACAGGTATATCAACCTCCCCACTTATCTCTGGAATCCTGAAGTATCTTCAATATCCCCTCCATCATCACGCCCCAGTCGGTGATTTGTTTCAATCGGAGTGTCAGCTGGTCTGCATCCGTTCATCCCCATTTTTTCAAGAAGATCTAACGTGTATTTCCGCTGAGAGACAAATATCCCCTGCTTAGATCTAGCAACTTCAATTCCCAAGAAGTACCTGAGTTTTCCCAGGTCCTTGACCTCAAACTCTCTAGCTAGCTTTGCCTTCAAATTCTGAATTTCCTCCACATCATCACCTATTATGACGATATCATCAACATACACAATGAGAACAGTAGTTTTCCCATGCCTATGTTTGATGACCAGCGTATGATCTGCGTTGCTCTGACTATATCCAAACGACACCATAGCCTTGTGGAAGCGACCAAACCATGCTCTCGGCGTCTGCTTCAGCCCATATAGAGCCTTTAACACCCTGCATACTTTTCCTGCAGCATTAACTGGAGTAAGACCTGGAGGGGGAGACATATAGACCTCCTCTTCCAAGTCACCATGGAGAAAGACATTCTTCACATCCAGCTATAATAGGTCCCAATTTTTGCAAGCAGCAACAGATAGTAAGACCCTGACTGTATTCATCTTGGCCACCGTGGCAAACGTCTCCTGATAGTCGATGCCATGAGTTTGTGTATAACCCTTGCAACCAACCTCGCTTTACATCTCTCAACAATCCCTTGGGGGTTCTGTTTCACCGAGAACACCCACTTGCACCCAACGAGTTTTTTCCCGTGGGGAAGAGGAACTAAATCCCAAGTATGGTTCTTCTCAAGAGCCTTCATTTCCTCAACCATCGCCTCACGCCACATAGGGACCTCAAGAGCCTACTGCCACGATACAGGTATGGAAAAAACAGCAAGGGAAGTGACAAAGGTCTTGTAGGAGGGAGAAAGAGAATCATAAGATACATAATTTGATAGAGGATGGCGAGTACAAGACTGGATACCTTTTCGAATGGCAATAGGAGGATCAGAAGGCCCTGAGTCGGGATCCACTGACTGTTCTGGTAGCATAGCTGGATCTTGTGTGCTTGTCATCTTTACACGCCGAGTATATATCTGCAAGGGCGGAGGTGAAGGTGGACTCACTTCCACTGGAGTCTCAACCAGTGTAGGAGGACTCACTTCCACTGGAGTCTCCCCCTGAAGTGAGGGGTACGATGGAGGTATAGGAAGAGGAACAGAGGAGACACCCGAAGGGGGGATACAGTGGTGGAGGTGGCATCAGCTGGAGGGTAATAGGGCTCGGATTCACGGAATGTGATATCCATAGTTACAAACACTTTCCTGGTAGGAGGATGAAAGCACTTGTACCCCTTTTGCGTCGGTGAGTAACCAATGAAGACACACTTGAGAGCACGAGGATCAAGTTTGGATGGGCGAGGGTAGTGTATATGAAAAAAATAAACACAACCAAACACCCTAGAGGGAAGCCGGGTAGGGGGGACATGGAGAGTAGCGAGGGGGGGTGGAATTCCCAAGGACACGTGTGGGCATACGATTGATGAGGTATGCAGCAGTAAGAACAACATCGCCCCAATAAATTTTTGGGAGATGCATGGTGGACAACAGACACCGAGCAACCTCCAGGAGATGGCGATTTTTCCGCTCAGCAACACCATTTTGTGCTGGGGAATAGGCACAGGTAGTCTGGTGGAGAATGCCATGATCAATAAGATAGTGCTCAAACTGCGAATCAATGTATTCGCGACCATTGTCACTACAAAATATTTTAATTGTGGATTGAAACTGGGTGGAGATCATATTATGAAATCGGCGAAAAATAGAAAAAACATCACTTTTGTGACGCATCAAATACAACCATGTAGTACGTGAGAAGCAATCAATGAACGTAACAAACCACACACAACCAGAAATCGAAGGGACCTGACATGGACCCCAGACATCCGAATGAATAATAGCAAAAGGAATAGAACTAGGTAGCGAAACATGCTTAAATGAAGTACGAATATGTTTGTTTAAACTACAAACATCACACACAAAAGTTTCAAAAATAGCAGTAGGCATAGTAGGAAACAACAACTTCATAACAGGGATGGAGAGGTGTCCTAGGCGACAGTGCCAGGAGTACAAAGGATGGACAGTGCTGGAGTGGAGAGCGAGAGTAGGAGGAGGTGCGCCAGAGTCGAGCACATAGAGACCATTCACCATGTTATCAGAGCCAATCACCTTCCCCGTCGTCAGGTCCTGAAAAACACAAGAAGACGGAAGAAAGGTCACAGAGCAATGCATGGAGTTAGTTAAGTGACTGATGGAAAGAAGGTTATGAGTAAATGTGGGAACATGAAGAACAGAGGACAAGGTAAGAGAGGAGCAGGGGATGGTGCCCTTCCCGGCAATAGAGGAAAGGGAACCATCGGCAATGCTCACCTTGTCACACCCAGAGAGAGGAGTATAGGAAACAAAACCTGTAGAGGACCCGGTCATATGATTCGTGGCCCCAGAGTCATATGATTCGTGGCCCCAGAGTCAATGACCCATTGAGTGGAGGGAGGAGAAACAGCAGAATGGGCACCTGGCAGTCCCGTGTGAGCATAGGAGGAAGAGGCAGAAGGCTCCGCAGAAAGGCCCTGCATCATGCGTCGGAGAGCCAACATTTCGTCCGCAGTAAAGCCACCAAGATTGGCAGAGGCATCAGTAACAGAGTAACCCTGAGAGATATTGGCCGCATCATCAGTAAGATGGGCTGCACGTGGAGCATGACGTCCAGAGAAGCGTCCAGAACCACGACCACCACGAGGTGGAGCACCCCCTCTTGGGGTAGGGAACCCATGAAGCCTGAAGCAAGTATCCCGAGTGTGGCGACTCTTTCCACAATAATCACATAGGAGATGATCCTTATCAGAACTCTTCGACTTGGGGTCTCGTGGACGCATACCAAAGAGAGAGGGGTAGAAGCGGCAAGGGCAGAGCTCTCCGGCACAGAGTCAGGAAGGAGAGTCTGACGGCGATCAAATTCCTGTTGCACTAAACTGTAGACCTCAGGAAGAGAAGGTATCTGTGGGCGTCCCAGAATCTGAACACTGATCTGATCGAAGTCGCGGTGCAATCCATGAAGAAATTCAAATATGCGATTGCGGTCATCCCGGGCTCTAACCATCGCCGCATCAACAAGGCTAGCAAAGACAAGAGGATCAAAATGATCATACTCTTGGTAAAACTGCGTGAACTCCAAGTAGTATGCTGAAGGAGGACGATTACCCTGGCTGAGTAAATAGATTTTGCGGCTCAACTGGAAGATTTGAGCAGCATTGCCACAACGAGAGTAAGTAGACTCCGCACAACGCCAAATATCAGTAGCATTGTCCAGAAATAGATAGTTGCGAGCAATGGACTCCTGCATCTAGTGAGCCAAGACATGACCAAGGAATTCTCGGACTCCCACTGGGGCCACTCAGGAGAAGTCCTATCCGGTTCCCCCATATGGCCGGAGACATAGCCAAAGAGGCGCCGACTTTTGAGCGCCAGGGTGATAGAACGAGACCATGAGAGGTAATTGGATTCATCAAGCCGGATAGTAGTGGTCTGAGAGGTATTAAGATCAGTGGTTCCACGGTAGAAGACCGACGAAGGAGGACCATTGGAAAGAGGAGGTGGAGTAACACCGGTAGAGAGGGAGGGAGAATCCGAACCGCTAGACCCCATGGCTCAGAAGCAGAAACCGGAATAGAAATCCGGGAAGTAGAAAGCCCAAGAAATTAGGGCATCAAGAGGCAAAGATATCCATCCAGCCAAACATCACGAGGAGAGGTGGCGCCGGAGAAACAAGCATCTCAAGAGCAGAACGCACGCCGGCGCCATTAGAAGAGGGCAGAAGAGGAAGCGGGCGACCGCTGAAGCGGGAGACCCGGCGCTGGCGGAAGCGAGGATGAGCGGGAGGCGCTAGAGCGGGCTGAGTGGGAGGCGCTGGAGCGGGAGCCTTGCTGGATCGACGGCCTTGCTGGATCGACGGCCTTGCTGAACAGGCGCTGGAGCGGGTTCGGCGGGAGGCGCGGGGGCGAGCGCTGGAGCGAGCGCTGGAGCGAGCGCTGGAGCGAGCGCTGGAGCGGAGGCGGGATCGGGCGAGAAGGCGGAAGCAGAACCGAGAGGGTTAGGTCACAGATCGCTCTGATACCATGTTGGAATGGAAACTACATTATATTTCAATAATAAGCCCTCTATATATAGAGGGGTTACACTTATTTACAATCAAAAAGATATTATTCTAACAGCCAAAAACATATTCAGAGACTTTTGTCGAACACTAAAATTTTCAATTGCAATATTTAAGTCATTGATTCGTGCTTTTAATGCGGTATTTTCGTTCACACGCATAACACATCTATTTGTAAACATCTTTTTGCATTTATCAATTTGCGAGAGAGAAGATTTCAGTTTGCTCTCTAAGTCCCTTCTCTCATTAGTGAGAATTTTGTTGTTGGAGAAGGTCTTAGAGAGCGATTTTTCCAATTCTTTGACTCTTGTCATGGAGTGATTGCACTCATGACAAGTTATCTTTGTTGGGTTTTCTCTAAACAAGAGTGGAACAACACATCATATGTGCGCAGCGGAATAAACAAATAAGAATAACCCAAAAGAGTTTCGGATCCTGCGATTTCATGAATCAAGAAATAAATAAAGCAACACATTGCAATATATACCTGAGAGGGATCGAGTCAATACTCAACCAGGGTGCTCCAAAACCAGATCCAGAAACGAGCGACTGAGTTCCAAGTACAGAAAGTGTATCCGCACCTCTATAGCAGTCCACACGAGCGAAGGAGAACCCCAACCTTCTTGTCCAACAAGATCTGGGTTGGAGAAGGAGTGCCCTCAACGTCTCCCACAGATTGCTAGATTCGCGCAAGGGAGAGGCGGCGTCGGCGGACTGGGTCTCGCGGAAACCTTGCGGAACGGGTTCGCCTCTATCTTAGAAAAGATTGATAGATTAGGGAAAACCTAATCGCTTCCCTATTTATACCCAGGGCATAAAATCAGATATCTGCAGACCCGAGTCATTAATAGGAGTATTCAGTTAGCACCGTCGTGATCACTAAATATCGTCGAGATGATCTCGACGATATCGTCGTGAAGATCTATATCGTCGAGACGATCTTGACGATATCGCTGTGAAGATCTATATCGTCGTGACCACACGACGATATCGTCGTGACAACTAAAATATCGTCGAGACGATCTCGACGATATCACACAGCTCTTCAACGATACATTTAAAGGTTCACAGTCGGCCATATCGTCATGACCACTAGACGATATTCACAATATCGTCGTGATGGTCTCGACGATACATGCAATGTCGTCTTGAACACATGTCAACATGCTCCATACAATATTCATAATATCTGTGGAACATTTAACCGACTTGACCTAACTCCAATGAGTCATAGGATTGGTCCTTCACTCATATCTAATATGAGTAAGGCCAACACAATCCTTCCTCCAACTTCTCCAAACACTCTTATGTGCGACGCTATAGGCTCATATCACGTTGGCAATGATACTAACTGGTTGATTGCTTTGAGATCACCTTGGAAATACCAACAATCTTCCCTTTTCTATATGCTTTTAATTCTTTTGAAAGTTTTTTGTTTTCCTTTTGTAAATTCCTATTTTCAAATTTTAATATTTCAAAATCATTTAAACTTTTATCGAAATATTTGCATATTTTCATATATCTGAATAAATGTCATCATAGGAAGGAGGAGGTACCTCAGTGTCGCTCTGGACACTGCTTTCATCGTTGGTGGGAGATATGTGCTTCCCCATAAGGAACATATTTGCCTCCTCGTTATTGCTTGAGGATGTCACGCTTGACTCCTCGGAAGAAGTATCATCGCATGTTGCCGCTTTTTGTACCTTCTTCTTGTCCTTCCGCCGGTGCCTTCTTTCTTTTTCACCCTTCAGAAATTTTGGACACTTGCTTCTAATATGCCCGGGCTTTCGGCAATAAAAGCACTCCGGTGGTGTCCGCTCCTCCTCGTCACTTGCTTTGACTTTCTTTGACCACGATCCCTTCTTTTCAACGCCTTTGTTTAAGCACTTCCGAAAGGTGTTTCTTCTTTCTGGATTCTTCATGAATTTTTTGAAGCTTTTAACAAAGAGGCTTTCTTCATCACCCTCGATTTCGAGCCTTGAGATCATTTGATTACGCAATGGCCGCCACCTTTGGATTAAATCTTGGTGGAAGTGATATTAGTATTTTACGCACCAAGTCTCCGTTTGAAAAGGTTTTTCCAAGATCCCTTGAAGCATTAACAATCTTTGTGAACCTTGTGTACATGGAGTCCACATCTTCATCCGCACCCATCCTGAATTTTTCGTATTCCGACTCCAACTGAAAAAGCTTTGAATCTTTTACTTGCGATGTCACCTTCATACATTAGTTCTAATAAATTCCAAATATCATATGCAGTTTCACAAGCATAGATACGAATTAACTCAGTTCTATCAAGTGCACAAAATAAAGAATTCATAGCTTTTCATTATTCTTACATTTCAGTTTATTAGAATCATCCCACCTATCTTTAGGTTTCTCGACAGTCACTTCGCCAACTATAATTGTAGGAAGAGAGTAGCGTTGTTCTACCATAACCCAAACCTCCAGATCTAAAGTCTTTAGAAAACACTTCATCCTAGTCCGCCAATAAGTATCTTCAGATCCGGTGAACAATGGTGGTCGACTAATCCCTTGTCCCTCATTAAACGCGAGATCATAATGCGCCATTATTTAGGTGATTAACTATATTGAAATAATCTAGCTCTGTTACCACTTGTTGGATCTTCATGCGCCCTTAGGGTTGAATAAGGGTTTTATAAAATTTCTTTTTCAACTCAAGGATTAGATCATAATATTGAATATAAACATTTGTATAAACTGGAAATAATATCTTTAATAAAGTAAAACATGAAATACGATTTTATTTCAACAATATTTAGAATACAAAAATCTTATTTCTATAACGCTAGAAATCAAAGGAATTCTCCCTAAGTCGCTCACAGACCTAGTCACCAACCATCGGGCGAATTTCTCCACTCAACAAAAAGTAACAAAAAGAAAATACAAGATGATAACGATATTCAGAAAATAAAAACTCCACATATCAGATCTGAAGGCGGTGGTGAAGACAAGCAAGAGATTCCGTTGTCGTTGCGTTCGCGCTTTGCACGTCGTAGAAGCGTTGTAGAAAAGCGCCTTCAAAATCTTCTATGATCCTTCAATATAGCTTTAGGGAAGCCTTATGATGACTGGAAAGAGAGTGCACAAGAGCCTCTACGAAATTGGTTCGGAGTCGTCCTTCGTCATCCTTGAAAAGAGAGCGAACCGACTCTATTTATAGCTCTGCGAGCTACCGCCGGTGTTAGGACTTACCGCGCCGCAGTACCCGATAAGGAATGAGATTTGCGACTCTTCTGGTCTAGGAAATGAAACAGATCTCTTGTTTTAGGCAACAACTACCACCCCGCGTTAAGCTTAACGCGCCGTGTTACCGTTGAATTCGATTCCTCCAAAATGAGATCTCTTGCTCCTTTCGTCGCTTAAATCAACTGCTGATTGTCGTGGTTACTATATAATTACCGCCAGACGTTAGGGTTAACGCGCCGCGGTAGCACTTGCTAAAGATAGACTTTGCTCCCGCCAATCCTTGCATTCAAATGCAATTTGCCAGTTGTCATTCAGTAATCACACCTACCGCCAGTGGTAGTAGTTTTCGCCCCGCGGTAGTGCTCAATTAAGAGCACAACATCCATCTTTTATCCTCTTTCAATGCGTGATTGCACATGTATGCCCCGCACACTATAAACACACAAAAGCTAGATCAAATACATAACGGTATTTGTTATTCTCAAACCAAGAGATGCAGAATGCATATTCCAACAATCTTTAGGGATGCACAGGCTCCTCCTGTGCACACACAGTAGCGGCTCATGAGCTCCGCCTGTGCGACTAATTTGAAAATAAAGAAAAAAATATTTTGCAACATTATTTTAGAGATGCAAAATGAAGAATAAAATGTCAAAAAAAAGAAAATAAAAAATACCCTCTCACCCGGCACCCCCTCTCTCTCTCTCAGACCCTAGCTATTTGAGTGAGTTTAAGAGGTCTAGGAGAAACTTTTTCTCTCCCACCCTCTCTCTTCCCCTCTCCCGTATTTGACACGACCATGAATACTTATAAAGAACTTCTGGTAACGCAGTTTATATATATATTTATATATATATGTATATAAATCCAAAGTACATATCTCCTTGATATATGCTAATCTGCCAATTTTCATTGTTCTTCACACACGATCAGGCACACGATCGTGCGCTCGAAGTGTGTGGTCAAATTTTCTGCAAGCTATAAATACTAATTTTGACGAAGGAATACGGGGCCTTGGGGCTTTAGCGGCATTTTTCTCCCATGTTTCATCCTCTCCAGCTAGGGGTCGTTCCCTATGCATCCACCTTCATCCCGGAGCTCAAGGAAAAGGGATTTCACTATCACTCCAAGGCCGTCATGCTAGAGGAAGAAGAGATCGAGGCGTGGACGGTTCGAAGAACTCGAGAAGACGGGTAAAGACTCTCGTGGAAGTGATAGATCCCTTGTGACCCCGGACGCAACCACAGATCGTGGTGGAAGAAAGCTACCTGCGCAGGAGCTCCGCCTGTACCCACGGAATATTTTCGAGCACCGTTTGTATCTCCTTCTCACTTCCTTTCCAAACTAAGTTTTCTCTTGATGAACTTCTCTTTATATTTTGGATGAATCTTTATGTGGATGCTGATTTGTTGTAATGAACAATGTTTCCATCATGTCTTGTATTGACGTTACATTCCAATGCATTGCGTGTTGATGTTTGTTCATGACTTCGTTGGTGTTGATGTTTTTGGGTGATGCTTGCGAGGTTGCGATGAGGTGATGGCGACCCTCAAGTCTTTGTGATTGTGTTCTTGCGAAGAGGTGAAGGCCACCCTCACGTTTTCGTAGTTTAGTTTCATTTTCACACTTGTAGTGTAGGAAAACAACTTTCAAAGCAACGATCCGCCCCACCTTAGTAGTTAAGTATTCAAGCCATTGAATTCACCACGCCCATGTTTCTCGAGAGATTCGATACTCGGGGGTAACTCTCCATTTCATTTATTACTTCAATCGGTACACTGCCGACACCCTCTCGTGGGAGTGGTGGCCGCGGGAAGCGGTCACTTGCCGGCTCGAAGGAAAGTGATTATTATGGTGAGATGGCCGGCTTATCACGAAAGAGAATGAAGTTGCTGTGATGAACTGTTGTGGTTTACTGGACGTTTGGAAAGGAAGATCGTTAATGATCTGAGCTGGTTGGTTGAGCAGGGAAGAGGCTGGATCGGGTAGTAAAATGCTGTGGGCTGCGGAGCAGGGAAGAGAATGAAGCATCTTTTGTTGCAATGGGCTGGTCCAAAAAGCGACCAAGATGACAGTCGGAGAAGGGTCGCAATGAGTGGGCAGTGGGGTAGAGAAATTTTGTAGTGGCATGAGGCATCAGCGAAGGAGGCTCGAGACAAAAATTGAACCTGTACCATGTGAAGATTGTTGTAAATGATGGTGTTGTGTTTTCACATGCACAGAGCGGCTTGAGTCATCAACGAAGGAGGCTCGAGACAGAAATGAACCCGTACCATGCGAAGATTGTTGTAAATGATGGTGTTATGTTTTCACATGCACTTCCGATTATTATAGGAGAAAGACTCAAAATTTACAAGTACCCAAGGTTTAAAGAATTCGAAAGAATATGATGTACTACGACAGATTTACAATTTATGGACTATAAGTACATAGTACAATTCTCTGGAAGAATAACCCTGTAGCCTAAAAACGAGGAAGAACCCTCCCATTCATAATCAGCCAAAATCTTATTGAATAGTTTGCCCGTGGGAGAGTAATATGAGCTTTCTTGAGATATTTTTTTCATCCATCCTTCTGTTCTTGTGAGGGTTGCATGTGCAGGCTGGCTTTGGGCAACAACAATCAAGGCTGCGTCTGGGACAAATGCCATTTAGGATCAAGAAAGTTTTATTACTGATTCTACCATGCTGGTCCTCTTCTATTAATTAGAGAGGGAATGACCAAAAGAATTGAGCTAGAGAAGCTCATGGTATGTTAAGAGACATTTATGATGGTTACTATTCAACAAATTTTGCAACATATCACCTTTGCCTAATCAGGTTAGTTGCTGACTATAATACATTGCAATGTCATAAACTATAAGGGGGCTGATAAAAAACGATTGGTCAGCTTGATTGTCCCAAACCCACATTTAGTTTGGATGCAACTAACTGAATTTGAGTCAACTCTACTTTGGAACATTTAGTTTGGATGCAACCAACTGTATTTGAGTCAATTCTACTTTGGATGGACATGTCATGTTGCATTGGCTGGCTACCCCACCATTTGATATCTCACATCGATTGATTAAAACTTGTCACAATGAGTGGACATTGGGGTAGAGATATTTTGTAGAGTGGCATGAGGCATCAACGAAGGGCTCGAGGCAGAAAATGATACGTATTTTATCACGTAGTGTCTTTGTCCTGTAGTGGAGCCTCATCTATATAATGAGCCTCTTAGGTTGTGAGAGTTATCGTTGAGTGTTAGTTAGTCTTTTGTTCTCTCTTTGAAGAGCGGAGTACTTTGGAGGACCCAACCCCCGGGTGCTTGGCTAGAGCTTGTCTCTCGATTGTATCCATGATTACTTTTATGCATTGCAAACTTGTGTTCCTTGTTTTAGATCGTGATACAGCTAGCCTGTATCAATTGGTCCGACCCGCCGCACACTTATGGTTCCTCCATGAACCCTAACTCCCTCACCACATTGTTCCTGCGGATTTGGCAGTCGAGAGCTTCTCTCGCCCTCGAGACTCCATATCCTCCCGTTTCTTCACGCATCGCGTCTTCCGTAGCTCCAAGACACGCTTTCGCATGCAGATCGTGCCTCATCCCCGTTCGCCATTCTATGCATCGCCTGCGATGGCAACATCGACTTCGACAACATCTCCATCTGCATCGCCTTCCGCTACTCGACTCCATCGTTTCTTCCGAGCCTTCAACGACTCCCTCACCGTCGACCTGCAGCGTCCGCCAATTCCAAAGCCCGGCGGCTCTCTTGCTCCTAGCAACTTCGCCAGAGTCTGCCGATTCCAGAGGCCGTCGACCCTCCGTCGGCTTCCAACGATTCCAGTGAGTTCTTCGGATTTTTTCGCCTCCAACCTTCCCCATCTTCTTCTTCAATCGTGTCCGACCACACCTCCAGTGGGCCACCAACACTTCTTCCTTCCAACGCCGCTCCAACCACCTCCAGCTGTCGTCTAGCGCCGCTCCAGCTTCCCTTGGCCACTGTCGTGTCCGGACGCCCTTCCTGCGGCTCTTGTAGCATCCCGACGCTTCTCGCCGCTACGCCCAGCCGTTGTTCCATGCCCGTGACTAGTTAAATGTCCCTCCATGCCGATGAGAACGGCTCCGCCACTGCCTCCGCTGACTCCCATCACTTGGATCAACTCGAATCCCGACATGAGGATCTCACTCTCCTCCATAGAAAACTCGCGGACACGGTGGTAAACCGCCCACCGGCCCCTCCGCCACCACCACCGCAACCACTTTGGCCCGTCCCAGACTACACATGGTTTCTCCGCCCCGCAGCAGACATCCACCCGACCCATCTCCGCCAGAGCGAGATCCTTGTGTTCGACGACATTGATCCTCTCGGGTGGATGGTCTGCGCCGAACAGTTCCTCGCCCTTCAGTCCACTCCCGCCAACCATAAGGTTCCCCTGACCACTATCTATATGGAGGGTTTGATGCTCTATTGGGTGCGTTGGACGCGCCAGTAGGTTCCTAACCTATCCTGGCCCATGTTGAAGGAATAACTCCTCCACCACTATGATGCCCCCCGGGCGGGCAATGTCTACGAGCGCCTCATGACACCACGGTCACGTACATTGAAGAGTTCATCGAGGTCTCCATGCACATATCCGCTCTATCCCCTGACCACTACCTGAGATATTTCCTTGGGGGTCTACAACACCACCTTCGGGTGTGCCTCCGGGTCCACAATCCGATGATACTTTTCCGCGCCATGGAGCAAGCTCGTTGCCTTGACGAAGATCTTTACACCACCCTGTCGTCTTCCTCGGCCCGAGCACCCCACAAGCAGTTTCCGCTGAAATCTCCGCCGCTTCCTGCCCGCTCGGATCACCTTCCCACGCCTGGGCCCCAACTGCTAATCCCACCTCCGCCGCCGCTAGTTCCGCCAGCCTTGCCTTGACCGGCGCCCCGACGACCCCACCGCTTATCTCACGAGCAGCACCTCAAGCTTCGCCGTAAGGGCTTTTGCTTCCGCAGCCAGCAGTTGTACTCTCCCGCCCTTGTTTGCGCTTCAAAGACTTGTGCGTGCTGGTGGTGGATGACCCATACATACCTCCACCTTGAGGACAATGCCGTTTTTTTCGAGAGGGGAGTGTTGATACGTATTTTGTCATGTAGTGTCTTTGTCTTGTAGTAGAGCCTCCATCTATATAAGAAGCTCTTAGGTAGTGAGAGTTTTCTTTGAGTGCTAGTATTTTGGTCTCTCTTTGGAGAGGGGAGTACTTTGGAGGACCCAACCTCCGGGCGCTTGGCGATAGTTATCTCTCGATTGTATCTGTGGTTACTTTTATGCATAGCAAGCTTGCGTTCCTTGTTTTAGATCGTGATACGGCTAACCCGTATCAAAAAATGAACCGGTATCATGTGAAGATTGTTGTAAATGATGGTGTTGTGTTTTCACATGCACAGAGTGGCTTGCAGCATCAACGAAGGAGGCTCGATACAGAAAATGAACCCGTACCATGCGAAGATTGTTGTAAATGATGGTGTTATGTTTTCACACGCATTTCCGACTATATAGGAGGATGACTCAAAATTTTTAAGTACCCAAGGTTTAACGAATTCGAAAGAATATGATGGACGAGGACATATTTACAACTAATGGACTATAAGTACAGAGTCCAACTCTCTCGAAGAATAACCCTGTTGCCTGCAAACGAGGAAGAACCCTCCCATTCATAACCAGCCAAAATCTTATTTGAGTCAACTCTACTTTGGATGGACATGCCATGTTGCATTGGCTGGCCACCCCACCATTTGATATCTCACATGGATTGATTAAAACTGGACAACTGCTGTACAGTATCTGTGTGATTTAATGCCAATACTAATATACTAGGGCAAATAGTCCATAGGAGTAACCTTAACTCGTGCGGCTCTTCACATATTCTATTGGGTAACATCAATCCAGGCCATTAGATGGATATATTTTTTCAGTGCATTTGGGCTAATATATACTTAGATTAGGTTGTGCGGCTTCAAGATATGAAGTCTTTATGAATAAGGAATCTCCTAAAAAGATGAAACGTTTTTTCAACATTATTTTATTATCACATATCATTTTAGGTTAAGCGATTTCAATGTCAGGGGAAGAAAGAGTTTAAGATTATTCTTTCTTTGGTTCCTCTTAGTACCTTCTTAATCATCTTTTTAATTATTTAGAATCTTGTTATTTACATTTTGAATAATAACTTTTTGAAGGGACTTAGTAATGACTCCAATAATCTATAAATAGAAGCCAATTAAGATATATTTTAATGTTAAGCATGACATTGGATTAAAATTCAAAGTTTCCTCCTAATTCAAAACAATAGATGAATCGCTCAATTTCTCCCTCTGGACACCTAAACTTAACCTCTGTAGAATATGACATTTTCTCTTTTATCATACCAAACCTGAAAATAGAATTTTTTTACTTCCACAGAACTCATGCAAGATTGAAAGCATTTACTGAAGCTTGCATGCTGCATAAATAATTCAAACTACAGGAAGGCCCGTCCTCTAAATTAGAGGATTCATAGCCGCTCAAACAGTCACCGATACTTATTTTGTAGGACATTTGATAGAGGGTGCAGGAGGGCCCGATTGGTTGATGCATGAGCTCCAGCACAATGTTTTTGTTGGAATGCTTCTATCGTGTCCATAAAAATAAGAGTAGGTTTGAGAAATTTCCCAAAATCTGTACTTTTAGTTGCATACATTTTTAGCCACATCCTGAAAATTTGAAGCAATCCTGATGGAGATCGACGCTGGACTACAGGGCACCAGTCGGCGGGGCCCACATTCATGTATTCACGCGGGAGGTGCTGACGGATCGGCGATCCGAGACCGCGAGCGCATCCGGATCGGCATTTTATTATTTATTTGTATTTTATTTTTTTATTTGGACGTGTATTTAGTGTTTTAGGATATCGGACGTAACAACCAATCATAGCCGTTCACACCCAGTGCCCATCCGCCCCCTCTTGTTATAAATAGGGGCGGATGCTTCATTTATTTTCATTGTTGAATTTGTGATTGATTCCAGATCCGGCAATCATACGTGTTGCAACGCCGCGAGCCCCGGGGTGCGACGCCTCGACTATTTTCAGTCATTCTTTTTTCATTTTGTCCGAAAGTCCACGGTTTCATCCCACATCTTCGTCCAAAGCTGCTAATTCCTGTCGTGGAACCACCTTAACCGAAAGAAACTCGCTGGCTCCATCCCTCTTCATCCTTATCTTCCTCTTGACGGGAATGGAAACCAGCCGCACGTATCGTAGATCGGCATCCTCCTGTCTCGTAAAGTCCACACCGCTCGATTCGTCTCCTCCCATCGCAATTTCCTGTCTCGTGAATCCACACCGCAAGCTACTCTCTCCATTTCATCCGTGAAAGCCCTAATTTCAACAGCTATCAACGATCGGCATCCTCCTACTGTTCCGACGCAGATCCTGCACAACAACGTCAAACCGTTTGCCATTTCCCTGTTCACCTTCTCCTTCCTACAACTACTTTCAGACTCCAATCTCCCACAACTAGTTCCCTTCTCCACATACCCTTTTGCTGCCCACTTCCTTCAGGAACTTGGCCGCCAGCCATCAAACAACAACCCAAGCAAATCTCTCTCTGTTTGAATCCTCTACTTCCAGCGGCCATCCCAGATTCTCCAACCTGCAGGCGGTTAATCCAGCGTCTAATCTCTTCAGATCCAGCAGCCCAACATCTTCTTCCTTCCCCTATAGCCGCCGCATTCATCTCGTGGAGCCACGACTGCCGCCATCTCCGGATTCCTCGTGCTTGTGAGTATTGTTGTATTGCGTTTTCTATTTCTTTATTTAATATTGGATTGGTACGTTATATTTATGTGGGTGCTGAAAATTGTTAGTGTTATTGTTTTGTTTTCTTTTAAATCCTATAAAATTTATTCGTGCAAGTTGTGGTGAAAATCTTTCTGCGAAGAGAACATGATATTGCTTGTGTATTTGAAGATGTTGGCGAACGTTGTGTTGAATTGCTAGCTAATATAATTTTCTCTTGCTAAAGTTTTGTTTTCCGGAATAATTAAAACATGCACGCATCATTTACATTAGGTTCATTCGAGTCCATTACGCACGCTCACGTAGGTTTGCATTAGCGTCGGCATAGCCTACCCTATGTCAAATCCATTATTAGATTCTAGCAGCTCTCCAAATTAACTAATTAGAAATCAACTTTTTAAAACATAATCTTTTAAAACCCTTCATGTTATTAGAAGCATTAGGAATGTAGAGAATAAAAATAGTGCATTATTTATAGTGTGCTGATTTTTTTTTATTCGTGAATGCTTGGGTTTATTTATTTATTTTTTATTCTTGAATACTTTGGTTACTGCAGAGAGTTTGATGACAATATAAAACTCTTAACTGACAGGCGTTGTTTGATCTTCATGAACTATAGTTTTGACCTTTACTAGATATTCGATCTGTATTTCCTGTTTTGCTTTCAGTAACTTCTATGGTGCTTGTAAAAGAAATGGAGGGACCCATTAACTGCTTGACATGAATTACCTTTAATGAGATTCGTTATATTGTCTTGAATAGCGAGTGGGCATTTACCGAAGGCTTATTGTTGATATCGATACTTGTTTTACATGTTTTTTTTCTTGTAATATTTTTTGCTATGAATTTAGTTACTCTAACTGTGTCATCCATTGTTTCAGCCATTCCGTGCTGGAGAGCTGAGTTTGGATTCTTCAAGGGTGGCAGGACAATTGGTTCTTATCATCACATCCATCTTTTCAAATAAACAGAAAATTACTGATATCCCCCCGGTTTTGTTTTCTTATATAGTCCCTTTAGTGGGAAGAATATCCGGTTGCATGGGAGGTTTTCTCAGCCAAAATTGGCTTTCAGACTATTTATGTAATCTTAGTGGAATAAGCGCCTCATTTGGACTACCTTTATCTCAAGAGACTGAATTGGCAGCTATAAAACTTGAGGAAGCTCTTGCAAATTCTTTGAAGTGCAGAGACCATCTATGGAGCTCATTTTTGCTTATTCATGATGAAAAATTGAAAATTGAGTTCAAAGAAGATGGATTGAACTCCTGTCATGGATCAACATTCTCTGAACTATTATTTCATCAGGAAGAACAAGTTGTTGATATGTTGACACAGAGTATAATATTTATTTTGAGAAAAGTGCAAGAAACTTGGCCTCTAATTCATTCTCATTGTTATCTTGTCGCAAGAAGGATGCTAAGGTCACTCTCTTCACTTAAATATTTTGAATGTATTATTAAATGTAGTTTGTTCCCTTCAATTTCTATTCGCGTCACATGTTGTAGCATCTAAAGGTGCTAAATCATACCTATATATGAAAGCTCTACGAATTTAATACAAGTCTAAATTTACCTGAATACACAACTATAAGTAAAATTAATGCAGTGATACCATTCCCCATGAACACATAAAGAACCATCTAATTAAAAGTAATGTTGTTCATCCATCATCATCATCAAAAGTTTAAGTTTTTTGCATCACCTGCTTACAAAATATTACATGAATTTCAAGGTTTAGCACGTAGCCTACAAAAGTTCTAACAGTGACTTGAAGTAAAACTAACTAATATGGATACTAATATATATAGATGTCAATTCCTTGCATAGTTGTACATCTAATCCGGCTCCTTGTGGGTTTCTGTGATCAAGATGCTCCGGGGTACCTTCTAAGTCGTACAGTTGTTTAAAAATAAAGGGTGAGTATAAATATACCCAATGAATATTTCTTATTACTCTAATTTCTATAACACCTTAGAATTTTATTTGAATATTCGTTGTGTCTCCTATTTAGTGTTTCATCTTAGACTTTCTCTTCTCATTAAGTTTCTACATTTTTTGTTTATTATACCTTATGAACATCTCTCTTTAAAGCCTATCTTGAAAAATCTTCCTTGAACATTTTCTTAAGAATCTTCCTTGAATTTTACTATGGTGAGCAAAATGCCTAACTGCTCGAGTGTTTAACCCCTCCTGAGCAGTCAGATCATGTTGTAAACTATGGTGTGGCTCCACCTAACTATAATCATTCTAGTTGTATTTTACTTCTAATCTCTTGAGAAATCTGCTTTTAAGTGAATATTCACTATTTCATTTCTTGCTTTGTAAGTGTTTGGAGTTTCAAGAGGATTAAAAAACATCCAATCAATGCATATATATGGCTGGTCGGTCATTTAATTTCTATGTTCGACCTATGACATTGGTTTAATAGGTTTCCAAGGCTTTAAGAACTACTAACAGCAAAGGTGGTTGCTGACTGGTATTCGAATTTCATGAATACCGTACTTAATAAGCTCCTTATGCTTAAGAAACCTTCAAACAGCAATGGGGTTTGCTGATTGGTGTTTTATCTTATGCATTGTCCCTATTTTGAACTCACTAGGTTCCCATGGCTTGAGAAATCTTCCAAACAACGATAGAGCTTGCTGATAGGGCTCTTAATTTAGATGTTTGGCTTAATTTATTTAGCGTAGTACGTTTCCAAGGCTTAAGAAATTTTCAATCAGCAATAGGAGTTGCTAACTGGCCTTTTAAATTTAGGAATATCATATTTAATAAACTCCCACGGCTTAGGAAACGCTCCAACAACAATGTGTTTGCTTTCCTAAGTATATACTACGCTTTATTCCTATAATTTCTTAAAATGTTTAGAAGTACATATGGTTTGTATGAAAGTTACTTGTAGAAAATTAGCAAAGAAATTGCTCTCCAAAATCATGAACGATCATATATTAACATGTTATGTGAGTTAAATAAAGCATCTAAACAATCCATTCTCCTCGTTAAATAATAGCCTAATTCCTAATTCCTAATTCATTCATTTCTCATAAAATAAATCAATTAATTTATGCATTTAGGAATTTCGGAATTAATATTTTGGCTATTCTAAAGGTTTAGATTTTGATTACTTAATGTTAGAGAAAGACAATATAATTTCATGATTTGAGCACAATAATACTTATTAGAAATTTTGATGGAATAATATTATTGCTAGGAAATTTTATAATTTTTGGCATTAATCAAGAGTTCAAGGACTTCGTGATCTTAATTTTCTGTACTCATAGAAATTAGAAATCTAGGGTAGGTTTCATTCATTTCAATAATGATGGAAGAAGGGAAATCAAAAGAAAATTTTCATATTTCTTTACTTTAGAAGCTACTCAATCCTTTTTTCCTTTGATTTCATAAATTTCTAAGCAAGAAGAAAAACTCACCTCATAAACGATTTGAGCCTTCCCTTCCCTTCCCTTCTCCAATCCATGGAGAAGCTCTTGGAGACAAGAAGAAAGCAAGGAGACCTCAGATTAAGGCTAGGGCAAGACAGAACTCACAGTTTTTTGGTAAAGGAACCTTTGAAATGAGAAGAGGATGCTTTAAAATGTGTTGGAGAAGCTTGGAGAGGGTTGACCGCCACTCCTGGAAGGATCTCCATGCATCGTCGAGCGGTGGAGGAGTGATGGAGAGCTTCCACACGTGCATCGAGCAAGAGAAACGCGTCGGGCGAGGATGGAGTGTCGGCTTGCGTGGAACGAAAGAAGGGAGGTCTCAGTTATGTGTTATGCATGAACCGACCCACCTTAACGAGCTTGGGAAGGGTTTTAAAATTCCTTTCTCGCATCCATTGAAATTGGATGGGCATGGATGGCTTTGATCTCTTCCTAGTAAGAGATGGATGCAACTCAGATAATGAACTAGGGGTAAATGATAAAATTTAGTATTAAATTTCTCCAAGCCCTAAAGATCTCACTAGAAATTTGGATAAATTTGATAAATCTCAGAAAATTATTTTGGGTCTAAGGAAATATCTCATACTTTTCATATCATAAATAATTCTTTTTATTTCATTTTTGTTAGAAAAGTCCATGTAAGGGCCCATATTGGGACCCATTTATTTTCTTTACTTTAGTCCCACACCGTGTATAAGGGACTCCTCTCTTTCTCTCCCACATATATATATGTATTCATACTTTGTAATTCATTATTGAGAAAGTATATACAAGGTTCTGTATTTATCAACATGGTATCAGAGCCAGCGGTCTGGACCTGCGGTCCGCCCTCTCTTTCATGCGCGGTCTCCCTCTAACCGCATCTCCCCAGCGATCTCCCCTTTGCTGACCGCTTCCTGCTTCTCTCTCTCGTGGATTCCACATCTTCTCAATCACCTCTCCTTCATTTATAGCTTCCCCCTTCTGACAAGTGGGCCCCACCCCTCCTCTCCAGCGACCTCCCCTCCAACGGTCTGCCGAGCTCCCTGAGATCATGCCGAGCTCCCTGAGATCGTGCGGACTCCTCCCAGCGGTCTGCCACTCCAGCGGCCTCCTCCCAGCGGTCTGCCGAGCTCCCTGAGATTGTGCTGAGCTCCCTAAGATCGTGCGGTCTCCTCCCAGCGGTCTGCAACTCCAGCGACCTCCTCCCAGCGGTCTGTCGAGCAATAGTTCCTGCTCGCTGCCCTGCTCGTTTCTGCTAGCTACGGTCTCCCTGCTCGCGCGGTCCTGTTGTCCAGTCGCCTGTTGTCCAGTCGCCTCTCTAACTGCTGTGACTCCATGGGATCTTCGATGGAGTCTTCTGAGCAGCCTGCATCTTTTCCTACAATACGCATGGTTTTCGCTCCCGAGGTGCGTGATGAGTTGAGGATCACCACCATCTCCCTTACGGGAAAGAAGAACTCTGTTGAATCTAAGGGACTTCTGCATCATCTCACTAAGGATCCTCCTTCTGCACCTACAGACGACTGGCTACGGGACGATGGTCGTGTTCAGACTTGGCTTCTCAACTCCCTTGATGGCAAACCCTACCACATGGCCATGTATAACGAGACGGCTAAGACAATGTCGGATGAGCTTCATTCTCTCTACTCCGGCAAGGACAGTCTCCAACACCTATATGACATCATCACAAATCTTCAGACTCTTGACACTGGTGGTGCTGCCGACTTAAACCTCATTTGTTGCTCAGGCTAAGACATTGGCTAAAGCCTGGATCCGACATAAGCCCGCTACTACGGATCTCGTTGCCCAACGTGCTCAGAAGGAAGCAATATGTATTGCCATGATGATGACTCGTGTCTCGCCTCATCTTCAGAGCATTCGAGCTTAGATCCTCTCGTCTGCTGCTATTCCCTCACTCTCTGATGTGTGATCCATGCTGCTAAAGGTATCACCACCTCCTGATACTACTGGACCTCCCTCACCAACCCTCCTTCAACAATCTTCTGCGCCACTACTTTCTCTCCCTCCTGCTCGTGGAGGACGTTCAGGTTCTCGAGGAAGGGGTCGCAATGGCCGGACACGTCCTAAGTGTTACTTCTGTGGTAGGGATGGACACCTTGAGGCGACTTGCTACCGCAAACATGGTCTTCCCCCTCGTCCCATTGCTTCTGTTGCTACCGACAGTCCTTCTGCCACTCGTGCTGATCTTGAAGAAGTCCGCCTCCAGCTCCAGCAACTCCACGGCATGCTCAGCCGCCCACCTGCCTCCGCTGCCTCCATCTCCAATGAAGGTATCGCTTGTCTCTCCACTAATCCACGCTGGATAGTGGATTCAGGTGCGACTCACCATATCACCTCGCTAAAGCCACCTCAATACTTGGATTCTACGCATTTTAAGTGTATCACAGTGGCCAATGGAGACACCGTTCCTGTCTCCGGCTCTGCTGATATCCTCTTAAATTCCTCTCTCTCTCCGCTCGGCTCTTCATGTCCCGGGCTGCCGTTTAATTTACTTTCCGTCAGTCGTCTCACTGCTGATTTGGATTGCTCAGTAACATTCACCTCTTCTTCTTTTCTGATGCAGGATCGACGGACGCCTGCAAAACAGGCTCTACATTCTTGATGTTTCTCCTACCATCCTCTCCTCCGTTGAGTGGCATCAATGTCTTGGGCATGCCCCTCTTCCAGTCATTCAGAAGGCTCTTCCAGATATCTTTCTTCCTGCTTTTAAATGTGAATCATGTATTTTGGGAAAACAACATCGTTCCTCGTTTCCCTCTCATTGTACTCGGAGCTCTGCTTCTTTTGTTTTAGTGCATTCTGATGTTTCGGGCCCGTACAAAGTACTAATATCTCTGGTTATCGCTATTTTATCACATTTATTGATGATTATTCTCGCACAACATGGTTATATTTACTTCGTGATCGCTCTGAGCTTCCCTGTGTATTTCAGGCTTTCGTTCTTGAGATTCGCACGTAGTTTTTTGAAAATATAAAAACTCTCCAGACAAATAATGCTCGCGAATACACTAGTCGTGAATTTGCTAATCTCTGCTCTGAATTTGGGATCATTCACCAAACGGCGTGTGCCTATACCCCCCAACAAAATGGTGTTGCTGAACGTAAAAATAGACATCTACTCGATGTTGCTCACTCCCTCATGATTCACACGCAGGTACCGAAAGTCTATTGGAACTTTGTCCTGTCCACATGTTATCTCATTAACCGCCTCCCTTCCTCCGTCCTCCAAAATGCTACTCCCTTCAACCTCCTTTTTCCCTCCACTCCGGCATTCTCTCTAACACCCCGCATATTTGGTTGTACATGCTACGTTCACCTACTTGGTACGTCCACGGACAAGTTGGATCCTCGGGCAGCCAAACACATGTTTGTTGGTTATTCCCATACTCAGAAATGCTACGTCTGCTACTCTCCTGCTACCCGCAAAGTGACCGTTTCTGCGGATGTTACCTTTCGGGAGGATCAACCTATCTTCTCCAACCCAAACCCACCCCTTCCCCCACAATCCTTTACACGACCTGTCATTCCCGTTACCACTCCTCTACCACTACCCCTTCCGGTCCCGGCTCCTGCTCTCCACAAGCCACCTCTTATTCGTGTCTACACCTGTCGCCCTCCTCGCTCCGGTGCCCCAATGCAGTCGACTACGACCTTTGACACTCTGCGCCCCGCTGATCCGGCACCAACCTCCATCGCTCATCCACTGGTGAACTATGTATCCTTACATCGCCTATCCACACAGCTTCAAAACTTTGCTACTTCGTTATCCTCTGTTTCTATACCTAACTCTATGCAAGAGGCTTTCCAACATCCAGGCTGGCGGGCAGCCATGGAAGAAGAGATGACAGCCCTCTGGGCTAACCAGACATGGGACCTGGTCCCTCTCCCTCTACTCCAAACTCCTGTTGGGTGTAAATGGATTTTTGTCATCAAGCATGCTCCTGATGGGACAATTGACCGTCTGAAAGCCTGACTGGTGACTCGTGGCTTTACCCAACAACAAGGTCTCGATTATGAGGATACATTCTCTCCCGTGGCCAAGCTCAACACAGTTCGTGTCCTCTCTGTGACTGTGCATCGCCAATGACCCTTACATCAATTGGATATCAAGTATGCTTTTCTAAGTGGTGAACTACAAGAAACAGTCTACATGCAACAGTCTCCCGGGTTTGAGACCACGGGGGATTCTCGAGTTTGTCACCTTAAGAGAATACTAGCGGTCAAACAACACCTTAGCTCCGTTTTTCAAACAAAAGATCTAGGGAACCTTCGATACTTCCTTGGTCTTGAGATCGCGAGACGTCTTGATGGACTTGTCCTCTCTCAACAAAAGTACTGTCTCGATCTTCTTCAGGATGCTGGCTACTCTGGATGCAAGCCGATTACTATTCCTATGGATGCCAATCAAAAGCTGCGTGCACATGCTTCTGATGCTGATCTTCCTCTTCCAAATCCAGAATACTACCGTCGACTTGTTGGAAAACTGATTTACCTAACGGTCACGAGACCAGATATATCCTTTGCAGTTGGGGTTGTCAGCCGGTTTATGCATTCCCCTCGAATGTTTCATCTTCAAGCCGTCAAATGCATCCTGAGATATCTGAAAACTACCCCTGGTCAAGGGCTGGTATACAAAACCTCATCCTCTATTCCAACTTTGGTTGCGAACTCTGATGCAGATTATGTTGGTTCCCTGGAAGATAGGCGCTCTACCAGTGGATTTTGTACCAACTTTGGAGGTCACCTTGTTACCTGGCGTAGTAAGAAACAAGCTGTGGTTGCTCGATCTTCAGCTGAAGCAGAATACCGATCGATGACATCAGTCGTCTCTGAGCTCACATGGCTTGAAAGTCTCCTCGCTGATCTAGGAATAAAACTTCCCTCACCAGCTATCTTACTATGTGACAGTCAAGCCGCTATACACAGCTAAGAACCCGGTCTTCCACGAAAGAACGAAACACATTGAAGTGGATTGTCACTTCATCCGGGAGAAAGTTCAAATGAAGAAGCTAGAATTATAGCATGTTCCGGGTACTGACCAAGTTATTGATATTCTCACCAAGGCCCTACCAAGCACCCTATTTTATCAGTTCCTTTCCAAACTGGGTGCCTTCGACTTGTACGCTCCACCTTATGGAGGAGTGTTAGAAAAGTCCATGTAAGGGCCCATATTGAGGCCCATTTATTTTCTTTACTTTAGTCCCACACCGTGTATAAGAGACTCCTCTTTTTCTCTCCCTCCTATATATATGTATTCATACTTTGTAATTCATTATTGAGAAAGTTTATACAAGGTTCTATATTTATCAACAATTTGAAATCAATGAAATATGATTATTCATGGATTAAAAATGTGCACTATTATAGGCAGCCCAACTTTCGCTAGTGGCAGCCCAAGGTTAATAGTAGTCCGTGAATTCCTCCTTGCAGCCCAAATTGTTATTGGCAGCCCAAAATAATAATAATAATAAATATATATATAATAAACAAAAGAAAGCATTCTTTTCGCGACTACGCCATTCCTGATTCCTTTAGGAATGCATATCTGAGAGAAATATGCAGTGCAGATTGTCAGCTTGAGCCCGTAGGTCAGCCAGCGATGTGGTTGATGGCCAAAAATGTAGTAGTTGATGGTAGCAACAGATATTGCCATGCTTGTGGGAGATCAAGGACTGATAATGATGGGCAAAGCCTCTTTTCTGCATATGATGTCATGTTTGACCAATTCCAAGCATAAATAACATATGAACCACAAATTCAAAGTCATGATCACTAAAGTCCGAAACTGTCACAGATATAGACTTCAACAACAATTCCTCACTGGTTGCTTCATGCAAAATGTTCAGAAGGGAACCATCTCGCTAGTTCACCTTATTCTGATTCAGCGGCCGCTAATCGTGTTCATAATCTCCCACCAGCCCAAACTTCTGCCTTGGCTCCAAGTTCTAGTCGTCAATCTTCATCCATTTTTATTGGGACGAGACCGGCGGTATCATGGGCATTGGAAGGGAGGTCGATGGGATGCTAGAGGTCTCGCCGGCGGCGGAAAGATGGTCGGTGGCGGATGAGTAGTCGGCAAGAGACGGAAGAGAGGGATTTAGGGTTTGGGCTGCCAATTGTTTGGAATGGGGAAAAATAAAAGAGGTGTTTATTTGAAATTATTGAGCTCTGCCTATAGAGAAAACCGGGCTGCCTATAACATCGCTCTTCATTAAAACTAGAAAATATCCTCCAATTTTAAAATAAAATTTGTCATTATTTAAAATGAAGTTTTCATAAATAATTGAGTCATTAACTAGCGAATTATTACTCGAATGTTATAGGACTTAATGTTACGAAATTTTTTCAGGATGTCACACCTGCACTCATGTGTTGTACCTAATTTATTAGTCCGTGAATTGATACTTTATTGGAATGCAGGGCTTGCATAAAAGAACTGAATATTATTAGTTCGGACATTAGTGGATCTGGAGCTGACTTTGTAGCATTTGCACTGGAGTATGTTCTGGTCATCAAGCTGGTTGCAGAAATCTGGCAGCATATACATGCAAAGAGTTTCCAAGTAACTGGCATGACTTCCCTGGATATTCTGTTAGAAAAGCTGGAAAAATCTCTTAGACAAATTAAATATTGTTTCCGAGGTTTATCGGTGGAGGAAGAAAGTCATATTTTAGAGCTGATCTTGCTTGGTCATGTGCTTCAACTGCACAAGGCTGGAGTATGTTCGCATGACATGTTGAAGAAGATGCATGCTGCAAAATCTCGTCTGCAACTTCTGCATGAAGAAAGATCAAACATATCTGATTTTATTGATGAACTAAACAAGTATTCCAATGAGGAGGGTTTAAGTGAATCCTCTCAAGAACTTCCTGTTGATAAGTTACTAAAACTCTTCTACCTAAGACCTACTCTCTTCCACGGGAAGTTTAGGCGCATCAAAGCTGATCTGAAGGCATTGTATAGTAACTCTGAGAATCCTCTTCCCTTTATACCTGGGTTGCCTGTTGGTATCAGATTCCAGTTTATTCTGTACAATATCCCGCAGGAGAATCAAGTGTGGCTCAGAATGGCTGTTGGCAGTTCAGTTCAATACATATTTATAGATTTATGTAATGTTGGTCATTGCGATGATGTAAGAAATTGCACTTTGACCCTTCCCTTTTATGCAACCCCTATAGCAGTATCATTTGTATTGAAGGCTTGCGTGTGTCTGGAGCTCACAGTTGGAGGAGATGTTGTGCATTTGAAGAGAAGAGAGAGAGGAGGACCAAAACATGATAGCATGCAGATTTCTGAGGAAGTTGATGTTTACTTTGTGGGGATTCAGAGTTATTGATATGCAGTCATGCACTCTGGGCAAAAGGAAGGCATCTTTGAGTTTGTGGAAAATGACATTTATTCAGTCGCTGGTACAGAACTTATTGTACTAAAATTAGGGTACAGTTGGTCCAATGCTTGTGAAAACTTTTCTGTGACCTCCTGTGCTTCCGTGGTATTGGCCTGTGCACGTACTCTTACAGGCGAGGATTCCAATTCCAGCGCTCAATTTGAGACCCTTCATCTTTAGTGGGCACAGTCCCCCTAGCATTGTAGATCTAGTGACCCACATCATGCACTTCTTAGGTTCCATTTGGGTGGGCGGTATGACTTTCTTTCCCACCGGAGTGGTGGGAATGGGGCGCGCCCCAAATAGGAAAACATCTGCTGTGGTGCTCCCTTTCCCACAACAAGGAAGCCCCTCCCTTTCCCACCACCCACCCAAATAGAGCCTTAAGCGCACATCTCTATTGTTGCTTTGATCATCTGCTATTGTGATTCCCAGCTACCATGTCATACCTGCTTTATATACATGTACTATATTAGTGTATCCAAAAAATGTATCCTTGATATAATATATACATGTATTATATTAAATAAAAAAATGATATTGATGTAAAAGGGTATTGTGATTATGAATATTTTATATCTATGCTTAGTCTTCTTATTCATTTTTCATTTGTTTTTCATGTTAAGCGGACTATTATTTCATGCTTTTGTTAAAATTTCGGAGTATGGATCGAAGACAACAGCGGAAGACTTCAATTCAATTCAAGAAACAGTTAACCAGTGACAATGAAGGCAAGAGAATCTCAATTGACTACTATCTTATTACAATGCGTTGCATACATGACGAGACATGATTTATGAGAGCAAACTTAGATGAGAAGAACAAGCAACACAACAAACATCTGACAGCTAGAAAACTGAGACCGCCCAGACCGCTCGAACTTAGCAAGATCGCCAGCTTCCCTGAGACCGCGCAAACAGAAGAGGTCGTTGACCTCCAACTTGCCAGACTGCCGATCACAGACTAAACAACCTGCTGCTTATTGCAACTGCTGGAAACAAAGCTGTCCGCTCTTCTGATCGCCAGACCGCACGGTCACAAGATCAAGAAGTATCCCGCGAACACTTGAAGAAGAACTGCTCACTGCCGCAAGACCGCACTCAAGACTGCCTAACCACTTAAGGTCGCCTGATCAACTGAGTCCGCTGCAAACAGATCAAGAACCTCCAAACACAGACCGCCCAGACAGACCGCTGGCGAGCTGGTTTATTTAAAGCTGGAAAAAAGGGAAGAATATTGACGGAGACCGCTGGCCGCTATCCTGCGAACACAACAAACCGATCAATAAACTTCAAACCACGCGACCTCAAAAGATGAGACCGGCACAATCAATCCACACTAGGTTCTTACAGTTCTTGCTTATGAATGGCTACCCCTGCCCCTCTATTTATAGACAAACGAACGGATGTCGTCACCGCCACAGAGGGATATGGTCACCTTCCTTATTGAAGTACTCGGTCATCAGAATCAAACCGCGCGGTCTCTACAAGACCTTTTATTGCACTTAAGCAAAACTGTCCAAGTAAGACAGTTCGCCAAAACAGACCGGCAGACCGCCCGGACTCTTATAGGACAAGAACCATATGAGCATCTGACCAGACCGAGAACAGACCGCCAGAATCAGGCTCATACAACCCATCCGGTCTTCCATAAGTCCGGAACCACAGCAGACCGCCAGAGCGATCTCAAGCAGACCCTAAGTACTAGACCTCTGAAACGTCCTCTAGTACTAGACCGCCCGATCTCAAGCCGAACAGGAACACTTGGGCACAAACAACAAACCGCAGCAGTTCGCCAACACCAGAGACGCGCGATCTCAACAACCAGATTGTCATACATGAGCTCGTGCGGCCTCTGCGGTCTCCATAATCAGATTGCACGGACTCTCCACTTCTACTTCAAAAATTTAACACTCCCCCTTGAAGTGGGAAGTGGAAGTCAGCCCAAGTAGACTCCTCAACCGATCAAATGGTCCCTTCGGCAACGGCTTCGTAAAGATGTCCGCGACATTTTCCTTGCTCTGCACATGCTCAACCATAAGAGATCCCTCCAAAATCTTCTCCCGAATGAAATGATATTGAATCTCTATGTGCTTGGTTCGCGCATGACAAACTGGATTGTTCACCAGTTTGAGGGCACTCTCATTGTCACACCGAAGCAGAGTAGAACCTCGCACCACCCTATGAATGTACTCCACAAGCCTCCTAAGTCAGATGACTTCCTGAGCTGCCAAAGCCGAAGCTTTGTATTTCGCTTCCGTGGTAGAGACAGGCACAAAATCATGCTTCTTACTGCACCATGATATAGCTGCAGAGCCTGTCATAAAGACATATCCAGAAGTCGATCTCCGATCATCTGAATCTCCACAGAATAGGGTGAAATTCCGAAGAGAAAAATTCTCGCTAGTTCGGGAAGCTCTCGAAACTGAGAGTGCGAAGTCACAAGCTGATGAGCAATATGTTTCAAAAGGCGCGTAGCAATAACTATCAAGCTGAAACTTGAACTCGAGCCGAAAGGAACCGACTGCCAACCACGCTTCACATTATTACAAAGATAACCAACGTACCCATTCCTTTGATCTATCGCTTGTAAAGCATACCAGGTAGTTCTCTAAGCACCGGTTCACCTTCTTGGTCTGGCCGGGGTTGGATTTGTCTTGCAGGTTTTCCTCCACGCTGCGGGAATTGAAGAATCCTTCACTGTAAATAGAGTTTTTACTTATTAGGAATAGTTTCCTCAAATTGTGAAAAGGGTAAAATAGAAAGAGAAAGGGATTCTATTGCTTGATTGTTCTCGATGAATAAGGCCATTCAAGCATCTATCTAGCATATAGCATAGGGCCGGGAAGGGATTGTGCACTGGAATCAATAGTAATAGTAGACACGACAAAAACATAATCGAAAGAAGGAATAGGAAAGCTCACCCATATGAGCTAATTTCCATGTTGGTAGAGGTGACAAACTGGCCTAATTCATAAAGACTCCTATTGAATCCCGAAGCACTCTTTCTATTCGCTCTAGCCAGGTTTCATCATCCTATATGAAGCTCTGAGATGACAAATCTTCTTCTTTCTCTTTAGCTCTTCCACAAGCCTCCTAAGCCAGATGACTTCCTGAGCTGCCAAAGCCGAAGCTTTGTATTCCGCTTCCGTGGTAGAGACACACACATAATCATGCTTCTTACTGCACCATGATATAGCTGTAGAGCATGTCATAAAGATAAACTGGATTGTTCACCAGTTTGAGGGCACTCTCATTGTCACCCCGAAGCAGAGTAAGAACTCGCACCTCCCTATGAATGTCCTCCACAAGCCTCCTAAGCCAGATGACTTCCTGAGCTGCCAAAGCCGAAGCTTTGTATTCCGCTTTTGTGGTAGTGACATACACATACTCATGCTTCTTACTGCACCATGATATAGCTGTAGAGCCTGTCATAAAGACATATCCAGAAGTCTATCTCCGATCATCTGAATCTCCATAATCAGCCTCTGATACCATGTTAAAATTTCGGAGTATGGATCAAAGACAATAACGGAAGACTTCAATTCAATTCAAAAAACAGTTAACCAGTGACAATGAAGGCAAGAGAATCTCAATTGACTACTATCTTATTACAATGCGTTCCATACATGACGAGACATGATTTATAAGAGCAAACTGAGATGAGAAGAACAAGTAACACAACAAGCATCTGGCAGCTAGAAAACTGAGACCGCCCAGACCGCTCGAACTTAGCAAGATCGCCGGCTTCCTTGAGACCGCGCGAACAGAAGAGGTCGCTAACCTCCAACCTGCCAGACCGCCGATCACAGACCAAACAACCTGCTGCTTATTGCAACTGCTGGAAACAAAGCTGTCCGCACTTCTGATCGCCAGACCGCACGGTCACAAGATCAAGAAGTATCACGTGAACACTTGAAGAAGAACTGCTCACTGCCGCAAGACCGCACTCAAGACCGCCTAACCACTTAAGGTCGCCTGATCAACTGAGTCCGCCGCAAACAGATCAAGAACCTCCAAACACAGACCGCCCAGACAGATCGCTGGCGAGCTGGTTTATTCAAAGCTGGAAAGAAGAGAAGAATACTGACGGAGACCGCTGGCCGCTATCCTGCGAACACAACAAACCGATCAATAAACTTCAAACCGCGCGACCTCAAAAGATGAGACTGGCACAATCAATCCACACTAGGTTCTTACAGTTCTTGCTTATGAATGGCTACCCCTGCCCATCTATTTATATGCAAACGAACGGATGTCGTCACCGCCACAGAGGGATATGATCACCTTCCTTATTGAAGCACGCGGTCACCAGAATCAGACCGCGCGGTCTCTACAAGACCTTTTATTGCACTTAAGCGAAACTGTCCAAGACAGTTCGCCAAAACAGATCGGCAGACCGCCCGGTCTCTTATAGGAGAAGAACCATATGAGCATCTGACCAGACCGAGAACAGACCGCCAGAACCACGCTCATACAACCCATCCGGTCTCCCATAAGATCGGAACCACAGCAGACCGCTAGAGCGATCTCAAGCAGACTGAAGTACTAGACCGCCGAAACGTCCTCCAGTACTAGACCGCCCGATCTCAAGCCGAACAGGAACACTTGGGCACAAACAACAAACCGCAGCAGTTCGCCAACACCAGAGACGCGCGATCTCAACAGCCAGATTGTCATACATGAGCTCGTGCGGTCTCTGCGATCTCCATAATCAGACCTCCTGGACTCTCCACTTCTACTTCAAAATTTTAACAGCTTTTATGTTTTGAAGATTGAGGGACTTGGATTATTATGGTTATTTACTAGGTTGGGGTAAAGTTGTAAATTTTCAATGATACTTGCTTAGGATCATGCTAGATTATTTGTGCACTCTTAGATATAGCCCACATAATCCGCTACCAAACAACAAATATATTTATCATCAAAAATATCTATTCTTAATAAGATCTCTCAACCTACCCAACTAATTTGCTAAATAATATGGTGTTTCTAAAGTGAATCTAAAGGCTATGCTTGAGTCTCTGGGAGGCAAGTCAAGTTACTTGTATAGTAATAACTGCATCAATTGGTATTAAGCGGTGTAAGCTCGTTACTTAACCAATAGATTGGCCAAATAGGCTTGTGTTCCTAAAGCGAAGCTTAAATTGACATTGACATACCTAAGTATTGGAGGCAACTACTACTAAAGTAATCAATTTTGTTGTCCATTCAGCGGGGACTCTCAACGCAGCGAGCGGACTTGTAGATGGCTTGGTGATCTTATGGTGAAATTATTACAAAATTTGAATTATTTGCCTTTCAATTCAAAATTAGAAAATTGGAAGTTCTTTGATACATGCTAATTAAGATTGTTCCAAGACTTTTAGGATCCTCCCCCCCCCCCCCCCCCCCCCCCCCCCCCCCCTAAGTTGTTAAAGGCGCGCCTCAGGAGCGCCTAAGGCTCAAGGCTCACCAGGCTCAGAGGTTTGCGCCTTAGTGCCCCCCCCCCCCCCCCCTAAGTTGTTAAAGGCGCGCCTCAGGAGCGCCTAAGGCTCAAGGCTCACTAGGCTCAGAGGTTTGCGCCTTAGTGCGCCTTTTGTGCGCCTTTGGAGCATAAAAGACAAGTCTAGGTGTAATTTCTATTGTAATTTTTTTTCAAAATAAAGAAAGAAATAATGTAAGAACTCAATATTTTTTTCAATGATTTAGTGTTTGAGAAACATAATCGAGCGTTGAGACTTAGATATGATGCAAGTCATCACATTGATTCTATTTTATAAGAGATATAAATGATAGTAATGAATCATTAATGAGTAGAATAGATGAAAAAATCTGATTAAGAAGATGAAGTGGTGTTTGATGTTGATTATTTAAATTGAATATGGTTGCGTCTTGCCTTTGTCAGGCGCGTGCCTGCGCCTTGAGCCTTGCGCCTAGGCTCCAAGACCCCTTTGCGCCTTTAATAACTAAGACCCCCCCCCCCCCCCCCCCCCCCCACCCAAGCGTCCCATTGAACTCTCAGGTTGAAGGCGGATTGATTTACCGGAGAACACACAGTATTCCTAACAATCACCCCCAGCATCCTACTGAACTCACAAGTTAAAGAGAGAATTGATTTATGGCAAATACAACGCCACTCCGACCTCGATCCCATGACCTGCTCTGATACCACTTTTTGGATCAAGTGCATACCTAACTGATCTATAAGCTCTAACTTATGAAAAAGGGTGCAATTATTTTCTTTAAGCAAATAGCACAACGCGCTATGAGTTCAAGGGAGGGACACTGGATCTCAACAAATTGTATATTTACAATACAGGCGTGGTGATCGGTTGGACCTTTGATTGAGTATATGCAACTTTGTTATACCCAAGTCTCTTGTCGGCAAGTCAACCACCAGTAAAGCAAGCCATATTTCTCTATAAAAACACTATGTACTCTCAACCTAGCCATCTGATTAGTCAAATAGGCTAGTTAGTTTAAGGTGAAGTTAAAGGCATCACTATCATACTTTGTCTCAAAGAAACAAGTCAAACTACTAGTGTAGTAATGGCTACATTTTTTATCATACCTTTGTTAGATAGTGACTTTAAAACATAGCCCGTGGATTGGTCAAATAGGTCGGTGATCCTATGGTCACACCACCACCATACCTTAATCGGTTATCTGTCCACTATTACTATCATCAATTTTAAAAGAGCAACTTAAACTATTGAATAACTCGTGTTAATAGCCGCTCCCTATATTTCAAAGTGTAGGGATATCAAGTCGTTAGACTTAAAAAAACTTTTGGTGGTAGAAGATCATTTGATTTAGGGTTCAGAACATATGTTTGAGTTAATTAAACCGACATAACATAGTCATTCTGGCTCGACTCCTATTGGTTAATTCTTATCAGCATAGTGTAATGCATCAACTAGACAAACTTGAGGGTAGACAGTTTTAACATATTCAACCAAGGTTAATGTAATATTCCACCATTGGTTCACTAGAATCGCGAGGCATGAGATTGCGTCCTCAATATGCTTTGCATTAGAAATTTGACGTTCGATTCCAGATTAGGCATGGTGTGTAAACCTATACATGGCCTTATGCCCAAATCAATGGCATTGATTGACAATTTGCATTTAGGGTTGTGTTCTAGTTTGTTTTATCGAAGGATATCTGGATTAATCGCCGTAACTTAGTATAGGAACACGACCTAGGAGTGATTGTGGTGCCCGTTGTGTAGTCCCATGATTGAGTCCATTAAGGCGGACGCATTCTCACTTCACGATTCGAAGACGGCTAGATAATTAATGCCATTCATGTAAGGGGATCTATATGCTATGATTGAATGTTATAATAGCCAATTGTGGATTAGGCATGTTGGATGATTGTCGATGCATTGATTATCACACTCGATGAGCAAATGGAAAGTGTTGCACCAACTACTGCTCCTACCAATCCTAATGGGGCTCCGTTGCCTGTTGCTTCCATAATCCCTTTGCTCAAACCCCGAACCAATGATCACCAATTGAAGTACTTCTTGAAATTTAATTCACCATCCATATCTGGGACTGAAATTGTGACCGAAGCGGAAGAGCGACTGATGAGGATGAAGCGGATCCTGACCGCCACTAATACTATAGAAATGAAAATGGTGACCTTGTCCACCTTCCTACTGATAGGGGAGGCCAGACTTTTGTGGGAGAAAGTGAGCTTATCGTGTGGAAAAGTGTTCCATATAGTGCATTCGTTCAGGAGTGGTTTGCCAAAGACTGATAGCCGAGCGATTGAAGTTACTCATGTGGAGGGTCTAAGCTATACGCCGAGAAGTGTAAAACGATAAAGTCTTCCGCTCCCAGTATGCTCCGACCCAATCAAGAGTGTTTGCACTTGGACATCAGGAGGCCATTTGTCAAAATGATGTGGTGTCATGTATGAATTAATGTTTGGCTTTTACCACACTCACAATTTGCATGTTTGTGAGTAGGCTTCATTATGATATTTAACCATTGAGCGGGAGCCTTATTCGATACCAGCGCCTCTATTCCTTTCTATTAGAGGAATTCACAATGCGAATTAGAGTTTCATATTGTTTTGGTGGATGATAGATTATATGTACTACTACCTAACGATTATGCGATGTGGACTAATATAAAAAGTTGACTAAGGCTTCATTTGGCGCGGAGGTGGCGGGCAAGAACTGGCGGGTGGAAAGGGGGGGTTGGGAACGGAGGGTGGAGGCGGCGGATCGAAACGGGCGTTTTGCCCCGTTTTTCCGGGCGCGGCGGTTCCAGTCGGAGCAAACGCCGCTGGACCTGCGTTTGTTTACCCGCCGTCCGGCGGCGTTTGCCCCAAACGCAGGGCCAAAACGCCGCGCCAAATGAAGCCTAAATGTCCGAAATAGGTCAATATTTCAATTTGGAGGCATTTTTGCTATCACTTTCCCAATTTGATATGATATTAGACATGGATTGGCTTTCGAAGCAATATGCATTATAGATTGTAAACTAAAGGAAGTCATTTGGGTAGAGGAACGAGAAGTGAAACTCGAATTACAGGCCCGAGAGGTTTGAGCAAAACACGAATGTACGCACTCCAGGTAGTTATCTGCCCAAATTCCGCCATACTCGCTGTCGGAGACCAGTATGATAGCATGATTCCAACACAAAGACAAATATCTCGCCGACTAGACATCTCAGCTATGGTGTACTCGCATACCTCTAGAGGAGTACTCGCCAACCATCACAGAGTACTCGTAAACCATTTCAGAGGTCTCGTGGAGCACTATGCCTTTTTTTAGTTAGCATTTTTACCACACCTTGTTAGCGGGCAAACTATATTTTTGGAGACTGCCTGTGGGTAGAGCCCCCCCCCCCCCCCCCCCCCCCCCCCCGAGTCTATAAATAGCCAGTGAATAGTAGATTTAATGGAATTGTAAACTGAGCTAAGAACTCTCCAATACTCGCACGTCCAAAGAACAAAATTTGTGAGTACCTTAACAAAGAGAAATTTTAACATATTGTAACCTTACTGTAACTCATTTTCAACAATTAATAACATCATGCACAACTAAGGTTCTCTCTGTGCGAAATCTGATCTCATCGCATGTGGCCTCCCTTTCTCCTTTCTTTGGTACTCGCGATATATGATATACTAGCTGACTCCTAAGCCCTAGTACTCACAGCAAAGTATTCAACCACTCGCAGTCACCCCACCTCATTATTTACTGAGTGTGGAGTTGGGAATCACTTATCACCCAAGTAGAATGAACACGCGACCTTCAAATCTTCTAGTACTTGAAGAACAATACTGATATGATAGGAAGAGACCAAGCAAGGAATTCGACCGAGGGGTCTTGCAGTAACCTCGAAGACACTATCACCAAATAGGAATTTAATTTCCTAGTATCCACAATCACACAAATGTCAGAATAGATATCTACACTAGTTGGGGGAATAAGAATCCCTCATGCCTGCCTCCGATCCTTCAGACTGCTCTACGGGTAATGGCCGGGGATGGAGATCTTTACAACACGATGCAAGGTCACTTCCGAGCGGCAGTGAATTCCAGCCCTGCGCGTGTACTTGAATTTGAGGAATCCGTTGACCCTCCGGAGGAAAAGAATATACTTCTCCTTTCTATGACATGATCAGATGGGAACCAGTCCTTGTTGGATTCAGAGAGCCCCATCTATCCCGGTTCATTGGGATGGAAGATCCCATTCACAACCCGTTGGCTTTTAAGTCTGCAATCTCCCTTCGGAACCTCTTCGATGGATTCCGCTGCAAGTTGTTGTTCATTTGTGACACTCCACCTATCCACTCAATATAGTATGGGTCCAACCCCCATAACATATCACATATCCAAGCAAATGCTATAAAGAGGTACAAGACTTGTGAATCTCACAACTTAAGTAGCACTAGCGAATGCATTTTTTTAATAATATGAATATCCATCTATTAAACTAGGAATGCAAAGCAAGTTCGGCCTTATGGTCTTATATAACATCATGCATGAATATAAAATACATTAAGCAATTTATATAATCGCTTTGTCGGTCGTAGGCCGGAATCATACACAACAACATACCATTCCTCTTTCCTTTTTAAATAAGCTTTGGGCTTAGCTCGCTAAACTCCTATGCAAGCTATGATATCTGTACCAAACACATGTCAGAGGAAAATGAGGGTTAGCTATGAGCTGACCACAAATCACGTAACAACTTCTCGCCCATGTCATCTTAGTGGATTACGGGACTGATCAATCTTGTAGGTTTGCACACGTAAATGAGTAGACCTATGTATGCATGATGGTTGGGTTCACCACAACCTCCTATCACATCAACACATGTACTAGTTGTAAGCATAGAAATCACACATCAGTTGGGCACTCACGACCTCCATTTACACATCATAATTCATCAAGCATCAAGGGAGATCTAGGGTCATCTCAATCTTGTCACGTTATAATAGGGAGGTATTGGGTCATCTCACCTCTTGGCGGGAGATCTTGCTTCATTTCACCACTGAATACCGAGTACGTTAGGGAGGCATGTAGTCATCTCACCTCTTAACGGGTGGTTCATCTCACCTCTGAATGCTGAGAAATAGGGAGGTATATGGTTATCTCACCTCTTGGCATGAGGTCTAGTTCACCTCACCACCGAATGCCGAGAAATAGGGAGGTATAGGATCATCTCACCTCTTGGCGGGAGGTCTAGTTCACCTCACCACTGAATACCAAGCAAAGAGATATATCCATCTCCATCATGACAAGCATTGTACAAAAGTACACATTCAATAAGCAATCAATTCAATCACTTCTAGCCATCCACTAGTCTCTTCACAGCTAACGAACAACAACACGTTCCACACAAACCATGGTATCCTCGATTTATCTTGCTTGCTTTTACAATCATTGGGCTTTCTTTGGATATCCCAAATCTCCGGAAACACACACATCCCACATCTACTTGTCGTTCACTTCAGAGTCATTCTTCGGTACACATCTAGAGAAATTTATGTGCATCATCATATCATCATCACCAATCTGGGTCTATGACCAATGGTAGGCTTCACATATAATGCCTAATCCAGACTTTCATGATGAATTCTGTAATGCATTCATGATTAGGCTGTAATCCCATGCCAAGGGGTTCTAACAATCAAAAGGAAGTCATGCCCTCTACTAGTTATTAGAGAAAACTCTCATATGCAAGAAATTGAAATGGACATGAGCATTCATTAGTACTAAGACCAGAGAGAAGATTCGTTACCCTTGGATCTCTCTTCAGTGCCATTTCGGGTAGAGGAGATAAGATGAAGAGTCCTCCATGGATCTAGAACTAGACTGTCATTTGATGCTCCCACTAAGCTCCAACAGCAAGATCGCCCAAACTAGGTCTTTCTTCCTCTTCCTATTGCTCTCGGTTTCCATAAGTGTGTAAAGAGAGTTACGTTTCACCCCATTCCAACCTAAGAGGGGTTCGGGAAGGGTTCATAGCCGTCAGATTAAATTTCCTTTAGATCCACCATCTCAGTTGAATGAAAAACACTTCATTTCATTTCACTGGACCCGTTACATATTGGCTTCTTAATTGCTCAACGATCGACCCTGGTTCAGTCAATGATCATCACTGATCGACTTGCCCAGTCGATGACCGTTGACCAGCTTTTTATCAGTCAACAATCGCCGATCGGTCCTAGCGATCGTTGATCACCAAGCGGGCCTTAATTGGTTAACAATCGTAGATTCCTCCTCTTCCAAAGGGTAGTCTCCTTGCCCTCTTCAAGGTTTTTGTTCAGCATCCACCAACTACTCAATGTCATGGGATCAACCCAAAAGCCAATACTGAAAAATGGGGTGTTACAATCCCCCTCCCCTTAAATGAAATTTTGTCCCAAAATTTACAAACAAACATACCCGGATGTCTCAACATTAACAGACAGATTCAATTATTCCAGCTTAAAGTGCCCTAGGAAACATCTCAGAGTATTCTTCTCGCATGGTCTGCTCCCTCTCCCATGAGAGTTCCTCACAACCATTATTGTCCCAACGAGCTTTCACCATCTTTATACTCTTGTTTCTAAGTTGTCAGACTTCCTCTTCCTCTACACAAACAAGTCTAACCTTGATTGTCAAACCGTGGTCCACTGACACTCTATCTACCTCAACAATTTGAGTAGGCTCTTGAATGACATTCCTTAACACTAAAATGTGGAATAAAGCGTGCAACCCGCTAAGTTCGAAAGACAAAGCATGTTGGTATGCAACATCTTCAACACGTTTCATGATCCCAAACAATCCAAGTATCTTAGATTTAGCTTCTTCAAGAATCAGATCCTTGACACTCCTTTGAACAGTTTGATCTTCAAGTATATCCAATCGCCCATGGAGAACACCACAGTCTATGCTTAGCATTGTAATACTTTGCTTGTCTATCTTGCACAACTATGTAATACTCTCACATATTACCCGAATCATTGTATTCGCATCATCAACAACTTCTTGCTTCAACAACTTCGTATCGCCCGTCTCATCCCAAGCCAAGGGTGTACGACACTTCCTATCATTGAGCGTCTCGAAGGGTTCCATCTTGATACTAGCTTGGTACCTATTATTATAAGCAAATTCAATCATGTAGAGGTGGTCCTCCTGTCTCTTTCCAAAATCCAAAGCTCACATCCCCAAGATATCTTCCATCATTATGTTGGTCCTTTTTGTCTGCCCATCAGTTTGCATGTGGAATACAATGTTAAACTTCAACTTATTGCCCAACAATTGATGAATATCTCTAATCTTTGGACGTGAAACTATTGGGAAAAACTTCTTGATTTGGTATATCAGATTAAATAAGTGATTTATGAATGCTTTATAAATTGTATAGAAAGGTTTTTATTATGTATAAACAGGAAAAGCTGGCAGTATTGAAGGCTGAATAAAGCTAAGGAAAAGCGTCGAGGGAAAGCTCGACATGTCGAGAAGTATTCGATGTAAGTCAAAAAGCTAAGACATCATATGTCGAATCCTCTGAAGTCTTAACAGAAGAAGTCAACGTTTAGTATAAGATGAATTCAGGTTATGACGATTCTATATACATAGAAATCGACATACGTCGAGAAAAAAATCTGTGGTTTGCTAGACTTACGTCAAAGTCTCCAAAGGGTGTCAGAATAAAGAAGTGAACAGATTAAGGTTGTGACTACCGTTCAAATCTAGCCGTTGGTGCTCCAATTAAAGAAGTTATATTAAATCTGGAATGAAAAGGAAGGTGCTAATTCAAAAGGTATCTTATATCTAAAGAAGATTCAAACCGAGAAAAGTTAATCGACTGATTCAAAAGATCGAAAAAATATCATCTTCTTCTCTTCTTACGCACAATCTCAAGGACTCATTTTTTCTATGAGTCTCAATGTTCTTCTTCTTCTTCTCTCAATATGAAAAGGGTCATTCTATCGTAAGCACTCAAGAAAAGAAAAAGAGTTGCTGATTGTTGCTATGTCTTCTTCCTTTCAACAAGAACAATCGATCGGATTTGATTCATCTGCTTCATCCATTCATTCCAAGGAGTTTTAAGAATTCCTCTTCAAAAGATTCAGTGATAGAGTTTTAACAATCCCTCTTTAAAAAATTCAGAGATAAAGTTTTAAGAATCCCTCCTTAAAGGATTTAGTGATAGAATTTTAAGAATCTCTCTTTAAAGGATTCTATGAAAGAGTCTTAAGAATCTCACTTTAAAAGAATTCTGTGGTTCGAAGAATCTCCTTATCAAAATATTCAATAGTGATTCTATGAGTCTCCTTATCAAAATGACTCAACACTGTTTAATGAATTTCTATCAAGTGGTAAAAGATATGACGTACTCAGATTTGGGGAACCTCTATAAAACACTTGTGTCGTCTGGTCGATCTACTTTATATCTTAGTTTACTATACTGCATAATCTTTATTATTGCTTTAATTATTTGTGGCATGTATTGTGATTGGTTGTGTTGAAATTATTTTAAATATCTATCACCCACTTTAAAGTAATTCTTAATTATTATTCTGCACTTTCAATTGATATCAGAGAGAGGTTAATCAAAAAAGGGTTAACGCCTTGATTATAATCATGATCCTCATATTTGATAATTAATTCTTTGTCAAATCTTATACAATTATGAGTTCTACATAAATTAGAGATTATGCCACAACCAGACCACCAATGTGTAATCTAGATAAATTTTATTTATGGAAAATCTAGAATAAAATTGTATATGAGTTCTATTTATGAGGATATATTTGATTTTGTGCTTACATGTCTGTATATTCCAACAAAGCTGAACATCAATGGAGAAACAGTGCCAAAGTCAAAAGCTTAATGGAGTGAGGGAGGCAAGAAGACAAGGTCTGGTGATGTCAAGGCTTTGAACTTTTTGGTCTTTACAATGAGTGATGACATCTACCAAAGAGTAGTAGAATGTCAGTCAGCTAAAGAGATTTGGAAATATCTAGTGGACATTGTATAAGGGAGATGAGATGAACGAAAAGATAAGAGGTCTCTCTTGATTTCTCAATATGAGAATTTCAAGAAGAATCAAGAATAGACTATGGCTGATATATACCAAAGATTTAGCTGATTGTCAGTGAATTAAAAAGCCTTGACAAAAAATTACACTCACTAAGATAAATGACAAGCTACTCATGTACTTCCCAAGCTCATGAAACTCTAGAATCTGAGCCATAAGAGAATCTAGATTCCATAAGGAGATCACCATAGATGCTCTCCTAGGCAAGCTGAAGTCATATGAGATGCTTCTCAAAACTAGAGGATAAAGTGAGTTGAAGGAAAATGCTGCCTCCACTCTAAGGGAGAAGTCCATATCACCGAAGGCTGCAGATGATGAAGGCTCATATCTAGATGATAAGATAATGAGTCTGGTTGACAAAAGATTCATAAAGTGTATCAAGAGTGAGGACTCCAAAAAAAGGAGTAGCAACTCTAGAGGTAAGCCAAGGTTTGATAAAATTCTATCTAATGAGATTGTCTATTATACCTACAGGAAGATAGACATTTCTCCAGAGTGCCCAAAGAATAGCAAGGAGAAATCCTAGAAAAAGGTGTATAGAGTCAAAAATGACTATAAAAAGAATGGAAAGAAGAGAGAGAAGGCTTCATTGTTGAATCCTGGAGTGAGACATAATTTGATTTAACTTCCAGCTTAGGCAGTGAACCTGACGAAAGTGAGAACAAATGCATGATGATATTAGATCTTCCTATTCAGGATCCTATTCAGGAAGATGAGGTAATGCACTTAGTTACTTTTTATTTTACATCAGAAGAATTTAAGTGTGCATTTGAGGGATTCTATAAGGACCAATGCTGCGGAAAGGAAAATTATAATTCTTTTAGAAGAAAACTCTTTCCTCTTAACTGAAAATAATTGGTTAAGAGAGAAAATAATTTTTGTAAGTTAAATTGAAGATGATATATATCAACTTAAAGTTGATAATGTTTTTCTCAAAGAGGAGAAAGATAGACTTATGAATGAAAACAAAAAATTAGGAGAACAATTAACTAGAGCAAAGAAATTTGAGGATAGCCTCAATGGTAGATGCCAGCAACTAAAATTCATCTCTAAAAATTTTCTTATCAATTTTAAGAATTTGGGCTTAGGTGTTGATTCTACCATATAGAAGGATTCTGATAATATTCTAGCATTGAAGAATCATGTTACTTTTGTAAGTGAAAAGGGGAAGAAGCTAATTGACTTTACATATATTGCTTATACCTCTAAAAAAAGAGAACAAGGGAAATAAAATAAATGAAATGTCAAAAAAACTCCCATGAACATTCCTCCACAACAAAGAATTCGGGCAAACCTCCAGTAATAAGGCAAAATGCACAAAACTGTACTCTGAATAATATTCAGCGTATGTCGAATACTAATCAACGGACAGCTAGATATGCGTCGAAAACTAATTGACGCGCGATGCAATTGGCGTCGATTTCTTCTCAGAGCTTTCCTTTTAGCGAAAATTTTGTCTCCGGAAGTAATTCATATCCAACTCACGCTTATAAAAGAAGGTTCATATAATAGATTTGAATGTTATTGTTGCCATAAAATTGGACACTTTATAAAGGATTGTTGATTTAATCAATCAAAAATCTAATTGATGCTCCTTCAATTATCCTAATAAATCAAATTACTCGTTACAATCCTCCTATCAACAAAATCTTGAACCTAAATCATGTTAGGTACCTTTTTCAAACGCATAATTGAAAGAATAAGTATAGACAACCTAAAGCTCTAATATTTATAAATCATAAGATGTTGTAAAAGTCTTTTAAAATTATATTGAAAATTTTAAAAGGTGATAAAAGTAAATTGAAAGCTAAAATGTTAAAATCTGCACGATGAATAATAATAGCAAATTCGTCAAAGACATTTAGGCCAAAGTAAAATGAGAAAATGTAGTTACACATTCTTAGCACAAAAGCTTGCAGATTTGAACTTTGACGAATGTCGATTTCCACTCAGCTCTCAAGTAGAAGCACTAGCCTCCTCTAAGAACATCTAGCTAAAACGCCATTTACGCTGTTTACCATTCGTCTAGTTAGACTTGTTAAAACAAGTAATCAAATCAAGAAAAATATATAACTAACTCTAACCATAGAAGCTATTTCTTCATTCTCCCGCCATTCTTCCTCTCCTCTGCATTTCTTAAGCTATCGACAACATATCTTCCAACCCGAAAATGATCTCCAAAATTAATATATGATTCTGGCTTGATCTTAGATCTTTTGAAAATTGCATTGAAAAGTATCAGGAGGTTATTGAGCTTCTATGAAGTAATCTATTCCAAACTCCCAAGATGACAACACTGATTCTGATGGAAATATACTATTATTGAAGGAAGTTTTAGGAAGGGTTAATGAATTATTTGAATTTGTTGATATCAAGTTCAAAGATCTTCAAAAACAAGTTGATGATCTGTCAACCTCAGTTCAGACTCCTATTATCAAGGAGGTCTTGACTTCATTAATAATCGAAATCAAAAGGGGTGAGAAGGTCTATATCCATGAGGTTCAAGGTGATGTCCTGAGTGAGAAGATCCATGAATATGAAGGAGATGACTCTACCAGGGGAGGAAAAGACTAAAAGAAGTGTAGATAAGGGAAAAAAGAAAGATGATTGCAAGAAAGAAGTCTGTTTCTCAAAGAAGAAGTCTAAATAAAGAATTGCGACTCTCAAAGGGGGAGCTGGGTATAATTAAAAGACTCGGAAGGAGGTGTTTTTGGGTTCAGGGTGAGACACTAATTTAAAAAAAACATTATTATTATGATTCTCCCTTCTACTAATAACGTATGTTTGATATTTTAATATTCTATTCTGAATGCCAGAAATATTATTATCTATCAACTTGTGTGAAACTAACAGCAGTTACTCAGTTAGAAGATGTTTTTATTAAAATTGTTCTTTACTTTTGAATTTCTGCTCTAATAATATTCTTTAACTTTCTATGATTCTCTAGTAAAAGTTATTGAAGAAAACTTGATCAGGGGAAGCTTCTGAGTACTAGAGGAATGGAAAAAAAATTGTACATGAACATGCTCTAAAAGGAATGAAAGAACAATTTTTGTTCTTCTGTATGCCCTGTGATGTTTTCTCATTATGTATTTTTCTTCATGTTTTATCACTAACAATTTGTGTTATTTTTTATGGTCCGTTCGTTTGGATGACATTGATATTTCAAGAATTGGCTTTGAGAATTAGAAAACCAATTCTGTTGTTCGGATGAACGGTTTTAGGGTGAAATTAGCTTTTGGTTCTAAAGCCATCGATATTCAATTATACTTAAACTCCCCTCAACCTAATGTCTAGCTTGCACCGTCGGTTTTGATTCAGATATTTTCCCTGGTGCATATTTTTTTTCGTCCGAGAGCGTATTATTTTGCTCGGGCATCCATTTTTCACCTGGGCGCGAGTTTTTGCTCGGACGCGCATTTTTCACCCAGACGCGCGTTTTTCGATCGACCGCTTGTTTTTTTTTCGGGCGCAAATTTTTCGCCCTAACGCGCGTTTTTCGCTCGACTGCGTGTTTTCGTCCAAAGTGCGTTTTTACCTGGGCGCAATTTTTTTCGCCCAAGCGTGCATTTTTTACCCGAGAGGGCATTTTTTCTCGGGCGCGCATTTTTTTAGCAGATGCCCATTTTTCCCTCGAACGCGCATTTTTTTGCCTAGACACATTTTTCTGCCCAGACGTGTTTTCTTCTGTAGAGCACAGGTTTTTGCCCATGCATGCATTTTTTTCCTAGGCGCACATTTTTTTGCCCGGGCGTGCATTTTTCGCCCGGGCGGGTTTCAGCCTGGTCGCGCTTTTTTGCTCGATCGCGCGTTTTTGCATGGACGCTCATTTTTCGCATGTGCTCTAACCCGTCCGCTTCTAGCAATCCTATTACGGATCTGATTTCTTCTGAACAGGAATTGAAGCCTCCTCGTAGAAGCTCACAACCAGAGATCACTGAAAACTCTTCTTTTTTCTTGTCTTTCTTAGGAGTCATTGAATCAGGTTGGCGGGAACGAGAGAATGTCGGGAACGAGAGAATGTCGGGAACGGAATGGAAGATTGTCGCAGAGATGACTTAGGGCAAATGACAGTGTAATTTTGCCCTAAGTATTCATCCTATTTATACTAAAGGCAGATGAAGGGGCGTGTTGGGAATATTGCCCTCAATGTTCCCTTGATTTGAAGAGGCATCACTTCCAATACTAAGTACATATTGTATTTGATAAAGCTTTGTTTGTGTAAGTTAAACAGGCTTAAGTGACTCAAGAGAAATGGTTAATCAAGACCTAAAGTTAGGAGAAATCTTCTCCTAAGTAGATAGAAGAAATTGTCTCAGCTGATAAGATTCGTCGAACGCAGAGTGCCGTTCGTCGAACGCAGAACCAAGTCCGTCGATCGCTGAGACGAGACCAGAGAAGGAGCCGCTGAGAAAGCAAAGAGCTTGGCGTGTTCGTCGAACGCAGAGTGCGGTTCGTCGAACGCAGAGACAAGGCAGATCGTTGAACGCAGAGCTTGGCGTGTTCATCTAACGCAGAGTGTCGTTCGTCGAACGCAGAGACAAGGCAGTTCGTCGAGCGCAGAGTGTAGCGCGTTCGTCGAACGCAGCCCTTCTCTACAGATAAGTAGGGCGGCGGGTCCTGCGGATAGGGCAAGTTGCAGAAAAGCTACAGGGGACCACCAATCTCTCCCATACTTCTCGGGAGATCAAATTAGAGCCGTTGAAGACAAAAGAAGTATAAAAGAAAGAGTTAGGGTATTTTCTATACCCCCGGCCAGTTGCGTGCAAAATCTCGATTCACCATTGACGGCTGCTGCTCTCGTCTTTCTTCCTGCTCACTGAAAGAGAAGAAGAAACTGAGAGAAGAAGATAGCTCCTCCACCAGAAGGGGCAAGATGATCTTCCATCCTTCTATTGAAGAGGAAGATCAAGTGGTAGCTGTTATCAACATCTTCAGCTACAGGAAAGCACAAACTGTGCAGGATCTACATGAGAGTATTTCTGTTGTAGAATATTTCTAAAACATCTTTTTCTGTAAGGCTTTTTGCCTGAGTTGGTAGGGCATTTGCCTAAGTGTGTAGGGCTTGTTGGCCTGAGCTTGTAGGGCTGGTTTGCCTGAGATTGTAGGGCTGTTTAGCCTGAGGAGTAAGGCTTGTTGCCTGAGGTAGGAACAAGAGGTGTTCTGAGCTGTAGGAGGTGGATTCCTCTGAGTTTGTAGGGCAGGAGTGCCTGAGGTAGGAGCTGGTGTTAGCTCTGAGTTGTAGGGACTTTTGTCCTGAGGTAGGATCATCTTTGATCTGAGAAGTTCCGAGGAACTTGTGCTGTAAGCTCTTTGAGCCGAGTTTGGAGGAGTTGGCCTTGTCTAACACACTGTTAGAAGGGTGAATGGGGAAAGTGGACTACCCATAGCCACACTGTCTTGGGGAACCACTATAAACACTTGTGTGTTTTTCTGTGTTGCTTGATTCTCTGATTAGAATAGTTTTAACAGGCCATAAATATCAAGTAAAACTCAAAAGACATATTCACCCCCCTCTAGGTGAATTAGTTAGCATACCTATATTCTTTCAAGTGGTATCAAAGCCAGGTTGGTCAAGAAGGACTTAACAGTCTGACCAGTTCCTAATTAGGTATTGCTGATTCAAAATCAGATGGTCTCCAGTGGAATGAAGAAAGAGTTGGGGTCAATGAAGTTGCCCATATGCTCCAAAGAAAACTTTGGCATATGGAAGCAAAGGGTGAGGCTGTTCATGGAAGCCTCGGACCCAAGGATCTATGTAACAGTAAAAAATGGTCCTTATACCTTTGATAAGGCCTCCACTATTGACCCTACTACAAAAGTACTCAAGGTATTTTCTGAGTTGACCAATGATGAAATTGCACTATACACTATGGACAAAAGGGCCCAGAACATAATTGTTAATGCAATTGATGACACTACATTTCAGAACTTGGTACACTGCTCAACTGCCAAGGAAATGTGGGACACATTGGTTGTATATATGGAAGGAACAGCTGAAGTGAGGGATGATAGAAAGTCACTCCCTAACCAAGAATATGAAGCCTTCAGGCAGCTGACCCAGGAAAGCATATCCTTGTGCTATGAGAGGTTCTTCAGAATAGTCAATGAGCTGAGAACCTATGAGAGGGCATTCACCAACTATGAGCTGAATGATAAGTTCCTTAGGTCTTTAACAAGGGACTGAGACACAAAGATATGTGCCATTAGGGAAGTGGCCAAGCTAGGTGAGACCCCAACTCACACACTGTTTGGGAAGCTGCTCTCCTATGAGATGCAGCTGTCTGCAAGGAAGGAAGAGGACACCTCCTCAAGGGCCCAAGCAAGGGAGAATTCTGTAGCTCTCAAAGCTGGCAGCTCCAAGAGAAGCCAGGGCAGGTTGGTGTCTCCTCAAAGGAGAAGTGCTGAATCAGAAACCAACACCTCTGATAGCTCTTCCTCTGATGGAGAGTTTTCTGCCTTTTTGAGGCAATTCAAGAAGATGATGAAGAGGAGGCAATGGAAGAACAAACCCTCTTCCTCATATCACAAAAAGGAGGACAAAAAGGAGTCAAAGCATCACTCCAGGAATGACAGGTATGGCTCTAACTCTAAATTTAAATCATCTAAAGTTGTCTGCTATTGCTGCAGCAAGCTAGGGCATGTCATTACTAACTGCCCAGTCAAGAGAAAGGAGAAGGATGAGAAGAAGGGTCATCAGCCAAAGGGCAAGAAAGGAGAAATCCTTTCTAGCTAAGAAGGAAAGGAGCTGGAGTGAATCAGACTCCAGCTCATCTGAATCTGAAAAGGAAGAAGCCCTTATTGGGCTGGTTGCTGTTGAAGAATTTGCAGCAGAAGAAGATGAAGATTGCCCAGCTGCAAAGGTTGGAATCAGGGCCCCTCTATCACACTCAGATAGTGATGAAGAGGTGGATGAAGAAGACTGTGTTCAGCTAGGCCTTATGGCCCTCACTGATGAGGAAGGCAGTCAAAATATGTCTGACAATGATCAGGTATCAATCCATTCCACTTCTATTTCTGGTCATGATGTATGTCAAGAATCTGAAGCACAGCCATCATATGATGGAAGTGTTTCAGAAGCTGAGGTAGATGTCAATCAATTGATTGACAAATATGATGCCTTGATTATTGCTCTGAAAGAGAGCAAGAAGCTTGCCAAGAGGCAAGCCCAGGAAATTGCCTCCCTTAAGAAGACTGAAGGTGACTACACTGGACCTACCTCCTTGGTGGCCCAGATGAGTAGACAAATAAGTCATTTAAAGGGTATGACAAGTGCTCAATTGAGCACTATTTCCCTGAAGGACAAGATCATCAAGGATCTTGAGGAGAAGCTTGTGAAGGAAAGAAGCCTTGTGGCTCAATTCTCCAAGCCTAAAACTGTGATACCCATTATTGACTCCTCCTCTCAATCCCACAGAAGAGGACCATGTATCAATAAGATGGAGACAGGAGAAGGGAGTGGAGAAAAGAGCAGGGGTAAGGCTAAGCCTCATTCCACCTCTCAAAGGGGATTGCTTTCTTCCAACAGGTATGACCATGAAATCATTAGTGGTCACTGGAGGAATGGAAGCTCTTATAGGAAGAAAAATACTCCATCCTATAATGAAAGAAAGGGCATGGGATTGAGTGCAATGAAAGCTCCCCATGAGGAAATACAAATGGCCCAATCTGGACCATTTGTGTTTGGTGCTTCAGCACCTTCAGTCAAGAACATGGATGCAAGCACTTCCAAATCCACTTCAGCAAAAAGCATGACTGCTGTGAAATCTGTTGACAAGGCCTGCTGCTCAGTGTCTGATTCCATCAGATCTTGTATGGCTGCCAAGCCAAAGCAAGCTGAGGCCATCTGGACAAAGAGCAGCAAGACTGTCCACAGATTATCCTTTAGTCAGATTATTGCTGAAAGAAACAGGAAGAATGTGCAGTCTCTTCTGCTGAACATGTGCACAGTGCTGTACCAATTCAGAAAAATGTTCAGAAAAGGAGATACAATATTCATGATTGTTGGTGTTGTGGCAAGGTGAGACACTTTGTCATAGATTGTTGGTACAATCCCAATGTACCTAATGCAAAGAAGAGCTTTCCTGCTAGGAGTGTGGCTAGTGTGAGAGCATTTCATCATGCTAACATGTTCCTAGGACCCAAAGCTAATTGGGCTCCTAAGGATAACTAAACTTTTTGTAGGTTAGTCCAAGTACCAACCTCAACCAAATTTGGTACTTGGACAGTGGGTGCTAAAGGCACATGACAGGAAGGAGGTTGTCATCAGGGTGCAGCAATAAGCAGACCAGTGTGGCCATATCCACAGCTGAGTCAGAATTCATTGCTGCAGATTTCTCCACATATGTATGCCTTAAGTGAGGGGGAGCATTGTTCTCTCTATGGAGAAGAAGATGGGTGTGCTAGTGAGGGGGAGCACAACCCAGATGATGGAAGAGCCAATGCTCAGAATGGAGAAAGAGGTGGCCACAGCTGTTGTGCACAACCATTGTGAACTCAACATCAATTGAGGACTACCTCCTCAAGGTAAGTATCTCTACTCCTATTCATTTTAAAGAAAGATGATCAGCTGAATCAGAAAAATCTAGATCAGCTGAGTTTTAGGTTTCCCTTAAATCATAAGATCAATAGAGGTGCTCCAATTAAGGGGGAGCAAGCTCCTGCTCAAATTGAGGGGGAGTTGGCTATAAGTTGAGGGGGAGATAGCTAATGCTCAGTAGGCCAGAAAGGATGTAGGCTGTCCTAAAAGGGGATTTGGAAAATACTTTCTAATCTATCTTAGGATGTGTTAGAAGTATCAAGTAAAGAGTATAGGCTGAAGAATCCTATTCCCTAATGAGAAAGAGGTTGAAGAATCCAGAAAAGGGGAGATGGCCAATGCTAAGACCAAATTTGGTCTTGCTAGATGCAAATAGGAGATGGAATGCTAGCTGCTAAGACCAAAGTAGTGTTAGCCCTCTAAGTTAGTTATCATGATATACTACTTAATATGAGTTAATAAGGGGGAGATGAGTTCATCCAAGTCCACAAGCGTCGAGCCACTACACATCGCTCGACGCTTGTGACCAAATAGTCCACAAACGTCGAGCCACTACACATCGTTCGACGTCTGTGACCAAAAAGCGTCGACCTATGGTTGCTGTCTCGACGCCTTGTCAAATACTAAAGCCGTTGAGGATCTGACGTCATGCTGACATCCCTCTAAGCTAGTCAAAGCTTTATATAATCAGTCATGAAGTTGTTAGCTTAAACAATGTTGTATCATGAAGTTGTTAGCTATGTTATCATGATTATATTATAGAACATTTAAATAATATGTCCTTCATGTGGTATCATGATATGTTTTTGTTGGCTATGTACCTTAGCATTGGGGATGTTCTGCCTTCTTCAAATAGGGGGAGATTGTTGGGAATATTGCCCTCAATGTTCCCTTGATTTGAAGAGGCATCACTTCCAATACTAAGTACATATTGTATTTGATAAAGCTTTGTTTGTGTAAGTTAAACAGGCTTAAGTGACTCCAGAGAAAGGGTTAATCAAGACCTAAAGTTAGGAGAAATCTTCTCCTAAGTATATAGAAGAAATTGTCTCAGCTGATAAGATTCGTCGAACGCAGAGTGCCGTTCGTCGAACGCAGAACCAAGTTCGTCGACCGCTGAGTCGAGACCAGAGAAGGAGCCGATGAGAAAGCAAAGAGCTTGGCGTGTTCGTCGAACGTAGAGTGCCGTTCGTCGAACGCAGAGACAAGGCAGATCGTTGAACGCAGAGCTTGGCGTGTTCGTCGAACGCAGAGTGTCGTTCGTCGAACGCAGAGACAAAGCAGTTCGTCGAGCGCAGAGTGTAGCACGTTCGTCGAACGCAGACCTTCTCTACAGATAAGTAGGGCGGCGGGTCCTGCGGCTAGGGCAAGTTGCAGAAAATCTACAGGGGACCACCAATCTCTCCCATACTTCTCGGGAGATCAAATTAGAGCCGTTGAAGACAAAAGAAGTATAAAAGAAAGAGTTAGGGTATTTTCTATACCCCCGGCCAGTTGCGTGCAAAATCTCAATTCGCCATTGACGGCTGCTGCTCTCGTCTTTCTTCCTGCTCACTGAAAGAGAAGAAGAAACAGAGAGAAGAAGATAGCTCCTCCACCAGAAGGGGCAAGGTGATCTTCCTTCCTTCTATTGAAGAGGAAGATCAAGTGGAAGCTGTTATCAACATCTTCAGCTACAGGAAAGCACAAACTGTGCAGGATCTACAAGAGAGTATTTCTGCTGTAGAATATTTCTAAAACATCTTTTTTGTAAGGCTTTTTGCCTGAGTTGGTAGGGCATTTGCCTGAGTGTGTAGGGCTTGTTGGCCTGAGCTTGTAGGGCTGGTTTGCCTGAGATTGTAGTGTTGTTTAGCCTGAGGAGTAAGGCTTGTTGCCTGAGGTAGGAACATGAGGTGTTCTGAGCTGTAGGAGGTGAATTCCTCTGAGTTTGTAGGGCAGCAGTGCCTGAGGTAGGAGCTGGTGTTAGCTCTGAGTTGTAGGGATTTTTGTCCTGAGGTAGGATCATCTTTGATCTGAGAAGTTCTGAGGAACTTGTGCTGTAAGCTCTTTGAGCTGAGTTTGGAGGAGTTGGCTCTGTCTAACACACTGTTAGAAGGGTGAAGGGGGAAAGTGGACTACCCATAGACACACTGTCTTGGGGAACCACTATAAACATTTGTGTGTTTTTCTGTGTTGCTTGATTCTCTGATTAGAATAGGTTTAACCTGCCATAAACATCAAGTAAAACTCAAAAGACCTATTCACCCCCCCTCTAGGTGAATTAGTTAGCATACCTATATTCTTTCAGGGCGCGTACGTATTTGTGCTGTTGATTTGCTTAATTAATCATCAGACAGCTTAGATTGAAGGATCCAATATTGCATTAAGTAGGTGGGTTGTGTTTCGACGATACGCATTTTGTCGCCCAAACTTGTCTCCGCCAAGCACCCTTCCAACTGAGTCTTTGTGTCATTGAGATTCGTGCTTTGCCGTCGAGACATCTGACTATGTCGTTGTGACATCTATCTATGTCGTTGAGATAATTCACAGACATTTTTCAGACTTGGTTAATTTCCATCACCTCTTGAGAGGTACCTGCAACACTCATCATATATGTTATCAGTGACTATAAGTAGATGATAGCAAATTGAAATTGAGTTAAAATTTACTCAATTTCAACATCCTCAATTGGAACTTGAAAAAGTTAAACTTAACTTCATCTAGGGTCTTTGTGAAAATATCAGTCACTTATTTGTCTGTAGGGACAAACTCAAGTATGATATCTTCATTCTCCACATGCTCCCTAATGAAATGATATCTGATCTCAATGTGCTTAGTCCTGCTATGTGAGACGAGGTTCTTAGCAATTGAGATAGCAGTAGATGAGTCATAAAACAGGGGTGTTTTGGTCATCTTCAGATTGTAGTCTTGAAGTTGTTGTTGAATCCATAGTAATTGAGCACAACAACTCCATGCAGATATATACTTTGATTCTGCAATAGAGTTTGCTACACATGTTTGCTTCATGCTGTTCTAAGAAATGAGTCTTCCTCCAAGGAATTGGCAAGTCCCTGAAGTGCTCTTCTTATCTTCCTTGCACCCTGCATAATCTGCATCTGAATAACCAATTAGCTCACAATCATTGTTTCAAGGGTACCATAGGCCAAGATTGGGTGTACCCTTGAGGTATCTTAACATCCTCTTGACAGAGGAGTGATGAGATTCCTTAGGGTTCACCTGGTATCTAGCACAAACACATGTGGCAAACATTATGTCAGACCTACTGGCAGTTAGGTAAAGAAAATATACAATCATGCATCTGTACTTGGTTTCATCAAAGGTTGTTCACTTTTCATCCTTGTCCAGAGTCACATTAGATCCCATGGGAGTCCTCATGGAAGAAACACTCTCCAATCCAAATTTCATGACTAGATCTCTAGTGAACTTAATTTGTGAGATAAACATGCCATCTTCAGATTGTTTCACTTGGAGACCTAGGAAGTATTTGAGCTCTCTCAGACTGCTCATTTCAAACTTCCCTTCATCAAGTTGGCAAACTTTTTGCATAGATGATCATCTGTAGAGCCAAATATAATGTTATCCACATAGATCTACACTAGCAAGATCTTGCCCTTTACTTCCCTTAGGAACAATGTTTTGTCAATCTTTTCCCTTCAGAACTTGTTCTCAATGTGAAAGCTTGACAAGGTTTCATATCAGGCTCTAGGAGCATGTTTCAATCCATATAAGGCTTTTCTAAGAAAATAGACATAAGCAGGGTGTTCAGAATCAACAAAACTTGTGGGTTGCTCTACATACACTTCTTCTTTTAGATCGCCATTTAGAAAGGCTGATTTGACATCCATCTGGTAGACTTTGAATCTTGTGTGGGCAGCATTGGCCAAAAATAGTTTGATGGCTTCCAACCTTGCAACATGGGCAAATGTCTGGTCAAAGTCTATGCCCTCCTCTTGTATATATCCCTTTGCAACTAGCATGGCCTTGTTCTTTGTAATTACTCCATTTTCATCCAACTTGTATCTATAGACCCATTTGGTTCCTATGATGTTGTGTCCTTGGGGTCTAGGAACTAGTTTCCGCACTCTGCATATCTTGAATTGGTTTAATTCTTTATGCATTGCTGCAATCCAGAATGGATCAAAATTTGCTTCCTCAAATTTCTTGGGTTCAACTTGAGAAAGAAAACTTAGATACATGGCTTCATTCAAGGCTCTGCTCCTTGTCAGTACCCCTTGATTGGCATCTCCTATGATTTGCTCATGTGGATGATGCCTGATGTGTCTAAATACAGTTGGCAGTCTTCCTGGGATTTCTTCTATGATAGGTTCTGCAGGCTATTCTTCTTCTGATGTATCCAAACCTTCTATAACATCTTCCTCCAAGTCTACTGCCAATGAGTAATCTTTAGCTTTCACTGGACTTTCAGCTTGGTCTTCAATGGATAGCTTCTCCATTTTCTCTATTGTGCCCGCATCCACTGAAGAACTAGACCAGCCTTTGTGAATAAGGCTAGTCTCATCAAATACAACATGCGCAGATTCTTCTACTGCATGGGTATTAATGTTGTATACTTTATAAGCTTTGTTATAGGAACTGTAGCCAACAAAAATATCTTCACTGCTTTTCTCAGCAAACTTAGTTAGCTTGGTTTTCCCATTATTAAGTACATAGCATTTTCTACCAAAAATTCTGAAGTAGAATAAGGTAGGTTTTCTTCCTTTCATCAGATTATAGAGAGTTTTCTTGTGGTCTTTGATGATGGAGGTCCTATTTACACCTGACAAGTTGTATTGACAACCTCTGCCCAGAAGGATTCTGGTAGGGAGGAGTCATTCAGCATTGTCTTGCTGGCCTCTATTAAGGTTCTATTTTTCCTCTCTACCACTCCATTTTGTTGAGGAGTCCTAGTGAGGAAAATTCTTGGGAGATACCCAACTCTTGGCAGAATTCTGTCATGGTCTTGACTGAAATTCTTACCATGGTCACTTCTAAATTTGACAACAATACAGCTCATTTCATTCTGGATTTGCCTGACAAAGTTTTTCAAGTTGTCTAAGGTATCTGACTTCTTCTGAAGGAAGAACACCCAAGTGAACTTTGAATAGTCATCAACTACTACAAGAGTGTAAGTCTTCCCTCCTAAGCTATGAACTGACATAGGACCAAACAAATCCATGTGCAACATATAGAGGCACCAAGAAGAGTCTTTATTATAAATGCTCTTAAAGCTGGTCCTAGTTTGCTTGCCAAGTTTGCATGCCTGCCATGGACCTTCTTTAATGCACTTAATGTTGGGTCCATTTCTAACTAGGTCTTGAGAGAAAAGTTTGCTAATGGTTTTATAGTTAATGTGAGCAAGTCTCTTGTACCATTGAACACAAAGAGTCTCTTTCTCATTAGCTACAAAACACACTATCATAGAAGAGTTTGAATGTTGGAACAACCCTATTACTGATTTGGGCTAGGATCACTATATGTTGATTAAGATCTGTATTGACCCCATTGTATAGTCTTAGGGTCAAGTTTTAGGCTGATTAGATTAGTCAGAACTTAGGAAAATTCAAGCTCAACAAATTGCGAGTGGTGTTCGACGAATGACCAGATTCGTCCGACAAATTGTTTCCAGCAGACTGAGGAAATATAGACAGTTCCAACACTCGACATTTTCTGAGCAGCGCTTGACAAATGGCTGGCAGCGCTCGACGAATTCTAGCCAGCGCCCGACAAATGACTAGCGGCGCTCGACGAATTCCAGCCAGCGCTCGACAAATTCCTTTCTAAAGCTCAGATAAATATTCTCAGTTGGATATCAATTCTCTGAACACAAATCAGCAGAATAACGGATATATTTATTTCTCCTTGGACGTATTCAGACAGCCATGTAAGGATATCTTTCTTATTTATTATATCCTTATATTCTTTCTATTCCAAGAAAAAGAATAGCCGTTGACATTTAATGCCAAGGCATCTTTCTCGACAAAAGGAGTTGAAAGGACCTGCCAAAGTCGTTTTTGGGTGGCTACCTAGTTCCAAGAAGGATTTAAGTTAGAAAAATATATTCCTTAAAGTGCAGAAGATTTGAATTTGAAAAGTAAAAAGTTATCAGTGAAGAAAAAGATCAACAGACATAGTCGATTTTTTTACAGAGAATAGAGAAAAACTTCACCATCTCTCAGTCTCTCTGTTATCACAGAACAAGGAGAACAGAAGAAGTATTAGAGAAAGAAGAAGAAGAAGAATATACCATTCTTTCCAGTTTTCTTCTTCACCAAGGCAGCATCCTCATTATTCTGAGAACAAGATTCAATTTCTCAGATCTGCTGCAAGATAAAGTCTTTCAAAGAGCAACAACAATCTGAAGATTAATTTCTTCCAGATAATCTGCTACAAGGACTTCTGGTTGAGAAAGCTCTGTCCACAAACTGTCATCAACTCTCATCAGACAGGGGGAGCTTTCTGCTTCAACATCATTTGTCTTCTCTCAGATCATTGACAGAGAAGAACATTCTAACCTTTTATCTCATATTGTATATGGTTAATACTCCCTTCAAATGTTTACCCAGTGGTGGCAAGACACTTTATCAAAAAATCCTTGTGTGGTTTTTAAGCACCTTATCAAAAGCTTATTGGTGTGTGGACACCTTATCAAAAACCCCTTGGTGCCTGGGCACCTTATCAACCCTCCTAGTGGATTCCTACCAAGGGTGGTAGAAGAGTAGACGTATCCAGATTTATTGGGGAACTACTATAGCTCCTTGTGTCTTCTGTGCTTGCTTATTTCTGTGTGCTTTCTTACTATTTCTGTCTTTATTTTTAACTCTCACTGATTACACATATACTTAAACAGTATTTTAAATTCCGCTATAAAACTTGAAAGTGGAGTGTTTTAGTTCTCATTTATTTTATTAAAAGATCTTGATTAAGTTTTGGTTTCAAAATAAATGATATGTATATTTATATGTGTTTGCTGAAAGAGTAATTAACACAAACAGTGAGAGTGCATAAAAACAAAACAAACATCCAGATGACACAAGATGTATAGTAGTTCCCCTCAACTGGGTACAACTACTCTTCTACCCACTGGTAGGAATCCACTATGAGGTTGTTGATAAGGTGCCCTCACACCAGGTGAGCTGTTGATAAGGTGCTCTAACCAAACTGCAGGTTTTTGCTAAGGTGCCCTGTCACCGAGAGTTAACTTTTGAAGGGAGTTATAACCCTGTACAAGATGGGAAGGAAAAAGGAAAATGAAAAACAGAAAATATAATGTTCTTCTCTGTATGAGAAGACTCTTGAAGATCCTGATATGGTATTGAATGGATCTGAATATTATGTTGAAGAGCTCCCCCTGTCTGATATATAAGGATGACAGTTCTGGAGGTCTCTCCTCTTGATTGCACACATCTTCTTTCCTTTTGTGCAGTGATGATCCTTAGCAAGTAGTTGTGATTTGTGTCTCAGGATGTATGTAATCTGCAGGAAAGTGTTAGCAAAGAAAAGAATAGATTTTGCTCTCTGTGTTTCTGTCGTGTGTGTACTTCATATATTTTTCTTTCTCCTTTTTCTTCTTCTTTATAATCTGAGGACCCTTGCCCTTAATTTGAATTCTTCTCTCGGGAAGAAGGAAAGAGCTTAGGTCTCCATCAATGATTTGACTCCTCGAGAAGATAACCTGCCGTTTCTGTTCATTAAAGCTGATCTGCAACGGCTATAGTATTTATTGATCTGCAACGGCTAAGTTAAATATTATAAAGAAAGATAGCAGAGTAAAACAATATTAGTCAAGCTCTGGCTAGAATTTGTCGAGCACTGAACGGTATTTGTCGAGCGCCTTTCTGAAGATTTGTCGAGCGCCTTTTTGATGTGCTGAGCAATTGTCTTCACTTGTCGACCGCTGAGACTGGCTGGATTGAGTTTGTCGAGTGTCGTTCAGAGAATGCCTGCCCGCTCCAATTGTTCTGACTGGATTCGTCGAGCGTCGTTCGCTATTTGTCGAACGCTGTTCTGATGAATATTTGTCGAGCGCTGTCTGGCTATTTGTCGAGCGCCATTCGACATTTGTCGAACGTAGAGAACTTATATTATTTGCTTAAGTATATTCTCCGATTCGATCGCATCATATTTAATTTGTGTTAATTTAGATTGATCTAAATTATTAGATTTAACAAAAGGATGGATCCTAACTCAAATCAAAAGCTATGGTTCCAACAATCTCCCCCTATTTGAGTTGGGATCAAATCAAAACTAGTGACCTGGTAATCTTAAAATGGCTTTTAGAAATTTCAGTTGCAGCAACTCATTTCTTGAAGTTAAAATTTTTAATTTCAGCCTATTTAAAAATTTTAATTGCAGCAACCTTTATACAGATTTAAGTCTTGTTTGAGATTTGTGTTTCTCATTTTCTCTCTCACTTGGCTTCTCTGATGTTCTCCTTTTCTCTCTCACTTGGTTTTAGTTTTCAATTTTCTTCTGTAGACTCTTAAATTATTTTATTTAAGCAACTCATTTGATCTAGATTTGAGTTAATATGTTTTTAATATTTTGAATTGCTACAGCTATTAATGGATTTTAAGGAATGCTTTAGATTATAAAAACATTGCAGACATTTTCTTTCTCATAGAATCCCCTTATCAGAAGAGACTCACACTCAGTGCTATGATCAATACTGATCAATGCAGCTACAGTAGAATGCTCAAACTGACTTGGAGAAGTCTGTAAGAATACAAAGTTGTCTTAACATGGTTTTTATGATGGAAACAATCCATGTAAATTTTAGATTTGCTGTTTGAATTGGGATGGAGTTTAATGGTGAGAAACTTATTAATTAGAAAACTTCTTTGAATTTTATTAGAGTTGAAAGGTTTAGCATTTGAAATATATTAGCCTTTTTATTTCATTAAAATATAAATTTGATTTTTTTAAAATTTGTTCAAACCTTTTGGCTTGCATTTTGAGATTTCTCCTATTAGTTGTGCTTGCCATGAAAGATTTGTGTAAAATTTTTATTTCTGTTATTTCTTTTAAGATTTCTTTTTCAGAAATTGTTATTTTAAAATTAGATTTGAAAGTAATAGAGGTAGAGTTGGGAGTTAATTTTACCTCATTTACCTTTTCTGATTTAGCTTCTGCATCTGGGATTTGATGTGAACCACCATATATGGCCATCATGCAGAAAGCTCTAGCTCTAAGTTCTTCTTCTTCTTCTTCACTTAGGTTTGTTGATGGTTCTGCATCAAAAATACAATTAGTTGAAGAGATGGAAGAAGGTTTATTTACCATCCTAGAGAGGGAGGTCCAGATTCCTCTTGCAGAGGTGCAGTCTTCAAGCTTTTGAAGAATGTCTTTTGACACTGACTGAGCCAAGATCTGCATGGCTTTGGCATCTGCTTCTGAGGATGGAGAAGGTTCTGTAGATGGGGAAGGTTCTTTATGTTTATCAGTCCGCCCATCATCAGTACCAGCTTTGAATTTATCTGGCTTCATTTTGCAAACACGGGCAGTGACATCAGTTTCTCTGTTGCCACGTTTTATTTCGGTAGTTTTCTTTGAAGAAGATATATCAGCGCCAACATAAACAGGCCCTGTCAAGATAGATTTGTAAATTTCTTCATCTATGGCATTCATATATAACTTAATTCTAACTTGCCATAAAGAAAAATTATCCAAATTAAGTATAGGTGGATCTGAAAACAGAAATTTTACTTGTATCATTTAAAAAAAAAACTTTTTTTAGCAGATTTAAGAACTAAGTGATCTTTGTGATTTCAGGTGTTAACCTGTGTGACAAATCAACTTCTCTAATACTAATTGAAACAGGAGTTTTTAATTTTGAAAGTATTAGATGCTAGAAATTGAAAAGGTAAAATCAACACCCTCTGATACCAATTGAAAGTGGAGTGTTTTAGTTCTCATTTATTTTATTAAAAGATCTTGATTAAGTTTTGGTTTCAAAATAAATGATATGTATATTTATATGTGTTTGCTGAAAGAGTAATTAACACAAGCAGTGAGAGTGCATAAAAACAAAACAAACATCCAGATGACACAAGATGTATAGTAGTTCCCCTCAACTGGGTACATCTACTCTTCTACCCACTGGTAGGAATCCACTATGAGGTTGTTGATAAGGTGCCCTCACACCAGGTGATCTGTTGATAAGGTGCTCTAACCAAACTGCAGGTTTTTGCTAAGGTGCCCTGTCACCGAGAGTTAACTTTTGAAGGGAGTTATAACCCTGTACAAGATGGGAAGGAAAAAGAAAAATGAAAAACAGAAAATATAATGTTCTTCTCTGTATGAGAAGACTCTTGAAGATCCTGATATGGTGTTGAATGGATCTGAATATTATGTTGAAGAGCTCCCCCTGTCTGATATATAAGGATGACAGTTCTGGAGGTCTCTCCTCTTGATTGCACACAACTTCTTTCCTTTTGTGCAGTGATGATCCTGAGCAAGTAGTTGTGATTTGTGTCTCAGGATGTATGTAATCTGCAGGAAAGTGTTAGCAAAGAAAAGAATAGATTTTGCTCTCTGTGTTTCTGTCGTGTGTGTACTTCATATATTTTTCTTTCTCCTTTTTCTTCTTCTTTATAATCTGAGGACCCTTGCCCTTAATTTGAATTCTTCTCTCGGGAAGAAGGAAAGAGCTTAGGTCTCCATCAATGATTTGACTCCTCGAGAAGATAACCTGCCGTTTCTGTTCATTAAAGCTGATCTGCAACGGCTATAGTATTTATTGATCTACAACGGCTAAGTTAAATATTATAAAGAAAGATAGCAGAGTAAAACAATATTAGTCGAGCTCTGGCTAGAATTTGTCGAGCACTGAACGGTATTTGTCGAGCGCCTTTCTGAAGATTTGTCGAGCGCCTTTTTGATGTGCTGAGCAATTGTCTTCACTTGTCGACCGCTGAGACTGGCTGGATTGAGTTTGTCGAGTGCCGTTCAGAGAATGCCTGCCCGTTCCAATTGTTCTGACTGGATTCGTCGAGCGCCGTTCGCTATTTGTCGAACGCTGTTTTGATGAATATTTGTCGAGCGCTGTCTGGCTATTTGTCGAGCGCCGTTCGACATTTGTCGGAGGTAGAGAACTTATATTATTTGCTTAAGTATATTCTCCGATTCGATCGCATCATATTTAATTTGTGTTAATTTAGATTGATCTAAATTATTAGATTTAACAAAAGGATGGATCCTAACTCAAATCAAAAGCTATGGTTCCAACAAAACTAAACAAAAAGTTTTAATACTCTATTCACCCCCCCTCTAGAGTAATTTAAGATCTAACCTCCACTTTCAATTGGTATCAGAGGGGTGTTGATTCTTTATAGGCTAACACCTGAATCACAAAGATCAACCAGATCTTAATTTTTTTGTTTCCTTCTCTCTATTTTTATCTTATTTACAACTTATGGCACAAAACAAGGAATATTCCAGCACAAGACCTCCTATGTGCAATCTCAATAAGTTTGCACTATGGAAAGCAAGAATTAGGCTCTATATGAACTCCATTGATGAAGAGATTTTTAATGTTATTCTAACAGGGCCTCCAGCACCTACAACATCAACTAGTACTGCAGCAACAACAGACAATACTGCTGTTCCACCTCCTGAGTGGACTGAAGCTCAGAAGAAGCAGAGAAATGCAGATGCAAAGACCATGAACATTCTGGCCCTAACTATGTCAGATGACATATTCCAGAAGGTTGTTGAGTGCACCTCAGCAAAAGAAATTTGGGAATCTCTCAACAACATGGTGGCAGGCTCAGCAGATGAAAGAAAAGATAGAAGATCTCACCTGATCTCTCAATATGAGAACTTCAAGAAGGGAGAATCAGAAAATGTTGCTGATATGTACAGTAGGCTCAGCCTCATAATAAATGAGCTGAAGTCTCTGGACAAAGTGATCTCACTCACAGAGATTAATGACAAAATTCTTATGTGCTTCCCCAACACATGGGACTCCAGAATCTGCCCAATCAAGGAAGCCAGAAGTCTCAATGAGATCACCACTGAAGCTTTGTTGGGCAAGCTCAAGTCTTATGAGCAGCTTATCAAAACTAGGGAAGCTGAAGAATCTACTTCATCTCCAGCACCCAAGATGGAAAGAAGCATAGCCTTCAAGGCTGCAGAAGATAAAGGAAAAGCTCCTGACAAAGAGGAGTTTATGAATCTATTTGCCAAAATATTCTACAAGATGGCTAAGAAAGACATCAGGAAACAGCTATCCAGAAGCCATGACAAGCCAAGGTATGACAAAAATCACTCTAATGAAATTATATGTTTTGGTTGCAGGAAACCAGGACACATTGCTCCTGAATGTCCAGAAATTCAACACAAGAAGGACAAGAAGGAAAGAAGAAAAGAAAAGGAAGAAAAGAAGGGCTCCAGCAAATCTTCCTCCCACTCTCACAAAAAGAAGGGAAGAGGATTTGTAGCAACATCCTGGAGTGAAACAGAATCTGAATTAGAATCTTCATCTTGTTCTTCTGATGAAGGAGAAACAAAAGAAAACAGCAAATGCCTAATGGCTATTTATGACTCAGACAGTGAGTCACAATCAGCATCATCATCCAGCTCCAGTGATGATGAAGAAGAAAAAAGTTTTTGCATAATGACAATCAATGCCTCAACCAACAATTCTGATGAAGAGAAATTAGAATCAGAAACAGAAGATGATATTGATCAGGTATTATCTAGCTTTGATTTTACTTCTATTGAATTCAAAGATGATTTCAAAATTCTTTGCCAAGACTTAATAAAATCTGAGAAAGAAGTAATCTCTCTCAGAAATAAGTTAGTTGAAATGAACAATATAAGTGAAGAGAATGCAAATCTTAAGAAAGATTTGGCAGCCTCCAGAGAACACACTACTCTTCTTGAGAATAAGTTATCTGAAGCCAAAAAGTTTGAAGAATCCCTCAATGAGTGAAGTATCAAACTGATGGACATCACAAGCACTTTCAATGCTAGATTTAACAATAACAAACTGGGCTTGGGTGCTTCATCAAGTGAGCCATCTCTGATTAAGAGAAACATCCTCTCCACACCCATAAAATTCATTTCTGCTAAAAGCAAAGAGGCTGCAGAAAGAAATAAAGACATTTCAAGCAAGCCTGTTAAGGATAAGAGAATTCAGAAGAATTCGTCGAACGAAGCTCGACAAAAAGATTCAAATCTGTCGAACGGGGCTCGACGAAAACTGAGAACAGACTTTCAGTATAGTTATAATATGAACGGGGGTCGACGAATTTATTCAAATTCTTCGAATAAGCACTATACAGAAAACTCTAAGAATTCTAATCCTAAATTTACTAAAAATCCTTTTACTGAGTGGACTATACCTCCAAGGAGATATCATCCACAAGGCTATAAGGATCAGCCTGAAATGTCATTTATCTCTGAATTTTGTGGTAACATAAAAGGACCCAAGGTAGTCTGGGTCAGAAATAACTAGTTTATGTTTTTGTCTTTGCAGGTACACAGCTATCCAAGATTAAATCAAAAATGGTATTTGGATAGTGGCTGCTCAAAGCATATGACCTGAAACAAGGCCAACCTGAACAACTACAAGGCAAAGCTTGGACCCAAGGTGATCTTTGGAGACTCCAACTGTGGACAAACCAAAGGCTATGGTCAAATTAAAGTTGGAACAGTGACATTCAAGGAAGTAACCTATGTCAAGGGTCTGAAGCACAACCTCATCAGCATAAGTCAGTTATGTGATGAAGGTTATCAGGTAACATTTAATAAATCAGAATGCATTATTAAATCCTCTGATAATGTTATTGTTCCATTAGGTATTAGACAAGGAAATATATATTTAGTAAATTTCAACTCATCCAAATCAGAAATTTGTTTATTTAATGAGCTAAGCAAATCTAGTGAATTATGGCATAAAAGATTAGGACATGTAAACCATAGGACCATTGTTAAACTAGCTAAGGATAATCTTGTTAGAGGCTTACCATCAGGATCATATAAGAAAGAAGGTCTTTGTAGGGCATGTCAATTAGGTAAGCAAACCAAAAATAGCTTTAAATCATTATCTAAAAGGGATTCACCTAGAATCTTGTATTTGCTACATATGGACCTTTTTGGACCTATAGCAATAAAGAGCTTAGGGGGGAAGTCTTACACTCTAGTTATTGTAGATGACGTCTCTAGATTCACTTGGGTGTTCTTCTTGAGAGAAAAGTTAGATAACTTTAAAGTTCTTACAGACTTTCTTAAGAGCATACAGATTGAGTACTCTACTGTAGTTGCATTGATCAGAAGTGATCATGACACTGAGTTTGAGTCTCTTGTCATGCAAGAATTCTATGAGATGGAAGGTATCAGGCATTGCTTCTCAGCTCCTAGAACTCCTCAACAAAATGGGGTAGTTAAAAGGAAAAATAGAACTTTAATTGAATCAGCAAGAACATTGTTTGCAGATGCTAACTTGCCCCTATCTATTTGGGCAGAGGCTGTCAGCACAACAAATTATGTTCTGAATAGAAGTTTGATACATAAACTTAAGGGTAAAACTCCCTATGAATTGCTTAAAGGGAAGAAACCTAAAGTTGATTATTTTAGAACTTTTGGATGTAGATGTTTTGTTCATAACAATGATAAGAAGTACCTTAGAAAATTTGAACCAAATCTGAAGAAGGAATCTTCTTAGGATATTCAATAGTTAGCAAAGCATATAGGGTATTTAACAAATCCTCTCTTAAAATAGAAGAGTCTATGCATGTTTCCTTTGATGAAACTAACATGTTTTACAAGGAGAAGAACTCTTCTACCAAGAACACTCTGCAGGTACCAGCTCTATGTGAAGAGCTTAAAGGGTTAAATTTACAGACAGGAGATTCACTGCATCCATCACCTCAAACTCTTGAAGACAGTGAAGAAGAAGATCATCCAGATCTTGTTGATAACCTAAATCAAGTAACAGCAGAACATCCTCTACAGGATGTAACAGCTGAACAAATTCCCAATGTGGATACTGCTGCTGAACCAACTCCAACTGTTGACCACATCACAGTTAGAGATCATCCAATTTCACAAGTGATTGGTGATATCACAGCAGGTGTTCAAACAAGGCATCAACTACACCAAAATCAGATGCATACTTGTTTCCTATTACAAGTTGAACCTCAAACCATAAAAGATGCAGAAGAAGATCCAAATTGGATTCTTGCAATGCAAGAGGAACTCAACCAGTTTGAAAGAAACAAGGTTTGGGATTTGGTTCCAAGACCAAAAGACCATCCAGTTATTGGCACCAAGTGGGTCTTCAGGAACAAGCTTGATGATCAAGGCAATATTGTGAGAAACAAAGCAAGATTGGTAGCTCAAGGATATTCACAGGAAGAAGGCAAAGATTATGATCAGACATTTGCCCCTGTTGCAAGGCTTGAAGCTATAAGGATTTTCTTGGCCTTTGCTGCATTCAAAAAGTTCAAGGTATATCAAATGGATGTGAAGAGTGCTTTTCTCAATGGAGACATCAAAGAAGAAGTCTATGTGGAACAACCACCAGGTTTCATCTCTCCAACTCATTCCTCCTATGTATTTAAGCTTAATAAAGCTCTTTATGGTCTCAAACAAGCTCCCAGAGCATGGTATGAGACTTTAGCAAATTTTCTCTTGGAAAACAATTTCTGTAGAGGCACAGTAGACAAAACCTTATTTTACAAAGTACATAAAAATCAAACTCTACTAGTTCAAATATATGTAGATGACATTATCTTTGGATCTACTGATTCAAATTTATGCAAAATATTTTCCAATCTAATGCAATCAAGATTTGAAATGAGTAGTATGAGTGAATTATCATACTTCCTTGGTCTTCAAGTGAAGCATACCCCATCAAGAATCTTCATTTCCCAATCTAAGTATGCTAAGGAATTAGTGAAAAGATTTGGAATGTCTGATTCTTTTACTATGAAAACACCCATGGCCTCTAATGCTGTTATTAATACTGATGAATCAGGGAAACCTGTTGATTAGAAAATGTATAGGGCAATTGTTGGCTCTCTACTCTATTTAACAGTTAGTAGGCCAGATATAATGTTTGCTACATGTATTTGTGCTAGGTTTCAAGTTAACCCCAAAGAATCTCATCTTACTCTTCTAAAAAGAATTTTAAGATATATAAAGGGTTGCCCTAATCTAGGACTTTGGTATCCAACAACATCTGAATTTGAATTAACTGGATTCTCAGATTCAGATTATGCTGGATGCAGGGTAGACAGGAAAAGCACATCATGAAATTGTCAGTTTATTGGTGATATGCTTGTGTCTTGGTTTTGTAAGAAACAAACATCTGTGTCTACATCAACAGCTGAAGCTGAATACATAGCTGCTGGCAGTTGCTGCTCACAGATATTGTGGATACAAAATCAGCTCCTAGACTATGATGTCAACTTAAATAGTTCAGTTATATTTTGTGACAACACTAGTGCAATATCTATAGCACAAAATCCAGTTCTCCATAGTAGGACTAAACACATAGAAATTAGGCACCATTTCCTTAGGGATAATGTGGATAAAACAAAATTTGCCTACAATTCATTTCTACTGATTTGCAAAGAGCTGATATTTTCACCAAGCCCTTGGATGAAAAGAAGCACATCTTCTTTATAAATCAACTAGGAATGATAGATGGAGACTCAATCTGCTAAAAATTAAGTATTTCTATTTATCACACAAATTCGTCGAACGGAGAATGACAAATTTGAATCATTTGTCGAACGGTGGTCTATGAAACCTCTTAAACGCAGAATCAGTTAAGGCAATCTCATTTGTCGAACGATGGTCGAAGAAAAAGATGTTCTCGTCGAACGCATTCAGACAAAGAAATAAAGCCTTTTCGACTTCTAATTTTATTAGGTTTTGTCGAACAACGGTTTACGAATGCGCCCTCATTCTTCGACCCTTCTATATAAGCTTTATTTTATCTTATTCTAAGTTTTGCGCCTACAGAAATCGTCTTTCCCTCCAGTTCCTCTTTGCACTTGATCTTCCATTTTCTTTGCAGGAACAATGGCGATTCCTCAGGCCTCTCTGCACTTAATGAAGTTTGACGCAGGTTTCGACATTGACATGGACTCGTTTGCACAGTCTGACCAAATCTTCAAAGATATTCTTCAAATGTTGGAAGAATAACATCTAAGGAAGTTTCTAAGCACCAGGCAAAAGATAGCTGTTGCAGAGATAAAAGAATGGGTTTACACTGCAAAACCAGTCGATGAAAGCTTGTCTGGAACAATCTCTGGTCATCAAGTATCTCTCTCTCCCACCATTCTTTCTGAAATTTTTGGTTTTGAGAATGGTGAAGATGACTTAGACATAAGCTCAAATGAAATTGATGAAGCTTTAGTCAAAATGGGTCATTTGACTGGAAACCCTAACCACCTTCTGAAAAAGAACTTGTCTCAGGACTACAAGTTCTTAGCAGACATTGTTGGAAAAGTCTTGCTGGGCAAGACATCTGGGCATGACTATATCAATAGGCACCAATTTCTGTTAATGGTGGCCTTGATGGAGAAGAAGAAAATCAACTGGGGATCAATTCTTTTTGAATTGATTAAAAAGAAAAATTCTAAAGATAGTGTAAGTCTTGGAAGAGTTATAGGTATTTTCCTGCAGGAAAGGCATCCAGACCTTCTGGTGTCACCAAAGGTGGCCATAAATGCCAGCAAGAGTCTGACCTCGACACTCTTTGCTAAGTGGGATATGGTAATCCCCAAAAAGAATACAAGAGCTGATGCCTCTAGGAAAAAGGAAAACTTCTGAGGACACAAGGACTGACCAAGTCACTCCCTCTACCCTTCCAGAAGCTCCTTCCTCAGTTCCTTCTCTTTCTCATATCCCATCTCCACCTGCTCAACAGTCTCCTGCACATTCTCATTCCTCACCACCTCCTTCAACTGACATATCACCTATCAATGATATTCCACCTCTATCTCCAGAACCACTACCTACCACACATCAATCTCCAATACATACTGAATAGCAATCACCCACTCATCCCCTTAGTCCAATCCATCCAGATGTTCCCACACATACTACCAACATCAGCAATATCTCTCCAATTCCTCCAATCTCATCTCCATCCACTTCACAACCATCCTCTACTCATCCACCAGATTATCTATCTCTCAACATTACTTCTATTGCTGATCAGGTTTTTGATCATATCATTCCTATAATAAGCCAACTCCTGGATGCAAAATTTGCTCCAGTTCTTCAGGCAATTTCTGCTCTATCTGCTAAGATAGCTTCTCTTCCTTCCTCTCTTGCTGTCCCTTCTTCTAGGGGCCTAGATTCAGGCTGCCCTGAAGCTAGGCAGGGGGAGATGTCCTATGAAGAAGCTCCAGAAACATAAGCTACTCCAGAAGATACAAAAGTTACAGTTTTTGATACAGATATGGTTGACACACAAGATATAGAAGAAATAAATAGTATATGCATTCATCCATCTTGTGACCTATATAGTTTATTATCAAAATTTGATGTCACATATACTTCAAGGGTATCACCAAAAGTGTACATAGAGGATTCACCAAAAGTGTATATAGAGGATTTATCAAAAGTGTACATAGAGGATTTATCAAAAGTGTACATAGAGGATTTATCAAAGGCTCTGATATGCCTTCCTCAGAAGACTCATTCTGATATCATAGAAAATTACATCTCCTCTATTCCTTCAATCACTGATCAAGACATTCAAATGAAGGATCTTTCTGCAGAATATGAAGATGATCTTGCAGAACTCCTTGATGATACAGAAGATCACCCTACTCCACCAGATACAACAGTCTCAAAAATTGTTTCTTCACCTCCAATTCCTTTATGGAATGAAGAACCAATGCCAAGTTTTGATGAAATCTAGAAAGAGGCAGATGCAGAGTTTGACAAAGCTGAAGAAGAAAGATTAAAGGCTCGTGAAGCAATCAAAAGAATTGATGATTTATATAATAAGCCAATTTCTTCTTCTGACTCTGAAGATAATGATGATGATAACAGTGATTCTGATGATACACTATCAAAGAAAAGAAAGAAAAGAACAGCTAAGTCAAAAGCTGTTCCCAAACCTCCAAATCCAAAGAATGACATTCCTCTTTATATTTTGTATGATGTCCCTCTTGATGAGAAAACTCCTCACTGGATGAAGTTCTCTAGAAATGAGAATAACAGGAGGAAGAAATTCAAGAAGACTGGCTACATCCCTCACAAACCTGTCAAACATAATCATCCTCCTCCTCCTCCTCCAGCAACTGGTGCAGCAGGATCAGCAGGTGTTTCATCCTCTTCGCAGAGGCAAAGCCCTCAACAATCAGGGAGACCTGGTAGTTCTAGTGGTTCTCAAACCTCTGGATCAGCCAGTGCTCCTCCTTCTAATAAATCAGCACTTGCCTTACAAGGAAGTCAAGCCATTGCTTCATCTCAAATATCTTCAGAATACAAACTTCACATTTCTGATGGATCTCTTCACAGAGACAAAGCACCTCAAAAGGTCACTCAAGATAAAGATGATTCAGAAGATATTTACTATTCTCCAGATCCAGAAGAAGAGAAAATTTGTCAGATGGCAAGACTGAAAGAAATAATTGCAGCTGCACAGATTAACAAGGCAAAAGCAGAAGGCAGAGATTTTTCAAATATCTCAACTATGTCAGAATACAGAAGGAAAGAACTTGAAAAGTACAAACCAAATAAAACATTCAATGCTGGGGAATATATTGATATGCACCCAGAAGCATTTATTCCTCATGTCAAAGAACATAAAATCATTGGAGCTCAAGATCTGTTCATCAGCAAAAAGAAATCAGAAGATCCCAACAGGAAGATCATATTCAAGCCATCTTCTCAGGACAAAAAGTCTTAATTCTTTGCTTGTTTATGGCTGTAAAGTTTCTAAACTCAGAGCATCTTACTTTTATCTTATCTGATGATCTATTTAATTCTGTCAGATATATTTCATTTTATCTTGCTCTGTTGATTATACTTTCTGTTGTATTTATTCAATTACTTGTCAAATAGTATCCTAACCCAAATAAGGGGAGATTGTTGGAACAACCCTATTACTGATTTGGGCTAGGATCACTATATGTTGATTAGAAGCTATATTGACCATATTGTATAGTCTTAGGGTCAAGTTTTAGGCTGATTAGATTAGTCAGAACTTAGGAAAATTCAAGCTCAACAAATGGCGAGTGGTGTTCGACGAATGACCAGATTCGTCCGACAAATTGTTTCCAGCAGATTGAGGAAATATAGACAGTTCCAGCACTCGACATTTTCTGAGCAGCGCTCGACAAATGGCTGGCAGCGCTCGACAAATTCTAGTCAGCGCCCGACAAATGACTAGCGGCGCTCGACGAATTCCAGCCAGCGCTCGACAAATTCCTTTCTGAAGCTCAGATAAATATTCTCAGTTGGATATCAAATCTCTGAACACAAAACAGCAGAATAACGGATATATTTATTTCTCCTTGGACGTATTCAGACAGCCATGTAAGGATATCTTTCTTATTTATTATATCCTTATATTCTTTCTATTCCAAGAAAAAGAATAGCCGTTGACATTTAATGTCAAGGCATCTTTCTCGACAGAAGGAATTGAAAGGACCTGCCAAAGTCGTTTTTGGGTGGCTACCTAGTTCCAAGAAGGATTTAAGTCAGAAAAATATATTCCTTAAAGTGCAGAAGATTTGAATTTGAAAAGTAAAAAGTTATCAGTGAAGAAAAAGATCAACAGACATAGTCGATTTTTTACAGAGAATAGAGAAAAACTTCACCATCTCTCAGTCTCTCTGTTATCACAGAACAAGTAGAACAGAAGAAGTATTAGAGAAAGAAGAAGAAGAAGAATATACCATTCTTTCCAGTTTTCTTCTTCACCAAGGCAGCATCCTCATTATTCTGAGAACAAGATTCAATTTCTCAGATCTGCTGCAAGATAAAGTCTTTCAAAGAGCAACAACAATCTGAAGATTAATTTCTTCTAGATAATCTGCTACAAGGACTTCTAGTTGAGAAAACTCTGTCCACAAACTGTTATCAACTCTCATCAGACAGGGGGAGCTTTCTGCTTCAACATCATTTGTCTTCTCTCAGATCATTGACAGAGAAGAACATTCTAACCTTTTATCTCATCTTGTACAGGGTTAATACTCCCTTCAAAAGTTTACCCAGTGGTGGCAAGACACCTTATCAAAAAAACCTTGTGTGGTTTTTAAGCACCTTATCAAAAGCTTATTGGTGTGTGGACACCTTATCAAAAACCCCTTGGTGCCTGGGCACCTTATCAACCCTCCTAGTGGATTCCTACCAAGGGTGGTAGAAGAGTAGACGTACCCAGATTTATTGGGGAACTACTATAGCTCCTTGTGTCTTTTGTGCTTGCTTATTTCTGTGTGCTTGTGCTGTGTGCTTTCTTACTATTTCTGTCTTTATTTTTAACTCTCACTGATTACACATATACTTAAACAGTATTTTAAATTCCGCTACAAAACTAAACAAAAAGTTTTAATACTCTATTCACCCCCCCTCTAGAGTAATTTAAGATCTAACCTCCACTTTCATTGAATGAAAGAAATTAAGATAATAATTGTTTCCACTCCTAATGTCAGTTAAGGTAGCCTCAGAATTCAATGATCTCTTAACTAAACACTTATTCTTGTAGAAAACAATAACAAAACCTAAATCACAAAGTTGACTTATGCGTATGAGATTGTGATTCAATCCCTCCACATAAGCTGTCTTTGTGATGGTGACTAAACCAATGGAACTGTTACCATATCCTCTGGTCAACCTTTTTTTCTGAACCTCCAAATATCACAATTGGGTCATTTTCCACTAGGGTGTAGTCTCTCAAATAGCTCTTTACTTCAATCATATGTCTAGAGCAACCACTGTCCAAGTACCAGATAGGAGATTGGTTGGCCTTTGGACATACCTACAAAAGGAATTACTATACCTTAAGTACCCAAATTAATTTGGGTCATTGGTTCCTGTTAGGAAAATGAGTTGGGATACTAGACTTCTGAGTGTTCTGCACCATTCTTGCTCTAGGCACTGTTGGATTGAACCAATAGTCCAAGGCAAAGTGTCCAACTTTACCACAACACCAACACGCATACATGTTATATCTTCTCTTCTGCCTTACCATCTGGGAGGGATGGTAGTGCTGGTGGGTTGGAGAGAAGATTGCTGGCCTACTAGGTCTTTTGTGAATCTCACAAGTGTGAGTGTGAGGTGGAGCTGGTCTCACCACTTTTGGGTTCACCTTCTTAGGGGCAGGCTTGGCAGGAGCTGCCTCCCCCTTTCTCTTAGGTGTTGTTGCTGCAGGTCCATACACAAAAGTACCTGGATTCTTCATTTGAATCTCTTCATAAGGTGCTTTAAAAGCACTCAGCTCAAAGCTTGCTCTTTAGCTTGAGGAAGATGGCCTGCTGCTGCTGGTAGAGCAGACATTGGTCAGATGACCATATAAAGAGTCCTGATCAAAGGGATTAGATGTCAGCAACACCTTCTTAAAAGAGGTTTGGGCTACAAAATCCTTGCCCTTGACTGTCTCTTCAGTAAATCCTACACCATCTCTATATGGTGCAGAAAAACTATCAATTATAGGTAGGACTATCTTGGGCATGGAATAACTGGCAACTATCCTTTTCTCAGTCAATAGCATTTCCTCAAGGTTTTTAATGAACTTGTTCTTCTGAGCTAATTCAACATTTCTGAGCTTTGTGGCTTCCTTGAATTTATCCACTTTTTTGCTCACAACAGCCAGCTTTTCAACTGTCTCCTGGAGCTCAGATTGGGTAATTTTCAAGGATGCTAATTCCTTAGATTGAACTCTAAGGGGCTTCTTGCTTTTCTTGAAAGTTTCCCACAAAGCTTCATATTGCCGCATTAGTTCAGATTCATCCTCATGTGGGGATCTTGATGATGTGCTATTGTGAGCAGACTCATATTCATCATCATGCATTGAATCTGCCACTGATTCAGAATCAGAGGCAGACAAAGGGGCTCTGATAGTTACCTTTCCAGGAGAGGTGTTCTCATACTGGTTTTCTTCATTTATGGCCATGAGTCCAATGAGAGCTTCCTCCTCAAATTCTGAGAAGCTTGAGTCAGAATCACTTAAGGTTCTGGTCTTCTTTGAAATGAATCATTTTTCTGTTTTCTTCTTGTCCTTTAAATTTCTTCTTTCTTCATGCTTCTTTGATTCCCACTTTTTAGAGGGGCAGTCAGCAATCATGTGGCATGTTTTCTTGCAGCAATAACACACTATATTAGTTAAATCAAATATATTGGGTTTAGATTTATACCTCTCATCCCTTGATGATTTAGATCTGTCATGATGACCATATCTCCTTGAGCTAGATGAGGATGACCTTGGTTGTCTCTTCTCCTTCTTGACATCAACTTTTTAAATTGCTTGGAGAAGAGGGCCGGTTCTTTATCTATGTTGTCAAATTCTAATGAGTTGGCATCAAAAGCCTCACTGCTTTCAGATTCATCCTGAAATACAGGAGTCTTGACTTTGGTTCTCCTTAAACTCTCAGCCTTAAAAGCCATAGATCTTTCTCTGGTGCTCCCCCTTGAGCTTTCCTCTTTAGCTTTTCTTGTGTTAAGCTGAAGCTCATGGGACAGCAGATTCCCATACAGATTCTTGGGCTCCATGATGCCTAGATGACCCATCTCCATGATGGCACATATCTTGATGTCACATTCCTTAGTGAGGGATCTAAGGAATTTATCATTGAGATCAGAGTTTGTGAACTTCCTTCCATGGTTTCTCATGCCATTCACAATCTTGAAAAACCTCTCATAGCAGTTTGAGATTGTTGGGAAAAACACCCTTTGATTTATCTCACAAATTATATACAAGTGATTTCATTACCTAGGATGTATTTTCCATGTTGTAAAAAAAGGGTAATTTGGTCATTAGAAGTCTTAGGATGTCATACTCTCATTAGAGTGTCAAAGACCAGTCCAAAAAGAGTCCAAAATTCAGTCTAGTTAAATCTGCGTCAAATAGAAGTCGACGCTGCTTCGACTGCAAGTCAAAGTAACTTCGAATAGAAGTAACATTAACTCAGACTGAAGTCGATGTTAAGTTGATGTCAACGCAACGTCGAGATGTACTCGACGTAGAAGACAGAGTTAGTCGAAGCAGTATTTGAAGTCGACGCAACTTGGACTTATAATCGACGCAGAAGGAAGAAGCTTTGAGTTCAGGATTTCATCTCGACGGATACGTCGATAACTATTCGATGCAACATTGACTATATAGATCATTTCTAAGCTGGGGAGGATTTCGATGCAGCATCCAGTAAAACTCAGAGATACATCGATAAGAAGGCAAATGTATTCGACGCAACGTCGAATACAGAACATAATTAGAATACTTCTTGGATTCCATTTTGGAGCTTATTCAGAAGTTATAAAATGAAGTTATTTGAATTCTAAAGGGTCGACCATAATCAAGAATAAAAAAGAAGAATACCAGAGATATAAAGAAGAGTTATTTGGAAGTTATTCAAATAGGTGTTTCACTGGTTGTCAACAGAAATGGAAAGAACATAATATTACCTCCTGGATATTCCTATTAGGGAAATAATAGAAGAGGAAAATAATCTATCTTTATTCGACAAAAGAATAGTATAGAGCAAGATATAGAGAATACAGACAAATAAAAGAATACCTATACAGACATTCAAATCGACTCTCTTGTCTCTCTCTCTCTCTGTCTCATTCACACAACATACAGAAAATAGATCTCTTTACAAGCAACAAGGCTTCTTCTTCCTCTCTCTAATAGCAAGAAGCAATCAAATACACAGAGATCATCTTGAAGTTCAAAAGCTCTACAATCCTTGCATCTCTTCTTCTCCAGCAAGGATTTATCTACTGGAAAGGGATCCACACAAATACAAAAGTGTCTGAATCCTCAATGACTGCTGCAGGAGGATTCAATAAGAAGAATCATCTTATTCTATTCTTCTTCTTTACATTTTCCTTTCACCTTTGTAAACAGAGTAAAGAGCCCTTAGAATCCCTCTTCAAAGGATTTAGTGGTTCAATATCTCCTTATCAAAAGATCTTGATTGGTTCTAAGAGTCTCCTTAAGGAAAGACTCAGTCCTTAGTTCTAAGAGTCTCCTTATCAAAAGACTTAGTGGTTCTAAGAGTCTTCTTATCAAAAGACTCAGACACTGTGATAGTGTGTTCTTACAAAGGTGGTAGAAGAGTGGATGTACCCATAAGTTTTGGGGAACCGCTATAGCTCTTGTCTCATTGTGTTGTGATGTTCAGTGTTGTCTCATTATTTAATTTCTGCACTCTGTGATTATTTTATTCTATGTTGGATAGCTGAATGCATAGTTATTAGAAATATTTTTACTGTGTGTGCATAATATTATAGAAAATTTTTAAACTCTATTCACCCCCCCCCCCCCCCCCCCCCCCCCCGAGAGAATACTCAGAGGACTCGCTGTGCAGTTTCAATTGGTATCAGAGGGAGGTTCATCATAAAAAGGTGAACACCTTGATCAAAAGATCCACTCACTTTAAATTTTAAATTCTAAAATTATTTTTAAAAAAAAATGAGTTCTAAGGACTATGCATCCACTAGACCACCAATGTGCAGTCTAAATAAGTTTACACTCTGGAAAGCTAGAATAAAATTATATATGAACTCTATTGATGAAGACATTTTTGATGTCATTATCTCAGGTCCTCTAACACTAGTCAGAAAAGTTATCAGTGGATCTGTGACACAATAAATAGTGCCTAAAGTTGAATGTACTGATGCTGAAAAGAAGCAGAAGGCATGTGATGCCAAGGCCATGAACATTCGGGTCTCTACTATGTCAGATGATATTTTCTAGAAGGTGGCTGACTGCAACTCAGCAAAATAAATTTGGGAATCCCTTTCCTGATTGGTTGAGGGAAGCTCAGATGAAAGAAATGACAGAAAGTCCATTCTCATATCCCAATATGAGAACTTTCAAAAGAAGACTGAAGAGAATGTTGTTGAGATATATGAGAGATTCAACGTCATTATAAATGAGCCGAAAGGATTGGATAATAAGATTTATCTAACAGAGATGGATGACAAGCTCCTCAAGCACATGTGACTCAAGAATCTGGGCTATCAGAGAGTCCATATGTCATAGGGAAATCTCCACATATGCTCTACTAGGCAAGCTCAAATCATATGAGCTTCTACTGATGAGCAGAGTTGAGACAAAAGCAAAGGAGAAAGTCTCAACTCCTAAAGAAAGGACCATTGCCCTGAAGGCTGCTGAAGGAGAGCCTTCCACCTCTTAAGAAGAGATGTTCAATCTCTTAGCTAGAAGATTCAGAAGATGGGTCAAATCTGAAGACTCCAGAAGGAAGGATAGGAGCTAAGCAAACCCAGACTTGACAAGACTCCAAAATAGGAGATTATCTTCTTTGCATGCAGAAAGCTAGGGCACATTCCCCCTGAATATCCTGAAGAACAAAAGGACAAAAGCAGCAACAAGAAGGAGCACAAGAAGAAGTCCTTCAGAAAGAAGGATAAAAAGAAGGGAAGAGGTTTCATAGCTGAAACCTGGAGTAACACAGAGTCTGAGTCAATCTCCTCTTCATCTGATAGTGATGAAGAAGGTGTTGTTAATGAAGCATGTCTGATGGCTTTAGAAGACTCAACTGAAGAAGATCATGTTGGAACATGGTCTTCTGCATCTCCTAGGTTTGAGAATAACAAATCCTATGTATTGATCATATGTGTTTACGTGTGCAGGAAACAATGCCTTATGACTTAAGGATAACATAAGAAGGTTGCGCCCAAGTTTGAAACCAAAACTCCAACATGGCCACTAGAGACGGCAGTAGCGGATAACGTCGGCGGTAGCCTGATGCACAAGAGGAATGACAGAGCTTGCCTTGAAATGAATGATTCTCACACGCAGAATATTGCCTAATCCGAGATAGCGCTGGCAGTAGGGATAGCACAAACGGTTGCTCGATGCACAAAAGGAATGACGACCGACTTTTCTTGAAATGAAAGATTCTTACACGCAGAATATTTCCTAATTCGAGATAGCGCCGACGGTATGGATAGCGCAGGCGGTAGCTCCAAGGCTATAAAAAAACCCCTTGGCTCCGTCTTCATCATCCTCCCACAACCCTAAATTCTAGAGCTTTGTGCCACAACATATAGAGGAAGTTTCAGAGAGATACTCCCACAAATCCATGAAGGCTTAAGGAGATCAGTGGAGAAGATTTCAACACGCTTCATCATCATGATGAAAGACCGCATCGACTATGATCATACTCTGCGGGTCTTCGTCTACTTCTTCAAGAGATCCACATAGGGAGTTTTTCATATTATTATTATTGCTTGCATCTCTTTACTCTTGTAACCGTGTAGTGAATTTGCCTCGTGTTGGCGACTAGGTCTGGGTAGGACTTAGGGAGGAATTCGCCTTGTGTTGGTGACTAGATCTAGTGTTGGTCTAGGGGGTGCTCGAAGCCGTATCCGGTGGAGGATTGGCTAGAGCAGTTTGAGGCAGGATCCGGGGGAGGATAGGCTAAAGCCACCGGTTTGTGGGGATACGAGTCGGGATAGAAAACAAAATGGGATTTTACTTCTTTGCGTTCGATTTGTAGCGTTATAGAAATCTACTTTTGTAATCATTTTCATTAATATTAATCATGTCTCTCTTTGTGTAATAAAATTAATTTGTTCTTCATTTCTCTAAATTGTTTATTATCCTCTCTTTTATTATAAAACAATTTAGATCTTTATTCTAAATCACTATTTTGATCTACTTAGTTTTCAAGTTTCTACAAAATATATTAAAAGTTTTTAAAACATTTATTCACCCCCCCTCTAAGGGCGCATACAGATCCAACAAGTGGTATCAGAGCCAGGTTATTCCAAATCGGCTTAACAATTGGGAATAATGATGTCTTATGATCTCGCTTCTACTCGTGGGAAAAAATTTTATGATGAAGAAAAATCTCTTACACCACCTTTATTTGAAGGGAGAAATTATAGTGGGTGGAAAATTTTAATGGAAAAGTTTATTAAAACTTTAGATATCGAAGCATGGAATATAGCAATAGTAAGACCAACGGATGAATCAAATTAAAGAAGAATGTCACCTAAATGCAAAGGCTTTGAATAGTATTTTTGTGCTTTATCTCAAGATATTTTCAAATTTATATATTATTTTTCTAGTGCATACAAAGTTTGGAAATACAAAGTTTAGAAATGTATGGTCTTCCTCTCACAGGTATGGAACTAACGCAAGAATTGGAGAACATACAAGCTTGCATAGAAGAAAGCTCCTCTCATGATGGATCAATGGAGGGCACATCTAGTGAAAGAGAAGAAAAAATCTTATCTTTGGAAGAGGAGTGCCAAGAAAAAGCTAAAGGAACTTTAAGTTCAAATCTTGTCTCTTCCGATAGCACTGTAAGCAAAACTAGTTCCTCTCTTTTCATTACAAATTCGGTTTTCCTCATTTCATATGCTTGAAATAGCTAAACGAAAAATTAAAAAGTTAAAAGTGGCAAAATTCAAAATTACGTTTAGAAAGTAAAAGGTTAAAAGTTAATGTTAATGTAGAATCTAGTTGTGATGTGGTTTCTCCATCTTGCTCTTTAAATGAAATTTCAAAGCCTTGTTTTGATTGTAATGATATTAAAGAAAAATTCAAGGATTTTGAAAAAGAACTTTTAATTTCAAAAAGGCATAATGAAAAATTGGTAAGTGAAAATAATATTGTATCTAATAAACTAGAATCATTAAAACTATTTGTGCAAAAAATTACAAGTAATAAAAAATCTTTCATTTCAAGTTTATCATCAAACATGTGTAAAACTTCTACTAGTATTTTAAAATATATTAAACATACACCTAGTAGAATGTTTAATCATAAAAGTATAATGAATTCTGACCCTCTTTATGTATCTCCCAAATTAAATTCAAATGTGCAAAAATTTCCTAGGAAATATAGTTTCAAAAGTCATTATTATTTTAAGCCTAAGTTTAATGAATATGGAAATTTGATGCATAATTATAACACAAAATCTAAGTATGAGTGGAGGCCCAAAATTAAAGATGAAATATTAACTCCACTTGAAAGGGTTCTTTCGTTCTCATCTCCCCAAAAATCATCTCGCTATATTTGGGTACCCAAAGAAACCATTACACTTGGTTCCCTTTGGATACTTAAATCTCTTATTCATTAGGTATCATCAAATGCATGAAGTAGAATCTTTTCAAAATGAAATATACAAATTTCTACTTCATTATATATTTTAATGTCTGTTTGTTTTTCTTTTTGGTTTTCTTATTTTGTAAGCTATCATGTCATGGTCATCTTATATATTATTGGAAATATAATTTTATCTCTTAAAGCTTAATGAGTTTATAAAACAAATTGATCAAAATTCAAAGTCATATTTTATTTTGGTGACCTATCTATCTTTCTTAAGTTCATTGCCTATAAATATCTTATATTATCCATATAAATCTAATTTTAAATTTATTATGAGATATTTATCAAGTTTAATGAAATCATGAACTTCATTTTTTTCTTTTGGAAAATTTTGAGTCTATAAATTTTAAATATTAAGTATGGGCAGCAACCAATAATACTTAAATATCTTGAGAAAGGGAGGTTTGAGATGTCACCCCATCTTACCTCCTAGTACCGCTGTGAGCTCTTCACCTGGTAGACCTCGGGAAGTCCAAGATCCACTCTAAATTGCTAAGTCCAACTAAGGTCTAGTAAAGATCAAATTAATTATAGACTCTTGCATACTCTTGCAATGAACGAAAAAACTATCATTATCTTGTACTTTCAGAAAATTATATATATTCAAAATTCGTAATTAAAAAGAAAACCACAAAAGACATTGAATTCAAATTAATTGTCATAACTCAACTGAATTAATATTGAAGTCACACACGTCACCATGATCTTGTGATATCCTATGCTAAAATTCTTTATAATCATATATCATAATTCATGATCTATCAAGAATTATCTTAAATCAACTACTTTTATCATACTTAGCCATTATGATTTATATGTTGGCTATTGGTATTATAACTTCATACCATGGTAGGTGTATTGTGTGTGAAATGTGGTTCACTATTTTTGCATGTATCTTACTATATATAGACCTTAGAATCACCTTGATATTAATAACATCAAATCAAATCATCACTTAATTCTAGGTCAACAAATTGAATCTCTATCAATTTAAGAAACATGCATTATTCATATGGAATAATATTAACTCATCATACTAACATTCTCACCTAATGAATATTATTAGTTATCTTGCTAATCTCATACATTGTTAGTTGTCATATGATTGCCAAGATATAAAAATAGAAAATTTGGAACTTAGAATTTATGATAACTATGAGGTTTTATATTATCATTCTAAATTTCAAACAAACTCATAGTTTATAAATCATTCATAAACTTAGAACGCTTCTTATGCCCATGATCATATACCAATATTATATGTCTCACAATAGCAGGGCCGTAGGATTGGATGAATTAGAGACAACCTCTAAGTCACGTCTTGTCCTTAATCGGGAAGGGTTCCAGTGGGGCCTTGCGAGGCACTGGGGGAAAGAGTGCTAGTTTGAGCATTCTCTAGTGTATCCATATAGGAGTAACACCCCAACCTACAACATGTGTGCAGCTCCTCATGCCCATCCATCACTTAGTACAAGGCTAGAGTGTAGACATATAGTCTAGGTATTTTTATCTAGGGCATACCTATTTTATTCTTTGCATGAACATCATTTCATACTATAATCATTTAAATCGTGCTTATTTGGCTTATTCGAACATGATATCTTGTATTTACATTTCCTATCATTTTCAGTTTTCATTATTTTGATAAACACGAGCCTTAGAAAAATCAAAATGAAGATATAAGAATATATATCTCATGCAATGTTTATTTAGTCAAGTCATATAAGAAATCACTAACGTTCCATGCAATTTACACTATCTAAGACATCTCCAAAAATTATGAAATTTCTGCATGAAACTTCTCTTTGGACACTTAATCAAAATCAAATACAAAATGCAAAAATGCAAAAAAAATGTCTTTGTTCTCAGTTTATTTTCTTGTTTTACTAATTTCAAAATTTTGAAAAGAAATTTATTACAAAATTTATGAAATTTGTTTTTCTTCAAAAAATCAAAATATAAAATTCAAAAATACAAAATGCAAAAATACAAAAATATGTTTTGCTTATTTTTATTTGTTTCTGCAAGGCTTTATTAAAATAACAAGATTTCTATGTTTCATTACTTTGGCAAAAATGACAAAGCATGTTCTTTTAGATTTGGCTAAAAATGTATAATTTAAAATCTCAAGTTTTCTAAATATTATTTTGGCTTGTCATGCTTAGATTTTAATCTTGTTATGTGCAATGAAAAAGTCTATGGTGAATTGTGTAGGATTGCTTTTGTATGTCTCTAAGTATGAGTAATGTGTTATGTTAGATAATGATCTCTTTACACTCACACTTTTGGTAGACTACATGTGCATATAATTCTTAACCCTACATAAGTGTATAGTGTAGTAGCTTACAATATTAAGATGTCTATCTCTATTACCTACACATTTTTCAAAATTTTGTTGCACATATAGAAGTGAAATTTCAAAATTATAAGTGTTTGCAAAAACAAGTGAATTCGGAGAACTTTTTCTTACTCAAAAAATCAAAAATAAAATGACAAAAATAAGTCCACCAAGCACTACTTGAACCTCCTAATAAGTGTTCATAAGCATTGTGAGGTTGAGCACCTTGGAAAGAATTGTAAAGTGTCTTGTGCAAAATACTTTGATACACTTCTATTTCGTACACCAGATCACAAAATGCTCTTATGGTAAATAAAATATGTGATCCCCCAAGCACTACTTCACTCCCTGATAAGTCTTAATGAGCATTGTGTGAGCGAAGCACCTTGGTAGTTGTACTTTTTATTGTCTTTGCATCAAATCTATAATTGATGTGTAGAAGTAGTTAAAAAGATTACATGCTTAATAATGTTTCTAGTTCACTATATAAGTCATGTGTTTTGGATTATATCACTTGTATACTTTTATCAAAACACTTTTTATACACATCATTATCTCTCATAAAGCTTCTACTCATGAGAATTGGACTCTAATGCTTCTTTACATAAATTCTCTAGAAAGCTTTAACAAAAGCACTAGATTGCAACGCATGATCTCTACAATGTTTTCATAACTTGAAATGCAAATTAATAACATTATAGTTACTATCTTCTAGAATTTGTGCAATCATGTGTTGGATCTTGTGGCGCCCTTAGAGGGGGGTGAATAAGGGCCTTTTAAAAATTACGATTTTTTACTTAAGAATTTTGAAACAAATTTTACTTTTCTAAAAATTACTTATAAAAATTTCAAACCAATGTAATTTTTGAATTAATTCAAACACAAATTTCTAAGTTAAAGATTAAACAACCATATTTGCAATTAAAGAAAAAGTCATAATTTTATAATCATGAAATTCACATACAAATAATATGATCTTAACAATGCTTAAGATCAAGGCACAAATATGATAATAACCCTTTTACAATTTGTGTTTACCAATCCTTCTCCCAAGGATCGGAAGGCTATCACTTGTCTCTCCCTAGACCAAGCCCAAGCCTATCCTCTAGATCTTCCCAAGATCTAGACGTAGCACACAAGGCCACGATTTCCCACCAAGCCACGCAAGGACTTGGACGCTCCATACAAGGAAGCGATTTCCCCCTAAGCCACTCAAGGACTTAGACGTCACGCACAAGGAGACGATTTCCCTACCAATACAAAGTGAAATGTATATAAATGAAAATACAAATGAAAAGAACAACTCCCTAGAAATTCAGATCTCTGAAAGGAAGGTTGAAGCCTCGAGATGATCGTTGATGTAGAAGCGTGCCCGATCTCGTCTTCAATCTCAAACCTTCTAAGCACAAATGGGAGTTGATGAGGTTCTGGAGCTCTCTTGTTCGTATGCACTCAGGAAGAGACTTGGAATTCTCAATGCTTGGAATGCACGAACCAAACGAGCCAATATATAGATTTTCACTGTCGCCTGGGCGACATCACTGTCGGAATTCCGACAGCGCTAAACTGCCGCTCGTAGTGCTGTCGTGCGGGAAGTAGCTGTAACGTCCGTGCTGTCGCCTGGGCGACATCACTGTCGGAATTCCGACAGCGCAAAACCGTTGTTCGTCGTGTTGCAGTGCGAGTAGTTGTTGTAACTTCTCTGCTGTCGCCTGGGCGACATTAGCTATCGGAAAATTCCGACATCAAAATTCTTCATTCAGTCAAATTGAGCTCCATTCAGAATTGTGAACATCTCATACCTGTTACCTGCACACCATTAATAAAAATAGAATCAAATACAAACAGGACTTTGTTATTATCAAACCGAAAGAGTGCGAAACGCATGCTCCAACAATCTCCCCCTTTTGATAATAACAAATCCGTATACAAAGAAATCATGTCTATTTAGGTTGTTGATTTTAACATGTGGTGTGTGCACAAAAATAACATGATATATTCCTCTTAAATGTAATCTCCCCTAGATGGATGCTCCCCCTAAATGCTCCCCCTAAATGTTATAGTAAATTGAAATAATGTATTGTTTGGGTGTAATATTTAGGTGTAATAGTTCTTTGATTTCTTGAATATACTTATAATTCTCCCCCTTTTGGTATTAGCAAAAGGTAACATGAAATGAATTAGTAGTTCTTAAGGGAAGAGATAAGACGGAGAAAATAAAAGTAAGCGAAAGCACTTGTTGGGAAAATGATTGAAGGTCTTGAAGTAATAGTGAAAGAAATCGTTGTCTACCTAAATCACCTAGAGGGGGGGGGGGGGGGTGAATAGGTGATCTCTACTGTGATTGTGGAATAAAAAATTAGCACACACACAACAAAAAATATCACAGCACAGAGACACAAGATTTATAGAGGTTCCCCAAAGGTGGGTACTCCTCTCTCCCGCTCCGCCAGCTAGCACTTCGGGCTAGCGTCGGCAACTTCACCAAAACTGTACGTGAACATTCGACGAATTGACTTAGCCATTGAAAAATACTGAACAAAGCTTGAAAACTGTCTTCTGTTTTCATTCGTCGGAATTCGTCGGGAGTTCTCGAGAACATTCGACGAATTGACTTAGCCGCACATTTTCCTTCACAAGTCTGTCTTTTTGACTTCTGTCTGCGTTCGTCGATATTCGTCGGGAGTTCTCGAGAACATTCGACGAATTGACTTAGCCGCATAAATTTCTTCTTTAAACTAGAAATTTGTGTTCTGTCTAGATTCATCGAGATTCATCGGAACTTCACGAGACATCTCGATGAATTGACTTAGCAAAAATTTCTTTTCTCCTGAAAACCTGCTCCACTCCTCAAACTTGAAAACCTTCAGTTATGAGTATATGAAGTACACCCCAAAAGAGAGATTACACATGGACCAACACTTTGTTCTACACAATGAGGGATTATATTGTCTAGAACTGTGTTTGATGATCCATTGCAACCCGACTTTGGTGTGCACTTAGCATTAAGACCTGTCATAACACATCTAAACAGAAATCATCAAATACATACTCAATTCAATTTAGTTCACTAGGGGACATCTTCAAATCCAGGTAATTGTGGATACAATACCCAACAAATAGTAATATGCCATAATATTGAATAAACCCATGAAGAGATGGTATAGCCATATGATGTAGTAGAGTAAAACAAAATAACTTAAACATGATTAATGTCATTTTAAAGTATCATAGAAAGACACAATTGTGTATAGAAATTTGGAATCTTTTCGGTCCAATTCTCATGAGAGGAATGTTTATATAACATAATGATGTGTACAAGTGATGCTTTGATCAAACATATGAAATTATTTAATTTACATGATCATTGGAATAGAAAACATAATATAAGCATATAAAGACAACTTTGACCTTGAAGATATAGCACAGTAAGGATAGAATACTATTTTTTCTTTTGCACAAGACACTTTACAATTCTTTCCAAGGTGCTCAACCTCACAATGCTTATTAAGACTTATCAGGAGGGTAAGTAGTGCTTGGTGGAGTATCCTTGTCCTCAATTTAAACTTTTTTTGATCACATATTTTGTGATATCTTAACTTTGAGATATTTATAAAAAAATTTTAATTGACCAAGGATCTCCGAATTCACTTGAATCGCAAAAGATGGTGTATATTTGGTTTTGCTAACAAATCAAGCTTGAAAGTAGTATTTATGAAGTGCTATTGTATTATGTTAAAGCAAAGATGATTCATGTATATATTAAATAGAAAGACATATGTATGAATCCAAAGAAGTGAACGTGATAGTTCATTATTATATATAAAAAATTTCTCATACTTAGAAGCATGCGAAAACAATTTCCAATAGTCTAAACAACTTAGTAGGAGTGTCAATACGATGATAGGGTGGAAATGAAATCATATAATCATGTAAATAGCCATTTTTAAAAAAAATAAAAAGCACATGGTTTGGCATCAATTCATGAGTTGTAGCATTAATAATGACATATAACTATTGTAAAGCATCATAGGGACCAAAACTGAAGATTAAGCAAATCGGGAGCTGTCGGAATTTTCTGACAGTCACTGTCGCCTGGGCGACAGCCAAAAATATAAATACGGCTTAAAATCGAGTCAAACCCTATTGTACATCATTTTCTGGACTGAAAGGCTAGAGGAAGCTGTCAGAGTTCGGCGACAACCCTAGATCTAAGGTATTTTTGTTTGATTTTTAAGTTTTTGACTCCAAAATTTGTTTTAGAGATTTGTGATTTTTGAAAGTAGAGAAGAAAAATGTGATTTTCCTTTTACTTTTGATGAATGGTGTAGATATTTGAAGTTTTGTGTATTAAAGGTGTAGATCTAGTGTAAATCAAGTGGATCTTGTTGGATCCTGGTGAAATATGTTTGGATTTTGTGTTTTTCTTTTGTTTAAGTTTTGTATTTTTTTTACATGGTTTAATTTCAAAAATTGAAGATATTCCTTTTGAAGAAGGTTGAAGAAGATGAATAGTAATTGATATGTGAGAAAATGTAGTTTTGTTCAAGAATTTTTTTTAACAGAAATATAGCTTGATTTTGAGTAGATCTGGAAGTCTATTTGAGAAATCTTGTAAAATGTTTACTGGAGTACTGTCGGAATTTTTCGACAGTCAATGTCGCCTGGGCGACACCGTCCCAGTACACAGAACTTGTTTAACTTAGTTTTGTTTTATTATGTTTGCAGGATGGCTTCCAGTTCTAAGGCACGTAAGAGTATGTCTGAAGATGCGCATAGTTCTTATCAAGTATATCCGGGGATAGAGAAAGCAATAATTGGAATTTCAAAATATGTCGAATTTGACTCTCCTAAGGACGACCATATCTACTTTCGTCTTGCTAATGCAGGTATAATATCAGTAATTTCAGTAGATATGTTCTCATCTGTTTTGATCCGAGAGTTTTACAACCATTTGGAAGACCCGAATTTTACTGAATTGGATGGGGGAGTGAGATCGAGAATCCAATGTCAACAAGTGGAAATAACACATGTTGATCTTAGAGATGAATTTGACCTTCTTTTGAGTGATAATATACCAGACATAGTAGAGAGCTATAGAAAGGACAGGGATTGGACTCTTGTAAATATGAGTTTACATGGAAGTCAAAAGAAGACGCTAACCACGGAAGTCTCTTCACTCACTCCTGATGCCTATTTAGTCCAAGATATATTAAGGAACACAGTTATGCTAAAAAGTGGTGATACAAGGAGTATCACAGCACAGTTGACGTTGATTACTTATTTTATTATAGAGGAGGAACCCTTTGATGTTACGGACCTCATCCTTTCCCAGATTCGTTATGCTTTTAGATTAAAACATCCAAAATGGGTGAAGATTCATACTTTGCCAATGGGGGCTATAATTCAACGTATTCTATATAAGAAGTATGAATGGATAGGTAAAGATTCATACTTTGATGATTGTGTTCCTGAAATATACTATACGGGTACCATGAAAGTGAAGAAATCTCATAAAAAGCCTCATCCTGGAATAGAGATTAGAGAGCCTACAATTCCTAGGGGAGGGTCACTGCGAGAGTCTATAGATGATCTTCGTGATTCATTTGAAGAACACAAGAAAGAAGTGAAGAAAGATCGCAGTAGAATGCATAAGTTTATGAAATTTCTTGTGAAGGGACTGAAGTTAAAGCCTACTCTAGAAGAAGCGGCCGAATGGGAAGTCCCAGATGAAGAACCGCCACGCCAATCGGTTAGGCGGACTCGACGTGGAAAGGCCGTAAGACGTGGACCTTCAGAAGACTGTCCAGAAAGCAGCGGGGCTGGATATGAGGATTCTGAGTAGTTTTCAGCAGGGTGCTGCTTCTGACTGATGTCGGAATTTTCCGACATCCACTGTCGCCTGGGCTACAGTGAACCTTTCCAGATTTCATTCTCTGTTAATGAACTTAATCTTATGTTGATTTCTACTGTTTTTTTGGAACAATTTTTATGTAATATTAATGATGTGAGAATTTTTCTTAAGTAATTCAAATTCTATGGTTTGATTTAAGATTTAGTTTTTCTTTTTAAAATGTATAGGTTTTGTGATATTTTTAATTTTATAGGTCATAAGTAGTGATATAATCATTCTGAAATGTCTAGGATTCCCAATTCTAGCCTAAGCATAGAAAACGGGAATCCGATAACGGTTTAGTGAATATATCTGCTAGTTGATTATCCGTGCCTATAAATGAAATTTTAACCTGATTATTTTTAATGTGGTATCTTATAAAATGATGCCTAACGTCAATATGTTTAGACCTAGAGTGATGAACCGGGTTGTAAGTTAAATTAATTGCACTTTTGTTATCGCACCATAGCTCTATTGTTTGTTGTTTAATGTTAAAGTCTTCTAAAGTTTGTTTCATCCAAAGAGCTTGTGCACAACAACTACCAAGTGCGATGTATTCGGCCTCGGTGGTTGAGAGGGCAATAGAATTCTGTTTCCTACTTGACCACGAAATGAGTGAAGGGCCTAAAAAGTGACAAGTGCCACTAGTGCTTTTCCTATCTAGTGAACAACCGGCATAATCAGAATCAGAATAGCCAAAAAGAGTAAAATCATCGCTATGAGGATACCACAAACCAAGTTTAGATGTGCCAATTAAATATCTAAAAATTCTTTTTACCGCTTTTAAATGTGATTCTTTGGGATCGGCTTGAAATCTTGCACATAAACAAACTGAAAACATAATATCCGGTCTAGAAGCAGTCAAATATAAAAGTGAACCTATCATGCCTCTATATAAAGTTTGATCTATTGATATTCCATTTTCATCTTTTCCTAATTTTAAAGATACACTCATATGAGTATTTGCTTGTTTTAGATTTTCAAATCCAAATCGTTTTAAAACATTATGAATATATTTTGATTGGTTAATAAAAACTTCATCATGTTTTTGAACAATTTGAAATCCTAAGAAATATTTTAATTCTCCTACCATACTCATCTCAAATTCACTTACTATCATTTTTACAACATAATTACACAACTCTTCATTAGTGGCTCCAAAAATAATATCATCAACATAAATTTGTAAAACAATTAAATCATCATCTACTTGCTTAATGAAGAGTGTACAATCAACACCACCCATTTTAAAACCATTTTGTAATAAATATATAGTCAATCTATCATACCATGCTCGTGGTGCTTGTTTTAAACCATACAAAGCTTTTAGTAATCTATATACGCGATTAGGAAATTTTCATTTATAAATCCTGGGGGTTGTTCAACATAAACTTCTTCTTTAATCAACCCGTTTAAAAATGCAGTTTTAATATCCATTTGCAATAATTTAAATCTTTTATGACTAGCAAATGCAACAAAAATTCTAACTGCTTCCAATCGTGCTACGGGTGCAAATGTTTCATCAAAATCTACCCCCTTCAATTTGATTATATCCTTTCTCTACAAGCCTAGCTTTGTTTCTAGTGACCCTAGAGTCACTATCTAATTTGTTTTTGAAAATCCATTTGACTCCTACCACAGGATGATCACTAGGTCTATCAACAAGAATCCAAACTTTATTTCTTTCAAATTGGTTAAGTTCTTCATTCATAGCTAGAAACCAAGATTCATCATTTAAAGCGGTGGCAACATCTTTTGGTTCTATATTTGAGACAAAACATAAATTTGAAAAACTTTCATGTAAGCTAGAACGTGTACGTACCCCACTTAATGGTTCTCCAATAACAAATTCTTGCGGATGATCTTTTGAGAACCTTAGCTCGGTTGGAGGTACATATCCTTGTTCTTCTTCTTCTTCACCATCTTTTTCGTCTTCTTTCTCTACTTTTTCTTCATTATCATCATTTTTCCTCAGATTTTGTTCCACATCTTCTTCATTTTTCTCATTACCTGCAATTTTAGTATTTTCTACACAAGAAATGTTTTCATCAAATTTTACATGAATAGATTCTTCAACCACTTTAGTACGTTTATTATAAACTCTATAGGCCTTGCTAGTTGAAGAATAACCAATGAAAATTCCTTCATCACATTTTTAATCAAATTTGCCTAAGTTATCTTTTGTATTCAAAATAAAGCATTTACAACCAAAAACTTTAAAGTAAGATACATTTGGTTTTCTTTGAAAATATATTTCATAAGGAGTTAATTGTAATGTAGGACGAATCATGACACGATTAATAATATAGCATGCAGTACTAACCGCTTCGGCCCAAAAATATTTTGGCAATTTAAATTCACAAAGCATAGTACGTCCTAATTCTTGAAGTGTTCTATTTTTCCTCTCCACTACACCATTTTGCTGTGGTGTGCGAGGAGCGGAAAATTCGTGTTTTATCCCAAATTCATTACAATATGAAATAGAGTTTTCATTATCAAACTCTCCTCCATGATCTGATCTAATGCATTTTACTTTTCAATCAAGTTCATTTTGAATACGTGAAATTAGTTTTACAAATTCATCAACAGCATCAGATTTTGAATTTAAAAACAATGTCCAACAAAATCTAGAATAATCATCAATAATAACAAACGTACATTTTCTACCTCCTAGACTTTGTGTAGTAATTGGACCAAACAAGTCCATATGTAATAAATGTAAAGGTCTAGTAGTAGAAATAGTTGCGATGAAAAAAGCCGTGTGTCTTTTTTTAGGGCTCGACTATATATATATATATATATATATATATATATATATATATATATATATAGCCTATTATTACATATTACAACACTCCTCCTCAAGATCGGCGAAAGATATTCACTAAGCCCATCTTGTTACAACTTCTAATCATATCCTCTGAATTGAGTCCCTTGGTCAAACAATCTGCTACCTGACCCTTGGTCGAGACGTGACTCAATTCCAGTAATCCACTATCAAGTTTTTCCTTTATAAAAAACCTATCAATCTCTATATGCTTGGTTGGATCGTACTGGACTGGATTATTTGCAATACTGATGGCTGACTGACTGTCACACCATAGCTTCATCTTATCTCCTTGATCCAACTTCAGCTCCACAAGCATCCCTTTCAGCCACAAAAGTTCAGCAACCCCTAATGCCATGGCTCTATACTCTGCCTCTGCTGTCGATCTAGCCACTACCGACTGTTTCTTACTCCTCCAGGAGACTAGATTGCCTCCCACAAATATACAATAGCCAGAAGTCGACCTCCTGTCATCCGCACAGCTTGCCCAATCAGAGTCGCAGTAGCCCTTAATCTTCACATGCTCGTTCCTTCTGAATGTCAGCCCCTTGCCAGGAGCATTCTTCAAGTACCGCAGAACCTGGTACACTGCATCCATATGGCCCTTCCGTGGGTCATGCATGTAGCGGCTCACCACGCTCACAGCAAAGGAGATGTCCGGGCGAGTGTGGTTCAAGTAAATCAACCTCCCAACTAGCCTTTGATACATCTCACGATCCACTGGTTCTCCGACCTCTGCACCCAGTTTACACTTCTGATCGATTGGCGTCGCAGCAGGTTTGCACCCCAACATCCCCATTTCTTTAAGTAGATCCAAGGCATATTTTCTTTGGGAAAGGACTATCCCTCCTGCCTCATAAGCAATCTCAATCCCAAGGAAATACCTAAGAAGAACCAGATCCTTCACCTCAAACTCCTTCCCCAGAGCCCCCTTGAGGCGGCCAATTTCCTGCTCATCATCCCCTGTGATGATCATGTCGTCCACATACACCGCGAGAACGGTGATGTGACCTTCATCCTGCTTGAAGAACACCGTGTGATCAGCGTTTATCTGCTGATAACCCATTCCAATCATTGCCTTCCTGAACCTGTCGAACCACGCGCGAGGTGACTGCTTCAGCCCATAGAGGGACTTCTTCAACCTGCAGACTTTGCCTTCTGTCTTGGCCGTGCCAAACCCTGGTGGTATCTCCATGTACACCTCCTCTGCTAGATCTCCATGAAGAAATGCATTCTTCACATCAAGTTGGTGGAACATCCATCCACCATTCACCGCTAAGCTGATCAGAGTCCTGACAGTCTCATCTTCGCAACGGGTGCAAATGTCTCGTCATAGTCGATGCCATAGGTCTGACTGTGCCCCTTGGCAACCAATCGAGCCTTGTAGCGCTCGACTTGTCCCTCTGGGTTTTTCTTCACAGTGAACACCCATTTGCACCCAACTGCCTTCTTATCCTTTGGCAGCTGTGTTAACTCCCAAGTTTTGTTCTTCTCAAGATCCCTCATCTCCTCCTTCATCGCTGTCTTCCACTTCAGATCGTCTTTGGAAACCTGCCAATTGTTAGGTACAATAATACTCTCCAACGATGCAATGAACGCTCCATGAGATGAGGAGATATGATCATAAGAGACAAAGGAAGCAAGGTCCCAACCGTATCTATCAGGAGGATTTCCCGCATTGCTGCGAGTAGTCCTCCGAGATGTGACGGTTGGGGGAGAAGTATGGGGAAGGATATCACCTGAGGCTTGCGGAGATGTAGGTGTTCCAGGAGCAAGGGCAGACGTAGCCAAGGGACTAGGAGCTAGACTGGGCACATGCACTGGAGCTAGTATTGCAGACAGCTTCCCTCTCCTATTGTATGTAAGTAGCTCTCCCTGAGCCGTAGGTCTAACATTTCTCCTCTCCTTCTCAATCTCCTTCGGGTGTTCCTCATCACTCTCCTGCTGCTCATCACCCTCCTGCTCCACCTCTGTTGATCCTCCCTGCCATACTCCTAGATCTGTCACCAACCTCTCCCTCTCTCGCCTCATATCTTCAGTATCTGACAAATTGGATGTGAGTAGAGCTCCCTCCTGTCGGTAGTACTGCTCCATCTCTCTAAAGCAAATGTCCATGCTCACAAAGCTTCTTTTCTCCACTGGACTCCAGCATACATACGCCTTTTGAGTATGAGAGTAGCCCACAAAGATGCACTTGACTGCCCTCGCATCAAGCTTACCAACACCCGGTTTGTTGTCCTTCACGAAGCACACACACCCAAATACCTTCAAAGGAAGGATCCCCCCATTATGTCCCTGCAAAAGCTGACACGGAGACTTCCACCCCAGAACCTGTGATGGCATCCTGTTGATCAGTTGTGCCGCTGTCAACACTACATATCCCCACAGACTCTGAGGAACCTTCATGTTGAGCATCATACTCCTTGCCACCTCCAGGAGGTGTCTGTTCTTCCTTTCCGCCACTCCATTCTGTGCCGGTGTGTATGCACAGGTGGTCTGGTGCAGTATCCCATGGGCAGATAAGTACTCCTCCATTGCCCTATTAGTGTACTCTGTCCCATTATCCGACCTTAGTACCTTAATCACTGCAGTATATTGTGTCTGAACATGCTTATGGAAATCGCGGAAGCAGGTAAATACTTCACTCTTATTTTTCATCAAATATAGCCAAGTGACACGAGATGCACAATCAATAAAGGTAACAAAGTACTTATAACCATTCAAAAAACTTACAGCACAAGGTCCCCATACATCGGAATGAACTACATCAAAAACAGAAGAGCTTCTCCGGCTCGTACTAACATAAGAACTCCTAGTAAGCTTGCCTAAATCACAAGCATCACATACCAATTTAGCTTTATTCGCCTTTTCAACAAGAGCAGGAAATAACCTAGCTATAGTGCCAAACGAAGGATGCCCCAACCGCCTGTGATGGAGTACCAGCATATCCTCTGTACCTTCCTTCTACCCTCCAACCACTGCCTTCTCTACCACAGATACAAGAGCTGCGTCCAATCATACCTGATCCAGATACCACAGCCCGTCATGCCAAGTCCCAGTCCCAAGTATCCGCCTCGTCCCTTTCTCCTGAAAAGTCACCTTGGGAATATCAAAAGAAACAATACATCTCAGTTGAATAATTATGGAACTAATGGATAGCAGACTAACTGGAAAGGAAGGAGCATGCAAAACATTGGATAGTTTTAGTGAACCTAAACAATTAACAATACCCTTACCGACCACTGGTTGGAATGTACCATCCGCCGTCTGGATGCTATCAGCAGTAGCTAGGCGAGTGTAGGAGGAAAACTCGCCTGCATTTCCTGTTACGTGGCGTGAAGCTCCCGAGTCAATGATCCAATCTGCTGCCCTGGAGGAAGATATGGATGCAAGAGCAAGAGATCCATCAGGTGGGTGGGCATACATAGCGACCCCCCCAGCTCCATCCCTACTCTCCTCGCCCATTTGTTTTCTCTTGATGTCATCCATCATGCTCAGAAGGGTCTGTTCCGCCTCTGTATAGAGGATGTCGACTTCCTCCACACCGTCAGTCATGCCCAAATTGGCACGATAGCCTCCTCGGCCACCACGAGCCCGTCCACGTCCACGACCACGTCCCCGTCCACTACCCAACTCCCTCTCCTTGGGCGGCTTGGGGCAGGCAAGCCTCAGATGGCCCACCTCCCCACAGTTGTAGCAATGACGGGTTTCCTCCCTCTGTCCAGTAACACCCGGGACAGCAACTGCCAATGCTGACTTCACAGTTGTGGACTCCCCTGTCCCTGCCTGAAGTTTGAGACGTGTCTCCTCCTGGATCATGGCAGAGATGGCCTCGATAAGCATAGGAATCTTCGTACTAGAAAGAAGCAGGGCTCTTCGCTGATCAAACTTGCCATCTAATCCCTTCAGGAACTTCATCGTCCTCTCCTCCACGATGATCTTGGAAGCCCGACACTGTGAGTCGCTACAACACATCCCTCCTGAGGCGTGATCGTAATCCACCCATAGACGTTCCAACTCGGAGGCATACTCCTGCACCGTCTTCTCTCCTTGAACATTGTCATCAATTTCTCCCTTCACCTGGAAAACCCGCAGAGTGTTCCCCACGCCATCATATGTATTCTTCAGCTTGTCCCAAACCTCCATGACCGTCTCAAGGCCATCAACCGTGGCGGCAATCGATGGGACAACCGAACTGAGAAGCCACATAAACACCGTCATATGGGCCGACTCCCACTCATCTCCTCCAGTCTCTGGTTTCTTCAACGCCCCTGTCAGGAAGCCCCCAACCTGTTTCGCTGCGAGGATTTTCTTCACACGGCGTGACCAACTCAGGTAGGTAGTCGTTCCATCAAGCTTCAAATCAATCAGTGGAAGTTCCAGCTTCGCCGACCGGTGTGATGAACCCAACAACCTCAACAATGTGGCCAACTCATCCAAACCAAATTTCTTGAGGACCTCCTCCATCGCACCGTCCCTCAGCGCTACGGATCAGCTTCCACACGGATCACCACATCAGTCAAGCAAGGCCTCCTCCTGCCCTAGATCCAATCATCCCATCGTTCCCTGTATAGTGCGAGGGAGAAGAAAATAAGCACCTACTGGCCGCTAGGAAGACCCGCGACGGAAGACCCGCAGCGATGCGGAAGATCCGTCGGCGCGAAAGACCTGCTGCGGCCGGCCTGGCCATAGCCAGGGACGCTACAGCCACACTTGGATGCGCCGCTGGATGTCACCGCTGAGAGGGAGAGATGCGCCGCTGGAGGTCGCGGCGGAAGCGTGCGGCGAAGATGCGGGGCGAAGACGATGCGGGGCTTTTATGCGCCGCTTTGATACCAAGTTGCGATGAAAAAAGCCATGTGTCTTTTTTAGGGCTCGACTATATATATATATATAGCCTATTATTACATATTACAACAGAAATAACATTTTTGCTTTTAAAAGATGATTTTATAAACTTTTCTTTTTGGCATGGTGAACATAATGAAGAAAGCTTTCCATTCAAATTTGGCAAACCTTTTATTATTTTATTTTTAGAAAGCTTTACTATGCATTTGGCACTAAAATGTCCTAGTCTCATATGCCATAATTCAAGTTCATCATTCTTTGAAATAAAACATTTTAGTGTAGAATGAGATAAATCATGAAAAGTGATTGTATAGACATTGTTTATTCTTGGTGCAGTAAGTACGATTTCGTTTGTTTTAGAATCAATAATTTTGCAAATGTTTGAGCTAGAGTCAAACAAAACATTTAGATTTTTATCACATAGTTGACTAATAGAAATTAAATTATGTTTCAAACCTTTAACATATAAAACATTTGAAATTTTAAATTCTTCGTTACCTACTACTCCAATGCCTTTGACTTTACCCTTGCCATTATCTACAAATGTCACTGTTCCACCTTTCTTCATCTCCAGGCTAAGGAACTTTTATTTATCGCCCGTCATGTGTTTTGAACATCCAGAGTCCAAATACCACACATCTTCCTTGTTCCTAGCGTGCACGCACACCTAAAAAGATGATGAGAGTAAAGATCTGGTTACCCAAGTGGTCCCTCCCATGGTATAGGTGGACGCCTTAGGTACCCAGATTTGTTTAACATTAACTTTTCCTTTCTTCCAGCATGAGTCCAAGATGTGACCAAATCGATGACATTTGGCACATGCAATGATTAGTGAGGAACCATTCTTTAATGGTTTCTCTGGACTCTTGCTGGAGGAAACATCTTTATGTGTGGATTTAGAAAAAATTTCATTTTGAAAAACAGGTTTTCTGAACCTGGAGCTGTCGCTGGTCCCGACAGCAGCTGTCGGAAATTTTCAACAGCTTCCAGAGCTTCCAGAAACGTATCCTAGCCCAAATTTTGCTGTCCCATGGCATTGGTTGGCTAAAAGCATATCCAGAGATTTTTTTCCAACACCAAATTTTCCAATTGCCATGTTCAACTCATTTACTTTGGACTTTAAAATTGAATTTTCTTTTACTATCATCCCACATCTGTTTGCAACATTTTTCTTATAATTTTCTAATTGAGCATGAGAGGTTTTAACAACTTTTTCTAAGTCCTTTTTCTCTTTTAGAAGTTGATCAATTTTTTGATCGGACTTAGAAATAGTGTTTTCAAGTTCTTTTATCCTTGTCGAAGAGTGATCACACTCTTGACAAATTTCCTTCTCATTCCCAATAGATTTCAAATCATTTGATAACTTTTTATTTACTTTTAAAAGAACTTTATTTTCACATTTTAAGAAATCGATTTCCTTTAGGCTTTTATCCAAAAATTTGCAAGTTTTCATAAATTCAGAATATAAATCATCATAAGATGGAGGACTTACCTCAGTGTCGCTTTGGACACTGCAATCGTCGTCAGATGACGCATTTCCTTTCCCCATAGAGCAGACATTTGCCTCCTCTTCCTCCTGTGTTGAGGAATCACTTTCTTCACCAGACGAAGAATCATCCCAAGTCTCTTCCTTTAACACTTTCTTCTTGTAGCTTTTATCGTGCCTCTTTGCTTTTTGCTCTTTCAGATACTTTGGGCACTTGCTTCTGATATGACCAATCTTCTTGCAATGGTAGCACTCCGGTAGAGGACGCTCCTCTTCATTCTCCATTTTTCCTTTGCCCTTTTGGTAGGCAAAATCATTCTTTTTGAAAAATCTTTTAAATGAATTTCTCCTCTCCGGATTTCTCATAAACTTTTTAAAGTTCCTCACAAATAGTCCTTCCTCATCTTCCTCACTTTCTTCAGATTCAGTCTCAACTTCCCTTCTTGATTTCAACGCCAAGCTCTTCTTTTTGGGCTCCAAATTGTACTCTTGGCTTTGGATTTTCAACTCCACCTCATGAGTTTTCAGATTTCCAATGAAACTCTCCAATTGTAAGGTCTTAAGATCATGTGACTCAGAGATTGCAGTCACTTTAGGATTGAACTTCGGGGGAAGTGATCTTAAGATTTTCCTTACTAAATCTCCATTGGAGAAAACCTTACCCAGCACCTTTGAATCGTTCACGATTTTAGTGAATCGTGTGTACATTGTATCAATTTCTTCATCCACCTCCATTTTGAATCTTTCGAATTCTGACTCCAGTTGAAATAGCTTTGAATCCTTTACCTGCGAAGTACCTTCATGAGTGATTTCTAAAAGATTCCAAATTTCATATGCAGTATCACAAGCACAAACTCTATTAAATTCAGTGCGATCTAGTGCGCAAAATAAAACATTCATGGCTTTTGCATTGTTTTTACATTTTAATTTATCATTGTCATCCCACTTGTCTTTGGGTTTGTCCATTGTTACATTTCCTACATCATATGTTGGGGAAGTATAACTCATCTCGACCATATTCCAAACTTCCATGTCGAAAGCTATTAGAAAACACCGCATTCGGGTTTTCCAATAGTTATAGTCTGTACCCGTAAAAAGTGGTGGCCTACTAATTCCTTGCCCCTCAACGAACGCGTGATCGTTGTACGCCATTACTCCCGGTGGTAAAACCATTTTGGAGTAACCTTGCTCTGATACCACGTGTTGGATCTTGTGGCGCCCTTAGAGGGGGGGGGGGGGTGAATAAGGGTCTTTTAAAAATTACGATTTTTTACTTAAGAATTTTAAAACAAATTTTACTTTTCTAAAAATTACTTATAAAAATTTCAAACCAATGTAATTTTTGAATTAATTCAAACACAAATTTCTAAGTTAAAGATTAAACAAACATATTTGCAATTAAAGAAAAAGTCATAATTTTATAATCATGAAATTCACATACAAATAATATGATCTTAACAATGCTTAAGATCAAGGCACAAATATGATAATAACTCTTTTACAATTTGTGTTTACCAATCCTTCTCCCAAGGATCAGAAGGCTATCACTTGTCTCTCCCTAGACCAAGCCCAAGCCTATCCTCTAGATCTTCCCAAGATCTAGACGTAGCACACAAGGCCACGATTTCCCACCAAGCCACGCAAGGACTTGGACGCTCCACACAAGGAAGCGATTTTCCCCTAAGCCACGCAAGGACTTAGACGTCACGCACAAGGAGACGATTTCCCTACCAATACAAAGTGAAATGTATATAAATGAAAAATACAAAATGAAAAGAACAACTCCCTAGAAATTCAGATCTCTGAAAGGAAGGTTGAAGCCTCGAGATGATCGTTGATGTAGAAGCGCGCCCGATCTCGTCTTCAATCTCAAACCTTCTAAGCACAAATGAGAGTTGATGAGGTTCTGGAGCTCTCTGGTTCGTATGCACTCAGGAAGGGACTTGGAATTCTCAATGCTTGGAATGCACGAACCAAACGAGCCAATATATAGATTTTCACTGTCGCCTGGGCAACATCACTGTCGGAATTCCGACAGCGCTAAACTGCCGCTCGTAGTGCTGTCGTGCGGGCAGTAGCTGTAACGTCCGTGTTGTCGCCTGGGCGACATCACTGTCGGAATTCCGACAGCGCAAAACCGTTGTTCATCGTGTTGCAGTGCGAGCAGTTGTTGTAACTTCTCTGCTGTCACCTGGGCGACATTAGCTGACGGAAAATTCCGACATCAAAATTCTTCATTCAGTCAAATTGAGCTCCATTCAGAATTGTGAACATCTCATACCTGTTACCTGCACACCATTAATAAAAATAGAATCAAATACAAACGGGACTTTGTTATTATCAAACCGGAAGAGTGCGAAATGCATGCTCTAACATCATGCTTGTCTTAGTAGTTACTATCTTCTAATTTATCTTGTTTGAAATCTTTCAAAAATTATTTTATAACTCTTAAAATTTTGAACTCCAAAACATCTTATGTTTTGACTTAAACTCATATTTACTCTTATGATTTTCATACTCACAAAAAGATTTTTTCCTATAGTCTTCCACACTATTGCCATATATTTTTACCTTGCGCTTTTATGCTTATTATAAGTCTTATTTTTTGGTGCGTATCATCATTTGAAATTCAAAACTCTTTTTTCTTCAACAAGTGGTAGACTTGCTTGGCAAATTTATATTGGTTGTTCCAACAAGCATATTATTTTTATACTAAAAACTATGATCTATTTTTTATGCTAAAAACTCCTTATCATTACATTTATTATAAAAGCTTGATCATGCCTTAACTTTTTATCAAAAAGCTTCTGTCTGTGTCTCTTGCTTTCTTAACCCACTTTTGCTAATAACAAAAGGGGGAGAACTAACATGATAAATAATAACCACTATCAAATGGGGGAAACTAACATGATTAATTCTTAAGATGATAACCTACTTATAAGGGGAGCATTCACATAGGGGGAGCATGCATTTAGGGGGAGCACTTCTAAATACCAAAAACACAAATTATCCTAAGTCATCTCTCACGCACACACAAAAATGATTCGTCATGCTTTATGTATTAATGCTCTGATTTATCATTAATAGATTTGTTATTATCAAAAAGGGGAGTTTGTTGGAACATGGTCTTTCGCATCTCCTAGGTTTGAGAATAACAAATCCTATGTATTTGATCATGTGTGTTTAAGTGTGCAGGAAACAATATCTTATGACTTAACGATAACATAAGAAGGTTGCGCCCAAGTTTAAAGCCAAAACTCCAACATGAACACTAGCGCCGACGGTAGCGGATAGTGTCAGCGGTAGATTGATGCACAAGAGGAATGACAGAGCTTTCCTTGAAATAAAATATTCTCACACGCAGAATATTGCCTAATCCGAGATAGCGCCAGCAGTAGGGATAACGCAGGAGGTAGCTCGATGCACAAAAGGAATGACGGTCGGCTTGCCTTGAAATGAAAGATTCTCACACGCAGAATATTGCCTAATTTGAGATAGCGCCGGCTGTAGGGATAGCGCAGGTGGTAGCTGCAAGGCTATAAAAAAACTCATTGGCTCCGTCTTCATCATCCTCTCACAACCCTAAATTCTAGAGCTTCGTTCCACAACATATAGAGGAAGTTTCAGAGAGATACTCCCACAAATCCATGAAGGCTTAAGGAGATCAGTGGAGAAGATTTCAACACGCTTCATCATCGTGACGAAAGACCGCATCGACTACGATCATACTCTGTAGATCTTCATCTACTTCTTCAAGAGATCCACAAAGAGAGTTTTCATATTATTATTATTGCTTGCATCTCTTTACTCTTGTAATCGTGTTGTGAATTCGCCTCGTGTTGGCGAGTAGGTCTGGGTAGGACTTATGGAGGAATTCACCTTGACTAGATCTAGTGTAGGTCTAGGGGGTGCTCGAGGCCATATTCGGGGGAGGATTGGCTAGATCGGCTTGATGTCGGATCCGGGGGAGGATAGGCTAAACCCACTGGTTCGTGGGGATACGAGTCGGGATAGAAAACAAAAAGGGGGTTTTACTTCTTCTCCTTCGATTTCTAGCGTTATAGAAATATATTTTTGTAATCATTTTCATTAATAGTAATCATGTCTCTCTTTGTGTAATAAAATTAATTTATTCTTCATTTCTCTAAATTGTTTATTGTCCTCTCTTTCATTATAAAACAATTTAGATCTTTATTCAAAATCTGATTTTTCTTCAGATGATTTTAAAATTTGCTTCAAAGAATTTTGTCAAGACTATATTAATCTTCAAAAGGAAACTGAAAATATTAAGGAAGAACTAGAAGAACTTAAGAAGGAAATTTGTACTCTACTAATTATGACTTAAGAAATCAAATATATAAAAAGAAAATAGAAATAAGTGATTTAACAACTGAGAATACAACTCTAAAAGAAGATCTTACAAATACCAAAGCCTTTCAATACTCACTCAATGGGAGGAGTCAAAAGCTCAAGGATATTACACAATCTCTCTAACAGACCTAAATGTCTTGGTCTAGGAGCAGAATCACCCACTAGAACAACAAGTTCCAGCAAACCAGCAAGGAAAAATACAGTAATTTTTGTTAGACCTAGTAATTATCAAATAAATGAAGACAAGTCAGCATATAAAGATCAAAATTATCATCCTGATAGAATCACTATATTTTATAGAGTGAACTCTAATAATGGGATGATAACCCTAGGCAAGAACCACTCAGACATAATAATGAAACAAAATCAAAAAGGTAAGACCAAAAGTAGAATCATTAGAAATTCTACAGACTTAGTATATCAAGACACACTTTATGCCAACTTCCAGTATCAAGGTAATAAATCTAGACTAGATAAACTTATCTTCTGCCATCCAAAAGGATATATCACCTTATAATGGTAAAGGCAAAGGGCCCAAGGTAACATGGGTACCATCTAATATTTGAATTACTTGTGCAGAACTTCTTAGGGTCCCTTTCTCAGGGAGGATGTGGAGAAAGGGAGAGCTAAATCTTCAATGAGGAACATAAAATAATCAAAGGGAGTGACTCTTTCTCTAAAAACGTTTGATGTTGCATTCTAATTCTCACATATAATCTTATAAATGCTAATTTCAATAAACACTATTGCTGGAAAAAATTGCATAAATTTCTTGAAGAAATGCAACTGTAGATTCAAAGTTGCGTCGAATAGAATTCAATGCACCGTTGAATTCTACTCGACGCCAACTTTGAGAGCAAACTGAAATAGATAATTCGAATAACATACGACGCAACGTCGAATAAATGTCGACACATGCGAAGATTTAATAATTGCTGCACAAATTCGAAGTCACGTCGATTATAAATTGACGCAACTTCAACATGTCAAGCGCGCGCAATTTTGCTTTTATAAGCTACTTCGACATGTTTTGGCGCGCTGAATATACTTCTTTTCAACGTTGCTTCGAATACAGCCCTAAGTTACGACGAATCGTCTTCTTTTAAGCAACTTAGACGTTAGATTATATTACGCTTTCGAATTATCTCTCTCTTTCTCTCTTGCTCTCGTGCTTTCTGGCTCTCTAGCTCTCTTGTGTTCTTGCTCTCGCTTCCCTCTCTCTCTCTCTCTCTCTCTCTCTCTCTCTCTCTCTCTCTCTTTCTTGTCTACTCTTTGCAGGTACTAAAAGTAAGATTTGATGGGACCTCCAAAAGTTAATTCTAGATTTGATGTTGACATAGAATCTTTCAATGTTGCATCAGACAATTTCAAGGCCATTCTCGGGCTGTTTGAAACACTGCAAGGCTGACAAAGTTAATTTCTACAAGGTGCATGATATATGACATCGAACTAACAGAACTTAAAGACAACATTCATATTGGAGATGATGGATCCCTCCATGGAAGAATCTCAAGAAATGATATCGGCATCACAAAGGAGATGGTGAGTCACACCTATGATTTACCAAAAGGTGGTGACTCTGATGAATTGACAGGAACAGAGGCCAGCACTGCACTATAAATAATGAAGTTCAGTAAAGAGAAGGCAATCAATTTAAAGGAGAATGATGTGTCTAAAGAATACAGGTTTTTGGCTGATATCGTAGGAAAAGTCTTGTTATGCAAGATCTCTATGCATGATGACAACAATTACAAATTATGGGAGTTTTTGTTCTGAACAAGAGAATTCATTGGGGGTGCCTCCTGAAGGTGATTGGTCACAAATATGCTCATAAGGAGAATGCCTACATGAGAATCATGAGCCAAATCATGAATCAGCACTACCCAATGGTCTGTAAATCAAAAGGAGTGCCAATTTCTCTTGGAAAAAGAATCAACATTGGGATTTTCTCCAAATGGACTAGGCAAATTCTAAAGCCTGGTCAAGCTGCACCCTCTCCTCCTCCTCCTTCTCTAGCTCCTCAAGATCATGAGACAATCATAACAGATGATGCTCCAGCTCAAGAACCTGCAACACAGATCTCCCCCAACAACAACAACAACCATTTGTCACTCCTCCTAAAAAACCTCACAGTTATCCCTCCTGCTCCCTTAGTACAAGCTCATCTCTCATCACCTCCTCCAGTTATCTTATCAACACCTTTAGTTGAAACACATCCTACTTCTACCTCCCAGTCTACACCTCCATTTGATATTGACCAGGCAATTTCTAAAGTAGTGGGGCTGGCCATTGGAACCTTTGCTGATCTACTACTCACACAAGCAAGAAAGTTTAACAACAAATACTCTAAGATAGAGAAAGAACTAAAGGATTCACAGGACTCTATCCAGTCAATAAGAGCAGTGATATCCTCCTCCAAAGTTACTAGATCTTTCTTAACCTCACTTGCAAGTAAGGTTCAGAAGGGGGAGATTTTTAAAGAAGAGGAAGTCGTCCCTGCCCCAGAAGATAATAACATCTTAGAATCTGAAGATCCTAATAAGATCACAATGTTCAATAAAGTATTCCCATATGCTTCAATTCATGCTCCAGAAAAGTTAGTTCATGTTCCAGAAAAGCCATCACAAACTCAAGGGGAGATGCCTGCATCAACCCAGTGGGAGCTTTTTACAGATAATGATCTGGTCACAAGAGATGACACCTTAATTGCTCAGGAAGCTGCCCTCAATGCTGAAGATGTTGCATTACTTCAGGGGGGATTCCCAATGATGATGATGATACAATTGCTGAAGAAGAGAAAGAGAAGGATGATGTCAGAGATGCTGAAGAGGAGGAGGAACCTCTTATCTTCCCACCAAGGAAAGTACCTACACAGGTCTTCACCAGAAAGAGGAAAGCCTCTCCAAAAGGTCCATAGAAGTCAGGTGAAAAGGATATAAAACAATTACTCTTATCATTCTGGTGCATATATTTGAAATATTGGAGATACAGCTATGGTAAACAATCACATCTATGATAATTTCATGTTTACCATGTCATTCTGTTTATGTTTATACTCAGTTTATTTTACAATATGATTGAAATCACTTAAACTATTTGTAAAATTTGTTCAGATAAATATGAGAGATTGTTGGGAAAAACACCATTTAATTTATCTCACAAATTATATACAAGTGATTTCATTATCTAGGATGTATTGCTCATGTTGTATAGAAATGGTAATTTGGTCTTTAGATGTCTTAGGATGTCACACTCATTAGAGTGTCAAAGACCAGTCCAAAAAGAGTCTAAAATTCAGTCTAGTTAAATCTGCGTCAAATAGAAGTCGACGCAGCTTTGACTGCAAGTCGAAGTAACTTCGTATAGAAGTAATATTAACTCAGACTGAAGTTGATGTATAAGTTGAAGTCGATGCAACGTCGAGATGTACTCGTCGCAGAAGACAGAGTTAGTCGAAGCAGTATTTGAAGTTGACGCAACTTGGACTTATAATCAACGCAAAAGGAAGATGCTCTGAGTTCAGGATTTCATCTCGACGGATACGTCGATAACTATTCGACGCAACATCGACTACATATTTCATTTCTAAACTGAGGAGGATTTCGATGCAGCTTCCAGTAGAACTCAGAGATGAATCGATAAGAAGGCAAATGTATTTGACGCAATGTCGAATACAAAACAGAATTAGAATACTTCCTGGATTCCATTTTGGAGCTTATTCAGAAGTTATAAAAGGAAGTTATTTGAATTCTAAAGGGTGGACCATAATCAAGAATAGAAAGAAGAATACTAGAGATACAAAGAAGAGTTATTTGGAAGTTATTCAAAAAGGTGTTTCACGGGTTGTCAACGGAAATGGAAAGAGCATAATACTACCTCTTGGATATTCCAATTAGGGAAATAATAGAATAGGAAAGTAATCTATCTTTATTCGATAGAAGAATAGTATATAGAATACAGAGAAATAAAAGAAGACATATACAGACATTCAAATTGACTCTCTCGGCTCTCTCTATCTCTTTCACAAAGTATACAGAAAACAAATCTCTGTACAAGCAACAAGGTTTCTTCTTCCTCTCTCTCTCTCTCTCTCTCTCTCTAACAGCAAGAAGCAATCAAAAACGCAGATATCATCTTGAAGTTCAAAAGCTCTACAATCCTTGCATCTCTTCTTCTCCAACAAGGATTAATCTACTGGACAGGGATCCACACAAACACAAAATTGCCTGAATCCTCAGTGACTGTTGGAGGAGGATTCAATAAGAAGAATCATCTTCTTTTCTTCTTCTTCTTCTTCTTCTTTACCTTTTCCTTTCACCTTTGTAAACTGAGTAGAGACTCCTTAGAATCCCTCTTCAAAGGATTCAGTGGTTCAAGATCTCCTTATCAAAAGATCTAGATTGGTTCTAAGAGTCTCCTTAACAAAAGACTCTGTCCTTGGTTCTAAGAGTCTCCTTATCAAAAAAGGCTTAGTGGTTCTAAGAGTCTCCTTATCAAAAGATTCAGGCACTGTGATATTATATTCCTACCAAGGTGGTAGCAGAGTGGATGTACCCATAAGTTTTGGGGAACCACTATAACTCTTGTCTCATTGTGCTATGTTTTTCTGTGCTATCTTATTATTTAATTTCTGCAATATGTGATTATTTTATTCTATGCTGGATAGCTGAATGCATAGTTATTAGAAATATTTTTATTGTATGTGCATAATATTATAGGAAATTTTTAAACTTTATTCACCCCCCTCTAGAGAATACTAGAGGACTCACTGTGCACTTTTAGAGATGATTTCATTTTTACCTTATTTGAAGGCATCATACTCCTTGTTCAGAAGTGACTTCATGCCTTCCCTTACCTTTTATGTCCCCTCCATATAAACAATCAAGGAGTCTCACATCTCCTTGGTAGATTTGCATTGAATGATATTTTGGAGAGTTGAGTCATCAATAGCACTTACTATGATGTTTTGTGCCTTTTTTATCAAGGGTCACCAAGGCAAGTTCATCCTTACTCATGTCAAAGTACTTCTTTGGTACTTTCTTCACAGGATCTATGGTTGAGGCTATCATAGGTATTTGAGGTCCCTCTTAAACATCAACAAATAATCTGGGATCTACAGCCTCCATGAACAATCTGAATCTTTCTTTCCAGATGGGGAAATTTTCTTTAGAGAACACTGGAAGTTTCATGGACCCCATCTCCTTGTGTTGATCACCTCCAACCATTAGGAATAGTTTCACAGATCTAGATCTAACTGTTAAGTCACTCTTTGATCAACATCACTTTGATACCACTTGTTATGTATGAAACTGAAAATGCACATTGTGCCTTTGAATATTCTCTAACCGGGGGGGGGGTGAATAGAAATTTAAAACTTTTATACCCTAGTTATGCCCACACAATAAAACTACTAAGTATTATGTAATCAACAATATCAAAACAGAATAAAGTAAGTGCAGAAAATATAAACAAGAAAAATAATAATATGGACAACACAGAAAATCAATCCAGAAGACACAAAAATTTTATAGTGGTTCTCCAAAATGTGGGTAGTCCACTCTTCTACCTCCCTGGTAGGATTGCACTAATTGTGCCTGAGTCTTTTGATAAGGAGACTCTCAGAACCACTGAGTCTTTTGATAAGGAGACTCTCTGAACCACTGATTATTTTGATAAGGAAACTCTTATAACCACTACGTCTTTTGATAAGGAGACTCTTAGAACCACTAAATCCTTTGAAAGAGGTATTATTAAAACTCTTTTACAGTTAGAGAATGAAAACAATAGAAGGAGAAGAAAGAAGAGAATAGAATTCCTCTCTAAGAATTCTTCAGAAGCTTTCTATTTGAATGTCGTTGCTTCTGTTTATCTCAGGATCTGAATTTGATGAACCCTTGCGTAAGATAGTGATGATTATAAGGGTTATAAGCTTGATCCTGATTCTCTCTGCACTTTTGTTGACTTATTGATATGTGATGTAGAAGAAGAGGCAGCAGTATTGATTTTATCTTTCTCTGTGCAGAGAAGTTGTTTTTCTGTTCTGTCTTAGGGTTGGAGGAAGAAGAAGAGGAAGCCCTAGTCAACAGACAGAATAATGAATCAGTTCCTTCTTTTTTTCTTCTCCTCCCAGCATACTTATTCTCTAACATTTGAGTTTGAATTTCTTTCTTCTTCTGGGTTGTCCTTAAAAGGAATGTCCATTGGACAATTGATATTTCCTTCTATTTTTGTTCCCGACCCGTCCATCTAATTTGAGTAACTTCCAAGAATGTCTTTGATGTATCTCTGAATACTCCATTCCATTCTTGGTAATAAACGAGTCATTGGAGAACATATATCAGCCTTGCAGATCATCTGGAAAAGCACCAGAAAGGACAGCAAAGAACCTTCTATTTCTGTCTGTACTCGATGTTGTGTCGACTTCATCTTTCGTCATATCGACACACCTCTGAGTTCTTATGAAAGTAGCTTCGAATTCCTTCTCAGCTTTGGCTGAACTCAGATGTCAACGCTGCGTTGATTACTTATCGATGTATCCGTTGAGTTTACGACTTGGATTTGAACTTTATCTTCTGTGTCGACTTCTGAGATGGCTTCGACAGGCTCTTCCTTTTGCGTCGAGTTTCTTTAGACGTTGCGTCGACTTGTCTTGATACTTCGACAGGAAGATTGAGTTACTTTGACTTTCAGTCAGAGTTACGTCGACATCTAGTCGAAGTTGCGTCGGCTTCTATTCGACACAAGTTTTAACTTAACTGAATTTGTGCTTCTCTTAGACCTGGTCTTGACACACTAAGTGAATGTGCTATCCTAGGACATCTAATGACCATTTTACCCTTTCTATACAATGTGGGTAATACAACCTAACTGATGTAATCACTTTAAGAACATTTATTAGATAAATCAAATGGTTTTTCTCAACAATCTCTCCTATTTATATTAACAAATTTTACAATTTGATTAAGTGATTTCAAATAAACTTTGACATAAAATTAAATACAAGCACATATACACAGATCAATAAACTGAAAGATATGGTAAACTAAAAACCTCTGATTAATATAATTATCAGAGTTAGTTACCCAAGAAATGATCAACTTTCTCTTTTTGAGAAAAGTAGATAAGATCATATAAACCTTTCTGAACTTTCTTTCTAGATACTTGAAGTTGGATGGAATGGCCTTCTCTGGATTTTTCTGAATTCTCTCATGCTCCTTGAAGAGCTTCTCCAGATCAGCTTCAGCTTCAGGATAGACATCATTTAGCATTAGCCCCAGACCAATAACTTTAGCAGATAGCAAGTTTATTTCTTCTAGGTCTAGCTCTTCTGCATCAGGATCGGGTACAATGAATGTTGGCTGAGGATTACCAGAAATTGGAGTTGTTTTGAATACAATCTTCTTCTTTTTTGAACTAGCTGCTCTGTTTCATCTAGATCACATCCAAGGCCTCCTTTGTGAAGTTTCCCTCTATTTTCAGGATGTTTTGCTTGAGGAAATGTTGCAGCATATTTTGTTGGATCAAAGAGTGTCCTTGGAATTTGGATTGCCTCCTTGAGTTGTTCTTTTTCCACACCATCCTTACTCTTCTATATTCTTTCAATGATCAACCTTCTTTTTTCTTCAACCTCTATTTGAGAGGCTTCATACTCATATTTATCTCTTTCTCTAATTTCATCCAGGGCATTGTCAAGCTTTGGATCAATATATTCCTTCATTTTATTTTCAGGGATTTCAACCTTCTCATAAGTTCTATAGTAGGATCTGTCCTTCTTGTACTATTTTCTTTTCTCTTTCGTATACCTGTCCCAGATTGTTATATCTCCTCCATATCCTCTTCCTCTAACATCCCTTCCCCTTCCTCTGAAATTCCATCTATGCCCCCTTCCTCTATATGGAGGTCTTCCTCTGAAGAATGGTGCTTGAGAAATTGGAGTGGGTGCTGGAGTAGTATAATGAGTGAGCTGAGCTAGTGGTGGAGATACCGGAGCAAGTTCAGTATCCTGAGCAGCAGGCTTGACTAGAGATGGTGCTGTTGTGGATTCTTCAGAGTATGGCCTGAAGTCAGGTGTTTCAAGAAGAGGTAACTCATTCTGATAGTTTATAAGGTAGTAGTCTAATTCACCTAGAGGGGCGGGGGGGGGTGTAAATAGGTCTCTTTTATTTTTCTTTCTAGCAGCTAGCTGTTGTTAGATATGCAAAGCAAAGGTACAACACAAAAAACACACAACCTTTTATAGTGGTTTCCCAAGATAGTGTGTCTATGGGTAGTACACTTTCCCTCTACACCTTTCTAACAGTGTGTTAGACAAGGAAACCTCCTCCAAACTCAGCTCCAAGAGCTTACAACATAGATCCCACATGATCTCTCTGGTTTGCTCCAAACCCTACCTCAGGCCCAAACATCCCTACCTCTTAGAGTGCTCCAACTCCTACACCTCAGAAATCCACTGATTTCCTACCTCGGGCCTATCAAAAATCCCTACCTCAAATCTTCATAGAGATCATACACCTCAAGATGGGAGTACAACTCTACAAGTTCAGGCTTAACAACCCTATACACTCAGGCTCAACATCCTTACTAGTCAGGCTCAACATCCCTACGACTCTGGCAAAATGCCCTACAAACTCAGAATACTAATGTTCTTATAGAGGTTATAATATATGCTTACAATAGAGGACTATAAAGATGTATCCTTCAACTTTTGTCTTCTGTTGTTGATTTACTGTTGGTGCTGTCTTGAAGTAGGGCTGAAAGGCAATAACTTCAGTCCTTGCTCCTATCTGATCTTTCTCTTCAGTAGATGAAGAAAGATCAACTTGCTCTTCTTGAATGAATCAGGAAGAACTATCTTCTCTCCTTGTATCTACTATAGGTTCAGGAAGCATGTAGAGATCACTTGTGGAAGCCGTCAATAGAATAGTGATTTCTTTCAGATTTGTTTTCCACTTTTTAGCACACTCTTCCACAATGCCCTAACATGTTCTTTTATACCTCTTCCATCTGCAATGGCTCTAAGGAGGGCAGTGACACAGTATGGAGGGGAATAGAAAACTTTATCTAGCTTTATAGCCACTTGCGCCAAAAGCAGATCCCGCCAGTGCTTTATTCAAATCTGAATCTGTCTCAGCGGTTGGGCTGAGACAGTCTTCAGTCTCAGCGGCTGAATCTGTCTTTGTCTCAGCGGATTCACTGAGACAGATAGTCTACTCAGCGGATTCTATCTAAATGCAGCTCAGTTGATACAAACTCTTTCTCAGTGGCTCCTGTCCTCGTCTCAGCGGTTCAATTGAGACAATGATGTCGTCTCAACAGTTTTGATAGCAAGATCACAAAACTATTCCATTGCTTGGAATAACCTAACCCTGCATATATAAGATGCACAAGAGGTTTTATCAAATACAATATGTACTTAGCATTTGTAAGACCCCCCCCCCCCTCCAAAATCGACGGTCCGACCGGAGGATCTTATCGCACACCACCCTTTAGCACGACGCCGAAGCGACCCCGAAGGGTGAAGGCACTAGCTTCTCCAACCCTTTTCCTTGAACACTCTGATGTCACGCCTAGGGGTGGTGTTAAGCGAAAGTCACTACACACCAACAGAGTAAGGAAGCAGTATTTTAGTGGAAGACATCATTAAAGAGTGCGTTTTGTAACCCTTAGCGGAAGACATGGTTTATAGCGGAAGATTAAATATCACAGAAACCACAATTTCAAAACCTGTATGAATAATATCGATTTCTCCGCCGCATTAAATCCTATCCATCAAGGCTTCATTGCCATTATATATATACACCCTAAGATAGGGCACAACAAAAGGGAGTGCGACTTAATAACGTATACCTGAAGTAGCCTGCTCTGTGGCCTCCTCCAACCATGAGTGTTGTTTCTCATCTGCACCTGTCACTTGTGCTAAAGACAAGTTATTAGAACCACGAAGAGAATCCAACCCTTACTAACAAACCTACATAATATAACATTTATAAGGGAGGGGATATCTGGAATTCTTATTGGGCCGAGGCAGTCTTCCCGCGACCACTGCCTACGTACTCCGTATCATCCTGCATACGGCCTCAGACCCACGTAGTTCTATTAGTTTCGCACGGGTTGCCCTCCTAGACCATCCGTCGTGCGGGTTGCCTTAGAGTAAAACTCATAGGCCATCCAGTTTTATCCCTTGTCACATTTCTCGAAGGCGTCAATTAGTTCTCGTGGGAATTATTTCTCGAAGGCAACATTTCATTCCCGTAGGAATTATTTCTCGAAGGCAACATTTCATTCCCGTAGGAATTAATTCTCGAAGGCAACATTTCATTCCCGTAGGAATTAATTCTCGAAGGCAACATTTCATTCCTGTAGGAATTAATTCTCGAAGGCAACATTTCATTCCCGTAGGAATTATTTCTCGAAGGCAACATTTCATTCCCGTAGGAATTATTTCTCGAAGGCAACATTTCATTCCCGTAGGAATTATTTCTCGAAGGAAACATTTCATTCCCGTAGGAATTATTTCTCGAAGGCAACATTTCATTCCCGTAGGAATTATTTCTCGAAGGCAGCATTTCATTCCCGTAGGAATTATTTCTCGGAGGCAACATTTCATTAGAGAAGAAAAGAGACACTCTTTAAAATCAGCAATATATCCACTCGAGAACTCAGTAGAAGGGGAGAAGATAAACTCTTTATAAGCTTACCGTATCTTCAATCGAGAGGATACCACTATTTTAATCCGGCTGGCAATCAAACCCAAGCTGCCCACATAAGGCACAACTGGATTCATGTAGACTTTCGCCAATCACTTGGGTGTTTGGCGATCAAGCCCAAAATACTCGTGAACTTTTATTTCCTTCCTTGGTACATGAAGTAGCATCGAAGAGTAAGAGAGAAAACCTGAATAAGATGAAGATAGACGAGGTGTATATCATAGTAGACCATGGGTGGTCAACTCCCATAGTCATTCCATTCTCTCACGAATTCGTTACCTCATTCAAAACGCCACTTTTATGTATAACCGACTCAACCTCTAATAGTGAAGCTCCTGGAAGAGTAAATCAACAGCCATCCTCCTGGAAGGACAAACCAGCCCGATTTCCCCATAAAACATAAGCAAAGGACATCTCAAATGATGAGATTCCTAGAAGGATAGACTAACAACCACAGTCCTTCAGAAAAGAAGACAAAGAGCAGCCCCGACTAAAAACAACATGAAATCAGCCCATAATTAACAGGAAACACTGCAGCAGGTTTTTATAGCAGCAGCCCCCAATGCAACAGCCTCAGGAAAAATGGTAAGGAGCAGCCCAAAGCAAAACAGCCCCAGGAAAAATGGTAAAGAGCAGCCCAAAGTAAAACAGCCCCAGGAAAAATGGTAAAGAGCAGCCCAAATCAACATACCTGCAGACCAACTCAACAAGGAGCAGCCCCCAAACCAACAACAAAAGAGGCAGCACCCCCATTTCAACAAGGAAAGGAGCAGCCCCAAATCAACATACCTGCAGTCCAACTCAACAAGAAGCAGCCCCCAAACCAACAACAAAAGAGGCAGCACCCCCATTTCAACAAGGAAAGGAGCAGCCCCAAATCAACATACCTGCAGTCCAACTCAACAAGGAGCAGCCCCCAAACAAACAACAAAAGAGGCAGCACCCCCATTTCAACAAGGAAAGGAGCAGCCCCAAATCAACACACCTGCAGTCCAACTCAACAAGGAGCAGCCCCCAAACCAACAACAAAAGAGGCAGCACCCCCATTTCAACAAGGAAAGGAGCAGCCCCAAATCAACATACCTGCAGTCCAACTCAACAAGGAGTAGCCCCCAAACCAACAACAAAAGAGGCAGCACCCCCATTTTAACAAGGAAAGGAGCAGCCCCAAATCAACATCAGAGGAGAGCAAAAATTCCAATAGGTAACGCTTGATATCACCCTTACAGAAAACATCACTTATTAAGCACACCAACTTTCTCAAGTGAAGCCCCATGATAGTGTCTCTTATGTGCATGCATGTGTAAGAACACATGAAAATATATATATATATTAAATCTTGCACAGATAGAGAAAGAGAGTGAGTGAGGGAGATGGGGTTAGAGCAAACCATTAATTAGAGAGTTGTGGTTAGTGTTTCAGGAATTCAGGGAGGAGGAAGAGTAGGGAGGAGAGGAGATGAGTTATAGAATTTCTAAAGGGGCCCGTTGAGAAACTCTTAGCCTTGGGTTTACTCTCCTCCCTTTCATTTCCTCTCACTTTCCTGTGAAGAAGAGAAGAAGAGAAAGAGTAAGAGGTAGAGAGAGATTCGCACATATTGCCCAAATTATCTGAGCTATTCCTGATGTGCAACACCACTACCACTTCAAGTTCAGACATGATTCCCTTATCCTCAAGGTCATCCTAAGCTGAGAAAGAGAAGAAGACCAGCCCCCATTTTGATAATGCTTACCATGGGGACGAGGAGGGAGAGATGAGGAAGATGGACCTTGCCGTGAGGAAGAGATGGTACTCCGATTAGGCCCAGATTTTTAAATTCTACCTTTATAAATATATGTATATAAATGGGAAGAGGTGGAGATCACAACCCTTGCGGGCTGCTTGCTCGATCAAGCCATTCATGGCGCACCCGATCTCAAGACTCCATCTAACCCGGTTAATCTCTCCCTGAATTAATCCTCCCTGCGTTGGCTAATCAGAGAGAGAGAGACGAAAAAGAATGCCTCAAACCTTGCCATCAACCCTTATTTGACTGAGATTCGAAGTGATGTTCATAAGAAGCACCCTTTTTGGCCCTTCAAAAATATGCTGATAAAGGGACTTAATTTTTGTAAGAAATGTGAAAATTCCAACTGGGATCAGTCACTATAACTTCTATATGGAAATAGAAGGCCAGACTTGTTTGACAATAAAACCAAAACCAGAAAAGAAGGAGAATATGGTTACCACCCATCAGAGGTGGGGAGGGAGCTCATGAAACATCCACAGGCTGCAAGAGAGCCTTTGCTCATCCACCTTCTCATGTGAATCCCCCTTCTTATGTGCATATATATATATATAATTAGATGTGTGTATATATATATGAAAACTTGCACATACAAAGAAAGAGGGAAAGAGAGAGAGAGAGAGAGAAAGATATTAGCACAACCACCCTATGTAAAGCTCTTAGAGGGAGAGTAGGAGCATATGAAACATCCAAAGGCTGCAACAGAGCCTTTACTCATCCACCTTCTCAGGTGAAGCCCCCTTCCAGTTCGGAGTGGCACGACTCCGTTCCTCGCCAAATCAAAAAGGCGAGGAAAAGAAACAAAATAAGTGGAAGCTTCCTGCCATGGGAGGGAGAATTGAGGCAGGAGGAGGAGAGGAGATGGAGAAGAGGGGACCTTGCCGTGAAGCCTGCCTGAAACGAAGGTGTAGCCGCCCATTTATAGCCGGCATTGGCCAATCAGAAGCTCCTTTTTCCAAATCCAAAAGCACAGGTGGCCTTCGTCCCATGGGTACTCGTCCAGGAAGGAAGATCGAGCATGGGTTCGCAACCGCTGTTTGGCTCGCGATCATGCCACCGGAGTTCGCCCTCTGATTTGCCGCCCCCTTCTTTCCGTCCCTAGGTTTTGTTATATATATGTATTATATATATGAATATATATAATCTTATGTGTGTATATATATATATATAAACGCATAACTGTATACATATAAATATGTACACACATTCATAACTCCCAAAATGAGCATGGGAAAAATGGCAGAGGATGCCATTTTGTTCGTGTCAACAATACGAATCTAATGGAATCAACCAATGTTGATTCCGAGTAAATTTACTCGTAGCATTTGCTCGCGTCGATATGAAATTCGAAACGACTTATTTCGTCCAAATTTTCTACACTCTTCTTGAAATTGAACGAAATGAATTACATCGCGTTTATTATGTTAGTTCAACTTACCTGACCACGGTTGATTTGGAGCACATATGCTCAATATACTATTTCGGTGTTGTGGCGAAGCACAATGCTACCCAAAATAGTTATTTCTCTAAATGACCTCAGATTGAAAAGAAACGAGTTTCGTTGTACTCGTATCGTCCATACGAGTCTAACGCAACTGACAGAAGTCAATTCGGAGCATGTATGCTCATTATACTAAAATAGCGTAGTCGTGACGCGCTACTATACTCAAAATGGGCACTTTCACCAAAATGGCCTCGGATTGGAATGAAACGAGTTTGGTTGTACTCGTATCCACCATACGAGTCTAATACAATTGACGGGATTCAATTCGGAGCACGTATGCTCCATATTCTAAAATCGCGTCGTCGTGACGTGCTACGATACTCAAAATAGTCATATTCTACATATGACCTTGGATCGAAACGTAATGAGTTCCGTTGCACTCGTATCAACTATACGAGTCTAACGCAACTGACGGAAGTCGATTCGGAGCACGTATGCTCAATAAATAATTTTGACAATGCGACGAAGCACGATGCTACCCAAAACAGCCATTTATCCAAATGACCATCCTTTATGTGGCGAAGGTCGGGTCGTGGTTGTCCTGTGACCCGACCTAAGTTCTTCCAAGGGTTCAACTGAACCGGTTAGACCCCCTTTTTAAAATTGGGATGTTACAGCATTGAGTGTGATGCCTCTTCAAATCAAGGGAACATTGAGGGCAATATTTCCAACAATCTCCCCATATTTGAAGAAGACAGAACATACACCAATGCTAAGATGCATAACCACAAAAAGAACTATCATGACAATATATGAAATAACAGTCATGATAACATATAACAAGAAATTTTTAACAGAAAATAGGCATCATAGAAGATGCCCTGACAAATTATGGATAATAGTCATGACCACACAACAATAACATTGTTCAACACAACAATAGCATTGTTCAACACAACAATAACATTGTTAATTACATATAGGCACCACATAATATATAAAGCATTAATATAGAACAATATTAAGCTTGACTAATGTTGGCCTATTAACACAAGCTATCATTTCAACATAATTATCAAATTCATTAATGACAGAATGTTAATACATGATTCATTTTACATTTGCTTTTTATGAAAAACTAAATACATTAGTTCAAGTTTTTCTTTTCTTTGTTGAACTAAAGCATTCAACATCTTCAGCAGCAGCCTCCTTTCCTACAACAATAGCTTTCATTTCAGCTAATTTTCCCGTGTTCTCCTGCCTCTTAAAGTAAATATATGGCTTAGGAATGCATCTTGAAGGCATCCTCTTTGGATTGTTCTTCCTTATAAGATTTTCTTTAAAGACCCTTTTCCTCTGGGAATTCCTCTCAAGATGCTTTATCCATTCTTCTGTAGGGTATATCCTGTCAATGTCTTTACAGATCAGGCCATGGTTCAGCCAAGCATTCAGAATAATGCTTTTGGATTCATCACTCCAATGCTCATAATCAGGGTCATTGCCCTACTTTTTCTAGTCTTGTCCATGAATTCTTCTGCAAGCATGACACCTTTTCTTTTTATTCATGATGCAATTTGAGCATCTTGTGTTATCTTTTCTTGAACTTCAAAATCAAAATCATCTTTTCTGAAATTGTCCAGCAGAGGAAGGTTCAGTGCTATTCTTGTTCCTTGTAGAACTTTGAGGGCCAACTCAGAATTGGTTTCAGCATTGGCCACCTCCCCCTTTCTGGCTTCTTCAACCACTTTTTGTTCCAAGCTTCGGGAGGCAGCAGCAACAGACCCAGATAGGATTTAGAAGGCATTTTCTAAATCTGATTTTAATTCATCCTTCATCTTTTCTGCCTCTCCAATCATTGTTGTTGCAGTAGACCATACATACTCTTCAATATGATTGGAGGCCTTCTTTGTGACCTCATCAGTCTTACTCACATAGTTCTTGACATATCTCATGTCTTGCTCAGAGAGTTGCAGTTGTTTGTCCATTGATCTCAGTATTATATTTTGAGCTACAACTAATTTTTCTGCTAGATCAAACCATTTTGTCATCTGCCTATTAAGGTAAGAAGTTTCTTCCTTAATTACTTGAATTTCAGACATTACTTCTTTCTTCACTGAAGAGACAGACCTATCAATATAATCCTTTATTGAAGTCATGTGACCTTCAATAAGTGTACTTAATGAACTTATGAGAAGTTCATTTGATACAGTAGATGTGGAGGGATGGACTTCAGGTACCACATTAAATGGCTCCATTACATGATCTTCATGCTCCCCCTCAGCCTGAGCAGGGATATGCTCCTCCTCAATTGCATTATCAGTCTTGGTAGCATCATTATATCATGTCTCCTTACTTTCTTTTCCAGCTGAGCCTACTTGCTCCCCCTCATTTGGAGCATCCTTATCTTCTTCATCAGATGAGTCCTTCTGCTGCTCCCCCTCAGATGGGCCACTCATCCCTTCTTGATCATCTCCCCAGTAGTCTGTTTGTTCATTTGGGATTAGTTTAATTCTTCTTTCTATATTTAATATAAATAAATCAATCTTACTTTGTAAGTCATCAGCAATGTCCAATTGTTCCTCTTCATGATCTTCTGAAGATGAGGGCACATTCAATGCATTGTTATCAGCTGCTTGAGAGTTAGGAACATCACTTTGAGTGTGATCTCCTCCATGTTCATCAGGCTTTTCTTTAGTATCAGCAGCATCCTCATCCTTCTCATGCTCTTCAGCAGCAACATGATCTTCAGGTGCTTCAGTGGCATGGTCTTCATGAACATTTCTTACTGGCCTGCTGGCATGACCTTGATTTTCCTCAGTAGGGACATTTTCTACAGCCTCTGACTCAGAATCAGAACAAACCATTTTGGTCTTCTTTAGTCCTTTAACTAATTTCTTTTTCTTCTCCTTTAGCACAGAGGTTTGACTCATTGGGAGCACCCTTGTGAAACTGTCCAAGGTCTTTATGTCCATTCTTTTTAGGTAGTGAAGGTTGAATCCTTTTGACTTATCAAAATCCTTAGGATAGCTGTTCAGAAGATATAGAGAAAGAATTATGCCTAGGTTGGGGGCCTGCAAACACTCTTTTATCCTTTGGAAAATTACAGCAGCCCAGGAGGTCTTTTTCTTCAAGACCACTCTTTTCATCAATTCAAACATGTGTTTCAATATTGTATCATGTGACCCTGGCTTGCACAACAATGCCTTGCCTACAATATCAGATAGCAGCTTCCCTTTCTGATTGGAGAACTTCTCCTTCAGTGAGCCAGTTTTGGCATCACTATACTCACACCATTTGAGGACCTTTTCTTTGTCCTTTTTAGACACATCATCTTCCTCATCATGACTGCATGATGGCAGTTGAAATGCTTTCTCCATCTTTCTTAGAGATATCTTTATCTTCAAGCATCCAATCTTGGACTTTAATGAGGAGTTGGAAGATGATAGCTTTGCATTGTTGTATAATTCCAGAACTTCAGTTCTGAGAATTACTGATGGCTCTGATAGAAGGTATTCTAATCCTTGATCATCCAGTAACTGAATAACTTCTTTAATCTCAGATTGGGCATCCCGGAATCCATTTCTTATGATCTCATAGCCTTCTTGGAGATCCTTTGACATTTTTGGCATCATTTCTTCTGAAAGATGAGTCGCTGAGATGGGAGGGAAGATGGTTCGTCTCGCCGGCTAGGGTGAAAAGATTTGTAAATTATTTAATCAACATTACTCTATTTATAGAGGCTTGGTCGAGGTTTAGATTTTCCCTAATGATAGATGTTGATTTGACTTATCAATTTAATTGATTTTATATTACTGAATTTTCTATTAAGACAGAATTTAATTGAACCAGCCCGTATCAGTGGAACCGCTGAGACGGAGTAACAACCCGCTGGGACAAGTTATTGTCACCACTGAGACTGTTTTAGCCATCTCAGCGGTTCAACTGAGAATTTCTCAGATGTTTCAGCAGTTCAGCTGAAACTTTCTCAGTTGCTTCAGCTGATCTTACTCACAAACAGTGGCTCATTTTTAAATTTGATTATCCTTCCGCCTAATCATGTCACTAAATGTTCTGAGGCATTATTATTTTCTAGCAAAGCTTAGGAAATAATACAACAAGTATGGTAGACAAAATGAAATGTTGAAGGCCTATTCTAAGTTCAACATTCCTAGCTCAATTTTGAAAGCATTAATTTAGCCTCATCCAATGGCTTTGTAAAGATATCAGCTACTTGATTGTCAGTGGGGACAAATTTAACGCAAATATCTTTACATTCTACATGCTCTCTAATAAAATGATACTTTATCTCTATATGCTTAGTCCTGCTATAAGAGACAGGATTCTTAGCAATAGAGATAACACTGGATGAGTCATAATACAATGGAGAGTGACTTACCTTGAGGTTGTAATCCTCTAGCTGGTGTTGTAACCACAATAGTTGTGCACAACAGCTCCTTACAACTATATATTCAGACTCAATAGTGGATATAACCACACCGGTCTGCTTCTTGCTGCTCCAAGAGATCAACCTCCTTCCTAGGAATTGATAAGTCTCACTTGTACTTTTCCTATCTTCTTTGCATCCAGCAAAATCTGCATCTGAAAAACCAGTCAGTTCGAAATTATTGTTCTTAGGGTACCAAAGGCCAAGATATTGGTTGCCTTTAAGGTATCTCAAAATCCTCTTTGCAGCTGAGTAGTGAGATTCCTTAGGGCATGCTTGGTATCTAGCACAAACACATGTATTATGCATAATGTCTGGTCTACTAGCAGTCAGATACAACATGAATCCAATAATGCACCTGTACATGGATTCATCAAAGGGTTTACCCTTCTCATCCTTATCCAGGGAAATGTTGGACCCCATGGGAGTCTTCATGGTGGAAGCAGATTCCATCCCAAACTTCTTGATAAGCTCCATAGTGTACTTGGTCTGAGATGAATATCCCCTCATCAGACTGTTTCACTAGGAGGCCTAAAAAGTACTTGATCTCTCCCATACTACTCATCTCAAAGTCCCCCTGCATAAGGTTGGCAAACCTTTTGCAAAGGTTGTCATTAATAGACCCAAAGATTATGTCATCAACATAAATTTATACTAGGAGACATTTGCCCTTTGTTTCCCTAAAAACAATGTACTATTTATCTTTCCCCTCAAGAACTTGTTCTTGATGAGAAAGTTTAACAAGGTCTCATACCAAGCCCGAGGGGCTTGCTTTAGACCATATAATGCTTTCCTAAGTAAATAGCCATGAGAGGATAGAGTTGGATGAACAAAACCTGAGAGCTACTCCACATATACCTCTTCCTTTAAATCACCATTTAGGAAGGCCGACTTGACATCCATCTGGTATACTTTGAACCCCTTGTGGGCAGCATATGTAAGAAATAGCCTTATTGCTTCTAACCTTACAACTAGGGCAAAGGTTTGATCAAAGTCAATACCTTCTTCTTGCTTGTATCCTTTGGCCACCAGTCTAGCCTTATTCTTAATGATGATGTCATTCTCATCTAGCTTGTTTCTGTAGATCTATTTTGTGTCAATGATGTTATGTCCTTTAGGTTTTGGCACCAACTTCCATACCTTGAACATTTTGAATTGAAGCAGCTTTTCTTGCATTGCTTGGATCCAGAAGGTGTCTTGATTTGCTTCTTCAAATTTCTTGGGCTCCATCTGTGACAGAAAGCTCAAGAATAGAGATTCATTGTGAGCTCTGCTTCTGGTGACCACCCCTTGGTTCTTATCTCTAATTATCTGGTCTCTTGGATGATCCCTCAGGTGCTTGTTTGCTGCAGGTAATCTGTCAGCAATCTGCAGCTCTTCTTCTGGAGCAGCAGGTTCTTTAGTAGCTTGTTGATCTTCATCTTCAGCAACAGCAGCATCTGAATAGATTATGCTGGTGCTGGGTATGTCTTGGATAGACAAACCCAGAGAGATACAAAAACTGCCCAACTAGATTGCGTACAAAATAAAGATTGCATGGTCACCATCAGGAAAACTTCTTGAGCCCAACTAGTCGTGACCTCGATAGGTCGCTAGAGAGAGCCCGCGCAGTCTCTGCAGTCTGACCTCCTCAGATTGCCCACTCCACTTCTACTTCCACTTCAAAAAAATCAACACTCCCCCTTGACGTGGGAAGTGGAAGTCAGCCTAAGAAAACCACGTAACCTACCAAATGGTCCCTTCGACAATGACTTTGTGAAGATGTCCACGACATTGTCCTCGCTCCTCACATACTCAACCATCATAGATCCATATAGCACCTTCTCTCAGACGAAGTGATGCTCGACCTCGACGTGCTTGGTTTGCGTATGACAAACTGGATTATTAACCAGCTTAAGGGCACTCTCATTGTCACCGCGTAGCAGAGTAGGACCTCACACCTCTTCAGGAATGTCCTCCACTAGCCTCCTAAGCCAGATGGTTTCCTGAGCTGTCAAAGCCAAAGCCTTGTATTCCGCTTTCGTAATGGAGACAGACATTGAATCCTTCTTCTTGCTGCACCACGAGATAGTTGCAGAGCCAGTCATAAAGACATAACTAGAAATCGACTTTCGATCATCTGTATCTCCTCCCTAATCAGCATCTGTGTAACCATGTACATTGAAGCTCGAGTCCCTCCCATAAAAGAGACCCATATTAGAGGTGGACTTCACGTACTTCAGAATACTCCTTGCCGCCACCAGACGAGGTTTCCGTAGCTCTGTCATATATCGACTCACTCGGCCCACGACATAAGCAATATCCGTCCTCGTAATCGTCATATATATAAGACTTCCAACCAAATCATGGAACACCAAGGGATCAGACAGAACCCTTCTGTCATCCCGTCGAAGCTTCAAACCAACCTCTAGTGGAGTAGAGCCGCTCTTCCCCTCTCCCAAGTTGAATCGCTTCACGATCCGTTCTGCATAGCCCTTCTGCAAAATGAGCACACCGCACTCTTTCCTCTCCACCTAAAGTCTAAGGAAATGGTGGAGCTCACCCAGATCCTACATCTCGAATCTAATAGCTAGATCAGCACGGAGCCTAGCTACCTCCTCTTCAGAGTTCCCCGTAACAATCATGTCGTCTACGTACAACATGATAGTTTACTTGGTAGTGGTCTAACTCACCTAGTGGGGGGTGAATAGGTTCCTTTGAAATTATCTACTTACAACTAGCAGTTGTTTAGTGATTAATTAAAGTTAAAAGCAAATCACAGAAAATACACAATTGTTTATAGTGGTTCCCCAAGACAGTGTGTCTATGGGTAGTCCACTTTCCCTCCACACTTTTCTAACAGTATGTTAGACAGGGCAACCTCATCCAAAACTCAGCTCCAAGAGCTTGCAACTCAGATCCCATAGGATCTCTTAGGTTTCCTCCAAAATCCTACCTCAGGCCAACAACCCTACCATTTAAAGTACTCCAACTCCTACAACTCAGAATTCCTCCTGATTTCCTACCTCAGGCCTATCAAGAAGCCCTACCTCAAATCTCCTCAAAAATTCTACAACTCAAGCTGGGAGTACAACTCTATAACCTCAGGCACAAAGCCTAACACACTCAGGCACAAGGCCCTACACATTTAGAATTAATAAGTTCTTACTGAGTTGATATTGTTTGCTCTTACAACAGAGAATAGTAAAGATATAACCTTTAGCTCAGGTCTTCTGTTGTTGATGCACGACAGATGCTGTCTTGAAACAAGGCTAAATAGCAGTAGATTCAAACCTTGTTCCTATTGATCTTTTTCTTCAGTAGATGAAAGAAGATCCACGTGTTCTTCTGAATGGTGAGGAAGAACAATCTTATCTCAGTAATCTGCTTGCAGCTTCAGGGAGCAGGTTGAGATATCTGGTGGAAGTTGTTTTTCTTCAATAGCACAGTAGCTGCTCTTTTAGATATTTTCCAAGCTTTCCACAATGACCTAACATCTTCTTTTATACCTCCTCCATTCTGCAACAGCTCTGAAGAGTGCCATGTCACAACATGGACATAAATAGAAAACATTGTCCTTGCATTCTAGTCACTTGCACCAAAAGCAGATCCCGCCAGGCTTTTATTCATAGATGAATTTGTCTCAGCGGATGGGCTGAGACAGGCTCCAGTCTTAGCGGTAGAATCAGTCTGCATCTCAGCGGATCCGCTGAGATAGCTAGACTTCTCAGTGGTTTTTTTTTAAATGCAGCTCAGCTGAGACCGACTCCTTATCAGCGGCTCAGGCTGTGTCTCAGCGGTTCAGCTGAGTTATGGCAGTTGTCTCAGCTGTTTAGACAGTACAATCAGAGAATTATTCCATTGTTTGGAATGACCTAACTCTGCATAGACATGATGTAAAAGTGGGCTTATCAAATACAATATGTACTTAGCATTGAGTGTGATGCCTCTTCAAATCTAGGGAACATTGAGGGCAATATTCCCAACAATCTCCCCCTATTTGAAGAAGGAAGAACATACACCAATGCTAAGATACATAACCACAATAACCATATCATGACAAATTATGAAATATTAGAATTAGAGGTCATGACAACATAACAATAACACTGTTAATAGAATATAGGCACCACAGTAGATATTAAGCATTAATACATGATAAATATTAAGCTTGACTATAATTGGCCTATTAACACAAGATTTCATTTAAACATAAGAATCAATTTCATTAATGATAAATAGTTAATACATCTTTCAATCCATATTTGATTCAAATGAAAATCTAAATACAAAAGTTCATGTTTTTCTTTTCTTTGCAGCACTTGAGCATTCAGCACCTTCATCATCAGCCTCCTGTTTTGGAGCGGTAGCTTTCATCCCAGCTATCTTCCTCTTGTTCTCTTGCCTTTTGAAATAAAGGAATGGCTTGGGAATATATTTGGAAGGCATTCTCTTTGGATTGCTTTTTCTTACTTGGTTTTCTTTGACGACTCTTTCCCTTAGGGAATTCCTCTCTAGATGCTTGATCCATTCCTCTGCAGGACATATCCTATCAATATTTTTACAGATCTGACCATGGTTCATCCAAGCATTCAGAATTATGCTTTTGGATTCATCACTCCAATGCTCATAGTCAGGGTCTTTGGCCTGCTTACTTCTGTTCTTGGCAATGAATTCTTCAGCAAGCAAGACACCTTCTCTCTTCCTTCTTGCAGCTAGCTGAGTATCTTGAGCAATTTTGGCTTGAGACTGAAGGTCAAAATCTTCCTTTCTTAGATTATCCAGTAGAGGTAGGTTTAGTGCAATCCTAGTTCCTTGCAGAACCTTGAGGGACAGCTCAGAGTTTGTGGAGGGTTGCACTTCAGCAATTGTGGATTGTTGTTCAACTGCAACTGGGGTACACTTGTCTCTTTTAGGCCTTGATTATCACACTCATTTAGAGTGGATGGCTCCTTTGCACGGGTGGATGAAGATGTCTCATCCAGAGCAGGGATATGCTCCCCCTCAGCCTTATCATTCTTATCAGCAGCCTCTACAGAATGAAATGTGTGATCAGCATTGATTCCATCATCAATCTCATCATCAATGTCATTGTTGATATCTTCAATATCTAATAAGCTCTTCTACTGCTCCCCCTCAGATAGGGCATCCATCCTTTCTGGATCAGTTGAATCCAATAAATCTGGGGAGTTTTCAGGAATTAGACTTATCCTTCTTTCTAGATCAAAAATAATTGTGTCAATCTTACTTTGCAAATAACCAGGAGAGTTTGATTGCTCCTCATTTCTTACAGAATCAGCAGACACATTATGTACATTGATATCAGTTTGGACTTCATGAGGATTAGGAGCTTCACTTTGATCTTCAATATGATAGCAATGTCTAGAGCTTGCCTCTTGGCTTGCTTCTTGCTCTTTTTCAGAGCTTCCAAAAGGGTACCATACTTGTCAATCAATTGATTGACATCCACCTCATATTCTGAACCACTGTCATCATTAGATGAGCATGCTTCAGATTTTGGAATTGACTCATAATCAGAAGAAGGAATGAAAGGAGTTGATACCTGATCAGGATGATCCTAACTGTCTTCATCATCTGATATGTCCATTAAGCCATAACATTCTTTGTCATCTTCATCCACCTCAATGTCACTATCTGAATATGATAGAGGGGCCCTGATTCCAACCTTAGCAGCTGGATATCTTCATCCCCATCAGCTGCAAATAACCCTATATAGGCTTCCTCTTCTTCAGAATCTGAAGATGAAGATTCAGATTCACTCCAGCTCTTCTCCTTCTTTGCCAGAAAGGAATTTTCACCTTTCCTTCCCTTGTGGTGATAAGGATTCTTATCACCTCTTTCTTTTCTCTTGACTGGACAGTCATCTATGGCATATCCAGGCTTGATACAACAATAATATATAACATTATTTGAAATATGTTTGACAGGTTTAGATTCATATTTGTCACCTTTGGGGTGCAGCCTCCCTGATTTACTGTGTTCCATCTTGGGATTTGAGGAGGAAAATCTATTCTGTTACTGCTTCCTCCTCCTCATCTTCTTGAAGTGCCTGGAGAAGGCAGCAAATTCCTCATCTGTTGAGTTGCTGTCATATGTGCTGGGCTCCAAGTTTTCTAAGTCAGCGACCCTTCTTAGTGAAGAAGGCATTCTTTCTTTGCTCTTCTTAGAGCTTTCAACTTTGAGAGCTACAGATCTCTCCTTTGCATGAGACCCGGTAGAGGTGTCCTCCTCCTTTCTTGTAAACAACTGAATCTCATATGAGAGCAGCTTCCCTAGCAGTGTGTGGGGAGGAGTTCATCCAGCTTTGCCCCTTCCCTGATGGCACAAATTTTTGTATCCCAATCTCTAGTTAGAAATCTTAGGAATTTATTATTTAGCTCATAATGGTTGAAGACCCTTCCATAGGTCCTCAGCTCATTCACCACCCTGAAGAATCTTTCATAGTAATCAGCTATGCATTCCAGGCTGGTTGCCTGAAGGCTTCATATTCCTGGTTAAGGAGGGATTTCCTATCATCCCTCACTTCAGCAGTACCTTCCATATATATTATAAGTGTATCTCACATGTCCTTGGCTGTCTCACAGTGCACCAAGTTCTAGAAGGTGGAATCATCAATTGCATTTACTATTAACCGTGAACATAAAGCTCGATCGGGCCGGCCCGGATCGGGCCTGATCGGGTTTTTTCCTACATCGGGTCGGGCCGGCCCGGTCCTCCCCTGGAATCGGGCCGGTCCGGGCCGGGCAGGCAGCACTTATGTGCTGCCTGCTCCGGCCCTTCAGGCCGGGCCGGGCAGGACTGGGCCGGACCGGTTTTTTTATTTTTTAATTTATAATTTTTATTTTTAAATTTTTATTTTTATAAATAATTAAATATTGAAATTTTGAACAAAAATTTTAAAAAAATTGAAAAAAAATTAAGGTTAGAATTAGATTGTATTAATATTGAACAATTGGAATGAAAAATTTGGAACAAAAAATTTTATTAATATTGAAAATTTGGAACAAAAAAATTAAAAAATTACAAAATTTAAGTCGTACAATTGTACAAAATACAAAATTGAAAATACAAACCTATGAAGGCTATGATTCTTATAAAATTTAATTAAAAAAATTTACATATATAAAAAAAAGTACATTTAGAGACTAGAGTGCTCGATTTAATCATCTTGTAGATTCAACGCGTCCATTTCGTCTTCTATCTCCTCTGAGCTATCCTCCAATGTTGTTATGTGTTGCTTCCTCTTTAAACTGTCCAAGTAATCCTTGTAGCATATGCAAATCTACAGCGAATCTTCGTTAAGCCGGCTCCTCCGCTCGTTCAAAACCCTACCACTAAGAGAAAAGTGGACTCCAAAGCTACTGTACTAGCTTGGACAGTTAATAAATCACAGGCCATATAGGCCAAAACAGGATAGGTATTAGCTTTACCTTTTCACCAATTTAAGAGATCGAAGTTTTCGATCTCGTCCGAACTCATAAAATCGCTAAATTGAGTTTTTGTATATAATCCTAATTCATCTAAATTACCAGATGTACGCGCTTTTTTCCTAGAAGCTAAATCTAATTTTTTTTATTTTTAAGACTATCCTTCGTTTTGGGTTGCGTTATTTCTTCGCGGGGTCGTGACCCGTATAAGTTATTGTAATAATTATAACTTTGCGTAAAAAAAGTAGTAAAACTTGTAGTACTAACGGGGTCATTCTCATCATAATTTATATTTAAGGTTAGATTAGTATTGATTTCGTCGATCAAATTTTCTACGCCTTCTACGTTAAGTAGCGGATTTAAAGCGGCGGCGCACGAAAACATAGGCGGTATTTCTCTATAATATTTTAAAAAATTTTATTCCATTATTTTAATTAAAGGAGCACAACCTTGGTGTTGCCTATAATAACTAAATCTTTCTGTGATATGTACGAAATGTTCAATTACTAATGCGCTTGTTGGATAATACACTCCAGATAAAGAAACGGTGGCCCTATAAAAACACTTTAGTAAATCTATATAATGTTCTATAATATCCCAATCATTTTCACCTAAATCGTGTTCAATATTAAGCAAACTATAATATTCCATTAGAAGATCTTTTTGTAGAACGGCTCTTTTTAACATTTTATAGGTTGAGTTCCATCTAATAGGCATATCTAATTGTGGTTTCAAATATTTCTGATTTTGTGCTTTACAAAATTTTATAAAATCTTGAGCTCGTAGTTTAGTACAATAAATTGTTTTTAACATGTCGCGAATTTTATTAATATATTGTGTCATTGACTTTAAACTATCCTGTACCACTAAATTTAGGACGTGACAAAAACGCGCCGTTGAGAAATGGTTTTAAATCTCATTTTAACAATTCAATTGCAGCGCCATTATTGGAGACGTTATCAAGAGAAAAACTAAATATTTTATCGTTAATTTTAAATTCCCGCGCACATTTCATAATAACTTGATATAAAGCTATAGCCGTGTGCGGGAATTCAAAACCTGTAAAACATATTACGCGTTTATTTTGCTCCCACGAAATGGGATCAATCCAATGACAAGTGATGCAAGGATAAGCTAATCCTAATTTTAAATTACTCGTCCAAACGTTGCTCGTTAGACTCACACGTCCTTCGAAATTTTCAAAATACCTAATTAATTCTTGTTTTGCTTCTAAATATAACCTAATCGTGTCGCGCCTTAAAGTAATTCTACTAACCTTTTGGTATTTGGGTTGAAGCCCCCCATGTATGTACTCTGTGTCGTCGTCATTGTCGAAGACGCTGAATGGCTGCCCACGTTTGATGACGAACTTCGCCTGCAGCTCTCGCTGTCGCATTTGATCGTACGTCCAAATCTGTCCGGCTCCAGAAATTTGGGCTTGACTTGACTCGGGAGGAGCTTGTTTCGACTCACAAGACTTCTGGTGTCTAACGAGCGTCGAGTTGCCCTGATGGATAGCAACTTCGAGCACATCTTGCAGCGCGCTTTTCTTTAGGTCCCGACTAGGACCATCTCGAAATGCTCCCAAATACTCGCTCTACGGTTGTGCTCCACCACCGAAGTCGTACTTTGGGAAGACGACGCTGGAGTTGTGGAGGATGATGCCATTGGGAGAGCTAAGAGAGAGAGAGAGAGAGAGGGGTGGGGTGTGAGAAAAGATAGAGGGGTGGGGGGTATTTATAGAATTTTTTTGTTTTTGTTTTTATTATTATTAAAAAATAAAAAAAATTAATTTTTTTTAAAAAAAAATATCAGCAGCCAACGGCTCTCTTGAGAGCCGTTGGCTGCTCTCATGGCAGCATGGCTGCCACGTGGCAGCCATGCTGCCATGAGCCTAACAGCTCTTAATAAAAAGAGCCGTTAGGCTCAATCGGGCCTAGCCCGAGACCGGATCGGGCTATGGCCGCCCCGGTCTCGGGCTATGGCCGCCCCGGTCTCGGGCTAGCCCGATATTCGGGCTTTACCCGGCCCGGACCGGGCCGGGTACCGGGCCGGGTAACGGCTCCAAACCGGGGCCCTTTCAGGGCCCCGGGTAAGGGCTCGGCCCGGTTCGGGCCTGAACCGGGCCGGGCTTGACCGGGCCTTGACCAGGCCGGGCTCGGGCCGGCCCGTCAGGCCCAGTTTTTTTGTTCACCTATATTTACTATGATGTTTTGTGGTCTTTTATCTATAGTAGCAAGTGCAATCTCATCCTAAGTAATTTCAGCGTAGGTCTTGGCCACTTGCCTTGTTGGATCTATAGTGGAGGCCTTCATGAAGACAAAGGGACCCTCCTTTACAGTAATGTATATCCTAGGATCAGAGGCTTCCATAAACAGCCTTACTCTTTGCTTACATATGCCAAAGGTCTCTTTTCTACTTATGGGCAACTTCATGGATCCCATCTCCTTCTGACCTCCAGTGGCAGCCATTGGATTCAGAATAGACTACTCCTTGTAGGATCAGGCCAGACTATTAACTCCTTATTGACCAACCTTTCTCTGATACCACTTGAAAGTTTACTTGGTAGCAGTCTAACTCACATAGAGGGGGTGAATAGGTTCCTTTGAAATTATCTACTTACAACAATCAGTTGTTTAGTGACTAATTAAAGTTAAAAGCAAATCACAGAAAACACACATCTATTTATAGGAATTCCCCAAGACCGTGTGTCTATGAGTAGTCCACTTTCCCTCCACACCTTTCTAACAGTATGTTAGACAAGACTACCTCTGCCAAAACTCAGCTCCAAGTGCTTACAACTCAGATCCCACAGGATATCTTAGGTTTCCTCCAAAACCCTACCTCGGGCCAACAACCCTACCATTGAAAGTACTCCAACTCCTACAACTCAGAAATCCTCCTGATTTCCTACCTCAGACATATCAAGAAGCCCTACCTCAGATCTCGTCAAAAATCCTACAACTCAAGTTGGGAGTACAACTCTACAACCTCAGGCACAAAGCCTTACACACTCATGCACAAGGCCCTACACACTCAGAACTAATAAGTTCTTACAGCGTTGATATTGTTTGCTCTTACAATAGAGAACAATAAAGATATAACCTTCAGCTTAGGTCTTCTGTTGTTGATGCACAGCAGATGCTGTCTTGAAATAAGGCTACATAGCAGTAGCTCCAAACCTTGTTCCTACTGATCTTCTTCTTCAGTAGATGAAAGAAGATCCACTTGTTCTTCTGAATGGTGAGGAAGAGCAATCTTATCTCAGTAATCTGCTTGCAGCTTCAGGGAGCAAGTTGAGATATCTGATGGAAGCCATTTTTCTTCAATAGCACAGTAGCTGCTCTTTTAGATATTTTTTCAGGCCTTCCACAAAGACCTAACATTTTCTTTTATACCTCCTCCATTATGCAACGGCTCTGAAGAGTGCCCTGTAACAGCATGGACAGAAATAGAAAACATTATCCTTGTATTCCTGCCACTTGCGCCAAAAGCAGATCCTGTCAGGATTTTATTCAAATATGAATCTGTCTCAGCGGATGGGCTGAGATAGACTCCAGTCTCAGCGGCAGAATCAGTCTGCGTCTTAGGGGATCCGCTGAGACAGATAGTCTTCTCAGCAGTTTTTGTCTAAATGCAGCTCAACTGAGACAGACTCTTTCTCAGCGTCTCAGGCTGTGTCTCAGCGGTTCAGCTGAGACCTGGCAGTTGTCTCAGCTGGTTAGACAGTACAATCAGAGGAAAATTCCATTGTTTGGAATGTGATAAGTAGGATTTGTGCATATTTTATTATTGTATTTAGGTTAATTTTTATATAATTTTGTAAATATTAGTTATATTTTGGTTAAAAATCATTTCTTTTGCAATTTCTGTTCTAAATATAGTTGTATTTCTGTTTTGCAGATTTTCTGGAGTTTTTCTAAAAAATGGCATTACACGCCCTAGGTCACGCCCGTGACCAAGGGCGTGTAATCATAAGATCAGTCCAGAGTTATTATCGCGCGTTTGAGCTAGTCCACAACAAGTCACTCCCTCGGTCACGCTCGTGACCCAAAGTCACGCCTGTGACCAAGGCGTGTAAACATAGAATCTTGCTAGCAGTGATGCCGTCGAGACGAGGAGTTGCCGTCTAGAAGTTGACCCAAGTCACGCCCGTGACCCATAGGGTCACTCCCGTGACTTTTGCGCGTGATCCCTGCTCCATGTCGCGCCGAATTAAAGCCCATGTTGCACTCAATGCAACCACCCAGGTACATGCCCGTGACCCACATGTCACGGGCATGTAATGTCTGACTTTCTCCCGCCGTCACGCAAGCTCCACGCCGCCGTCCCAGCCGATGCAGAACAGTGATTACACATAAACAGCCTTTCTCTTTGCTTACATATGCCAAAGGTCTCTTTTCTACATATGGGCAACTTCATGGATCCCATCTCCTTCTGACCTCCAGTGGCAGCCATTGGATTCATAATAGACTACTCCTTGTAGGATCAGTCCAGACTGTTAACTCCTTATTGACCAACCTTTCTCTGATACCACTTGATAGTTTACTTGGTAGCAGTCTAACTCACCTAGAGGGGGTGAATAGGTTCCTTTGAAATTATCTACTTACAACAATCAGTTGTTTAGTGACTAATTAAAGTTAAAAGCAAATCACAGAAAACACACAGCTATTTATAGTAATTCCCCAAGACCGTGTGTCTATGAGTAGTCCACTTTCCCTCCACACCTTTCTAACAGTATGTTAGACAAGACAACCTCCGCCAAAACTCAGCTCCAAGTGCTTACAACTCAGATCCCACAGGATATCTTAGGTTTCCTCCAAAACCCTACCTCGGGCCAACAGCCCTACCATTGAAAGTACTCCAACTCCTACAACTCAGAAATCCTCCTGATTTCCTACCTCAGACATATCAAGAAGCCCTACCTCAGATCTCGTCAAAAATCCTACAACTCAAGTTGGGAGTACAACTCTACAAACTCAGGCACAAAGCCTTACACACTCATGCACAAGGCCCTACACACTCAGAACTAATAAGTTCTTACAGCGCTGATATTGTTTGCTTTTACAATAGAGAACAATAAAGATATAACCTTCAGCTTAGGTCTTCTGTTGTTGATGCACATCAGATGTTGTCTTGAAATAAGGCTACATAGCAGTAGCTCCAAACCTTGTTCCTACTGATCTTCTTCTTCAGTAGATGAAAGAAGATCCACTTGTTCTTCTGAATGGTGAGGAAGAGCAATCTTATCTCAGTAATCTGCTTGCAGCTTCAGGGAGCAAGTTGAGATATCTGATGGAAGCCAATTTTCTTCAATAGCACAGTAGCTGCTCTTTTAGATATTTTTTCAGGCCTTCCACAAAGACCTAACATTTTCTTTTATACCTCCTCCATTATGCAACGGCTCTGAAGAGTGCCCTGTAACAGCATGGACAGAAATAGAAAACATTATCCTTGTATTCCTGCCACTTGCGCCAAAAGCAGATCCTGTCAGGCTTTTATTCAAATATGAATCTGTCTCAGCGGATGGGCTGAGATAGACTCCAGTCTCAGCGGCAGAATCAGTTTGCGTCTTAGGGGATCCGCTGAGACAGATAGTCTTCTCAGCAGTTTTTGTCTAAATGCAGCTCAACTGAGACAGACTCTTTCTCAGCGTCTCAGGCTGTGTCTCAGCGGTTCAGCTGAGACCTGGCAGTTGTCTCAGCTGGTTAGACAGTACAATCAGAGGAAAATTCCATTGTTTGGAATGTGATAAGTAGGATTTGTGCATATTTTTATTATAGTATTTAGGTTAATTTTTATATAATTTTGTAAATATTAGTTATATTTTGGTTAAAAATCATTTCTTTTGCAATTTCTGTTCTAAATATAGTTGTATTTCTATTTTGCAAATTTTTTGGAGTTTTTCTAAAAATTGGCATTACACGCCCTAGGTCACGCCCGTGACTAAGGGAGTGTAATCATAAGATCAGTCCAGAGTTATTATCGCGCGTTTGAGTTAGTCCACAACAAGTCACTCCCTCGGTCACGCTCGTGATCCAAAGTCACGCCCGTGACCAAGGCGTGTAAACATAGAATCTTGCTAGCAGTGATGCCGTCGAGATGAGGAGCTGCCGTCTAGAAGTTGACCCAAGTCATGCCCGTGACCCATAGGGTCACGCCCGTGACTTTTGCGCGTGATCCCTGCTCCATGTCGCGCCGAATGAAAGCCCATGTTGCACTCAATGCAACCACTCAGGTACATGCCCGTGACCCACATGTCACGGGCATGTAATGTCTGACTTTCTCCTGCCGTCACGCAAGCTCCACGCCGCCACCCAGCCGATGCAGAACAGTGATTACACGCCCCAGGGTCACGCCCGTGACCAAGGGCGTGCAACATGGAATTTTTTTCTATAAATTCAGGAGCCCATTTCTAGCAATTCCTGCTCCTGCCTCTACCCCTGGCCATTTGTGCTGTTCTTGTATAGTTTTCTGTATTTTTTAGGTTTAAATTTAATTTTATGTAAATTTCTTATTTTTTTTTATGTCTTGTTATTTTCATTTCATGCAAAGTAGTTTAGTTTTACTTTAATGCAATGTAACTTAGTTTTCATTTCTTGTAATGTTCTCTTTTTTATGATAATGAAATTTTAAAGTTTCCTTTCACTTATGCAAAATCCCCTCCTTCCCTCTTCTCTTCTTCTCTTCTTCTCTTTTTCTTATTCTTTTCCTTTAGCTAATATTTAGTTGTTCTTAATTTTTGCAAGCTTTGATTTGAAATTATCGCTTCACCTTATTATCATATATTCTCTCCTTCGATTTATTCTCGAAAAACAACGATATCGGGTTCATATGCCGGTTATGAATTTCGGTATTTTTTATTGTATTCCAGTTAGCCGAGAGGCTCATGAGTATGAATAGATCACTCGAGAATAAAAAGAGTTGCGTGCACCCCTCGAGAGAGGATGACGTAAATCTTCTGGATATGAGTCAAATCCTATAGTGGGATTCACCTCGTTAAAGTGAGTATTAGGCGTTTCGGTTATAGGACGAGAGTCCGGGCGATCAACTTAATCTCGGGTGGGCGTATTCCTCGAGAGAGGTGCGTTCATAAGCTAGGAATCTCCACGGTCAAGGTTTAGAGTAGAATGATAATATTTATCTTCTTATTTCATTTCAAAGCGAGTTTGAATCAAGTTTTGTTTTCTTTATTTTATTTTTGTTCTCTTTTTAATTGGTTTTAATTATTAGCTCTTTTTCGCTCTTTCTCCGATAAAATAATAGTTTGTTTTCTCGAAGTAGAAGTACTCGACAGACCCGTGTTTAAATACGACCTTGATATTTTTCTTTAATATCCTATACTATAAACGATAAGGTACGCTTGCCATCATCGGATATAGAATTGGAGAACATCAACAACGAATCTCAAATTCTCACAAATCCATAATCAACCCTTAATTTCTATATCAGAAGGACCTAACCCTGCATAGACATGATGTAAAGGAGGGATTATCAAATACAATATGTACTTAGCATTGAGTGTGATACCTCTTCAAATATAAGGAACATTGAGGTCAATATTCCAAACACAACAACACCAAGACCTGAAGCTCCCCGACTTCTTTACAAACAAGTTCGAATCATAATCTGAAACAAAATAACCGCAGAATTGGAGATATTCAGCAATCCTCCCATACCACGCCCGAGGCGCTTGCTTCAAGCCATAAAGAGCCTTCTTGAGCTTGCAAACATGTCCTGGATGACTTTAGAAATATTGTCAGGTGGCTGTTGTTGGATCTTACGGCGCCCTTAGAGGGGGGTGAATAAGGGAATAAAAATTCTTTATAATAATGATATGAAAATTACTAAATTGTTTTGTAATATGAGAAAGGCAAAAAAACAATTTAGCTAATTTGTGAGAATATCATAATTTTCAAGTTTAGAAATAAGTACTAAATTGTTTTATGATTAAGAGATTGAAATAAACAATTTAGATAAAGTAATTTGAATTGAAAACTTTGTAACCAATATTTTAGAGATAACGCCAAAGGAGAGAAATCAAGTAAACACAAATAGAGACATGATTGTATTTATACAAAAAAAGGTGTTTACATAAATTTGATTTCAATATCGCTAGAAATCGGAGGTGTAGAAAAGTAAATATCTGTTCCTTTTCTATACCGACTTGTATCCCCACAAACCGGTTGGATTTAGCCCATCCTTCCCCAGATATGGCCTCAAGCCGCTCTAGCCAATCCTTCCCCGGATATGGCCTCGAGCCCCCCTAGATCTAATCACATAGAACTAGTCGCCAACACAAGGCGAATTGCCCCCTAAGTCCTACCCAGACCTAGTCGCCAACACAAGGCGAATTAACTAAACGGTTACAAAGAAAGTATGGAATGAAAAATAAAGATAGCAATAATAAAACTCACTATATGAGATTTCTAAAAATGAGGATGAAGGATCGTTGTAGTATGAGCGAGGTCGAAGCGATCGTCCTTCGGATGTAGCGTGACGTAGTCCTCCTCCAGAATTCTCCTTAAGCTTTTAGTGGGAGATCCATCTTCGGCAGCATAGCAGCAGTAGAATTGTGGCACTTGCAACCTCTCTGGGATAGATTTGCTAAAACGAGAAGCAAATCTCCAATATATAGAACTTCTCGCTAACGCCTGCGGTAGCGTTCGTATGGACCGGTTGCGAAACCGTCGGCTGCGTGGCGCTGTGCATGAAGTTGAGATAGCGCCTGGCGGTAGTGGTTGCGAAATCGTCGGCGGCGTGGCAGAACAAACTTTCGTCGAACGAAATTTTCGTCGAGCGAAGCTTCAAGTTCGTTGAACGAAACTTTTCGTCGAACGAAAATTTTTGTCGAACGGAGCCTCATGTTCGTCGAACGGAAATTTTTGTCGAACGGAGTTTTCCTCGAACGAAACCTGAGCTAGCGCCTGGCGGTAGCTCTAACGCTAGCGGTAGTGCATTCTTCCAGATTTTTGAATTCAGTTGCTTTCTACCTGTGGAGTATTGTACCTATAGTTCCTGCACACTATAAACACACGACAAGCAAGATCAAATACAATTTGGGATTTGTTATTCTCAAACAAAGGGATGTGACACACATGTCCAACAATCTCCCCCTTTTGATAATAACAAATCCACTTAGCAAGAAATCAACAGTAGTGTTTATAGTATAGGATAAGCAAGATGATAGTGCAACTATAGTATATGATAAGCATGATAATGTGCATACTCCCCCTATCTTAATGCTCCCCCTACTTAATGCAATTTATGTTTTACTCCCCCTAAATGATAGATTACATGAATTATGCTCCCCCTTAATCGTCTATATTTCTCCTATATAGATTTCTTCAAATAATCTCCCCCTTTTGGTATTATCAAAAGAAGGTGAGGTGAGGGTAGTAAGGAGGCATTTCTTTAGGCTAGTTATAAATCATGATTGAGCTTTTGTAATATATGAAATGATAAAGAGTTTAAGCATAGTATATATAAGAGATTTCAAATAAAAAGTTAAGAGTTGTAAGCAAGCGGAAGATTATAAGAAACATCTTTTTGTAAGCATGAAAAACATAAGTAAAAATATGAGTTTTAGTTCAAAATTGAAAGATGTTTTAATCTTTTTGAAATCTCAAAGTTTTTCATAAAGATACCAAGCATGAAATGAACATATCAAAGAAAGATTATACTACAATGTTACTTAATTTTAAGTTCAATAGATACCAAAACATTGTAGAGATCATGCTAGGTTATCTAGTACATTTCTTATATAAAGAGTAGTATAGATAAGGCATTAGAATCCAATACTCATGAGAAGAAGTGTTATGAAAGATAATGATGTGCACATAAGTGTATTTTGGGCAATGTTAACAATTGATTCAAATCAACAAAATACAAGACATATGTAAAGTAAAGTGCACAATAAAACACAAGTAAATTACTTTCACACACTTTTAATGCACATAATTTTTTAACAAAGTGGTGTAATAACCAAGGTTTGCACAAGACACTTTACTATTCTTTCCAAGGTGCTCAACCTCACAATGCTTATGAAGACTTATCAGGAGGTTCAAGTAGTGCTTGGTGGAGTTATATTTGTCTACACATAAATTTTTTTTGTTCATATTTGTGAGACAACATTCTCCGAATACACTTGTTTTGCAAACCTCAAATTTTTTAACTTAACCACTTTTCTAAATTTCATAAGTGCAATTCAAATGTAGTGTAGGTAATAAACTTATGCAAGTTTTAATTCATTGTACAAAAACAATACACAAACAAGCATTTTTAGATTTAAACAACACATGTTGATTACCAAAATAAGTGAGTGAAAGGTATCATTATCAATCATAATACATTTACTCATACTTAGAGGCATGCTAAGCATGGTTCTACACATATTTTTCAATACAATTGATGCACTTTAAATAGATATATCAAAGCATCATAAACAAAACAATGTTCATAGTAATTTCAAGGAATAAATTTTAACATTGTAAAAAATTCTAAATAATAGAATTCATCCATGCTTGATATTAGCAATAAAGATCATACGGTTTTTTTGTTGTTTTGAAAAAAAATTTAATGAAATAAAAACAGAAAAATTACACAAACATATTTTTGTATTTTTGAATTTTGAATTTTTGTAGTTGATTTTTCATAATGCAAATAAAACAAAAATAAAATAGACAGAAACACAAAAATAAATTTGTACATATAAACAAACATATTTTTGTTGATTTTTAGAAATTTTAAAAAACAGAAAAATCCCAAACCCACGCTAGCGCCGGCGCTAGCGTTAGCGCTGGAAACAGTACACGATTTTGTAAGAATTTTAAAAATCTGATTTTTGATATTGATTAGGGGTCTTAAGAGTTGTCTTATGCAGAAATTGTGTAATATTCAGAGATGTCTTGATTGCTCAAATTGCATAAAACATTAGCATTTTACATGTTATTCATCCTAAGATGTCTAAGACTCCTAATTCCAACCTTAACATTTGAAACCTTGCATCGGGAAGAGGTTTAGTAAATATATCAGCAAGTTGAGAGTCCGTGCCAATGAAACCAATCCTTACATTTTCCCTTTTAATGTGATCCCTTATGAAATGATGACGCACGTCTATATGTTTGGATCTAGAGTGGTGTACCGAATTATTTGTAAGATCAATGGCACTTTTGTTGTCACATTTTAATTCAATAAGTTTTAGATGAAAACCAAAGTCCTCTAAAGTTTGGCTCATCCATAGTGCTTGTGCACAACAACTTCCTAATGCAATGTATTCGGCCTCCGTGGTGGAGAGTGCAACCGACTTTTGTTTCCTACTAGACCATGCAACTAATGAAGGTCCTAGAAAATGACAAGTACCACTAGTGCTTTTTCTATCAAGTGAACAACCGGCGTAGTCCGAATCAGAGTAGCCGTGAAGTGTAAGTGAATTATTGTGCGGGTACCATAATCCTAATCTAGATGACCCAATGAGATATCTAAAAATTCGTTTTACCGCTTTTAAATGAGATTCTTTTGGATTGGCTTGAAATCGAGCACATAAACATACGGCAAACATAATATCGGGTCTAGTTGCACTTAGATAAAGTAGAGATCCTATCATACCTCTATATAAAGTTTGATCTATAGAGATTCCTGATTCATCTTTTCCTAATTTTAGTGATGCACTCATTGGTGTAGAAGCATGTTTAAGGTTTTCAAATCTAAAACATTTTAGCATATCATGGACATATTTAGTTTGACATACAAAGATACCATCAATTCTTTGTGATATTTGAAAACCAATGAAATAAGAAAGTTCTCCTACAAGACTCATTTCAAATTCATTTTTCATCACTAAAATAACTTCTTTACACATCTCTTCATTAGTAGATCCAAAAATAATATCATCAACATATATTTGTAAAATAATTATATCATCATTGTTGTGCTTAATGAAGAGAGTATTATCCGCACTTCCTATAATATAACTGTGCTTTAATAAAAATGATGTAAGTCTTTCAAACCATGAACGGGGCGCTTGTTTTAAACCATAAAGCGCTTTCTCTAGTTTATAAACATGATTTGGAAATTTTTCACTAATAAAACCTGGGGGTTGTTCAACATAAACTTCTTCTTTTACAAACCCGTTTAAAAAAGCACTTTTCACATCCATTTGAAATAGTTTTATTTTTTAAAAGCTTGCAAATGCTAGAAAAATTCTTATAGACTCTAATCTAGCAACGGGTGCAAAAGATTCATCAAAATCTATCCCCTCGATTTGAGAATATCCTTGTGCTACCAAGCGTGCCTTATTCCTAGTGATTCTAGACTCACCATCTAATTTATTTTTAAAAATCCATTTTACACATACATGTTGAAATTATTGAAGTGAAGTGGAGGTGACCGGGCGGTCTGATTTTGGGTGGCCGCAGAGACCGCGCGGTCTGTGTTAGTGACCTGCCGGTATGGCTCTGCCGGTCTGTTCTGGCGGTCTGCTGGTTGGCCGGTCTTTTCTTGATTGCTGCGGTCAGTTCCCGAGTTGTTCTATTTGGTTGGCCTGTCTTCTTTGTTGGAAGACCGGGCGGTCTGTTCTTATGTAACCGCCTGACCAGGCGGCTTGTGCTGGCGATCTGGCGACTTGTCTGAAGTCGGCCAGATGGTTCTTGGTTTGCTCCTGGTGGTCTAAGGGAGGAGTACACTTGTGTCCGAGCGGCTTGTGCGCGGTCTCGTGTTCGCGCGACTTGTGCGTGATCTGTCTGCTGATCTGTGGTCTTGGTCGGAAGGTTGTCCAAGTGGTGTGATCACGCGGTCTACTTTGTGAAACCGCTGGCGATCTGACAGGTGGTGATTGTATCTCTCCTATGCGGTGACGACATCCTTCTACCCGCCTATAAATAGGGGTGCATGGCCCGTCATTCATAACGAGAACTGTAAGAACTGATCCTGGGTTAATTCGTGCGGTCTCAACTTTGAGGTCGGGCGGTCTCGGAAGCGAGTTGACTGTTTGTTGTGTTCGCAGGTTTGCGGTCAGCAGGTTGCGGTCTCCTTCCTTGGTGATTCCCAGCGGCTTGAATAAACAGTTCGGCAGCGACTTGTCTGCGAATTGGTTTATGTTCGTTCTTGTGGTGTTCGCAGTGAGCTCAGCGATCAGGCGACCTTCAGTGGTTAGGCGATCTGAGTTGCGGTCTGGCGACAGCTTCAGTTCTTCGTTCAATAAAGCTCCAGATCGTGCGGTCTGAGGTGGCGGTCTTGTAGTGCAGGCGGTCTGTCTGTTTTCTGTTCGCGCGGTCTCAGGTCAAGCCGGGCGATCTCTGGAGTCGAGAGGTCTGTGCGGTCTCAGCTTGTCTAGCCGCCAGATTTGTTTTGGTGTGTTTTGTTCTTCTCTCCTCCGTGATTATTATGAATCATGTCTCGCCATGTATACCTCGCACTGTAAATGAAGTTTGTGATTCAATAAAGTTTCTTGTGTTGCTGTGTGGCATTGTGGTTGTTTGGCAATAACTCAGTTGATGCAACTCCTGCTTACTCCTAAATGATTCAAATCAAAAAAATTTAACATGGTATCAGAGGGAGGTTGTTGGAGTGGATAAGCAGTGATCAACTTGAGTTGCCATCGTCTTTGTGAATAAGAGACCACATAGATTGCCATGGAAGGTGGATACGCAAGAGGGCTTGGTATTGAACTCCTAACATCAACTAACTACAAGAAATGGAGGTCGTGCATAGAGAGTTACTTACTTGGCGAGGATCTATGGGAGATAGTTGGAGGAGAAGACACACAAGAAGTGTTTCTAGCAGGAGATAATATGGCAGAGGTGAGACTTTGGAGGAGGACTAATGCTAAGGCAGAGTTCACACTCAAGAGGGCTATCTCACCAAAGCTGTTTGATCACATCATTGGATGTAAATCTGCTACTGAGATTTGGACGTCTTTGGACGGGCTGTTTAATAAGAAGAATGTAGCTCGGCTACAGTTTCTTGAAAATGAGTTGGCGAAGGCCTCTCAAGGTGATCTTTCTATTTCTACCTTCTTTCTCAAGATGAAGAACCTCACAGTAGAGATTTCTGCATTGGACCCTGATGAGCCCATCTCGGAGGAAAAACTAAAGAGGCATATCATCCGTGGGTTGCGGAAGGAGTATCTTGCCTTTGTGACTTCAATTCAGGGTTGGGCAAATCAACCATCTCTGTTGGAGCTAGAGAACTTACTTGCTTCGCAGGAAAGTTTGGCAAGACAGATAGCGGGGACTTCTATCTCTGGGGAGATAGTGATGTGTTGTTCTCTGGAAGAAGAAGAAGAAGCCAAGTCAGGATGGACCCTCTACTTCAGGTCAGCAAGATAGAGGTTATGCTTCTAAGTCTGATGGGAAGAAGAAGGGAGAGGGACCAAGGTGCTTCAGGTGTAATAAGACCGGCCACTTCAAGAAGGATTGCCAGGTTAATCTTCAGTCGGGACATGTAGCGGAGAAGGAGAAGCCAAAGTCTGATGAAGCAGGATGGGGAAGAGCCTTTGCAGCTAATATGACGGCGATGCCCATTAAGGCCTTGGCTGCCATCAACTTCGAAGAGGATTGGATTGTTGATTCAGGGTGTGGACATCACCTCACCGGGGATGAATCAAAATTCTCTTCTTTGGCACCTTACTCAGGTAACGATGCTATCATTACGGCTGATAACTTGGTTAATGTAGTAGAACAAGAAGGTGTTGTCTCCCTGAGCAGTGATAAGGGTCCACTTACATTGAGGAGTGTTTATCACGTGCCTGGTATGAAGAAGAATCTCTTCTCTGTGACCAATGCGGTCGATGCCGGTTATCACGTTCTGTTTGGCCCAACAGAAGTGAAGTTTCTTAAAACTCAACCGAAGATAAAGGGAGATGTTATCCATGTTGGAAAGCGGGTTAAGGACTTGTTCATTTTATCGACAAGTACCTATGTTGATAAGATGAAGACCAACGATAGCACGGCTATCTGGCATGAAAGGTTGGGGCATGTTGGCATGGACAAATTGAAGGCTATGGCGGTAAGGGGCCTTGTCAAGGGCTTGCCTAGCTTGTCCTCTTATGGAGACGGTCATGTTTGTGCGGGATGTCAGTTTGGTAAGTCTCATCGACTTCCATTTGATAAATCGCAAACAAGATGCAAAACGTCGTTGGAGTGTATTCACGGTGATTTGATGGGACCGACTGCCACCCCAATCCTTGGAGGAAACAGATATATGTTGGTGTTGATTGACGATTACACCAGATATGTCTGGGTGTATTTTTTGAAAGAGAAGTCGGAAGCCTTTGCGAAGTTCGTGGAGTTCAAGGAGCTGGTAGAAGGTCGGTTAGGCCTGCGGGTAAAAAAATTGAGAACTGACAATGGTGGGGAGTTCACCTCTGGTGAGTTCTCAAGTTTTTGCAGGAAACACGGCGTTCGGAGAGAGCTCACTTGTGCCCATACTCCATAGCAAAATGGCATTGCGGAGATGAAGATCTGTCATCTGACGGAAACCTGCAAATGCTGGCTTCATGCCAAGAGTATCCCAAAGTCCTTTTGGGCGGAGGGAATGTCTTGTGCAGCTTATGTAATCAACAAGATGCCTCTAAGTCCAATCAACATGAAGACCCCTCACAAACTGATGTTCAAGGAGAAGCCGAGTGTTGTATACTTTCGGGTGTTCGGGTCAACCTGTTATGTGCATATTCCTGATGCTCTTCGGACAAAGCTAGAAGTGAAAGCAAGGAAGCTAGTCTTTGTTGGGTATGATGAGCGGAAGAAAGGATGGAGATGCATGGATCCTGAGACACGGAGATCAGTGGTATCTCGAGATGTGGTGTTCGATGAGGTGACTTCCTACAAGGGGAGTTCAGGAGTTGAACTACCGGAGAGCAGGGTTGATGAAGCAGGGAAAGCTGCGGGAAGTCTTCAAGTGGAGTTGCATGTTTCACCAGGAGCTCCAGCTGTGTCAAGCTCTGAGATGGAGGCTTCAGGTTCTGGAAGCAGGGGGAGCGATGCTCCAAGTTCGTCTGGAAGAGGAGCTTGCACAGAAGAAGCAGCTGAGGAGGTGGTTAGTCAAGAGCAACCTCTTAGGAGGTCAAAGAGGACTATCAAGCCACCAGATCGATACACAGGAGGAAACAAGGTGAGCTTCGTCTCATGTTTCTTTGATGGTCCCTTGGATGAGAGGGAGCCGTCGAGCTTTGAGAAAGACAAAGGTGTGAAGCAGTGGGATATTGCTATGCAAGAGGAGATGGATGCTCTCAAGAAGAATGAGACTTGGTCTCTAGTGCCCAGGCCCAAGGGCATTACCCCTGTGACATGCAAATGGGTTTATAAGCTCAAGAAGAAAGCTGACGGCATGATCGAGCGATACAAGGCTCGCCTTGTAGCTCGCGGGTTCTCACAGCAGTATGGTGAAGATTATGATGAGACGTTTAGTCTAGTGGCAAAGATGACTTCGGTCCGATTTGTTATTGCTTTGGCGGCATCTTATGGATGGGAGATTTGGCAGCTCGACGTGAATAATGCTTTTCTATACGGAGAGATTGACAAGGATATCTTCATGATCCAACCGCCGGGTTTCATCTCGGAGGATCGTCCGGACTACGTCTGCAAACTGAAGAAGGCCCTATATGGGTTGAAGCAAGCGCCTCGGGCGTGGTATGGGAATATCGCGGAGTATCTTCTATTCTGCGGGTTCTTTGCTTCAGACTCTGATTCTAGCTTGTTCGTCAAGAAGGAGGGGGTGCTTCGGGTTATTGTTCTGCTGTATGTGGATGACATGATTGTCACCGGGAACTCGAAGGAGGCGGTAGCAAGGCTGAGAGCTGAGCTTGCTATCAGGTTCGAGATGAAGGATCTGGGTGAGCTTCACCATTTCCTTGGACTCGAGGTTCAGAGGTGGGAGAGCGGAGTGCTCATTTCTCAAGCTGGATATGCGGAGCGGATCGTTCAACGATTCGGCATGGAAGAAGGGAAGAGCAGCTCTATACCTCTGGAACAGCATCATAAACTTCGGAAGGATGAGGGAAGAGTTTTATCTGATCCGTTGGTGTTCCGAGCTCTAGTTGGGAGCTTGATCTACTTGAGCATCACGAGGCCTGATATTGCTTATGCAGTTGGCAAAGTGAGTCGGTACATGGCGGAGCCACGGAAGCCTCATCTTCTGGCGGCAAAAGGAATTCTGAAATATGTGAAGTCGACCTCTGATTTGGGTCTCCTATTTAGGAGAGGGTCAATTTTGGATATGCATGGATACATGGATGTTGACTACGGGGGAGACGTAGATGATCGGAGATCAATGTCTGGTTATGTCTTTATGACGGGCCCCACAGCTATTTCTTGGTGCAGCAAAAAGAAGGACTCGGTGTCCGTATCTACCACAGAAGCGGAATACAAGGCTTCGGCCTTGGCAGCACAGGAAGCCGTTTGGCTCAAAAGGTTGGTGGAGGACGTTCATGAGGAGGTTCGAGGTCCCACTATGCTACGCGGGGACAATGAGAGTGCTCTCAAGCTGGTTAATAATCCAGTCTGTCATGCGAGGACCAAGCATATTGAGATTGAGCACCATTTCATTAGTGAAAAGATGTTGGGAGGATCTCTTATGGTCGAGCATGTTTGGAGTGCGGACAATGTTGCAGATATCTTCACAAAGCCGCTGGCGAAGGGACCGTTTACTCGGTTGCGGAATTTACTCAGGCTAGTTTCTACTTCCCACTTCAAGGGGGAGTGTTGAAATTATTGAAGAGAAGTGGAGGTGACCGGGCGGTCTGATTTTGGGTGACCGCAGAGACCGCGCGGTCTGTGTTAGTGACCTGCCGGTCTGTTCTGGCGGTCTGCTGGTTGGCCGGTCTGTTCTTGATTGTTGCGGTCTGTTCCCGAGTTGTTCTGTTTGGTTGGCCTGTCTTCTTTGTTGGAAGACCGGGCGGTCTGTTCTTATGTAACCGCCTGACCGGGCGGCTTGTGTTGGCGATCTGGCGACTTGTCTGAAGTCGGACAGATGGTTCTTGGTTTGCTCCTGGTGGTCTAAGGGAGGAGTACACTTGTGTCCGCGCGGCTTGTGTGCGGTCTCATGTTCGCGCGACTTGTGCGCGATCGGTCTGCTGATCTGCGGTCTTGGTCGGAAGGTTGTCCAAGTGGTGTGATCGCGCGGTCTGCTTTGTGAGACCACTGGCGATCTGAAAGGTGGTGATTGTATCTCTCCTGTGCGGTGACAACATCTGTCTACCCGCCTATAAATAGGGGTGCATGGCCCATCATACAAAACGAGAAATGTAAGAACTGAGCCTGGGTTAATTTGTGCGGTCTCAACTTTGAGGTCGGGCGGTCTCAGAAGCGAGTTGACTGTTTGTTGTGTTCGCAAGTTTGCGGTCAGCAGGTTGCGGTCTCCTTCCTTGGTGATTCCCAGCAGCTTGAATAAACAGTTCGGCAGTGGCTTGTCTGCAAATTGGTTTATGTTCGTTCTTGTGTTGTTCGCAGCGAGCACAGCGATCAGGCGACCTTCAGCGGTTAGGCTATCTGAGTTGCGGTCTGGTGATAGCTTCAGTTCTTTGTTCAATAAAGCTCCAGTTCGTGCGGTCTGAGGTGGCGGTCTTGCAGTGCAGGCGGTCTGTCTGTTTTCTGTTCGCGCAGTCTCAGGTCAAGCCGGGCGATCTCTGGAGTTGAGCGGTCTGTGCGGTCTCAGCTTGTCTAGCCGCCAGATTTGTTTTGGTGTGTTTTGTTCTTCTCTCCTCCGTGATTCTTATGAATCATGTCTCGCCATGTATACCTCACACTGTAAATGAAGTTTGTGATTCAATAAAGTTTCTTGTGTTGTTGTGTGGCATTGTGGTTATTTGGCTATAACTCAGTTGATGCAACTCCTGCTTACTCCTAAACGATTCAAATCAAAAAAATTAACACTACAACCGGGTGATGGTCTTTCAACTAATTTCCAAACATTATGTCGCTCAAATTGTTCTAACTCTTCATTCATAGCCAAAAACCAAAATTCATCATTCAAAGCGGTAGAAACGGTTTTTGGTTCAATTTCGGAAACAAAACAAATATTTGAAAACGATTCATGAAGTGAAGAGCGAGTTCTTTCCCCGATGGATGGTTCATCAATTATTAATTCCCTTGGATGATCCTTTGTGAATTTTAAGGCACTTGGAGGTACATATTCATCTTCCTTGGCCTCCTCTTTTTCTTCTTTGGAAGGTTCTTTGTCACCATGCTCCAAAGGTGGTAATAGATCATCCTCGTTGCCTGCGGAAAATTTTTGTACACAAGGAACAAACTCATCAAATTTTACATTTATTGACTCTTCAACTCTACTAGTTCTTTTATTAAAAATTCTATAAGCTTTACTAGTTGAAGAGTACCCAAGAAAAGTTCCTTCATCACATTTTTCATCAAACTTTCCCAAGCTATCTTTTATATTCAAAATAAAACATTTACAACCAAAAACTTTAAAATATGATACATTATGCTTCTTTTGAAAATAGAGTTCATATGGTGTGAGATTAAGAGATGGGTGAAGCATGACTCTATTCAAAACATAACACGATGTACTTAAGGCTTCGGCCCAAAAGGACTTAGGTAATTTATATTCACATAACATAGTGAGTGCTAGTTCTTGAAGTGTCCTATTCTTTCTTTCTACAACACCATTTTGTTGTGGTGTGCGTGGTGCAGAGAACTCATGTTTAATGCCTAACATATCACAAAAGGATGTAAATTTTTCATTTTCAAATTTTCCTCCATGATCCGAGCGGATGCATTTAATTTTTAAATCACTTTCATTTTGAATACGAGTACATAATTTTGCAAATTCACAAAACGCATCGGATTTGGAAGAGAGAAAAAATGTCCAACAATATCTTGAAAAATCTTCTATTAAGACATATGTATATAATCTACCACCAAGACTTGGAGTACTAACGGGACCAAAAAGATCCATATGAATTATTTGCAAGGGTCTTGTAGTAGAAATGAAATTTTTACTTTTGAAAGAGGATCTAGAAAATTTACCTTTTTGGCATGGTGAACAAAGTGAAGGTAAAGTTCCATTTAACCTAGGCAATCCTCTAATTAAATTACTTTTGGCAAGTTTTACAATGAGCTTTGTGCTAGCATGCCCTAGTCTTCTATGCCAAAGTTCCAACTCATTGTTTTTAGTGATAAAACATTTTATAGATGATTTAGAAAGATCATGAAAAGAAACTATATAAACATTATGTATTCTTGGTGCAGTTAGTAAAATATCTTTTGTAGTAGGATTAGATATTTTGCATAAGTTAGTGGAAGATTCAAATAACACATCTAATCCTTTATCACATAATTGGCTAATAGAAATTAAATTGTGTTTTAATCCTTTCACATAAAGAACATTAGATATAGTAAAGGATTTTTTACCAACTGTACCAATTCCCATGATCCTTCCTTTTCCATTGTCACCAAACGTCACGATCCATCCCTTCTTCTTTTCTAGGGAACTTAGCTTTATTGCCCGTCATGTGCTTGGAGCATCCTGAATCCAAGTACCACACGTCTTCATTGTCCTTAGCCTGCCTGCACATCTAGAAAGAAGATGAGAGTAAAGATCCGGATACCCAAGTGGTACCACCCATAGAATAAGTGGAAGCCTTAGGTACCCAGATTTGTTTTAAAGTATTTTGTTTTATTTTCCTGCAAGAACTAGATGTGTGACCTAACCTATAACAGTTTGCACACGAAATAAAGGGGGTTGAGACCCTTTTCTGGAAAATTTTCTTGCTGGAACAAATTGGATTTACAGAAGAAAAATCTTTTGAAAAAGAAAACTCAGGTTTCTGGTATGAGGTGCTAGCGCCGGCGTTAGTGGCTAGCGCCGCGCGGTAGCCCTCACTTCGATATCCGAGCCCAAATTTTCCAGAACCATGGCACTGGTTCCCTAAAATCATTTCCAGTGATTTTTGGCCAATTCCAAATTTTTTAATGGCCATGGTGAGATCATGAACTTGTGCTTTAAGTGAAGAATTTTCTTTCACAAGCATGACACACCTATTTTCAAAACCTTATTTGTTATTTTTTATTTGAAAAAGAGAGGCTTCTAATTTCCTTTCTAATTCCCCCTTCTCTTTTGTAAGAGTGTTGACATGAGAGAGGGCTTTAGAAAGTGACTCTTCAATATCTTTTGCCAATTTAGTGGAGTGATCACACTCTTGGCAAGAAACCTTTCTCTTTTCTAAAACAATTACCTTTTTGGAAAGCTTTTGATTTTCTTTAATAAGAGATTCATTTTCACAATTCAATAAAATACTATCTTTCATATTTTTATCAAAAGCTTTGCAAGTTTCAAGGAATTCATTATAGAGTTCATCATAAGTGGGAGGAGTTACCTCAGTGTCATTAAGAACACTCGTGTCGTCGCCGTCGTTTCCATGTCCCATGAGGCACATGTTTGCTTCCTCATCTTCGCTTGATGAAGACTCGCTTGATTCTTCGGAGGAGGAGGAGGAGTCATCCCATGTTCTAGCTTTTAGCACCTTCTTCTTCTCCTTCCCTTTGTGCCGCTTTTCCTTCTTCTCCTTCAAGAACTTTGGGCACTGGCTCCGAATGTGTCCGGTCTTCCTACAATGAAAGCACTCCGGTGGAGGTCTTTCTTCTTCATCGTCGCTCTCATTTTCCTTCTCTGAGGATGACTTTTTCCATCTTGCATCCTTTTGGATAAATTTCGGGAAAGTGTTTCTCCTTTCCGGATTTCGCATGAACTTTCGGAAGTTCTTCACCAAAAGGCTTTCTTCATCTTCATCATCATCCTCTTGGCACTCCTTCTTTGATGTTAATGCCAACGCTTTCTTCTTTGGCTCCTTGTTGTATTCATCATGTTGGATTTTGAGTTCTACCTCATGGGTTTTGAGATTCCCAATGAGGCTCTCAACTTGGAGCGTCCTTAGATTATGCGATTCTGAAATGGCCGTCACCTTCGGGTTGAATTTTGGTGGAAGGGAATGAAGAATCTTTCGGACCAAGTCGCCGTTGGAGATGGTCTTTCCAAGTGCTTTGGAGTCATTGACGATCTTGGTGAAGCGCGTGTACATGCCATCAACATCTTCACTTTCATCCATCCGGAATTTTTCATATTCCGACTCAAGTTGGAAAAGCTTTGAATCTTTAACCTGCGATGTACCTTCATGAGTAACTTCCAAATGATTCCAAATTTCATATGCAGTAGTACATGTAGAAATTCTATTAAATTCATTTATATCTAACGCACAAAATAAAGCATTCATAGTCTTGGCGTTATTTTTGCATTTTAGCTTATCCCTATCATCCCATTTATCTTTTGGTTTATCCAAAGTTATCTCTCCAACTACAAATGTAGGAGGAGAGTATTCCTCTTCTACCATATTCCATACCTCAATATCTAGGATCATAAGAAAATATCTCATCCTATTTTTCCAGTAATTATAATCTGACCCGGTAAAGAGTGGAGGTCTACTAATTCCCTAACCCTCTGAAAAAGCGAGATCATAAGACGTCATTATTCCTGGCTTTTAAACCGTTTGGAATAACCTGCGCTCTGATACCACTTGTTGGATCTTACGACGCCCTTAGAGGGGGGTGAATAAGGGAATAAAAATTCTTTATAATAATGATATGAAAATTACTAAATTGTTTTGTAATATGAGAAAGGCAAAATAATAATTTAGCTAATTTGTGAGAATATCATAATTTTCAAGTTTAGAAATAAGTACTAAATTGTTTTATGATTAAGAGATTGAAATAAACAATTTAGATAAAGTAATTTGAATTGAAAACTTTGTAACCAATATTTTAGAGATAACGTCAAAGAAGAGAAATCAAGTAAACACAAATAGAGACATGATTTTATTTATACAAAAAAGGTGTTTACATAAATTTGATTTCAATATAGCTAGAAATCGGAGGCGTACAAAAGTAAATATCTTTTCCTTTTCTATACCGACTTGTATCCCCACAAACCGGTTGGCTTTAGACTATCCTTCCCCGGATATGGCCTCAAGCCGCTCTAGCCAATCCTTCCCCGGATATGGCCTCGAGTCCCCCTAGATCTAATCACCTAGAACTAGTCGCCAACACAAGGCGAATTTCCCCCTAAGTCCTACCCAGACCTAGTCGCCAACACAAGGCGAATTAACTAAACGGTTACAAAGAAAGTATGGAATGAAAAATAAAGATAACAATAATAAAAACTCCATATATGAGATTTCTGAAGATGAGGATGAAGGATCATTGTAGTATGAGTGAGGTCGAAGCGATCGTCCTTCGGATGTAGCGTGACGTAGTCCTCCTCCAGAATTCTCCTTAAGCTTTTAGTGGGAGATCCATCTTCAGCAGCATAACAGCAGTAGAATTGTGGCACTTGCAACCTCTCTGGGATAGATTTTCCAAAACGAGAAGCAAAGCTCCAATATATAGAACTTCTCGCTAGCGCCTGCGGTATCTCCTAGCGCCTGCGGTAGCGTTCGTGTGGAGCGGTTGCGAAACCGTCGGCGGCGTGGCGCTGTGCACGAACTTGAGATAGCGCCTGGCGGTAGCGCTAGCGCTGGCGGTAGCGGTTGTGAAACCGTTGGCGGCGTGGCAGAACAAACTTTCGTCGAACGGAATTCGTCGAACGGAATTTTCGTCGAGCGGAGCTTCAAGTTCGTCGAACGAAATTCGTCGAACGAAAATTTTTGTCGAACGGAGCCTCATGTTCATCGAACAAAAATTTTCATCGAACGGAGTTTTCGTCGAACGGAACTTGAGCTAGCGCCTGGCGGTAGCTCTAACGCTGGCGGTAGTGCATTCTTCCAGATTTTTGAATTCAACTGCTTTCTACCTGTGGAGTATTGCACCTATAGTTCCTGCACACTATAGCTTTACCCTGATCCACCACTTCTGTTGCTTCTTCTGGACTAGCTTTACTTCCAGGCACACTTGGAGCATCGCTCCCCCTTCTTCCAGAATCAGAAGCACTTGTCCCAGAGCTAGAAACAACGGGAGCACCTGGTGATACCGGCAACTCCATCAGAAGTTCTTTAGCAACTTCTCCTTGCCCTCCATCTTATAAGATCCCCCCTCCTCCTTACCGGAAAGTTCCCAGACCTTATGCCCAGAACTGCCATCTTACGGTGACACTAACTCACAGGTTAGCTGTTACCGCTTAACGCCGATCCTTCCAGCTAATTTGATCAAATCACATGTCAATTTTTCAAGAAAGAATAAATATAAATACAACAAGTCCACAACCACAGCACACACACACACACACACACACACACACACATATATATATATATATATAAGTTAATAGTCCACAATGAGAAGAAACAAAAGAGTGCAAGGGCTTAAGCCCGATACAGATCCAAAAGGAAAGTAATAATGAAAGGCACTCTCTCACTCTACACTATGCGGAAGCAACACAAAATACTCTCCAACCTGTCACGTCCCGCCTGACATACTGCGGCTCTTGCTCCTCGATCTCCTGGTGTTACAGCCACATCCGACCGTTAGTCAAAAAGACTAAGTTATTTTGTCCTCGCCTCCCCCCACGACTCCTAGGTACCAAGCGGGAGGATGAAGCAAAGGACAACAAGGGGTAATAGAAAGTGCGGGTGACATGGATTATACTAACAGTATAATGAATAAGCGAGTAGTGTGTATAACAGTAATAGGTAATATACGAGCAGTAAATATGACAACAGTAGGTAATAAACGAGCAGTAAGTAAGTAAATGTAGCGCAAGTAAAGTAATAAGAAAACTACCACACTATCATCTAAAGTACCTTAACTTATATGAATGTCCATATAACTTATAAGTTAAGATTTCCGGAACTATTACTTATCATATAAAAGAGCTCACACTAATTTATATGATAAGGGTCTGCAAATGCATATGTCTATAAGATGTATGAATGTTATGTCATGTTATGTTATGTTCATACAGTGCAACTCACTCACACGTCTCTGTGCGCACAGACCTTTAGTTCCCATTTTTTGAAGGTAGCAAGCCTTTCAGGTACTTCCGTCGTGGCAACGGAATCAGTGGATCGGGCACTCCACTTCTAGGTGGTATACACACTACCAGAGCAAACCTTACGTATGATGTTGTGCACGTCCTAGGTGCACTTCCGTGAGCTTTTGCGTACTCTTGCTAGAATCCCGTCAGTCTTCTATAATCAGTGGTGAGTTACTAGGGATTGTCTACCAGACCGCAGTAAAGAAACCTACTGGCCCTCTAACTCACCACACCCTGCCAAGTCAATGTACTGCCATTGGTGTGACAAATGGCCCGTACCGAAGACCCGCCACTAGTTTATACACATGCAAGGTTTATCACACTACCTGAGCCTTCAACTCGCAAGAACAACTACTATTGAACCATTCCTTCCTCTGTAATAGGATGAGGTTTACTTTCCTTATTTAAGGTTGCTCTTGTTTGTTACTTAGGCGATCATAGCGATTTAAGATGAATTCTGAACTTCCCGAGGTCTACCTGATGAAGGGCTCGCAATGGTACTAGAAGGTATTTTGAGGTGACATCCCAGACCTTCCTTTCTCAGAATATTTACTTTTATTGGTAACTACCCATTGTTAGAGTTATCCTCATGGTTGCTCTAAATTACTTAAGAATGGCTTAGAACTCTCTTGGATAACTTGACGACCTATTTACGGTGCGTGGTGCAAACCCTTAGATATTCATCTATAGATCCAACTCTAACCTTGAAATGCATCGTGATCATATTATCATTCTAAATTTCATTATAAGTGTCTAAGGTAGAAAACTCCCAAAATGCTTCAATTCTTCATCGAGACGTACTTCTAGTTTACTATTCTCTATAGGGCAATAGTCCTCCAATAAGACTACAACCTATAGGGTATGATGTTATGTATGCCCTAATCTTATGTTCCAAATTTTATACCATTTCTACATGTTCTGGCTAGTAGAAACACTATTCGCAGACCAACTCAACATTGAACTAGGTTGATCTCTATGATATGAATTTCACTATATGTTGAAACCAGGACTTGGCTTCTTTGTGGAGCTCGGGCCTTCAACAGAGTTGAGGGGCAGCTGGCACTTACTAATTCCTTGGAAGGAACCGACCGGAGACTCGGAACTAAGCACAGACCCTTGGTCGCAGCGAGGAGGTCCCACCACACACCCGGAAGATCTTTGAGCGCTTGCCCTCCCAAGCCAAAGCTGAGACTGGGCACCTTGGAGAGCCCGATGTCCAGGCCAAGATCACCTAGGGAGGAAGAAGCTCAGAATACTGAGATTGCCCTCTTCTCCAAAGGTGCCCTTCAAGGTCTATTTATAGTTTCTCCGTTCCGGTCTGCTAATAGCGGGATTCCGCTTTACTCTTTTGTTATACGCAGCCCAAAATGGTCTGCCAACATCCAAACTCCGCTGTGTGGAGTGGCTAACTGCAGGCCACCTGGGGTATTTAGGTAAAATGATCATGAATCCAGGACTGGGCGAGCCACCCACAAGAGTCTCTCTCGCGAACTAAGTGGCTCAGCTCGCTCGCCTCCAAGCAAGTAACCGACGAGGCCTCTGGCCCGCACGCCCTCCCGCGAGCGACTGGCGAGAGCTCGGCTCGCCTGGCACTTTGGCTCGCTAGCCTTCCTACTCTAACCACCTGATGGTTCCTTCGCTTCTACTCACCCTCTGGCGGACACTGGGGTTGTACACAATCCCCGCTCTTCGTGAGGCTATCTTAGGGTCGCAAAGAAACATCCAACCCCTGGTGTTCGCCGATCCTTTGGTGACGTGGTGAGAATATTTTTGTGGGTCTCATACCCACTGCTATAAATACCCTTCCTTCCGGCCGGTGCATGATCTTTTTCTTCCCTCCCACTCCTTTCCCCACTCGCCACTATTCCTTGCAAGATGTCCAAGAAGGAGGAGATACTTGCTCGCCTCAGGGCCTTGCAGACCGTCCAGAAGTCTATAGCTGCCGAGCTCGCCCCTTGGATCTCTCCACAACCTGCCCCGCCCCTGCCTTATGTTAAGAAGGCTAAGACCATCCGACGATCGTCAGGGGAGGATGAGTCATCTCCGTTGTCTCTCTATCCCTGCCACGAGCTCGCCTCGCAGGTTCTGCTTAAAAAGGATTTGAATTTCCCAATAGTATTTGCTTAACTCTATTTCCTTGCTCGCAGGACCCTCCCGCGAAGAAGGATTTCATCAGGCCATCCCTAACGGGGTCTCGCCCCCCATCCCCTGGGAGGATTGATCCCCCCTGGATGTGAGGACCACTAACCTGCGAGCCTCACCCTCGCGTCATGGTAAGCCGTTTATCTTGTCCTCTCTAGCTCTTCCTTGCTCGCTGATCCGTAACCTCTTCTTCACAGGGTCTCCTTCCTCGACTCCGGAGGGGCGAGTCCCTACTCCAGTGGGCTCGCCGACTCCGTCGAAAACGAATATCATTACCCCGGGTTCGACACTCTGGGCCAACGGAGCCCAGGCGGCTCGCTGCTTGCCGAGCCCCAGTTTGCAGACGAGACGACGCACTGCCCTGGCTTGGGGAAATCCCTTACCCTAGCCTTTGCTGAAGCATTCCAAGGCCAACCAAGTTCTTCTCGTCCGCGACCCCATGCCGCTCTTATCTCGCCAGGCTAAACCATTTCTGCACGCTGCTTCTTTTACTGCCTCTTATGCTGATTCCTCCCTCGCAGGTGTTCCTCCGACCCCGCCTACCGAGTCCGAGCATGGAGAGGTGGAGATGTCCCCCCTACCCTCGCCGAGTCAGGTCGCAGATTTCTTGGGGGATCCCCGCGATCCGGATCAGATGAAAAGGCGAGTCGCCGATATATTCCAGAAGCACACCTCCATGCTACGAGAGCTATATGATCGGAATCAGATGGACCGGATCACGTATGAAGAAAGGTTTGCTGTGATGGAGGATGCGAACTTGCGTGTCCTGCCGAGGTACAGCAGGTTGCTCACGGCAAGGTCACCTCACCTGGGGTGGACCTTGCGCGAATCGAGGACTACATGCGGCTGGTGCAGCGCGAAGTCCAGTCGGTCCGTGAGTACCACTATCCGAGAATTCCGTCGCGCTCTGGTGTGCAAGGTCGCGGCCGCTGGAAATGGCATAATTACGGAATAGTTATACATTATTGTTATTTGTTTCTTTCACTCGCCACTATTTCCCCCCCCCCCCCCCCCCCGCCTCTGGGGTGATGCTGAACAATTAAGAACATTGTAATAAGGACATTCTCGCTCGCTCGCGGGCTTTCTTTCTTGCTTCGTATGTTTTGTATCGCTATGCTAATAATGCTCGCGCCATGTTTGTTTTTGCTTAAAATATGTCTGGCTCGCGAGACATCGCCTCGCCCTCGCGGCCTTTTCTTCTCCTTTCTGCAGTTCCGGCTCGCCGGCGGCGAGCCAGCGGATTTCTCCAGGACTTCAACCCGCCTGGATTGGATAAGACCCCAGGGTGCCGAAAAATCACCACGCGACTCCGCTATCTGTACCCCCCGACGCTTCGTATTCCTTCCCGCCCTTTTCATTTCTATAAATAGTCGTCATCTTTTACTTTCTAACTACTGCATTAACTGTTCTCTAGCTTCTCTTCTCTCTTCTCGGCATTCTCGCTAACTCCAGCTCGCACTCGCTCCTTTCCCGTCTCGCAAGTACTACCACCATGGTTGTCGAGGGGGAATTAAAAGGGCGAGCCAGGCGTCGGGGCTTTTCGCGACCACACATTCTTCTCTACTTCGCTCACTGGTGACGAGATCCTCGCCACAGTGGACAAGTACATCCCTTCGGGGTATGTAGATCGCCGCCCGCCGAACACTGCCACCCTCAATGATCTGTCCACCGACGAGCTCGCCATCCCCATTGCTCATTTCGAGAATGGGTTGCGACTCCCACTCTGGCCAGAAGTACGCCAGGTAATTTGCTCGACCCTCACAGTTCTTGCTCGCCTCACAGGGAGCATGCTAACCTTACCTCAGTGAACTCTTCAGGTACTCAAGTACTACGGCATCCTATTGAGCCAGCTAACGCCGAATGTGATCGTCGTGGCGGTCGTGTTCCCCTGCTACCTGCGGGAGGAGAAGATCGAGTTCAGCATGCTCATCTTCTGCAAAGTCTTCTCCTTCCGCACGTACAAGGATGGGATGACTCACTTTGCGAGCCAGCATGTCACCGTCGGCCAGATGGTGAACAAAGACCATTACTGGCACCAAAAATTCATCCTGGTGAAAGGACCGTTCGGCAACATCCCCTTCTCCCCCCTCCAACGGGACGATGCGACCTACCGCCCTCCCGCCTCGCTCGGTGGAGACGATGCGAGGCTCTACCAGTACCTGGATGGGAAGAACTTTGAAGTCGTCTACCTCCGACAAAGGGTGGACTCGCTGATGCCAGTCCCATAAGGGGAAGGTTCGGCTCGCACTCGCAAACTCTCATGCCCTTTTTCATTCTAATCACTAACTCCTTCATTGCCTTTGCAGGTGAGCGGGATCTCCCCGTCCATCCCCCATATATGAGGAGCGCAGTCCTCTCCTCCAGCTCCCTTGCCATCGCAGCCGCCAAAGCGTGTCGAGAACCTCTCGGCACGACTTCTGGCAAGAAGCGTCCGCCTCCTGCGAGTCAGCTCGCCGCGAAGCCCCCCGCCATGAAAAAGAAAAATGACGCCCCTTCCACATCCAAGGCGAAAGAGGTCGTGGACCTCAGCGAGGCAGAGATTCCGCTCACCCCCTCTGCGAGCCAAAAAGCTGCCCAAGAGGGCGGCAAGCTGAAGGACGCTCCTGGCGGGCCGAAGCCTATCAGCCTCAAAAACTTTGGCCTGAGCGCCAAACTCCCAGACGCCCTCGGTGAGCCGGTGCTTGCATGGGATCTTGATGTAAACAGGATCTCTTTCTCGTTGCTCCTCCCCTCCTGGGTTGAGAGTGATAATGTGGGAGGCGAGGCATTCTCCCTCTCCTTCGGGCTTTATGGCCGCGAGGACGCCGCCAATTTCGGCGCCCTGCGGTCTCGTCTGCTCGTCAACGAATCCATGCGAACTCATTTCCGGTCCTTGGAGCTGTCCCACATGACGTCTCGACGGTACCTCACTGCGGAAAGGGATTCCAAAGAGCTCCAGCGCGAGCTCAAGGCGGCTACCGACGAGGTCGCGAGCCTCAAAGGGAGAGAGGCCATCTCGGAGGATCTCCTCGCCAGCCTTCAGGGTGGAATGGTGAGTTCTCCACTCAACTCCATTCTCGCTTGCTGTAGATATTTCGTTTATCTTATGTTTTTCTTCTTCGGGATGCCGAGACCGCGAGCCAGCTGCTCTCGCGGAATGCAGACCTGGAAATAGAGGTCGCGTTCCTCAAAGGTCACATCTGCGAGCTGACCAGGTCCGCGTTCCCTCCATCCCCTCCGCGAGCTGGCGCTCGCATGGTATCTTGAGGCGAACAAGAGGCGACCCGCAAGAATTCCATGGGAGTAGCCACCCTTGTCTTCGAGACCCTTAAGGGAGCGGGTCTGCTTTCCCCGGATGCCCTGGAGCTCGGCATCGAGGATGTCGTCCCGGACCTATTCGCGTCGATCCCGGAGCCCGACGATCGCGGGAGCGAGGAAGAGCCGTCCAGCGATCCGCATTAGCTTTTTCAATTTCCTATGTAAAAATTTCTGTTTTCAGTCGACGAGTTCGTTGTTATTTTGTAACACTTTTGAGAAAAGAAAACATGAAACATTTTTCTATCTTGCGATTGTCTTTCTATCTTGCTCGCACAACTACGCCTTTCTATGCTCGCGTGAATACGTTTGTAATATGCTTGTGCTCTTACTTTTATCCGCGCTCGCACCTTCAACGCTATTATTTATGCTTGTGTTCGCACCCTTCTTACCGGGCGAATGTAGCAAGGTTTGCCATTTCATAGCTCCTCCCGCTTAGGAGTTTCGTTAGATGGACCATCTGTTTTCTCTTGCGCCAAGAATGGTCTGCTTCGCACCTCTGGCTCGCCCAGCGGGGTCCCTTGCAAGCGGGATCGACATTACCCTGCCTCGCTCGCCTGCACACTATGTGCGACCAGCCTTGCTCGTTATCCGCCGCGCCGGCGGACCCTCCCAACTCGCTAGTTTTAGGCATTGCATATGAATTTTCCAGGCACCTCTTGCGAGCTAGGACCCGGCCCGACGAGTCGTGCGGACACCGCATCTAACCGTCTAGCGTTTACCCTTGGACTTGGTGTCTTACGTCAATGGCGATTTCATATTTCTTGTGAGCGAGCCCTAGGGCTCGCCCTATCAAGGACTTGAGAGGTTTGGCTAACCGAACTCCTTAACATGAATGGCTTACTTGCCAGTCTCTCCAGAAATCAACCTGACCCACCGTCTATGAGAGCCCGGCAGCGGAATCGATCTGGGGCACTCCAGCACCAAAACCTTTCCACCTTGCCAGCCTTTCCAGAGATCAACCTAACCCACCGTCTATGAGAGCCCGGCAGCGGAATCGATCTAGGGCACTCCAACACCAAAAACTTTCCACCCTATCAGCCTCTCCAGAGATCAACCTAACCCACCGTCTATGAGAGACCGGCAGCGGAATCGATCTGGGGCACTCCAGCACCAAAACTTTCCACCCTGTCAGCCTCTCCAGAGATCAACATGACCCACCGTCTATGAGAGCCCGACAGCGGAATCGATCTAGGGCACCCCGACACCAAAAACTTTCCACCCTACCAGCCTCTCCATAGATCAACCTGACCCACCGTCTATGAGTGCCCGACAGCGGAATCGATCTGGGGCACTCCATCACCAAAAGCTTTCCACCCTGCCAGCCTCTCCAGAGATCAACCTGACCCACCGTCTATGAGAGCCCGACAGTGGAATCGATCTGGGGCACTTCGGCACCAAAAACTTTCCACCCTGCCAGCCTCTCCAGAGATCAACCTGACCCACCGTCTATGAGATCCCGACAGCGGAATCGATCTAGGGCACTCCGGCACCAAATAATTTCCACTCTGCCAGCCTCTCCAGAGATCAACCTGACTCACCGTCTATGAGAGCCCGACAGCGGAATCGATCTGGGGCACTCCAGCACCAAAAACTTTCCACCCTGCCAGCCTCTCTAGAGATCAACCTGACCCACCGTCTATGAGAGTCAGGCTGCGGAATCGATCTGGGGCACTCCGGCACCAAAATTTTCCACCCTGCCAGCCTCTCCAGAGATCAACCTGACCCATCGTCTATGAGAGCCCGACAGCGGAATCGATCTGGGGCATTTCAGCACCAAAAACTTTCCACCCTGCCAGCCTCTCCTTAGATCAACCTGACCCACCGTCTATGAGATCCCGACAATGGAATCGATCTGGGGCACTCCAGCACCAAAACCTTTCCGCCCTGCCAGCCTCTCCAGAGATCAACCTGACCCACCGTCTATGAGAGCCCGACAGCGGAATCGATCGAGGGTACTCCGGCACCAAAAACTTTCCACCCTGTCAGCCTCTCCAGAGATCAACCTGACCCACCGTCTATGAGAGCCCGGCAGCGGAATCGATCTGGGGCACTCCAGCACCAAAAACTTTCCACCCTGTCAGCCTCTCCAGAGATCAACCTGACCCGCCGTTTATGAGAACCCGGCAGCGGAATCGATCTGGGGCACTCCAACACCAAAAACTTTCCACCCTGCCAGCCTCTCCAGAGATCAACCTGACTCACCGTCTGTTGGAACAATCCTATTTCTGATTTGGGCTAGGATCACTATATGTTGACTAAGGACAAGTTTGACCCTAATGTATAGTTTATGGGTCAAGAGTTTAGGAAGAGTTTTAGTTGTTAGAACTAGAGAATTCATTCAGATTCTGCGTTCGACGAACTCCACACTGCGTTCGACGAACAGCTATCTGCGTTCGATGAATGGCTTGCTTCAAGCTCGTCTCAACGGTCGACGATCCCATCTCAGCGGTTCAGCGCTCGACGCTCCCATCTCAGCGGTCGAAGAATTTGCTCAAGCTCAGCGCTCGACGCTTTTACTCAAGCTCAGCGCTCGACGCTTTTGCCCCAGCTCAGCGGTCGATGATTTTATCCAGGCTCAGCGTTCGACGAATCCTTCCGTTCGACGAACTCAAGTCTGCGTTCGATGAATATTCAGCAGATGTTCAGAACAGTGAATTAAATGTTGAGGTCGACGAAGTAAATATTGTGTTCGACGAAAATCTTGAGGTCGACGAATCTGCGTTCGACGAATTTTGTTCAAATCAAAGAATTCTTATTTAAGCTCAGAAATTTCAGAAGAATTATATTCATTTCATTCTCTGATCTCAGATCGACGACAGCAACGGCTCTTTCCATTAGATCAAGTAAGGAGAATATATTTCCTTTATTATTTAAGTTATAGCCGTTGACATTTCCTCGGAAAAGGACATATTCATGGAAAAGGAAAGAGAATACGGCGTGACATTTGCAGTTCCCAAAAATATGCCTTCAGAATAATATATTCCTTAATATAAGGAATGTGCATTTAATTTCTGTCAGTGATTTCAAAAGATAGAAGGAAGAAGATATTACAGAATAATTTTACAGCTGTTTTTTATACGACAATCAGTACAGAACTCATCAATACAGCAGCACAGAAAAAGGAAAGAAGAGGCTGTCGAGTGAGAAAGAAATATAGAAGAAAAGAAATTAAAATAACTTCTTCTTCCTCCTCAGCATTCTTCATAGAACAGAACTTCATCTTCTTCTTCCTCCAGCAGCTCTTACATACTGAGAACATCTTCAACACCTCCTCTCAGTCATTTTGCTGCCAAGAATTAGATCAAGAAAGGGGAAAAACTTCAGGAAGAAAAAGAAGAACAGGAATACAAATCACCTTCTTCTTCTTCAACAGCAGCAACTTCATTCAACTGAGAACAACATCAACTTTATTCTCTCAGTCATTAGCTGCAAGTGTAGATCTTTCAAAAGAGCAACAAAAAATCTGAAGAACTCTTTCTTCCAGATTTATCTGCTACAGGAAGATCATTTCTTCAAAGAGAAAGCTCCAGCCATTCAACTGTCAAACATCTTCAATCAGACAGAGGAGCCTTTCTACAACATCAACATCCACTAGAGTCTTCTCTAAGCATCTTGATAGAGAAGAACAATTAAACCCCTCTCTATCCCATTATGTATAGGATTAAAACTCCCTTCAAAAGTTTACCCATTGGTGGCAAGACACCTTATCAAAAAATATAGCTTGGTTTTTGGGCACCTTATCAAAATCTCATTGGTGTGAGGGCACCTGATCAAAAATCCTAGTGGATTCCTACCAAGGGTGGTAGAAGAGTAGACGTACCCAAGTTTAGTGGGGAACTACTATAGCTCCTTGTGTCCTCTGTGTTTGATTTCTTTCTGTGTTGTGCTGTGTGCTATTTATCATTATTCATTTTATTTTAGTTTTTTATTTATCACTCACTCTATATACATATACTTATATCAGTATTTTTAATTTCGCTATAAAACTAAGGGAAAAGTTTTTAACTCTATTCACCCCCCCCTAGAGTTAATTTAAGATCTAACCTCCACTTTCACCGTCTATAAGAGCTCGGAAGCGGAATCGATCTGGGGCAATCCAACACCAAAAACTTGGGGACTCCTGCTTAAAAAAAACTTCCAAACTAATATAATGAGAGTAGAACATATAACAAATCAATTACAAAAAACTTCAAGGATAGAATCGTTTCAGGTCATCCCCTCTCCTGGACGGGTCAAGGAGTACACCATCCACATCCCGAAGGTGGTACCCTCCTGACTTGAGCGCCTCGTCTATAATATACAGCCCCTCCCAGTTAGGATTGAGCTTTCCTACCGCGACTCCTCTCCTAGCTGCGTCGACCTTCTTCAGCACCAGGTCTCCTTTCTCGAACTGTTTTACTCGGATGTGCTTGTTGAAATACTTAGCCATCCGCCGCTTGACCTCTTCTTGCCGGACGGGGCTAAGTCCCAGAGCTCCTCCACTAGGTCCAGAGATAGCCTTTGCTCTTCCCCATTTTTTACTAGCCATTCTTCATCCCCCTCGCCCGCGGTGACCACCCTGGGGGACTTTACTTCGAACTCCACTGGGAGAATGGCCTCGGACCCGTGGGAAAGCTTGAATGGAGTCTCTCTCGTGGCCGTATTCAGAGTGGTCCTCAGGGCCCAGAGGACCGAGGGTAACTGTTCTACCCAGTTCCCCCTGAGGTTCTCGACCTTTTTCTTCAGCAAGTTCACAATAATTTTGTTTGCCGCCTCTACCTGCCCATTGCTCCTCGGGCGGTGGACTGACGCAAACCGAAGATCTATGCCGAGCTAGGTGCAGAAGCTGACGAACTCATCACTGGCAAACTGCGGCCCATTATCTGTAACTATGGATAGCGGGAGCCCATGCCTGCATATTACCTCACCCCATATGAAATTTCTAACTACTTGGGATGTTACCTTGGCCAGCGCCTTCACCCCCAGCCACTTGGAGAAATAATCAATCATCACTAAGAAGAACCTTCTTTGGCCACTCGCTTGCGGGAAAGGACCTACCAGGTCCAAACCCCAAATAGCAAAGGGCCAAGGGCTATGATGGACCGAAGCCTTTGGGTTGGCTGAAGCTAGAGAGGAGCGAACAAATGGCACTTTGAACACTTCCTTGCGAACTCCGCTGCATCATTGTCGATGGTAGGCCAGAAGTAGCCTTGCCTCAACACTCTCCCCTCCAAGGTTTGGCTTCCGGAGTGGCTGCCACACTCTCCCGAGTGGATCTCCTTCAGGACCTTTGGGACCTCCTCCTCTGATACACATCGGGCTAGGAGTCCCGAGAGTGTTTTCATGTACAGTCCTCCTGCATGCAAGGAATAATATATCGATTTATACCTAAAGTGTCGTTTATCCACCTCACCTTCAGGGAACTTTCCCTATGTCAGGAAGGTGACGAAGGGATCCATACATGATGGTCGCTGGTCCACCTCCATTATCTCACCCTCCTCGATGGATGGCCGAAAGTGGTCCGACACCGTCCCCCCTGCCCTGGGACTGAACTTGGCCGGGAGGTCCACCGCGGCACTCTCCTCCCTTGGCACGTGACGGATCGAGAAGGTCCGGAACTGTCCTATGAGTCCCTTGACCTTTTCCAGGTATCGCTGGAGAGTCGACTCCTTCACCTCGAACTCCCCCTAACCTGACAAGCCACCACCATGGAGTCCGTCGAGACCTCCACATCCTTCACTCCCAATTCCCGGGCCAGCCGCAGGCCCGCCACTAATGCCTCGTACTCTGCCTGGTTGTTGGTGAGAGGAAAATGAATATTGATGGCCTGCTCGATCCTCGTCCCGTGTGGGTTTACCAAAACCACCCCTCCCCCGAAGGAATGCCTTCCCGAGGCACCTTCCACCAACATCCTCCAAGCCACCGAGCTGGGCAGCTCGGACTCTTCCACCTCAGTCACATAATCCGCCAAAAAGTCCACTACCGCTTGGGCTTTTATCGACAACCGGGGCACATACGAAATATCAAATTCACTCGGTTCTACCGACCACTTCGCCAATCTCCCCGAGTGCTCCACCCCTTCCATGATGTTGTGAAGGGGATGGTCGGTCACCACCTTGATCAAATGCGCTTGGAAGTAGGGTCGGAGCTTCCGGGCCGACACTACCAAGGCGAAGGACAACTTCTCTAGGATGGGGTATCGAAACTCCGTCTTCCTTAGGACTCGGCTAACATAGTAGATTGGGAATTGCCTTTTACCTTCTTCCCGGACCAGCACTGAACTTACTGCCTCAGGTCCTACCCCCAAGTATAGGGACAAGTCCTCTCCTTGTCTCGGCCCTTGCAACAGGGGAGCTTGGTTCAATTGTTCCTTCAACGCTTGAAAATCCCTCTCACACTCAGGGGTCCATTCAAACTTTTGATTCCCTCGTAGCACCTTGAAGAAGGGTGCACACTTCTCTCCCGCCCTGGAGAGGAACCTGCTGAGCCGGACTAACTTCCCCATTAGCCGCTAAACCTCCTTCGCATTCCTTGGGGACCCCAACTCCATGATGGCTCTGACTTTGTCTGGATTGGGCTCCACCCCTGTCGGGGTGAGCAGGTGACCGAGGAACTTTCCCCGGCTAGCCCCAAAGACACACTTCTAGGGGTTGAGCTTCATCTTGAATCTTCTCAATGTCCCGAATGTTTCTTGAAGGTCCTGGAGGTGAGACCCAAGGTCCCGACTTTTCACCATGAGGTCATCTACATAGACCTCCATGTTTCTACCCCTTTGCTCTCGAAAGACCCGGTCCATCATCCTCTGGTACATGAATACTGCGTTCTTGAGCCCAAAGGGCATCATTTTATAGTAATAGAACCCATCCCCCGTGATGAACGAGACATCCTTGACATCGGGGTGTGCATGCGGATTTGATGATAACCTGAAAAAGCATCTAAAAAAGACATCACAGAAAAACTGACGGCTGAGTCAACCAGCGTGTCGATTCAAGGCAAGGGGTAGAAATCCTTGGGGCATGATTTATTAAGCAAGGAAAAATCAACACACATTCTCCACTTACCTCCCCCCTTCTTCACCATAACCACATTAAAGACCCAGCCTGGATTCTGGATCTCTGATACAAACCCTGCCTGGAGGAGCTTGTCCACCTCCTCTCGGATGGTCCCTTCTAGCTTGTCAGCTATGGCCCTCTTCTTCTGTCGGATAGGTCGGGTGTCGAGCTCGAGGTTGAGGCGGTGGCAAGCCACATCGGCATCGATCCTTGGCATCTCGGTCGGGCTCCAGGCGAAGACATCCACATTTTCCTGCACACAGGCCAGGATTTTCTTCTGCTCCTCTGGGCTGAGCTCTCCGCTGATCTTGACTTTCTCCACCTCCCCCGCTCGGGTGGTGACCTCGAGCTCCACAACCTCATCCACGGCCTCCAACCTGGACTGCTCCCCCCCAAACTCCTTCTTTCTCCTCGCCCCGAGCCAGCACTTCGGCCTCCTCCTCTTTCCTCTCTTCCCGAACCTCCATCAATTCTTTCACCCCTTCCTCATGGGCTTCTCCTTCCTCCTCTTCCCTCTCCTTCTCCTCTTCGGGCCCTACCGGCTCACCCATCTCCCGATCCCACTCTTCCGCCTCGGCCATCCAGGAGATGGTATTCACGGCAGTCACATAGCACTGCCGAGCCACCTTCGGATCTCCCCTTATCCGGACTTGGACTCCTCCTGCCCTGAACTTGATGCATTGGTGGAACGTGGAGGAGACGCAGCGGAACTCACTGATAAGTGGCCGTCCGAAGATGGCACTTTAGCTGCTGGGGGCATCCACTATGACAAAACGGCAATTCCTGGACTGCCCCCCCCCCCCCCCCAAGACCACATGGAGTCCCACTGCCCCTTCCACCTCCTTCCTCTCACCAGAGAACCCAAACAGTGGGTCGTCCGAGGCCAACACCCTCCTGCTCTCCACCTTCATGTCGTCAAATGCCTTCTTAAAGATGACATTGACCGAGCTCCCATTATCCACAAGGATCTGAGAGACGGCAAAGTTCTCGATCACTATCTGAATGACCAGCGCATCACAAAAAGGGTCTTCGTGACCCGACATGTCCTTCTGAGTGAATGAGATCTTCTCTACCAGGGGCGGGGCTAGGGACGTCGAGGCTACGCTACGACGATAGATGGTATGGAGGCTAGCCTTTCGGGTCTCCTCAATCCCTACCCCCCTAGATCGCCCCGATCCCTCCTCGGGTCCCCACATCGGCCCGGTCTTCACACCTCTCATCCTCCTCGTCCTGAGATAGGACCTCCTCAATCCTCGCCGCACGCGACTCCCGCGGCGCCGGTGCTCTGGCCTTCTTCATCTCTAGGAACTCTGGGCAGGTGGTCGTTGCGTGACCTTCCTCCCCGTGGAAGTCACAATAGGGCAACGCCGCGCCCCCCCCCCCCCCCCCCCCCCCCCCTCCTCTCCACCTCTGTCGCCCTATTCCTCCTCCTAGGAGCGGCCCCTCCAGCTCTGGCTCCTCTTCCCCTACCTGGTCCCCCTCGACCGACTGTCATTGCTTACTGAGGCGGGTGAGGATGAGATGGCCTCAGGCCCTGCCTCCACCCCAGCTGATGAGGTCTTCCTGGGCCTCCTGGGAAGTTGCCCCCTCCGTGGTGGAAACCCCTCCCTGGGACCTGCCTCCCTCCTTCCTGCTGCCTCCACCCCACCTCCGGGGCTCTTGCCTCCTCTCTTCTCCTTGGCTCTGGATACTTGACCTCCGTATCGCTCAGTCGTGCCAACCTTTTTGTGAACTCGGGGTTTGCTGCCTCCCCCTCTATCTCCTCCGTCGCTCTCTCCATCAGCTCCTCGAAAGACAAAGGAGCCCTCCTCTTGAGGTCCATCTTAAAGAATTGCTCTCGCAGCCCCACTATGAAGGCGAGCTAGAGAGTGTATCCTGGCACCTCCTGGATGAGGAGGACCTCCTCATGGAACCGATCCACATAATGAGCTAATGACTCCCCCTGCCTCTGCTTGATGTTGAAGAGGGCCTCGGGGTCCTTTCTCTTCTTCAAGGTTGAGAAGCGCAGCGGGAAACCACGACGCAAATCATCGAAAGCATATATCGATCCGAAGGGCAACTGGTGGAACCGGTCCCTCGCTTTCTCCTTCAGGGTGGTGGCGAAGATTCGGCACTTGAAAGCATCCGACATTGGTTTGATAGAGACCATGTCTTCGAACCACTGCAGGTGCTGAGTGGGGTCATCCTTGCCGGTATACTAAGTCATGGCCGGCTCGCTGAACCCCTCGGGGAGTGGTACTGAGAGCACCGACTCGCAGAAGAGACTTCCCCCCTTCGCACTACTGACCTGCTCCACTCTCACTGCGAGCTCCCCGGGCGAACCGGCTCCCAGTCTCGCACTCACCGAGGAGCCACTCGCTGGGATCCCACTGGCCGGGATCCCTCCTCCTGATGTGGCGCTCGCCTGGACCCCACCCGCACTCGCCGGGCTGGGGAAGAGCTCCTGCCCCACTAGATCTCGCTCTGGCACCTGGGACATTGCCTCCTTCCCTGGCCTCTGTCCAGGTGCGCACTCGCCTACTCCAGTCGTAGGGGCCACTTGTGGCGCAGGAGTTGCGAGCCCCCCAAGTGCCGAGGTAAGGGCACATTGGAAAGCATCGAGCAGGTCTCTCTTCAGGTCGGCCAACATCTCCACCGTCGCTGGCGCGCTGGGTGGCGGCGAGCCGCCGAAATTCTCCTCTCGCTTGTTGTCTCCTGCCATCTCTTCCTTAGAGCTTTCTTGAACTAGCTGCACTCCATGCTCACCGCACCAAAAATATTGAAACCAGGACTTGGCTTATTTGTGGAGCTCGGGACCTCAACAAGTTGAGGGGCAGCTGACACTTACTGATTCCTTGGAAGGAACCGGCCAGAGACTCGAAACTAAGCGCAGACCCTTGGTCGCAGCGAGGAGGTCCCACCACACACCCGGGAGATCTTTGAGCGCTTCCCCTCCCAAGCCAAAGCTGAGACTGGGCACCTTGGATAGCCCAAGGGCCAGGCCAAGATCACCTAGGGAGGAAGAAGCTCGGAATACTGAGATTGCGCTCCTCTCCAAAGGTGCCCTTCAAGGTCTATTTATAGTTTCTCCGGTCTGGTCTACTAATAGCAGGATTCCGCTTTACTCTTTTGCTATACACAGCCTAAAATGGTCTGCCAACATCCAAACTCCGCTGTGTGGAGTGGATAACTGCAGGCCACTGGGGTATTTAAGTAAAATGATCATGAATCCAGGACTGGGCGAGCCACCCACAAGAGTCTCTCTCGCGAACCGAGTGGCTCGGCTCGCTCCCCTCCCTGCAAGTAACCGACGAGGCCTCTGACCCGCTCGCCCTCCCCCGAATGACCGGCGAGAGCCCGGCTCACCTGGCACTTTGGCTCGCTTGCCTTCCTACTCTGACCGCCTGATGGTTCCTTCGCTTCTACTCACCCTCTAGCTGACATCGGGGTTGTACACTATAACTTGGCCAAATGCCCTAAAATTTATACCATAGGTTCAGCATGACCCAATTAATAGATGGTCAGAAATTCATAATTTTCCCAATTATTTTGGTCATTTATAAAAATACTTTAAGGATAATGTACACCTCACTTTACACATGAAGTACAACTTTTTAAAATTAAAGTGCTCCCAATAATTTATCAGTGAAATGTAATGTGGAAATATCATGATTGACTGAATTTCGTAATTTTTCATGATATTTATGACCACTATTTCAATATTTAAACATTTATGTTAAATGATCACATTACACAGTAAGTACCAAAATAACTCAATCAAACTTTTTGGAAAAATTACAATAGGTTTATAATTATTTAAAAATAGTCTAGACATATTTTCAGAATTTTCCAAATAATATTAACCATATAAATTTCATTAATATATAAGTGTGACGAGTGACATTTTTGGTAATTTACAGTGTGAATGACTTCCAAAAATCCTACCAAATTTTACAGAGATATATTACAATGTAAAACATCATATAACATATTATTGGATTTTTATCTAGAACTTAGATGATGTTCTTTTCATTTATAAACTTTGTGACAAAATCAATTATGCTCAAATAACTAGGGAAATTAACTCCAAAAATCCCAATAAAATTTCCAGAGATATATATTATTCTAAAACATCATGTGACAGGAAACCAGATTTATCCGAAGTCATTTGATCACTTTTATTTGGTTAATACATTTATGTGACATAAATGTTATTACTTAAATACTTAGGCTTTTTCTTTCCAAAAATCCTAATATTTCTAGAGAAAATATCCTCCAATATAATAGGTGTATTTCCCAAATATCATGAACATACAACAAGTCATTAGTGATGAATTCACAAAATACCCCAAAGGTGCTATATCACACCACCCTTCCATACATATCATTCATATGTATGTGAAATATAATATTCTACAATAGTCCAAATGACCTCAACTTTTTTACATGTGACTAATCATGACCTAAAAATTATGTCACCCAAGATTTGGATCATTTTGTATCTATCTAACCACATTTATTTCATTAATATGAAAAATCTTATTTACCATAAAACCTTAGAAAAATGTTGCCCAAAAATCATGGATGTATCTATGTTATTTACACTTATGTCCAAAATATTAGACCAATCCAAGCAACTATGTGAACTAGATCTACAAAATATGGACGGGTCACCCTTTAGGACACCTCAGGAGAATGGCCCTACAAGGAGCTGTAGGCCACCAAATCTAGTGATTCAAAGCCCTAGGTACAGTAGACCTCAAGGGATACAAAACTTGTCTCAGGCACTTTTGTCTAAAAAGGCATCTAAGTAGCCTAAATAATTAATCTAAACTTCAATATAAAGTGTGACAAAATAATTTCATCATATTAATATGGTCTGCGTATAAACATCATCTTAAATCAGATGGTTGTGGTTCAACGTCCCCGATAGGTTGACGGCTAGGATTCAACATTCCTGGAGCCTCTTCCTCTTGCAATTCCCGGCCACCTGAGGGTCACCACTGCCGACCACCACCACCACCTTTGTTGAGGTGCTGGTTATCGATTGGCGATGACACGAGCACCGGAGGAGGTGTCTCCGGTGAACCTGAGCGGGGTGAAAAGCTAGGTGAAATCACACTTATCTCACATGGATCGCGGCTCAATTGAGCCTGATTTCTCAGCCTAATGAGCTAGAGAGCTAGCATAGAGAGAGAGAGGATGTGAAACGAACCTCAATTGTGGCTTGGCTGCGGGTGCTCTGACGGGTGGCCATGGATCTTTCCGTCTCTGACGAGCTAAAACATGCAATCCTAAGACATCAAATATTCATAACATGTGATTGCAATCTTTCGATTTTATGATGATAATGTGTTGCATTGTTGTCACTATATTGATTTTGTGATGATAATGGCTTCGTTTTAACCATGTCAGCTAGCAATGATCCAAAATTCTGAGAACTCTATTTGGTTGATTGACTGCAGGCAGATCCGGAGACAGATGATTTATATAGCTGTATTTTAACAAATTTTGTCTTTAAGGAGGGTCTGCATCCTATATAAGGTGGTCTTAGGAATTTCTCATCGCTAATAATTTTTTTTAATGTTTGATTGCCTGAAAATTGGTACACTATAATGTTCAGGAGGAGCATAAGGATACTTATATCCCCATTGCATATTCTGAAATTTCAGACATGAATTCTGTTAATGTATATTCTGACAATTATCGTGTTCCGGGGCTTAACGGGTCAGTTGGGTACACGGATACCCATCCCCATAGACACTCCTAGGGTTTTCTTATAAATCCCCCCTGGGGGCAACGAGGAGAGTGACTCCACTTTAATCCTCCTCCGGATGCTTCGAGCAGACCACTCACAATCTCGAATCAGCCCCCCTTAGGGTTTTGCTCGTCCACCCGGTTCTTGCTCTCGCGCAGCTCTCGCGCAGCTCTCGCGATCTTGTCGCATCCTCCATTCGCGAAAGGAGAAGGGAGATCACGAGTTGCCATTCGCCGACCGTTGTTCTTCCCGTCGCTCGCAACGAAGGAGATCGTGCATCTTCCCCAAAGCCGCGCCTCCCAGCCTTCGTCTTCTCCGTCGCCGATCGTTCAAGGAGGCGCATCGTTCTTGCTCTCGTTCATCCTCGCTCATCCGAGAGAAGGTAGATCGCGAAGCAGTCGCTGCCCCTTGGCCGCCGATCTGTCGTCGTTTTGCGAAAGAGAAGGGGTTCGGCACTGCTGTTCTTGGATCGTAGCCATGCACGAAGTAGGAGATCGCCATTCGCGAAGAAGGAGGTCGTCGCCTCTGCCGTGTGCCGTCGCCGAGGTCGCCGGATCTAGATCTGCCACCGCCGCCGCTGTCGCTGCTGCAGGAGACTCAGTCGTCTCCGCCTCCAGATCCCCCCCCCCCAGCCGTCGCAATCAGATTACTCCCGATGCCGCCGTCTCCAAGCCCACGGAAGTGCGGCCCTAGCGCTACCGCCAGCGTTAACTGCTAGTGCCTGGCGCTAGCAGCTGCTAACGCTAATGCCCCAGCTACCGTCGGCGCTAGCGCCAGAGTCCCTCTTCTCCTAGTTGGTGACCTGATTTCATCTGTTGGGCGCACAATGATGAAGGGGAACAACTTTTCGTCCCCCATTCCGATGATCAAGCTGGAGAAGTTCACGGCGACTGAGTTCAACGACTGGAAGTTGAATACTCAGTTCGGGATGAAGTTTCTGAACGTGTTTTACACAGTTCAGTCTGATGGTGATGAGGTCGTAGGGACTGCTGATGAGGCTCAGTGGGTTTCTGATGAAGAGTTCTGCCGTAACTACCTGTTGAACTGCCTGTCTACCAATCTAGCGAAGACGTGCATGAAGATGAAGACAGCTAAGGCAATCTGGGAAGCGCTGTAGGATCATTTCAGGCAAGAGGAGGATCTGTCCAAGGCGCACCAAGTGGAAAAGTTTCACTCCTTCACCTTCAACGAGGAGAAAGCCATTCTCCCTCAGGTATCAGACTTTGAAGTTTTAGTTGATTCCTTGCATAGCGAAAATATTTTGTTGCCAAACAGTTTTGTTGCTGGCACAATTGTGTATAAATTGCCTTCCACGTGGTACACTTTCAAAACTGAAATGTACCGCAAGAAGATGCAGGTGGGTTTAAACGAACTCAAGCGTTTTATACGCATTGAGGACGAAAACAGGATTCGACACGCACTAGAAGTTGTTAGCAAGCAGAAGGCTACTGCTAACATGATTACAAACTCTAAGCGCGTGTCGAACCCTAGGAAGTCAAAACCCAACCCTAGTAGCTCCCAGGTTGCAGGGCCTAGTAAACAAATTAAAAAGTTTAAGGGAAAGTGCTTCAACTGCAACAAGTGGGGACACAGTGCATGTGATTGCAGGCTTCCTTGCAAGGAAAGGGGCAAGGCACCACAAGAAGGCAACCATGCTAATATGGTTAGCCTCACTGAGCCATCCAACTTTGTTGCCATGGTTGGAAACGAGAAGGCCAGTACTTAGTGGTACCTTGACTGGGGGCAACATGCAACGTTTACAACAACTCTACTCTGATGACAGGTCTTACTGATGCAAGAGAATCTGTGACCATTGCCAACGGTGAGACAGCTGACGTTCTGAAGGTAGGGAACGCAACTTTGCTGCTATCCTCAGGTAAGACTTTAACTTTAAAGAATGTTAAGTTTATTCCTTCATTAGCTGCTAACTTAGTGTCTATTAGCCTACTATGTGATGCTGGTGTGTCTTTTACTTTCTGTAGCGGTAGAGTAACACTGTCAGTTAACTCACACTATTTTGGATGTGCCTACGTCCAAAATAGGATGTACAAACTAAGTCTGGCAAACGAAATAGTTCAACAAGTTCAAACAAACTTAGTTAGCCCTAAGACTATAAATGAGAGACTAGGACGCGTAAACTATAGGAAAATGTTCCAAATTGCTAGAACTCACCAGATAGCTTTAGACACTACAGTCAAAACTAATAAATGTGAAGTGTGTGCTCAGACTAAGATCACTAGGAAACCTTTTAGTGCGGTTACTAGGAGCACAACACCCTTAGAACTGATACATTCCGACATATGTGACTTCAAAAGTTTTGTCACTAGAGGAGGCAGGAAGTATTTGCTCACCTTTATAGATGATTGTTCTAGGTTTTGTCATATTTATCTCCTTAAAACTAAAGATGAAGCGTTTGAAAAATTTTGTATTTTCAAAACCAGGGTAGAAAACCAATTAGGCATGAAAATCAAAAGGTTTAGAAGTGATAGAGGAGGAGAATATATGTCTAGTGAGTTCAAATGTTTCCTTGCCTAACTTGGAATCATTACAGAAACCACTGCTCCTTACTCGCCCCAGTCTAATGGCATAGCTGAGCGTAAAAATCGTACGTTAACAAAAATGTTAAACTCTATACTCCTGACTGCAGACATGCCTTCCGCTTATTGGGGAGAAGCAGTTTTAACTGCAAATCACATTTTAAATAAAGTTCCTCATGCCAAGTTAGAGGTTACACCCTACGAGCTTTGGTTTAAGAGACCCCCGTCTTTTACTAGACTTAAGACCTGGGGCTGCATAGCCTATGTCAGGGTTCCTAACCCTAGATGGTCTAAGATTGGACCTAGGACCAATACATGTGTCTACCTAGGTTGTGCTGAAGATAGTGCTGCAGATTGATTCTTAGATATTTCTAATAACATCGTCATAGAATCTAGGGATGCAGTGTTCTGTGAAGATAAGTTCCTCAAGGATAAGAACCTGTCTCTCCCAGGTATGCAAGTAACTATTACTGAAGAAGATCCTACTTCAGTACCTAGCACCTCCTATTCCGTTCCTATAGACAACTCTAGCCTAGAGTCTAGGAGGACTTTTGTAAGAGAGCGAATTCCCAGAACCTTTGATAGTGACTTTATCACTTGCCACATTGAGGCTGATCCATCCACCTATAAGGAAGCGATGAGATCCAGGGATTCACTACTCTGGAAAGAAGATATTGATGAAGAGATGCATTCTCTACTTCAGAATAACACCTGGACGTTGGTTGATAAGCCAAAAGGGGCTAAAACAGTAGGGCGTAAGTAGATTCTGAAAAAGAAACTGAATCCTAATGGTAGCGTAGCTAAGTATAAAGCACGCCTGGTGGCTAAAGGTTTCACACAAGACCATTAGGGTCCTCCTTGTTATTGCGTCTATTGAGAAATTTATTGTTCATCAATTGGATGTTAAGACTGCGTTCTTGAACGGAGATCTGACCGAAGAAATCTAGATGAGTCAACCAGAAGGTTTCATTTTAGACGGTCACGAAACAAAGGTCTGTAAATTACTTAAATCTGTATACGGACTAAAGCAAACACCGAAATTATAGCATGAGAAGTTCGACTATAGTGTAAAGAACATTGGATTCATGTCGAGTCTCTCGGATAAATGTCTTTACATACGTAATAGATCGGATAAAGTCTCCATAATATGCTTGTACGTAGATGATATGCTCATTCTAGGGTCTAATCAATCCGAAGTGGATGAAGTTAAGTCAGATCTAATTAAATAATTTAGCATAAAAGACCTAGGTGTAGCTAACACTATACTAGGCATGCAAGTGAGCTTTGGAAAGAATGGCATCTCCCTAAGTCAAAGCCACTACATAAAGTCCATGTTGGACACGTGGGGATACAGTGACAGTAGAGAATTTGAGACTCCATACGACTACACTAACCGCCCAAAGCCCAATGAAGGAGATATGGTTAGACAGTTAGATTACTCTACACTACTTGGTAGTCTCATGTATGTTATGGTCTGCACTAGACCTGACATAGACTTTACGGTCGGCATGTTGTGCAGATTCACTAGTAATCCTGGCCAAGACCACTGTAACGCCTTAGATAGGCTCATGAGATACTTAAAGCACACCCAAAAGTATGCTTTAGTCTACTCTGGTCATCCTTCAGTGCTTGAAGGATATTCTGATGCATCATGGTGCTCGAAATTAAATGACAGCAAGTCCACTAGTGGGTTTGTATTCACACTAGGAGGAGCAGTTGTAGCGTGGAAGTCCAAGAGGCAATCTTGTATTGCACTCTCTTTTATGGAATCCGAACTCTACACTTTAGCATCAGCAGGAGAAGAAGCAGAGTGGTTAAGAGATTTGGTGATGGACATTCCTCTGTCGAGCCTGAAAATGAGTTCTATTGCAGTTTACTGTGACAATCAGGCTACAAAAACGATAGCTACGAACATTTTGTTCAATGGCAAAAGAAGGCAACTAAGGATGAAACAATCCTGGTTGACCTCACTCACAGGTCAAGGGATCATGACTCTGATTGATGTGAGATCGAAAGACAATGTTGCAGACGCCTTGACCAAAGGCCTGAATAGAGCTCTCACAATAAAAACATCGGGGGAGATGAGACTAAAGTTCATAGATGTATGAAACTGTCCTCCGTTGTTTATGTTTTCATAGTGAGAACATATATAGTCGCAAGATTCAAGCATCTAATAACAAACTGAAAACCTCAAATAATTTCTTGATGAAAACCCCAAGATGGTAAGATGTTTGTTATTCCAAATTTGATAACTAAGCATTTTTCTCATTGTAAGTTGATTCGAAAATTATTCAGCTGGGAATAGAAAGCCATTGTAGTCAGTTATCTAACATTGATGATAATAGCACATTATTCCACACCTGATAATGTTGCAAACATTGTTGTGCCATATCATTCAACTTTTGTTGATGAGGCACATAATGATCACTAATGGATAAGATAACGGTTGTGATAGTTTATATAGGTGTAGTCAATAATACCTAGAGAGGGGGTGAATAGGTTTTACATATTTTCTTTGTTTAAACCTAATGTTTCTATCTGCAGAAAACACAATCACAAAAAGCACACAAGGATGTATAGAGGTTCCTCAAGACAGGGTGTCTTGAGTAGTCCTCTTTCCCCCTTCACCTTTCTAACAGTGAGTTAGACGAGGCCACAAACTCCAATCTCGGCTCCTTGAGCTTACACCACAAGTTCCTCAGAACTTCTCAGATCAATAGTGATCCGACCTCAGGCACAGCAGCCCTACACTCAGGCACAGCAGCCCTACACTCAGGCTTAGCAGCCCTACACCTCAGGCTCAGCAGCCCTACACCTCAGGCTCAACAACCCTACACCTCAGGCTCAACAGCCCTACACCTCAGGCTCAACAGCCCTACACCTCAGGCTCAACAACCCTACACCTCAGGCACAGCAGCCCTACAGCTCAGAGTTATGAACTCCTACCACTCAGAAATCCCACAGATTTCCTACCTCAGACCTATCAAGAAGTCCTACCACTCAAGCTGTCAACACAGCTTTACACACAGGCTCAACAGCCTTTTACTCAGGAAATAATGCTTTACAAAGATATAATAGAGTTTGAGCTAGATACAAAAGACAAAAGGTTTACTCTTAGGTCTTCTGAATCCTTTCTTCAGATCTGAAAACAATAGCTTCAGATTTGTATCACCTTGATCTTCTCCTTCAGTAGAGCAGAAGATCAACTTGCTCTTCTTGAGTTTGTACAGGAAGAGCTAACTAATCTCCCTTAGAAAATTAACTTCAACTGCTGAGAACGACTTCAACTGGCTGAAACGTGAATGCTCTATTGCGGCGTACAACAAAGGCTTCTTAATAGAACAGTCCTTGTTGTTGTGCCCTAGCTTCTTCTTTTATACCCCCAGAAAGCTTCAACGGCTACATCGATCCTCCTGACACAGTATGGGACAGATTGGACTTGATTTTCCCTCTCAATTGTTGTTTGCGCCAAAAGCAGATCCCATCAGCACATTTGGATCTGTCTCAGTGGTTGGGCTGAGACGGCATCCAGTCTCAGCGGTTGGGCTGAGACAGCTTCCAGTCTCAGCGGCAGCTCCAGTCCCCTTCTCAGCGGTTGCTCCAGTCTCCTTCTCAGTGGATCCGCTGAGACGGCTCCTCGTCTCAGCGGTTCTTACCCATCGTCTCAGCGGTTATGCTGAGACAGATCTTCATCTCTTTGTAGATGATTTCTTCTTATCTAAGGCCATGTTTGGCCCTTCCTTTTGAGTCACCTGTGCATGTATATCCTACACAAGTATAGCTTTGTTAAATACAATATGTCCTTAGCATTGAGAGTGATGCCTCTTCAAATTAAGGTAATATTGAGGGTAATATTCCCAACAATCTCCCCCTATTTGAAGAAGGCAGAACATCCCCAATGCTAAGGTCCATTAACAATAAAAATCTTATCACAGAAAAAGAAATGATCTTATAGAGCAATTATCTGTGAAACATAGGACCTAACACCCTAAGCATAAGCATTTGCACTGGCCCTCTCTCCCCCTTTCTCCCCTTTCTCCAGCATTGGTACTGGCCCTATCTCCCCCTTTCTAGCTTTTTCAACCTTAACTTGCTATGGATAGAGGGACAATAGCTGTAGATCCCTTTGGATCAATCTATAGGCTAACCTATACAGTCTGAGCATTTGCCAACTCCCCCTCAACCTGAGCAGGGAATTTACTCCCCCTCAATTGGAGAGCTATTTGGTGTACCTTGTAGATTTGGAGGGATTGATTCCTGTTCATGTTCCCCCCCCCCCCCCCCCCACTAGCATACCCACCTTCTCCATCATAGGCTGGGCTATGCTCCCCCTCACTTGGGGCATCCTTAGGAGGAGAATTTTGTCTCAGGTCACCATGGATAGGTGAGTTGGGAAATTCATCTTCAGCTTGATGAACAGCTGGATCAGCATTCATCTGGGTTGGCTCAGGATTGGGCACAACACTTCCTTGGGGCTCCTCATTTGTCCTGGGGACCTCTTTATTATCAATGTTCATTGAGTTGCTGCCAGATCTATGATCAGACCCATGACTATCTTCATTTTCAGACCCATTTGACTTTGAGGATGAGTCTGATTTGTGCTGAGATGAATCTTTCTTCTTTTCCTTTGCCACAGATGGCTGGCTCATAGGGAGCACTCTGGAGAATCTATCCAGAGTCTTAATGTCCATTCTTTTGAGATAATGGAGATTTGACCCCTTGGAGTTTGCAAAGGTCTCTGAATAACTATTCTGTAGTTACAGAGATAGTATTCTTCCCATATTGGGGGCTTGTAGAGATTCCTTTATCCTTTGAAAAATAACTTCTCCCCATGAGGTTCTCTTGGACAGAATTATCCTTGTCATTAATTCAAACATGAACTGTGAGACAGTGTCATGTGAACCAGGCTTGCATAGGATAGCTTTGCCCACAATATCAGACAACAGCTTCCCCTGTTGATTGAAGAATTTCCTCCTTAGACAACTGGTTTTAGTATCACTGTATCCTGTCCACTTTAGGGCAGTCCTTTTATCCTTTTCAGATATTTCCTCTTCTTCAGTTTTACTGCAGGGAGTTAATTTCAGTCTCTTCTCCAACCTTTTAGCAGTAATCTTTATCTTCTCACTTCCTATCTTGGACTTCAGGATGGTTTTGGAAGGAGACAGATTGACATGGTTGAACCATTCCAGAACTTCAGTTCTGAGAATGCAGCACGGTTCAGACAGCATATGCTCCAGACCTTGAGCTTCCATTAGATGAATCATGTGTCGTATTTCTTCTGAGGCATGAGAGAATCCATCTCTTATGATTTCATAGCCCTCCAGGAGATATTTCGAGCTTTTTAGCGCCATGGAATCAGAAAATTGAGGTGCTGAGACGGGAGAGAAGATGAATCGTCTCGACGGCTAAGGGTTTCGCTTTGTGGTGTGTTTTAGGTTACAGTGTATCTATTTATAGAATTTTAGTTTCGTTTTTATTAACCCTAGGCTTTTAGACTTAAAGACCTTATTGTGTTAAGGAGTTTTTGGGTTAATTATCCGATTTTATATAGTACATACCCCGTCTCAGCGGTTCAGCTGAGACGGAGACCTAGGCCGCTGGGATAGTAAACTGTCAACCGCTGGGATAGTTTGCTCGTCTCAGCAGTTCCGCTGGGATAGTGAACTGTCAACCGCTGGGACAGTTTCCTCATCTCAGCGGTTCAGCTGGGATTTTTCTCAGCTGATTCACCTGAGCATACTCCTGCATTTTAGCTGATCATAGGGTTTAGATCTAATGTAGATATTTTGGCTTAAGATGGGTCCTAGTCATGTCACTAAGTTGTAGTGTACAGTAATGTAAAGTTTGATAATTCACCATTCATAATCAACAATAGTGACAGCTATTACTCATACATTTAGGATTATTCTATACTAAGCATGCCAAGATCAATTTTGAAAGCATTGAATTTAGATTCATCCAGTGGCTTTGTAAAGATATCAGCTACTTGTTTGTCAGTGGGGACAAATTCAAGACAGATGTCTTTACACTCTACATGTTCTCTAATAAAATGATATCTAATCTCTATGTGCTTAGTCCTGCTATGAGAGACAGGATTTTTAGCAATAGAAATTGCACTTGATGAATCACAATACAAAGGAGATTCTCTTACCTTGAGGTTGTAATCCTCCAACTGATGCTGTGTCCAAAGGAGTTGTGCACAACAGCTACCTGCAGCAATGTATTCAGACTCAGCTGTGGATATTGCCACACTAGTTTGTTTCTTGCTGCTCCAAGATATTAATCTTCTCCCTAGGAATTGACAAGTACCACTTGTACTCTTCCTGTCTTCTTTGCAACCTGCAAAATCTGCATCTGAAAAGCCTGTTAGTTCAAAGTCATTGTTCTTAGGGTACCACAGGCCAAGATGCAAGCTGCCCTTAAGGTATCTCAATATCCTCTTCACAGAGGTGTAGTGAGATTCCTTAGGACAGGCTTGATACCTAACACAAACACATGTAGCATACATAATGTCTGGCCTACTAGCAGTCAAGTATAATAGGGATCCAATGATGCATCTGTACATGGACTCATCAAAGGTCTTTCCCTTTTCATCCTTGTCTAATGATACATTAGATCTCATGGGTGTTCTCATGGTGGAGGCTGATTCCATCCCAAATTTCTTGATGAGCTCCTTAGTGTACTTGGTCTGGGAGATGAAAATTCCATCATCAGACTGTTTCACTTGGAGCCCAAGGAAATATTTGAGCTCACCCATACTGCTCATTTCAAACTCCCCCTGTATTAGATTGGCAAATCTCTTGCAGAGGTTGTCATCAGTAGACCCAAAGATTATGTCATCAACATAGATTTGGACTAAGAGACACTTGCCCCTTATTTCCCTAAGAAACAATGTGTTATCAATCTTTCCCCTCTTGAACTTGTTCTTGAGGAGAAAGTTGGACAAAGTCTCATACCAAGCTCTTGGAGCTTGCTTGAGACCATATAGTGCTTTCCTAAGAAGATAAACATGAGAAGTAAGGGTTGGATGCACAAAACCTGAAGGTTGTTCAACATATACCTCTTCCTTCAAGTCTCCTTTGAGAAATTCTGATTTGACATCCATCTGGTAGACTTTGAACCCCTTGTGGGCAGCATAGGCAAGGAATAGCCTAATTGCTTCCAACCTTACAACTGGTGCAAAAGTTTGATCAAAGTCTATACCTTCCTCTTGTATATATCCTTTGGCTACTAATCTGGCCTTATTCTTGATGATTATACCATTCTCATCAAGCTTGTTCCTGTATACCCATTTAGTGCCAATCACATTGTGTCCCTGAGGTCTTGGCACCAGCTTCCATACTTTGCATCTCTTGAATTGTAGGAGCTCTTCTTGCATTGCTTCAATCCAGAAGGTGTCTTGATTGGCCTCTTCAAACTTCTTAGGCTCCATTTGAGAAAGGAAGCTCAAGAATAGTGCTTCATTATGAGCTCTGCTTCTTGTCAATATGCCTTGGGTATGATCCCCAATTATTAGATCTCTTGGATGATCTCTCAGGTGCCTTGCAGCAGCAGGATGAGGGTCCTCTGGTGGCTGTATTTGTTCCATTGGTACAGCTATGACTTCATCTTGTACCACTTCTTCTTCAGGAATTGCAGCAGCTCTCTGTGTGTTGCTGCTGCTAGGCTTGTCTTGGACAGTTAGCTCATGCATCCCTTCTTCATTTCCTGTCACAATAGAAGAACTAGACCATTCTTTGTAGAGAAGGCTGGTCTCATCAAATACAACATGCATAGATTCTTCTACAACATGGGTTTTCTTGTTATAAACTCTATAAGCTCTACTATGTGAGCTATATCCAACAAGAACCCCCACATTGCATTTTTCTGCAAACTTTGTTAATTGAGATTTTCCATTATTTAGAATGTAGCATTTGCAACCAAAGATTCTAAAGTAGGAAATTGTAGGTTGTTTGCCTTTCAGAATCTCATAAGGGGTTTTTCCAAGGACCTTATTGATGGAGGCTCTATTGAGAACATAACAGGCTGTATTGACTGCCTCAGCCCAGAAGTATTCTGGGAGTGAGGAGTCACTAAGCAATGTTCTCCCAGCTTCTATCAAGGTCCTATTCCTCCTCTCAGCCACACCATTTTGTTGTGGAGTCCTTGGGGAGGAGAACTCTTGGGTGATACCAAATTCTTGACAAAATTTTGTCATGGCTTCAGATTGAAATTCTGTACCATGGTCAGTTCTAGTCCTGACCACAGTACATAGTAGATCATTCTGAATAGCCTTGACATAATTTATACAGACATGTAAGGTATCTGACTTCTTCTTAAGGAAGAATACCCATGTATACTTTGAATGATCATCTACAATTACCAAAGTATACAACTTCCCACCTAGGCTCTAAATTGGCAAAGGACCAAACAAGTCCATGTGCAATAGGTATAAACACCTTTCAGTATCCTTGGAGCCAATACTTTTAAAGGTGGTCCTAGTTTGCTTACCCATTTGGCAAGCATGACAGGGACCACTTTTAACACATTTTAGTTTAGGACTATTTCTAACAAGGTCTTTAGAAAATAATCTATATATTGTCTTATAGTTAATGTGGGCAAGTCTCTTGTGCCATTGGACACAAAGTGACTCACTTTCATTAGCTACAAGACACACAGAGGAGATAGAATAATTGCAAATGAAGTCTAAGCAATAAACATTTCCACTCCTAGTGCCTGAGAGAATGGTCTCCAAGTCATTAGACTTTTTGATCAAGCACTTGTCATTGTGGAATTCAATGACATAGCCTAAGTCACATAGTTGGCTTATGCTTACAAGGTTGTGTTGCAACCCTTCAACAAAAGCTACCCTTGTGATTGAGACTATGCCATTTGAAATCATACCATATCCTTTGGTGACTCCCTTTTCAGATCCACCAAAGATAACTTTGGGTCCATTCTTCACTGGATGGTAATCCTTTAGAAGATCCTTAGTTCCTGTCATGTGCCTTGAGCATCCACTGTCCAAGTACCATGTTTGATTGAGACTGGTACTTGAACTAACCTGCAACACAAAATTTAATGTACCTTAGGATCCTAACTGACTTTGGGTCCTAGGTTCATGTTAACACCATAGGGGATATTCCTAGAAAGAGTTGGTTTGGCTTGAGGTTCAATCCTTGCCTTTGGCACATTGGGGTTGTGTCAACAATCAATTGCAAAGTGTCCCACTTTGCCACAGCACTAACACTCATATATATTATATCTCCTCTTCTGAACAGTCATAGAAGATGAAGCTTCCTATTTCTGTTCAGTAGAGGACACAGCTGTTGTTTTCTTTGTTTTATCAGTAAAGGCCTGCCTTTTTACCTTCCTATAATCAGTCAAGGCAGCCAGTTTTTGTTTGACATTAACACCCTCTAGCTTGGCAGCTAAACATGTGTGGATGGCACCAGAAACTGGGCTTTTTGGCTTGATTACAGGACAGTCAACAGCCATGGACTTTGCTGAACAATGTTTAGAATTGACAGCCTTGGTTATCTTGAGTGAAGGGGCTGAGGTTCCAAAAACAAAAGGTCCATGATGGGCCATTTGAATTTCCTCATGCAGAGCCTTGAAGGCACTCAAGCCTAACTTCTTTCTATATCCATAGTTGTGAGCATTCTTGCTCAAGTCATTGGATCTTCCATTTAATAAGTGACCATAAACACTTTCTTGGTCATACTTGTTTGAGGGCATCAAGACTTTCATAAAGGAGGTCTTAGATTCTTTTGAGTCCTTAACCTTTCCCTTAGTGTTGCTAGTAGCTGCCTCCTTATTGAAACCAACACCTCTCATGTCATGGGAGTTGAAGGTGTCAATAATAGGCAGCACTGTCTTGGGCTTGGAGAAGTTAGCCACTAGCATCCTCTCCTTGAGGAGCTTTTCTTCAAGATCCTTAATGATCTTGTTCTTGTGGCTTATGGTGCCCACATGGATGATTGACATTCCCCTTAGCTTGCCAATCTCCTTGCTCATTAGATCTAGCTGGGTAGCATGCTCAATGCACTCAGATTTTGATTGCTTTAGTGAAGTAATTTCTTGAGCTTGCCTCTTGGCTAGCTTTTTGCTCTTTTTCAGAGCTTCCAGGAGTGCACCATACCTATCAATCAATTGATTGACATCCTCCTCAGAATCTGATTCACTTCCAACTTTAGATGGAGGAGATTCAGATTCTGGACCTGTTTCATAATAAGAAGAAGAAATGCAGTGTATTAATACCTGCTCATGTTCTGAATTGCTGTGGCTGTCCACATTTTCAGTGACAGCCATCAGCCCATGGTCTAGAGAGATCTCATCCTCCTCTACATCACTATCTGAATGTGATAGAGGGTCCCTGATTCCTATCCTGGCAGCAGGACAGTCTTCTTCCTCCTGATCAGCAAATAGCCCCAAGTAGGCTTCCTCCTCATCATCTGAATCTGAAGATGAAGATTCAGATTCACTCTAGCTTTTGCCTTTCTTGGCTAGGTAGGATTTTTCTCCCTTCCTCTCCTTCTGGTGGTGAGGTTTCTTGTCACCTCTTTCCTTTCTCTTGACTGGACAGTCAGCAATGACATGCCCAGGCTTACTACAGCAATAACAAATTATGTTAGTTGAAACATGTTTACTAGTTTTAGAGTCATACCTGTCCCCTTTGGGATGTTGCCTCTCAGATCTGTAATGATCCTTCTTGGGATGAGAAGAGGAGGAAGGTTTGTTCTTCCATTGTTTCCTCTTGATCATCTTCTTGAACTGCCTTGTGAAGGCAGCAAACTCCTCATCAGAAGAGGAGCTGTCTGATTTGCTGCTCTCAGACTTCTCAGATTCAGCAGTCTTTCTTGGAGGTGACTGCACTCTAACCTTGTTCTTCTTATAGCTTTCAGCTTTGAGAGCAACAGATCTCTCCCTTGTGTGAGCCCTGGAGGAAGAGTCCTCCTCCTTTCTTGCAGAAAGTTGCATCTCATATGAGAGCAGTTTCCCAAACAGTGTATGGGTGGGGGTTTCTCCAAGTCTTGCCCCTTCCCTGATTGCACAGATTTTAGTGTCCCATTCTCTAGTTAGAGATCTAAGGAACTTGTCATTAAGTTCATAATCTGTGAACACCCTTCCATAGGTTCTTAGTTCATTTACAATCCTAAGAAACCTTCCATAGCACATGGAGATATTCTCCTGGCTCAGCTGTCTGAAGGCTTCATACTCCTGATTGAGGAGTGACTTTCTATCATCCCTTACTTTAGCTGTTCCCTCCATATAGACAATCAATGTGTCCCACATTTCCTTGGCAGTTTGGCAGTGTACCAAGTTCTGAAATGTAGTGTCATCAATGGAATTTACTATTATGTTTTGGGCTCTCTTGTCCATAGTGTACAGTGTTATCTCATCATTGGTCAGTTCAGAAAATACCTTAAGTACTTTTCTAGTAGGGTCAATAGTGGAGACTTTCTTAAAGGTATAAGGACCATTTTTTGACAGTCAAAAAGATCCTTGGGTCTGATGCTTCCATGAATAGCCTTACCCTTTGCTTCCATATGCCAAAGTTTTCTTTGGAGCATATAGGCAACTTCATTGACCCCAACTCCTTCTTCATTCCACTGTTGGCCATTAGATTTCAGATTTGACTACTCCTGCATAGGATCTGATCAGACTGTTAAGTCTTTTTGATCAACCTGGCTCTGATACCACTTGATAGTTTATATAGGTGTAGTCAATAATACCTAGAGGGGGGGTGAATAGGTTTTACTTATTTTCTTTGTTTAAACCTAATATTTCTACCTGCAGAAAACACAATCACAGAAAGCACACAAGGATGTATAGAGGTTCCTCAAGACAAGGTGTCTTGAGTAGTCCTCTTTCCCCCTTCACCTTTCTAACAGTGAGTTAGACAAGGCCACAAACTCCAATCTCGGCTCCTTGAGCTTACACCACAAGTTCCTCAGAACTTCTCAGATCAAGAGTGATCCTACCTCAGGCACAGCAGCCCTACACTCAGGCTCAGCAGCCCTACACCTCAGGCTCAGCAGCCCTACACCTCAGGCTCAACAGCCCTACACCTCAGGCTCAACAGCCCTACACCTCAGGCTCAACAGCCCTACACCTCAGGCTCAACAACCCTACACCTCAGGCACAGCAGCCCTACAGCTCAGAGTTATGAACTCCTACCACTCAGAAATCCCACAGATTTCCTACCTCAGACCTATCAAGAAGTCCTACCACTCAAGCTGTCAACACAGCTTTACACACAGGCTCAACAGCCTTTTACTCAGGAAATAATGCTTTACAAAGATATAATAGAGTTTGAGCTAGATACAAAAGACAAAAGGTTTACTCTTAGGTCTTCTAAATCCTTTCTTCAGATCTGAAAACAATAGCTTCAGATTTGTATCACCTTGATCTTCTCCTTCAGTAGAGCAGAAGATCAACTTGCTCTTCTTGAGTTTGTACAGGAAGAGCTAACTAATCTCCCTTAGAAAATTAACTTCAACTGCTGAGAACGACTTCAACTGGCTGAAACGTGAATGCTCTATTGCGGCATACATCAAAGGCTTCTTAATAGAATAGTCCTTGTTGTTGTGCCCTAGCTTCTTCTTTTATACCCCCAGAAAGCTTCAACGGCTACATCGATCCTCCTGACACAGTATGGGACAGATTGGACTTGATTTTCCCTCTCAATTGTCCTTTGCGCCAAAAGCAGATCCCGTCAGCACATTTGGATCTGTCTCAGTGGTTGGGCTGAGACGGCATCCAGTCTCAGCGGTTGGGCTGAGACAGCTTCCAGTCTCAGCGGCAGCTCCAGTCCCCTTCTCAGCGGTTGCTCCAGTCTCCATCTCAGTGGATCCGCTGAGACGGCTCCTCGTCTCAGCGGTTCTTACCCATCGTCTCAGCGGTTATGCTGAGACAGATCTTCATCTCCTTGTAGATGATTTCTTCTTATCTAAGGCCATGTTTGGCCCTTCCTTTTGAGTCACCTGTGCCTGTATATCCTACACAAGTATAGCTTTGTTAAATACAATATGTCCTTAGCATTGAGAGTGATGCCTCTTCAAATCAAGGTAATATTGAGGGTAATATTCCAAACAGGTTAATTTACAAAATCAACACTAGACTGGTTCCTGCTAGACCAGATAGAGATGCTGGCAGTGTTACTTCACCAATGCTACAGGTTCTAAGCTCACTTTTGTAAGAGCTAGTTCTCTTTTTACGTTACTGCATATGTTCATGAATTCATGGAGTTTTCTAACTCATGAAATTCCTTGCAGGCTTTGGCGGAGATGGAGGAGAGAAAGTGGTGTTTGACATGGATGCTGATGATCTACTAGACGAGTCGAATTATCATATGTTTTATCCTGTCATTATTGTTTTCAGACTGTTTGTTGAGTAGCACCTTTTATTCTGGATGTTTATGTTAATCCTGTTGTTATTAACTGTGCTAACTCTTATGATATGATGTTAAGTCGTGTAACATCTTCAGAACAACTAGACCCATGAAGTGCATTTTGTAATGTCAAGGTCATGACATTCCTCTAAGAGACCAAAATGGCCCTAAGAACCAAGGTGAATAAGTGAAAATCACCTTGGTGTGCAAATAGCCAAATTTGACTCCATGGCTTATGACTTTATATTAGACTTCAAAATGACAAATTGACCCCACCAACTCTTCCTAAACACCTTAGGGAATCCCTTGGGTCATTTAGGACCCATTGGGGTCAAACCCAATTGATCAAATTTGCTAAAGTCAACTTTAGGCCACCTGGGTCAAACCTCCATAAATGAGGGCAATTGAACTCCAAATGATCAAATTGGACCCACCATAATATGGCAACCTCCCTACGGGACCTAATGGACCCAAAATCCCCATCATAGGGCCACCAATTTGGGGAAATTGGGACAATTACTAAAAGCCCCAAATTGATCTATTTGTGCTAAAACCCTAAATTGACCTTCAATTTGCCTAATTGACCTAGCACAACCCTCCATAAACACCAAGGGAAATAAATGAGACCTAGATGAGCCAATGTGCACATTCAATTTTGGAGGATTAGGGCAAAATCACCAAAATACCCAAATTGCCCCTATAGGCAAATAAGTGCAATCAAGCTCCATATGACCCCACCATGACCCAATTCCTCTTGGAATGGGTCCATAGGGACCAAAACAATAATGTGGGCCAGTCATATTAATCGGTGTGAGCTTGAGTCAAGCCCAAACCCAAATCACCCAAATTGACCAAGGTCAAAGTTAGGTCAACATTTGGTCAAAATCACACCTTATGACTCAATTAGCCCAATTGAGACCCCAGCCCAATAAGCATTGGGTGATGTCATGGGACTCATGTCCATCAATTGGTGCCATCCCACTCATCAATTTGACCAAGTCAACTCAAAAGTCAACACTTGGTCAAATAGGCCTAAATTGGGCTCAAGAGAAATTAAACCCAATTCACATGTGCTAAGACCCTCAATCTAGGCCCATTGTACAGCCCATAGGAGTAATGACCACTGGTGCCCTCATATTTTGAAAATGGGGCACATGCAAGGGGTGGAATTGGGATTTTCCCCAATTTCACATATGGCCAAAGCATGGAATTAGGGATTGAGTGCCAATTGGCACTCAATTCCCCTCCACAAAGCTTCTCCCTGACTTCCCTCGGTAATTCCTCATCAATTACAACAGGGATTGATGCCAAATGGCAGCAAGGAGGAGCTTCCTATGTGTTGGCCGGCCACCCATAATGGGAACTCCATAAACACTACACCTGACCCCAAATTGATCACACCATCAGCTCCAGAAGGGGACAAGGAGTGGGAATCGACCTCTGGATCAAATAAATTGATGGAGGATCAAGGAAATGGCAAGGGGATCAAGAGGAGTGGTCGGCCATGGCGTTTCTCATTCTTCCTCAAGATCAAGCCCGATCAAAGGCAAGTTCCTTCCCCCCATCTGTGCTAGATACTAGACCCATCTAGGAGAGATATTGGGCTCAAATGAGCCCGATCCCATGTGAGATAGTTGGAGTTTTCTCGAGTTTTTCTTCTTGCTCGGGATCGTCGGAGAAGCTATCTCTGGTGGCCGTATCGCCGCCTAGCGTTAGCCACCACCTCAACGGAGGTGGTGGAGGCGGTGGCCGGCGGTGGTGAGCTGTAGGTAGCCAGGAAATGGCAGAGGAAGGTGGCCCAGCGGGAATGAATCTGGGCCGTTGGCGAGCTGCGGAAGACGACGGGATGCCGTCGGTTCTGCTTTATGATTTGTGCAGGATTTTATATATATATATATATATATATATATATATTATTATTCATTATATGAAATCTGTCACACTTTCATGTGAATATTCATTCCTGATTTTAGGGCCCTTAGAGGCCTTTTTAGGAAACGTTGCCTGAGATAACTATTGTAGGCCTTGATGTCTACTTTCATTTGAAATTTAAATCAGATCATTTGGATCAATGTAGGACACGCAACACTCATTTTAGTGAGGCTGGTCAAAATAGAAATCAGGATTTAAAATGTGTATATATCCTAAATAGTAGGTATGATGGACTTGCAATTTTGGCCATGCATGCATGAGCCCTGAACCTAGCTTAGGTTCAAAAATCAGATTTTTAGGAAATTATTTTTCTAAGGTTTTATTCAGAACATGGAAAATCAAATAAATGGAATATTTGGAGTTATATAACTCCAAATGCCCCCAAATTTGGGTGTCATGTCTAATTAGACAACATTAGTCTAGAGTTAAATTTTGAGAACATTTGGACCTCTACATGTAGGGTAATTTCTACTTGCATGTCTCTACCCTAGTGTGTTATGGTGTGCCAATAGACAAAAAAGTCTATTTGTGTTTTCAGACCAAATGGCTTGGAGCTAGATTTTGAAATTTTGGTCATACTTTCTTTATGACATGGCACACCACCTCAGGGAATATTAGGATTTTTGGGATCAAAAATCCTATATTTTGGATTAATGTGAATTAGGTCACATATTGGTATTCATGAACTTTTCATGTCAAATACCTTGCGGAAAATTATAGAACTTTAGAGAATTTAATGTTATGACATGCAGGACCTCTATAAATTTTTGTAGAAAATTTTAGAGGTTTTTCCTTTGGGAAATTACAAAATTACCCCTAGGTCACAAATTTGAATATTGGGATTTCCCTGAGATTTATGCATGAGGAAATTATGAAACTATGGAAGATAGTTAGGAATACAATTATGAATCTCTGGGATTTTTTATAGAATTTTTAGAAACATGATTCATGTTGTAATACCCTTTAATCATTTGTCACCCCTTTAATGATAAATAGAAATTATGAGTTTATCATTGCTGGAAAATTTTGATATTCTGTAATTAGTGTTACTATGTGAATATAATGCTACTGTAATTTTATCAGAATTTATTGTGACCTGTATATGGTAGATGTAGTGTAAACCCTTATTAGCACACCATTTGTATTAAATAGTAATTATGGACAAATACTCCTTGGAAAATTATGAAACTTAGGCACTGATGTTTTTAGGTCAATATCATACTTCTGTGATTTTATCAGAATTTATTGTGACATGTAGATGGTGTTTGTAGTGTAAACCCTTATTGGCACACCACTTGTATTAAATGAATATTATGGACAAATACTCCTTGGAAAATTATGAAACTTAGGCACTGATGTTTTTAGGTCAATATCATACTACTGTAATGTTTTCAGAATTTATTGTGACTTGTAGATGGTAGTTGTAGTGTAAACCCTTATTGGCACACCATTTGTATTAAATGGTAATTATGGATAAACACTCCTTGGAAAATTATGAAACTTAGGCACTGATGTTTTTAGGTCAATATCATACTTCTATGATTTTATCAGAATTTATTGTGACATGTAGATTGTGGTTGTAGTGTAAACCCTTATTGGCACACCACTTGTATTAAATGAATATTATGGACAAATTCTCCCTAAAAAATTATGAAACTAAGGCACAGATGTTTTCAGGTCAATATCATACTTCTGTGATTTTATCATAATTTATTGTGACCTGTAGATGGTAGTTGTAGTGTAAACCCTTATTGGCACACCATTTGTATTAAATGGTAATTATGGATAAATACTCCTTGGAAAATTATGAAACTTAGGCACTGATCTTTTTAGGTCAATATCATACTTCTGTGATTTTATCAGAATTTATTGTGACATGTAGATGGTGGTTGTAGTGTAAACCCTTATTGGCACACCACTTGTATTAAATGAATATTATGGAACAATGCTCCTTGGAAAATTATGAAACTTAGGCACTGATGTTTTTAGGTCAATATCATACTTCTGTGATTTTATCAGAATTTATTGTTACCTGTAGATGGTGGTGGTAGTTTAAACCCTTATTGGCACACTACTTGTATTAAATGAATATTGTGGACAAATGCTCCTTGGAAAATTATGAAACTTAGGCACTGATGTTTTTAGGTCAATATCATACTTCTGTGATTTTATCAGAATTTAATGTGACATGTAGATGGTGGTTGTAGTGTAAACCCTTATTGGCACACCACTTGTATTAAATGAATATTATGGATAAATACTCCTTGGAATATTATGAAACTTAGGCATTGATGTTTTTAGAAAAATATTATGCTACTGTGACCTTATCAGAATTTATAGAGATCAATTGTTGACAGGTGAAGTGTAAGTCACTAGTTGCACCCCTTCCATTTTAAATAGGGATAACGATTAAATGACCCCGGGGAAATTATGGAAATTAGAATCTGAGGTTGTTAGATCATTACTCATTGTGATCCCAGGGTAAGGATCTGGAAGTTATTAGGACAAGATAGGACCATAGTTACACCTTAAGGATTAAATCTAATTCGATTCCACCTTGGTCTGCGGATAATAGAAACAGAAGAAGTTGATTTAGACACCACTAGATCCCCACACTCAAGCATTGATCCCTGGGTCATCAGGTGCATTGTGAAGAATGATTAGAGGTCATCCAATTGAGACAACATTGAACGTAGAGTTGGGGTGCGTTTAGTAATACATCGTTTCAGGGTCTACAACCCTAAGATAAAGGGATGGAGCCATGATACAGAAGGAGTGATAGGATAAAGTTAGGGACCATAGGTAGTGGTCGAGAGATAATACGATGAGGTAGCCATACACTAGGGGAGATAGAGCTCGAGGTTCAGTTGAATTTCGAGCCAAATGTTAAACCATCATAGGACATGGAGCAACTGGAGAGGAAATAGGTAAATAAGGACGGATAGACACGAATAAGAATAAATATCCTAGAAAGGGGAATTTTGGCTTCAGTCACCATTACATTCCCTAGTACCGTTGTGATCCCTTCTCCGGGTAACCCGCGGGAAGTCTGGGATTCACCCCAAGCTTCTAAGATCAACTAACAATAGACAAGAGTAGTAAAGTAGGAGAACTTGAAATATAATCTCCCTCCCAAATTTGGGAGGGAATAGAATAAGGACTCGGATAGTCCTTCGAGCGGTAGGCTCGTAGTTTGAATATTAGACTGATGTAGTCTAGCGAGCGTTAGGCTCGTAGTTTGAATATTAGACTGATGTAGTCTAGCGAGCGTTAGGCTCGTAGTTTGAATATTAGGCTAGTGTAGTCTAGCGAGCGGTAGGCTCGGGTTATGAGGAAGGACTGGGATAGTCCTACGAGCGGTAGGCTTGGGTTATAAGGAAGGACTGGATAATCCTGCGAGCGGTAGGCTCGGGTTATAAAGAAGGACTGGGAGAGTCCTGCGAGCGGTAGGCTCGGTTATAAGGAAGGACTGGGATAGTCCTGCGTGCGTAGGCTCGGGTTATAAGGAAGGACTGGGATAGTCCCGCGAGCGGTGGGCTCGGGTTATATGTAAGGACTAGGTTATAGTCCTGCGAATGATTGGCTCGATTTTTATAAATGTTGGTTTAGAATTACGAGCTGAAGGCTCGGTGATAAGAGATAATACATATTTGCATATGCATAAGATGTGGTGGGTCTTCGGTTCTGGCTTGGTCATCACACCGACAGCAGTTCATTGACTCGGCAGTCCTAGTGGTTTGATTAGGGGCCAGGTTGTTTTACTGCCCGTCCTACGGGACGGATTCCCTAAACCTTGTCTGGCCAATTCACTTTAGTACGCAGGAGCTCGTGAGTATCGGGTACCGGTATCACAGCGTACATTAGGGCCTAGGTCTGGTAGTGTGACTTACCCACCTAGGTGAGGAGATGCCCGCTTCTCTGCACCGTTTGACCACGACGGGAGGTGCCCGAGAGGTTAGCTACCTCCGAAAAGTGGGAACTAAAGGTCTGTACGTACAAAGTCGTGTGTGTGAGTTGCACCATTGCATCGTATTGCATTGCATTGCATATCATAGCATAGTATTCTTGCGTAAATCAGAGACCTCATCGTATAAATTAGTATGGGCTCTTTTATACGATGAGTTTACCTTAGTGCCAGATCCCTTAGCTTATGTGCTTTTGTGTGTGCATATAAGTTAATGTTACATTTGTAGCTGCTCTTATTTATTATACCTGTTTTTTATATTGCATCGTCTTTTACTTATTGATGTCACACTATACTCTGCTAGCATAGAATTGTTATTATTAATGTTCAGTAATTATAAACCCTTCTAGTCTAGCCACATGTCACCTGCTTTTGATTTACCCTTTGATGTCCTCTGCTTCCTCCTCCCGCACGGTGCCTAGGAGTAGCGGGTGGAGGCGGTGAGGAATATGCTGAGTCTTATAGACTGGCGGTCGGTGGACCTCATCATTTTAGGGATGATGTGTCGGAACAGCAGGACCCGTTCAGGAGACAGGACACGAAGACGGGATGAAGCAGAGCAAACACTACACGTCATTGCAGCAGCAGCTATAGATGCATGATGACAGAGTTTAATAACTTTCGCATAGATGTAGAGTGAGAGTGTTGTTGCACTATCTTTGAACATGTACTGGGCGTAAGCCCTTATTCTTTTAGTTCTTTCTCATCGTGGACATTATAATCTTGTATTATGATAAATATATAATGTGATTTTGTGGACTTGTTTCATTTAAATACTTCAATTACTGTGATTAATGTTGGCCTGGATGATGATGAATAGACGGCAGGATCGGCGTCTTGTGGAGGCGACCATTGGGTGTAATGGTGTCGTCGCAAGACGGCGGTTCTAGGCGGTGAGACCCGGGAAAGAATGCAAAAAAAGAGGGTCTTACAAACTGGTATCAGCTTAACCGACATTCGATCCAAGTAAAAGAAGTCCACAAACCCTAGGGCAACCCCCGCTCGAGTTAGTTTGAGGACAAACTAGCATCGGAAGCAATGGTGTGCCCATACGGGAAGTCACATAACTTTGTCCACTTAACGATGAGATTAGGCCAACCTGACTAGTACACCGTATTGGTTCGACTTAACAAGACATCTCATAAGGTATCCTAGTCCGACATCAACCTCGAAAATATTTTGACCAAGTAGTAGGATACCCCCAAAGTGACTAAAAGGAGTTGAAAGCGTGTGTAAGTGTTTGGGGCTTACTCCCCGATATAACCGTGTCACTTCCTAAGTGATATTAACACCCCTCACACAAACAAATAGGACAATATTAAGTGGATTTGTTGCTTGTGATTGTACTATCGGATTAGTATGAGACTCATAAGGCTTAACTTATGTGCTTATAAGCTAATACTCCGCACTTCCACCCTCGGAAAACCATCACAAAGAAAGGATGTCAAATGTGGAATGAGAATTCCAACTTAGAGAAGACCACTTAATTGGCACACGATACTTGGAAAAGTTACGGTAAATGGCATTTTGAGGGTAGAGAACCTTACCATATACACAAATCTCAAGGACTATATACCCATAAGGATTATGTAAATACGCGAAATGTCCAAATTGTCAGATATAAGAAACTCAGCACAAGATTTACGGGAGGCTAATCTTGTTTCTTCGTTTATTGGGCCGCTATAATATTAACTTGGGTTATTTTAGAAACATAAAAGTCTCTGCAATACAACTCCCTGGGCACCCATTTTGGTGCAGGGTATATAAAGTGAACCCTAGACCCAAATTTGTGTGCCCCCATCATCTGACTTATCCAGATAATCTGAATTTTACATCGTACATATAATTTAGTACGATACATATGCGGTCCAAAAATCAAAATTTTGGAGATAAAGTTCTATAGATTTGGAAATGATTTCATTACATACGATTGTGGTAGACCTAAGGCTTAATGGAAACCAATCCACTCAAACCTTTTATGGATGGTAGGTCTCGAAAAGAAAGGTCCCTGGACAAATTTGAGGCCATTTGGACCCCTACATATTGGTGGGTCCCACATGCAAGACCAGGGTAGCTTAGGATAACACCCATGTTGTTACACACTTAGAGTTTTATGGATAATAATTATTTCGTTGGTCAATTATTTGAAATTTGAAACATGCACTTATTATCAAGAGATCTTCATCTCTGAAGGAATCAAATACTTTGAGGATTGAGTTCCGTAGGAATTGGGGTTTGTGAACTCTTGTTACATTAAGCATTATTGAGAACTCTAGGGTCAAGTTCCCCTAAGATCATTATGAAAATCTGGAATAATATAGAAATGAGTAGATAGACTCGTGGTCTCCATTAAACTTCTGAAAATTTTATTATACTTAACTATTGATTAGTTATCATACTTCCTTCACGAAATGGGTTTTGCACCCTTTAATTAATCTTCTGGAATTATTTATGGAGGAGAACTATGAATTACTATTGAACACTGTCTTGGATCATGATTAGTCTTTGAAAATTTTGTTAAACCTATTGGCCCATGATAACTGATACTTGATTGGGGACCCCATAATTATGAAAGAAATAAGAATGAGGCCAAAAATGAACATGACATTATGAAGAGTTGGAATCTGTAAATTATCACATACAAGACTCCAAGAATGAATTGGAGATGACATTATATCTTACTAATAGTTGACCTGTAAGTGATAGGTCTCGTGCAATATTTGAGACTGGTTTGCGTTTAACAAAATGAGAACTACATATTTGACCATCAATAACATGTGGATTTGGGATAAAGATCAGGAATGAGGTTTCAGGACATTAATATGTTTAGGTGCACTTCAAGAATTAATCATGGAGGATTAACAATATATGAATTTTGTGAGCCTTGGAATTGATGACCCACATGAATTAAAGTACCAGAACTAAGCTTGGTTATTACTAGAGTATCCTTTAGTTCATTAAATGACCATGGACATATTTACATTTACTAAATATCATGTCGGATTCTAGAAGCATGATTAAGCGTGGACATAAAATATTAAAGGAATGACGATGTCATGAAAGTTTAAGAGAACCAATATTGCCCAAGCTGTAAGCATATCATGATCTTGGAAGATAAGTCTAAATTCTAATTGCAAACTGATAAATATTTAAGGACACCCAGGAAGAAGATCTCAGTTACGAACATAGTAAGACTTAACGAAAAGTGCACTTGGGAGAAGACTGGGGATGAAGCGATGTGAACTAGACCTAACCGTTTCCAATATTAGTTGGGAGTCGTATTGCACAAAAACTACTAAATCTTCCTGGTATGTTCTGAACTCTGACTCCCGTAGACCCGACCAAAATTTTGGGGACGAAATTGTTTCTTCGTTTATTGGGATTTGTAACATCCCCAAAACAACTAGACCCCTGAAGTGCATTTTGTCATGTCAAGGTCATGACATTCCTCTAAGAGACCAAAATGGCAATAAGAACCAAGGTGAATAAGTGAAAATCACCTTGGTGTGCAAATAGCCAAATTTGACTCCATGGCTTATGACTTTATATTAGACTTCAAAATGACAAATTGGACCCACCAACTCTTCCTAAACACCTTAGGGAATCTGTTGGGAAAATGATTTCTCTTAACCCCTGAAAATGAGTCAAATATGAATTCCAAGAATGAAAAACAAGGCTAAGTAAATATGCGTCGAATAGTGTTCGACGCAACGTCGAAATGTAGTCGACGTCTCTTTCAGATTAAGTCGAAGTAACTCTAGGAAGATTTCGACGTATGTGTTGTCGACGTTACTCTGTTTTCTAGTCGACGCAACTAGTGAAGTCGACGCACCTTAGTCGACGCACCTTCCTTATTCACCTCTCGACGTCCAGACAGGATGTACTCGACGCTTGCGTCGAATGGCAATCGACGCACGTCGATTTATTTGACAGACTTAAATATGCGCCAGATCTCTTTCCTTCTTTCAGTAAATCTGATTTGTATGGAATAATGTTAATATTTTATAGCCGTTCTGAATCATTCTTTCCTTCTATTTGATTCTTGGCTAATCTGATTAACTCTATTTTGGATATTATTTGAAATCAGAATTCATTCTTTCCTTCTACAGAAATAAACATTATGGAAACATTTTTTCTTTCTATTCTCTCTAACTGCTAATTGATTATCCTCCTATAGTATTATGTTGAATTAACATAGCTATAAATAAAGAGGAGGTCGGCAGAAAATGAAGGAGAGTGATCTACCACACACATTTGAAATAGAGGAAAAGCTCCCAAGAGAAAAGAGAGAAATTGAGAAAAAGCTCTGCAGCAACATTCAAGCACTTCTTCTTCTTCTGCTTCTGAAGTCATACTGCTGCAAAATCTGATAGCTCTCACAAAGAGAGAAAGGCTGCAAATCTTCTTCTCTCTATAGAAGAAAGATTCAATTCACTTCTTGTGCTTCCAATCTTCTTGCTAGGAAGAAGATTCTTTCTTGTTTTTATTTCTTCTCCTTTCTTTCTTTCTCACTTAAACATTGTAAAAGAGTTTTTAGAATCTCTCTCCAAAAAATTCAGTGTACTGGTTCTAAGAGTCTCCTTGTCAAAAGACTCAGTTGGTTCTAAGAGTCTCCTTGTCAAAAGACTCAGGGTGGTTCTAAGAGTCTCCTTATCAAAAGACTCAGTGCAAGATAGTGAATTCCTACCAAGGGGGTAGAAGAGTGGACTACCCAAAGTTTGGGGAACCACTATATTTTCTTGTGTTATGCTGTGATTTATTTTCTTGCATTAACTTTATTTTCTTGCTTAATTCTTGTTGGTGTGTGGGAAGCTCTAATCTGTGATCATACACATATATATATATTAACTTTGCACAAAACAATTTTTAAATCTCTATTCACCCCCCCCCCCCCCCCTAGAGAATTCTAGTGAGGTTAATTGTGCACTTTCAATTGGTATCAGAGGGAGGTTGATCTAAAAAAGGATAACTCCTTGATCAAAAAGATCCTACCTCTCATATATATATATTTTTCAAAACTATTTTATCATATGGCACAAATCAAAGATTATGCTTCCACCAGACCACCAATTTGCAACCTGGAAAAGTTTGCACTTTGGAAAACAAGAATTAGAATTTATTTAAACTCTATTGATGATGAATTGTTTAATGTGATCTTGACAGTCCCCCCAAGCCATTCAGGAAAGATTCAAGTGGAAAAGTGACTGAAACACTTGTTCCAAGAGCTGAATGGACAGAAGATGAGAAGAAAGCCCAAGGACATGATGCCAAGGCTATGAATATCCTAGTCTCAACCCTCTCAGATGAAATTTTCCAAAAGATTGCTGATTGTGAGTCAGCTAAGGAAGTATGGGAAGCTCTCACCAAAATGGTAGAGGGAAGTGCTGATGAGAAAAAGGATAGAAAGGCACTACTGATCTCCCAATATGAAAACTTCCAAAAGAAAGAAAGTGAAAGTGTTGCTGACATGTATTCAAGATTCAGCCTCATAGTCAATGAATTGAGAACACTTGAGAAGGACATATCTCTCACTGAGATAAATGATAAATTGCTGACTTGCTTTCCTAGCTCTTGGGACTCAAGAATCTGGCCAATCAAAGACTACAGAAGTCAAAAAGAAATATCAACAGATGTTCTGTTGGGTAAATTAAAATCCTATGAACAACTGTTGAAAACCAGAGCTGAGAAAGAAAAGGCCTCTCCACTCTCAAAAGAAAAGAGTATTGCATTGAAAGTTGTTGAAGGTGAACCATCTACTAGTGATGAGGAACTAATCAGCTTCCTGGCTAGGAAGTTCAAGAGGTGGATCAAAATAGAAGGATCCAGAGGAAGAGATTCAAAAACCAGGTATAATAAAACACCTACTAAAGAGATTATCTGTTACTCTTGCAGGAAACCTAGACATATTGCACCTGAATGTCTTAAGGAGAACAGCATTAAGAAAGATCTGAAAAGAACAGATCTAAAGAAGAAAAAGAAAGAAAGAGGATTCATTGCTCAATCTTGGAGTGATTCAGAATCTGAAGGAAGTACCTCATCAGACAATGATCAGGAAGAGGTCAAGCAAGAGGAAACCTGTCTGATGGCCACTGAGAAGCTTGATGATACATCTATGGTAAATATACTTGATGATATAGATTTCTCTTCTACTGATTTCAAACAAGATCTCAAAGAATTCTGTTTAGATCTAATCAAATCTGAAAAAGAAGTAAAAGAATTAAGAATTGAATTAAGAAATCTCAAACATGTGAATACACACTATGAAAACTATAAGCTCAATCAAGAGCTCTCAAAGAAGGAATTAGACAAAATCCATTCAGAAAATCTAACACTAAGGAAAGAGCTGGCAAAGGCTAAAGCCTTTGAGGACTCTCTGAATGGAAGAGGTCAGAAGCTCAAGAACATCTCTGAGAATCTCACTGATAGATTTAGACAACTAAAGCTGAATACTAATGAAGCATCTAAATCACAAACATTCAGCAAACCTGTCTGGAAACATCCCATTCAATTCACTAGGGAGAATCATCTAGCAGGAATTAGATCACAAGTAGGTCCAGAAACAACCACTATTTTTAATAAACCTAATCCCATTACAGATAAAGGAATCTTAGGAAAGTATCCTCACAAAAATTCTGAACATACGTCGAATTATTATCCACGTGCGTCGATTTCTAATCGACGCATACACCAAATCGTGTCGACCTCCACTCAACGTAATCTCTCACATGCTTCGACTAAAAGTAGACTCAGAATGAAGGAAGCGTCGACCTCATATCGACGCAACCAGAAACCTACGTCGAATTCATATCGACGCAACCATAAGTCTACGTCGAATCCCTATCTACATGACGATGAGGTAGCGGATGACCCGGCCTACTCTCCCCGCCGCGGTCAGCGGGGCAGAGGTGATCGACCGCCGGCTGACCGCTACCGTCGTGAGATTCCTGTGAGAGCCCCCACTCCGCCAGCAAGGCGGAATCCTGAGCCAGCACGTGGCCGAACCCCGCCCCCGCGGGAAGATTACCGCATGCCACGTCAGCCTGGCCCCAGGGACCGTGTCCCTCCACACGGTCGTCATGACCAACGTCGAGACGAGTATTACCCACCGGGACGATGTGAGCGCGGACCCCCACCCGCTCGGTACGATTATGACCGTGACGACAATCCTGATGATTACGACGCAATAAATCAGACAGAAAATTTTCTGTTTCCAAACAGGTCCCTTAATCCATGTCCTTCTATTATGAACACTATTTCTGTGATATCATCCAAGAAGATTGGTATGATAAGCCAGTACCCCATAAGGAGGAAGGATATCCTGAAAAACCCACTTATTCTTTTATTAAATCTTTTACTAATGAGAGAAAGGGACCCCAGCTCAGCAGGGTCTAAACTAATGTTTAAACTTTTATGTGCAGATGTATCACATCTCCAGGATGGTGTGGTACTTGGACAGTGGATGCTCCATGCACATGACAGGTTGCAAAAACCTATTAATCAACTTTGAGGATAGACTTGGACCATCAGTAACCTTTGGAGACTCTAGCTGTGGTCAAACCAAGGGATTTGGAAATTTCAAAGAAGGGAAAGTCACCTTCAAGAATGTGGCAGTAGTCAAAGGACTAAAACACAATCTGATAAGTATAAGTCAGATATGTGAGAATGGTAAGTATGAGGTAAAATTCACTACACTATTCTGCCATATTATAGATATCAAGAATGGTGCTACAGTACTAAATGGAATTAGAAAAGGGAGAGTATATGTAGTGGACTTTAGCTCTTCACCCACAGAAGTTTGCTTATTCAACAATATTATTGATAAAAATGAATTATGGCATAGGAAACTAGGTCATCTAAACTACAAAACAATCAGTAAACTAGCTAAGAATAACCTAGTCAGAGGCTTACCAAAGGGTAGGTACTCTAAGGATTCTCCATGCAGACCTTGCCAACTAGGAAAGCAAACCAAATCATCCTTCAAACCCATTGGTAAGGATGACTCTCCTAGGTCTTTATACTTACTACACATGGATCTCTTTGGTCCCATATCCACTCAAAGCTTAGGTGGAAAATCCTATACATTGGTCATTGTTGATGATTATTCTAGGTTTAGCTGGGTATTCTTTCTAGGAGTTAAATCTGAAACCCATAAAATTCTCTCAAATTCATAAGACAGATTCAATCTGAGTTCAATACAAATGTTTCAATTATAAGAAGTGACCATGGGACTGAATTTGAGAATCAGATGATTTGTAGTTTCTGTGAGGAAGAAGGTATTAAACAAAGCTTCTCAGCACCTAGAACTCCCCAACAAAATGGAGTTGCTGAGAGGAAGAATAGAACCTTAATAGAATCAGGTAGAACCCTGCTTGCAGAGTCAGGATTACCAAAAACCTTTTGGGCTGAAGCAGTCAACACTGCAAACTATGTTCTAAATAGAAGCCTCATACACAAAACTAAATCAAAGACTCCATATGAGCTCCTGAAAAATAAAACACCCACTGTTAAATATTTTAAAAATTTTGGATGTGCTTGCTTTATTCTAAACAATGGGAAAGATCATCTTGCCAAGTTTGACAAGAAGTCTGATGATGGAATATTTCTGGGATATTCATCATCCAGCAAAGCCTATAGGTGCTACAATAGAAGAACTCTTAAGATTGAAGAATCCATGCACATTGTATTTGATGAAACTAACATGCTGCTTAAGGGGGAGGAAACTCCCACCAGTTCTGTTCCACAGGAAAACAACAGCATAGAAACCCAGCTTGAGCAACTAGCTCTAGAGAACACAGAAAATGGAAAGGAAAACCAGTTAGAGGAACCAAGTGAGGAGTCTGAACAAGAAACCTCAGAAAAGAGCACTCAAGACCCTCTTCCACAAGAGGACATGGTCCAGGAAGAACAATTGAACAATGATCCCATTGAGAATGAAGTAGAAGAACAACTGACAAATTCAGGCAGAACAGGAATCAATTTGAAAGATCATCCACAAGCTCAAGTGATTGGAGATCCCAATGCAGGAGTAAGAACAAGACACCAAGTCTCCAATGGGATAATGCTCCAATGCTTCCTATCACAAGTTGAACCAAAGAAGTTTGAGGAAGCAAATTGTGATCCTCACTGGATTATGGCCATGCAAGAAGAACTAGGCCAATTTGAGAGAAACAAAGTATGGAACCTAGTTGAAAGACCAAGAAACTACCCTGTAATTGGTACAAAATGGGTATACAGGAATAAACTAGATTCCACTGGAATAATTGTGAGAAACAAGGCAAGACTTGTAGCACAAGGATATAGACAAGAAGAAGGGATAGACTACAATCAGACCTTTGCTCCAGTAGCCAGATTAGAGGCAATCAGGCTCTTTCTTGCCTATGCAGGCTTCATGAAGATGAAAGTCTACCAAATGGATGTCAAGAGTGCCTTTTTAAATGGAGATCTGCAAGAAGAGGTATATGTGGAGCAACCACCAGGTTTTGTTAATCCCTCTTCCCCTAACTTTGTTTATAGACTTAACAAAGCATTATATGGTCTTAAGCAAGCACCTAGAGCTTGGTATGAAACTCTCTCAAATTTTCTTTTAGAAAATTCCTTTGAAAGAGGAAAAGTAGACAAGACACTCTTTACTAGAACACATAAAAACCAACTCCTCCTTGTTCAAATATATGTAGATGACATTATCTTTAGCTCAACCCATCCTAAACTATGTAAAAGATTTGCTAATCTTATGCAATCTAAATTTGAGATGAGTAGTATGGGTGAACTCTCCTACTTCCTAGGGCTACAAGTAAAACAAAGTAGTGAAGGAATCTTTATCTCACAATCAAAATATACCAAAGAACTAATCAAAAAGTTTGGTATGGAATCAGCATCTACCATGAAAACACCCATGGCAACCAATGCCATCATAGAAAAAGATGATAAAGGAAAATCAGTAGATCAAAAGACTTATAGGGCCATCATAGGATCCCTTCTATATCTAACAGCAAGCAGACCTGATATCATGTTTGTCACTTGCATATGTGCTAAATTTCAGGTTGAACCAAAGGAATCCCATCTCACCTCTGTAAAAAGGATTCTTAGATACCTAAAGGGAACCCCTGAACTAGGACTATGGTACTCAGCAGAAACCAACTTTGAATTAATAGGTTTCTCAGATGCAGATTATGCTGGATGTATGGTTGATAGAAAAAGCACATCTGGTACCTGCCAATTTCTAGGTGACAGATTGATCTCATGGTTTAGTAAGAAACAAACCTCAGTCTCAACTTCAACAGCTGAAGCTGAATACATAGCTGCTGGGAGCTGTTGTTCACAAATCCTGTGGATGCAAAATCAACTACTTGATTACAAATTGGAAATACACAACTCTAAGATCTATTGTGATAGGTCTAGTGCTATATCCATAGCATCCAACCCAGTCCTTCATAGTAGGACCAAACATATAGAAATCAGACATCACTTCCTTAGAGACAATGTTGAGAAGGGTAAAATAACCTTAGAATATATTCCCACAGACAATCAAAGAGCAGACATCTTCACAAAACCTTTAGATGAAACTAAGCATAACTATTTCATAAACACCTTGGGGATGCTTGATGGAAGCTTGTAAACCTCATTGTTAGGGAAATCTAAAGACATCAGAATATCTAAGAAAGTTTCCTGGAGATGCGTCGAATACATATCGACGTACCGTCGAGAAGACCTCGACGCTGGTTCTGATTTCTTTCAGTTAAAGTTACGTCGATCCACTATCAACGTACCGTCGACTTCTTATCGACGCAAGTCTATGACCACGTCGACAAATCTTTAGACTGACAAAACCTTCACGGAACGCCGACTACATATCGACGCATACGTTGACATCAATTCGACGTAACGTCGACTTCTGGTTAAAATTGGAATCAAATCCTTACTTCCTTTTCTTTTACGACTGGATTACCTTGATTTCTGTTTCCTTTCTCGACGTTTCATCTTCTTTAAATAGTACTTCTTATTTCATAACAAATACCTCTCTGGACCCGCCAAAACTGCGTCTTCTACCTCTCTCTCTTCCTGCATCAATGGCGCCTACTCCTGTTCAAACTGACCTTATCAAAGCAATGAACGATGCTCTGGAAAATCTTCTCAATGACTTCCAGACACGATTAACTAACTTCTCCAATGAATGTGCCAATATGATCACCTCCTGTGAAGCCAAATTGGCCACCCTGTCTGCCTCTCTTCCCGGGCTTCATCTTCTTCTTCAAGAGGAACCTCTGTCGCCACAAAGGTTTACATCCTTCCTGAAAGATATAAACCAGGGGGAGAGTTGCTCCAGAAACCCCTCTTGCCAGGTTTTTGATCTCAACTAAAAGCTCAGGTTTAAATCTCTTCTCTCCAACACTAAGTATTCTCTCTAACTCTCTTATAGGCTCCACTCCTCTCAAATCACTCTGACTACACTTTCATCAAACATTTTGGTGAATCCTCCTCTTACAACACTGAAGGGGAGCATGCTGTGGATTCAGCATTCAGAATTGATGATCCTTATAACCAGGGGAGATTCCTGTAGTAAAGGACCCAGTAATCCAGGGGGAGGAAGAAGCAGCCACCTCTGATGATTGGAATGGGCAGATATGGATTGATGCACCCTTATGTGAGGAAGAACTTCAACATCACTCTTCTGGCTTCTCTGCCAGTTACATCAAGCTGAAGACACCTCTACTTGAGAACATCCCTACAAAAGAGTCTGGAGGAGACATTCATCCCTCAGCAGAGATCACCCTACCAGAAATCACTCTGCCCTCTATTGCAGAACATCTAAGAACTCTTCTTGAAATAACTCCCTCTCCACCCAAAGAGAAAACTCCTCCTTCCTCTCTTCCTCTTCCTCCTCCTCAACTTCCTCCTCTACCTTCTTCTCTACCTCCTCTGCTACTTCTACCTCCACAAGCAGCAAGACTCCCTAAACAGATCATACCTAGGCAAAGTCCAGGAGGACAGATAAAGAGAAAAAGGGAAGTCACTCCCCACTGGCAAAATTTTTCTAAAGAAGAAAGGAAGGAGTTTGCAAAAGAAAAGAAGTATAGAAAAGCATGTGAGCAAATAAAAAGATTTGAAAAGATGCATAGTATCTGTCCTAACAGTCCTGTCAAGGAGTACCATGATCCTGACATGGAAAAGAGGCATGAAGAGATAAGAGAAAGAGAAGTGTATGAATATGAAGCAGCTAGGAAAGAAGTGGAAGATAAAAGGAGGGCCTGGATGGAGAAGATTAACAAGGGCATGACTAAGGAACAAATTCTTGCTGAATCTTCTATCAGAATTCCAAATAAGTTGTTTGATATTGAAGCTTATCAAAAGAAAAATCCTCAGGCAGGGATTATCCTGGATAAGGGTCAAAAGGACAAGAAGGGTATAGGGTGTACAGAAGAAACCTACATTCCCTATAAGAAGCCTACAAGGCCTGCAAAGCTAGACAAATGGCTTAACTCACCATGGAAAGGGAAAGGAAAAGGAAAGATGTATGAAGTTCCTGAGAAACAGGAACCAGAAAAGAAGAAACTCTATAGGCCAAAGGTTGATAACAGAGGACCTCCTGAGCCCAAGCCTACACAAAAAGAATCTCACAACATTACCATTGAGATGATTGATGAAAAGGTAGCAATCATCATCAGCAAAGGGTACTCCATAAATGACACTATTCCTGATGGTGATAAACTCTTGGAAAAACTGCATACAATCATCAGGAATGTCCAGGAAAGACCTGATAGAGCCAGGGGATACATTTTTGATGCCATTAATGACTTATCTAGGAAACTTTATTCTGCTTTTGTCAACTTCATGTACAAAAAGAAGTTTCTAGTTTAATTCTTGTGAAAGACAAATACTTGTCATGTGCTTTCTTTTCCTAATTCTTTCCTTCTAATCAATATATTTCTTATCTATACAAATACTATGCTGTGTTAATTATATGCTAATAAAAATTTTCTCTAAGAAGGGTTAAGACAAATAGGGGGAGATTGTTGGGAAAATGATTTCTCTTAACCCCTGAAAATGAGTCAAATATGAATTCCAAGAATGAAAAACAAGGCTAAGTAAATATGCGTCGAATAGTGTTCGACGCAACGTCGAAATGTAGTCGACGTCTCTTTCAGATTAAGTCGAAGTAACTCTAGGAAGATTTCGACGTATGTGTTGTCGACGTTACTCTGTTTTCTAGTCGACGCAACTAGTGAAGTCGACGCACCTTAGTCGACGCACCTTCCTTATTCACCTCTCGACGTCCAGACAGGATGTACTCGATGCTTGCGTCGAATGGCAATCGACGCACGTCGATTTATTTGACAGACTTAAATATGCGCCAGATCTCTTTCCTTCTTTCAGTAAATCTGATTTGTATGGAATAATGTTAATATTTTATAGCCGTTCTGAATCATTCTTTCCTTCTATTTGATTCTTGGCTAATCTGATTAACTCTATTTTGGATATTATTTGAAATCAGAATTCATTCTTTCCTTCTACAGAAATAAACATTATGGAAACATTTTTTCTTTCTATTCTCTCTAACTGCTAATTGATTATCCTCCTATAGTATTATGTTGAATTAACAGAGCTATAAATAAAGAGGAGGTCGGAAGAAAATGAAGGAGAGTGATCTACCACACACATTTGAAATAGAGGAAAAGCTCCCAAGAGAAAAGAGAGAAATTGAGAAAAAGCTCTGCAGCAACATTCAAGCACTTCTTCTTCTTCTGCTTCTGAAGTCATACTGCTGCAAAATCTGATAGCTCTCACAAAGAGAGAAAGGCTGCAAATCTTCTTCTCTCTATAGAAGAAAGATTCAATTCACTTCTTGTGCTTCTAATCTTCTTGCTAGGAAGAAGATTCTTTCTTGTTTTTATTTCTTCTCCTTTCTTTCTTTCTCACTTAAACATTGTAAAAGAGTTTTTAGAATCTCTCTCCAAAAAATTCAGTGTACTGGTTCTAAGAGTCTCCTTGTCAAAAGACTCAGTTGGTTCTAAGAGTCTCCTTGTCAAAAGACTCAGGGTGGTTCTAAGAGTCTCCTTATCAAAAGACTCAGTGCAAGATAGTGAATTCCTACCAAGGGGGTAGAAGAGTGGACTACCCAAAGTTTGGGGAACCACTATATTTTCTTGTGTTGTGCTGTGATTTATTTTCTTGCATTTACTTTATTTTCTTGCTTAATTCTTGTTGGTGTGTGGGAAGCTCTAATCTGTGATCATACACATATATATATTAACTTTGCACAAAATAATTTTTAAATCTCTATTCACCCCCCCCCCCCCCCCCCCTCTAGAGAATTCTAGTGAGGTTAATTGTGCACTTTCAGAATCCCTTGGGTCATTTAGGACCCATTTGGGTCAAACCCAATTGATCAAATTTGCTAAAGTCAACTTTAGGCCACCTGGGTCAAACCTCCATAAATGAGGGCAATTGAACTCCAAATGATCAAATTGGACCCACCATCATATGGAAACCTCCCTAGGGGACCTAATGGACCCAAAAGCCCCATCATAGGGCCACCAATTTGGGGAAATCGGGCCAATTACTAAAAAGCCCCAAATTGATCTATTTGTGCTAAAACCCTAAATTGACCTTCAATTTGCCAAATTGACCTAGCACAACCCTCCATAAACACCAAGGGAAATAAATGAGACCTAGATGAGCCAAGGTTCACATTCAATTTTGGAGGATTGGGGCAAAGTCACCAAAATACCCAAATTGCCCCTATAGGCAAATAAGTGCAATCAAGCCCCATATGACCCCACCATGACCCAATTCCTCTTGGAATGGGTCCATAGGGTCCAAGACAATAATGAGGGTCAGACATATTAAGTGGTGTGAGCTTGAGTCAAGCCCAAACCCAAATCACCCAAATTGACCAAGGTCAAAGTTAGGTCAACATTTGGTCAAAATCACACCTTATGGCTCAATTAGCCCAATTGAGACCCCACCATGGCCCAATAAGCATTGGGTGATGTCATGGGACTCATGTCCATCAAGTGGTGCCATCCCACTCATCAATTTGACCAAGTCAACTCAAAAGTCAACACTTGGTCAAATAGGCCCAAATTGGGCTCAAGAGAAATTAAACCCAATTCACATGTGCTAAGACCCTCAATCTAGGCCCATTGTACAGCCCATAGGAGTAATGACCACTGGTGCCCTCATATTTTGAAAATGGGGCACATGCAAGGGGTGGAATTGGGATTTTCCCCAATTTCACATATGGCCAAAGCATGGAATTAGGGATTGAGTGCCAATTGGCACTCAATTCCCCTCCCCAAAGCTTCTCCCTGACTTCCCTCAGTAATTCCTCATCAATTACAGCAGGGATTGATGACAAATGGCAGCAAGGAGGAGCTTCCTATATGTTGGCCGGCCACCCATAATGGGAACTCCATAAACACTACACCTGACCCCAAATTGATCACACCATCAGCTCCAGAAGGGGACAAGGAGTGGGAATCGACCTCTGGATCAAAGAAATTGATGGAGGATCAAGGAAATGGCAAGGGGATCAAGAGGAGTGGTCGGCCATGGCGTTTCTCATTCTTCCTCAAGATCAAGCCCGATCAAAGGTAGGTTCCTTACCCCCCCCCCCCCTCCATCTGTGCTAGATACTAGACCCGTCTAGGAGAGATATCGGGCTCAAATGAGCCCAATCCCATGTGAGATAGTGGGAGTTTTCTCGAGTTTTTCTTCTTGCTCGGGATCGCCGGAGAAGCTATCTCCGGCGGCCGTGTCGCCGCCTGGCGTTAGCCACCACCTCAACGGAGGTGGTGGAGGCGGTGGCCGGTGGTGGTGAGTTGTAGGTAGCCCGGAAATGGCAGAGGAAGGTGGCCCAGCGGGATTGAATCTGGGTCGTTGGCGAGCTGGGGAAGACGACGGGATGTCGTCGGTTCATTTATGATTCGTGCAGGATTATATATATATATATATTATTCATTATATGAAATCTGTCACACTTTCATGTGAATATTCATGCCTGATTTTAAGGCCCTTAGAGCCTTTTTAGGAAAAGTTGCCTGAGATAACTATTGTAGGCCTTGATGTCTACTTTCATTTGAAATTTAAATCAGATCATTTGGATCACTGTAGGACACACAGCACTCATTTTAGTGAGGCTGGTCAAAATAGAAATCAGGATTTAAAATGTGTATATATCCTAAATGGTAGGTCTGATGGACTTGCAATTTTTTCCATGCATGCATGAGCCCTGAACCTAGCTTAGGTTCAAAAATCATATTTTTAGGAAGTTATTTATCCAAGGTTTTATTCAGAACATGGAAAATCAAATAAATGGAATATTTGGAGTTAAATAACTTCAAATGACCCCAAATTTGGGTGTCATGTCTAATTAGACAACATTAGTCTAGGGTTAAATTTTGAGAACATTTGGACCTCTGCATGTAGGGTAATTTCTACTTGCATGTCTCTACCCTAGTGTGTTATGGTGTGCCAATAGACAAAAAAGTCTATTTGTGTTTTCAGACCAAATGGCTTGGAGGTAGCCTTTGAAATTTTGTTCATACTTTCTTTATGACATGACACACCACCTCAGGGAATATTAGGATTCTTGGGATCAAAAATCCTATATTTTGGATTAATGTGAATTAGGTCACATATTGGTATTTATGAACTTTTCATGTCAAATACCTTGTGGAAAATTATAGAACTCTGGAGAATTTAATGTTATGACATGCAGGACCTCTGTAAATTTTGTAGAAAATTTCAGAGGTTTTTCCTTTGGGAAATTACAAAATTACCCCTAGGTCACAAATCTGAATATTGGGATTTCCCTGAGATTTATGCATGAGGAAATTGTGAAACTATGGAAGATAGTTAGGAATACAATTATGAATCTCTGGGATTTTTGATAGAATTTTTAGAAACATGGTTCATGTTGAAATACCCTTTAATCATTTGTCACCCCTTTCATGATAAATAGAAATTATGAGTTTATCCTTGCTGGAAAATTTTGATATTCTGGAATTAGTGTTATTATGTGAATATAATGCTACTGTAATTTTATCAGAATTTATTGTGACCTGTAGATGGTAGATGTAGTGTAAACCCTTATTAGCACAGCATTTGTATTAAATAGTAATTATGGGCAAATACTCCTTGGCAAATTATGAAACTTAGGCACTAATGTCTATAGGTCAATATAATACTTCTGTGATTTTATCAGAATTTATTGTGACCTGTAGATGGTGGTTGTAGTGTAAACCCTTATTGGCACACCACTTGTATTAAATGAATATTATGGACAAATACTCCTTGGAAAATTATGAAACTTAGGCACTGATGTTTTTAGGTCAATATCTGTAATTTTATCAGAATTTATTGTAACCTGTATATGGTAGTTGTAGTGTAAACCCTTATTGGCACACCATTTGTATTAAATGGCAATTATAGATAAATACTCCGTGGAAAATTATGAAACTTAGGCACTGATGTTTTTGGGTCAATATCATACTTCTATGATTTTATCAGAATTTATTGTGACCTATAGATGGTGGTTGTAGTGTAAACCCTTATTGGCACACCACTTGTATTAAATGAATATTATAGACAAATGCTCCTTGGAAAATTATGAAACTTAGGAACCGATGTTTTCAGGTCAATATCATACTTCTATGATTTTATCATAATTTATTGTGACCTGTAGATGGTAGTTGTAGTGTAAACCCTTATTGGCACACCATTTGTATTAAATGGTAATTATGGATAAATACTCCTTGGAAAATTATGAAACTTAGGCACTGATGTTTTTAGGTCAATATCATACTTCTGTGATTTTATCAGAATCTATTGTCACCTGTAGATGGTGGTTGTAGTGAAACCCTTATTGGCACACCACTTGTATTAAATGAATATTATGGACAAATACTCCTTGGAAAATTATGAAACTTAGGCACTGATATTTTTAGGTCAATATCATACTTCTGTGATTTTATCAGAATTTATTGTTACCTGTAGATGGTGGTGGTAGTGTAAACCCTTATTAGCACACCACTTGTATTAAATGAATATTATGGATAAATACTCCTTGGAAAATTATGAAACTTAGGCACTGATGTTTTTTGGTCAATATTATACTTCTGTGATTTTATCAGAATTTATTGTGACCTTTAGATGGTTGTTGTAGTGTAAACCCTTATTGGCACACCACTTGTATTAAATGAATATTATGGACAAATACTCCTTGGAATATTATGAAACTTAGGCATTAAAGTTTTTAGATCAATATTATGCTACTATAACCTTATAAGAATTTATAGAGATCAATTGTTGACAGGTGAAGTGTAAGTCACTAGTTGCACCCCTTCCATTTTAAATAGGGATAACGATTAAATGACCCCGGGGAAATTATGAAAATTAGGATTTGAGGTTGTTAGATCATTACTCATTGTGATCCCAGGGTAAGGATCTGGAAATTATTAGGACAAGATAGGACCAGAGTTACACCTTAAGGATTAAATCTAATTCGATTCCACCTTGGTCTGCGGATAATTGAAACAGAAGAAGTTGATTTAGACACCACTGGATCCCCACTCTCAAGCATTGATCCCTAGGTCATCAGGTGCATTGTGAAGAATGATTAGAGGTCATCCAATGGAGACAGCATTGAACGTAGAGTTGGGGTGCGTTTAGTAATACATCGTTTCGGGGTCTACAACCCTAAGATAAAGGGATGGAGAAATGATACGGAAGGAGTGATAGGATAAAGTTAGGGACCATAGGTAGTGGTCGAGAGATAATACGATGAGATAGCCGTTCACTAGGGGAGATAGAGCTCGAGGTTCAGTTGAACATCGAGCCAAATGTTAAACCATCATAGGACATAGAGCAACTGGAGAGGAAATAGGTAAATAAGGACGAATAGACACCAATAAGAATAAATATCCTGGAAAGGGGAATTTGGGCTTTAGTCACCATCACATTCCCTAGTACCGTTGTGAGCCCTTCTCCGGGTAACCCGCGGGAAGTCTGGGATTCACCCCAAGCTTCTAAGATCAACTAACAATAGACAAGAGTAGTAAAGTAGGAGAACTTGAAATATAATCTCCCTCCCAAATTTGGGAGGGAAAAGAATAAGGACTGGGATAGTCCTGCGAGTAGTAGGCTCGGGTTATAAGTATGGACCGGGATAGTCCTGCGAGAGGTAGGCTCGGGTTATAAGGAAGGACTGGGATAGTCCTGCGAGCGGTAGGCTCGGTTATAAGGAAGGACTGGGATAGTCCTGCGAGCGTATGCTCGGGTTATAAGGAAGGACTGGGATAGTCCCGCGAGCGGTGGGCTCGGGTTATATGTAAGGACTAGGTTATAGTCCTGCGAACGATTTGCTCGATTTTTATAAATATTGGTTTAGAATTACGAGTTGAAGGCTCGGTGATAAGAGATAATACATATTTGCATATGCATAAGATGTGGTGGGTCTTCGGTTCTGGCTTAGTCGTCACACCGACAGCAGTTCATTGACTCAGCAGTGCTAGTGTTTTGATTAGGGGCCAGGTTGTTTTACTTCGCGTCCGACGGGACGGATTCCCTAAACCCTGCCTGGCCAATTCAGTTTAGTATGCAGGAGCTCGTGAGTACCGGGTACCGGTATCACAGCGTACATTAGGGTCTAGGTCTGGTAGTGTGACTTACCTACCTAGGTGAGGAGACGCCCGCTCCTCTGCCACTGTTTGACCACGACGGGAGGTGCCCGAGAGGTTAGCTACCTCCGAAAAGTGGGAACTAAAGGTTTATACGTACAGAGTGGCGTGTGTAAGTTGCACCATTGCATTATATTGCATTGCATTGCATATCATAGCATAGCATAGCATTCTTGCATAAATCAGAGACCTCATCGTATAAATTAGTATGGGCTCTTTTATACGATGAGTTTACCTTAGTGCCAGTCCCTTAGCTTTTTGCTTTTGTGTGTGCATATAAGTTAAGGTTACATTCGTAGTTGCTCTTATTTATTATACATGTTTCTGTATATTGCATTGTCTTTTACTTATTGTTGTCACACTATACTCTGCTGGCATAGAATTGTTATTATTAATGTTCAGTAATTATAAACCCTGCTAGTCTAGCCACATGTGACCTGCTTTTGATTTACCCTTTGATGTCCTCCGCTTCCTCCTCCCGCACGGTGCCTAGGAGTCGCAGGTGGAGGCGGTGAGGAGTATGCTGAGTCTTATAGACTGACGGTTGGTGGACCTTATTGTGTCAGAACAGCAGGACCCGTTCAGGAGACAGGACATGAAGACGGGATGAAGCAGAGCAACCACTACACGTCATTGCAGCAGCAGCTACAGATGCATGAAGATAGAGTTTGATAGCTTTCGCATAGATGTAGAGTGGGAGTGTTGTTGCACTATCTTTGAACATGTACTTGGCGTAAGCCCTTATTCTTTTAGTTCTTTCTCATCGTGGACATTATAATCTTGTATTATGATAAATATATAATGTGATTTTGTGGACTTGTTTCATTTAAATACTTCAATTACTGTGATTAATGTTGGCCTGGATGATGATGAATAGCCGGCAGGATCGGCGTCTTGTGGAGGCGACCATTGGGTGTAATGGTGTCGCCGCAAGACGGCGGTTCTGGGCGGTAAGACCCGGGAAAGAATGCAAAAAAGAGGGTCTTACAAGTCAAAAACTTTCTTTATGCTATTACACTACTTTCTGCACTTCGAAACATATACGATATTTGTCACAAATATATGAGGAGATTGTTAATGTATATTCGGACAATTATCGTGTTCGGGGGCTTAACGGGTCAGTTGGGTACACGGATACCCATCCCCGTAGACACTCCTAGGATTTTCTTATAAATCCCCCCTGGGGGAAACGGGGAGAGTGATTCCACTTTGATGCTCCTCCGGATGCTTCGAGCAAACCACTCACAAATTCTTGGGCTTATTTGTAATTAGACATGATTTGTTTGCACTTCTATTGACCTGAAATGCTCATGCTGAATGGTTTCTGGTTTTCTACTTACAACAATCCCTTTTCCCCCTCCCTTTTGTGCAGGAAGCAGCAAGTGCATAGGGCTGATTTCTCTGTGTACAAATCCTGCTAGACTGGATTCCAGAGACCCGTATGATCTTCAACAACTTGGTTAGTTCATTTATTTTTATATAGAACATGCTAGCTAGCCTCTAATTAGTTATTAGAATTAGTAATCGTTTATGTTTTTTTAGGTGCAAGAATGCTTTACGCAAGTAACGACCAGGAATCACTGTTTCGGAGGAAGACAGAGGAGCAGAGAGAGCTTCATCAATCCATTGAACGACAGCACAGGCGTTTTGTGGATCTCCAGATTCTCGATCTCAAGAGGAACTCAACCACTTCTTCTCTGAATGTCGTCATCGCAGCTCCTCCACCGCCGTTTCAGATAGCAAACACTTTGAGGAAGCCAGGAGGAAGAATGTTGGCGGGAGAGTTCTCGGCTTCTTTTACTAGATTGATTTCGAGCGGAAGCCTTATACGATCACGAGGCAGCGAGAGAGGTGGAATGAGGAAAGAGCATAATAAGTTCCTTGATACTTAAAGATAATTTGTTCAACACAGTATATTTATTTATTTTGTGTTACATGTAAAGAAAGAATTATTATGTACAATATTTGTTTATTATAGAATTTTTTTATGTATTGAGTTTAATAGAGTTAAAAGCGCTAATATTGGTCTTTAATAAAGGGTTTGGGCTATCTCCCACCTTTTTTCTATTAATAAATTTAAAGAAATATTCTCTTTTCGTTCATGAGATTTTTTTAGCAAATGAATATTTTATTTATTGGTGTATTTATGGATGAAATAAATAATTTTAGTAACCAAAAATTGTTATTATTGCATTGTACAACTAGTGATTAAATAAATCTGGTCACTAAATATATTTAGTGACGAAAAAATGTTACCGCTAATAATATATATTTAGCGATGAAAAATTATTGTCACTGATAATGCACATTTAGTGACGAAACTCAGCGGTCACTAAAAATATATATTTAGTGACGGAAATTGATTTGGTCACTAAAGACTTTTTGCGAAACCCATTTTGCGACCCCCTTGTGACAGACTAAATTTGGTCACTAAATATCTTTAGTGATCAAACTGCAATATTTAGTGACAAAAATTTTCGTCACTAAATATCAATTTTATTGTAGTGTTGATAACCCATAATGTTACATGTGATTTAAATGTGTGGTTAATCATATTTTCTTATTTGATTTGTCATATTGTAAGCTTATGCAAGGGAAACAAAACATATCACATGTAAACATGTAGCACATTTGACTTAATAAAAAAGAAAGACAAAACATACAACAAAAATATGTGAAATGAAACATTCACACATTAATGATGAAGTCATACAAGATAAATATAATTCAAATGTAAACAAACTCAACACACAGAAAGCTTTAAGAGCCAATGATAGTCATGCCAATTATTTGAAAAATGTGATAAAAATAATTAATCATTACATAATAAATTATGACACATGATTAGAGATTTACAACTATGAGATATTCACAATATGAGATTGGTAGTTCACAATGATCTAACACATGATCATTTATATTCATCCTATTTGATTTATTATAATGCAAATTTGTGAGATGAAAATGTCATAATATATATCAAACGTGAACATGTTTAACTCAATAAAAATAAAGACAACAAAAAATGCATAAATCAAAACAAGAAGAAAAAATGTTATTTTTATTTTATTTGAAATTAAGCATATCGTGAAGTAGAATTTTGTGCGTTTCATTTCCATTTGTTTCTACTTCACGAAATCTGATGGTTACTAATGAATGAGATTCTTAGGTATCCAAAGAGAACCAAGTAGGTCAGGCATGTGTGCGCTGGACGCGCACACGCTGGCCACTGACGCCACAGCAGTTCGTGCTCACGCGAGCACCCTGCCAGCACCGCCGCCGCCCTTCCAGCGAGCTTTTTCGGGCCGCCCAAATTACCTGCGTCGCCCGGGGGAGGCAGGTGGTCATATCCTCAAATGTGGCAATCCGGGGGACCGAAATCAGGCATTCTCATATTCGCCTATTCAATAGCCAAGAGAGCGCAATTACTTGCCCCCTGAAACCAATAAAGATGGGTCTAAGCCTTCATTTGGGTGGGGGGCAGAAAAAAGAGAAGGAGAGATCTCTAAGGTTTTCCGGTGAAGAGTTGTAGACGGAACTTCAACTCAGAGAGACAAAGACCCTGATCAACACTCACCCCCCCCCCCCCCCCCCCCCATAGCACGTGCTTTTCGCGTGCCCGCTCCGCTCACAAGACTGCTCCAGCGCGCGCCTCCGCGCTCCGCTCCGGAACACACTCTGTAACGCTCCGTTTCGCCCGACACCGGACACTTAGAATTATTTTGTAAGCGAGTGGTGCTCTGTCACCATCTGAAAGGTTGATCTTTTATTTAACTATTACTAGTGGATTTCGTCAGAACTGAGTCTGCCTTCATCTTTTTTTATCTTTCTGGATTTTTTGCGTAAAAATCTTGTGGTCTGCCGTTAGTTTTCTGTTTTCTACTGGTTACGGGTTCGACTCGCTTTCGAGCTAAAACGGTCCGCTTCGGCGGATCCGTAAGAGCCTTGAACGGCCCGCAACACCGTTAGTAGTTAACACCTAACGAAAGATCAAACTTCTCCCGACCAAGAAGAGAATGAGTAGGATTTTGAAACCTGGGAATTTATAGGAATATTGAATGATGCATTCTGTAAAAATGGTGTGGTTATTGTTCTGCGGGACAAAAGGACAGGAAATAGGGGCAGTTCGCTATTATTTGGAAGTATTTTTTTCTTGTGTTTCCAGGCCAGCTATACGGTCGCTCTGTTTGGCATGATAGTGGCGTTTTTGTCCAAACTAGCAAAAAAAAACTTGTCAAACATAGCCTTACACTCTTCCGTAGTCAGCTTTTTCACCCGAAGACTGGGAGTCATGTAAATTCAACGAGAATACATTCTAGTTACGTAATTATAGGACATAGGTCAAGCGTTTCATTAATAGCTAATTATTTAAGTCATTGTGTTATAGGTACTTTACTAATATAATAATTAACATAACATAAATATAACAAACAAAGCACGTGTGCTATATATATATATATATACTATTCTAGAAAATGGATGAGTTCAAATTTAAGGGAATTAAGAAGTCATTGAGAAATTCATATCCGTTCACGATGGCATCAAAAAATACGGACCGTGAATAGCCAAACAGTTTTGCGCTGGCCACTATTCGCAGACCACAGTAGTGATCTGCAAATAGTCAATCAATTTTGCGGTGGCCGCTATTCAAAGAGCACGTTCTGGCCGCTATTTGTAGATCACCTGATTTTATAAGGATTTTTGAAAACCGACAGCGAAAACAGTCTGTGGCGGGCTGGCTCTCTGTTGGAAGCGGCCTTAGCCCGATGCCAGTGCGGGCAAAGCCCGCTGCCAGTGCGAGCAAAGCGTTTGCCCGCTGCCAGTGCGAGCAAAGCCCGTCGTTGCACTAACATAGGATCTGAGGGTCGTGCCCTTCGACTCGCGCGTGTGTGTGTGTCACTACAACAAAATAGGTCTGCCGCTGCATTTTTTTATGCCTTTCGCGGCGTTTTTCAAGCGCCGCGGAAGCTTGCGCGGCGCTTGAAAAAACGCCGCAAAAGCGCCGCGGTAGAGACCGCCGCGAAAACTAAGAGGCAGTAGCGGCGTTTTAAAAACAACGCCGCCAAAAGTTAGCGGCGTTTTTTAAAAAAACGCCGCAAAAAGTTTGCGGCGTTTTTAAAAAAACGCCGTCAAAAGTTAGCGGCATTTTTTTAAAAAAACGCCGCTAAAGGTTGCGTCTTTTAAAAAAAAATACCCTGGATTGATTCTAGTGTTCTACTTAAAAATGTTTGGACAAATAGCATTTATCCCTAATAAGTGAGAAGTCAAAGTAGAAATCATAAAGCTTGAAGAGATAAACAACATCAGCTAAGGAAGGTAAATTATTATGCAGACTTCTAGATTAGAACCATGCCGAACATATTACCGTCACAAGCATACTTATGTAATACCAAGCAACCACATTACATGATTGCTCATAATTCATCCAAGGAAAAATGTTGGATGCAACTGATAGATACATTAGTGAGAAGCTTAAACATTGAATCCTAGAAGCTAATGCTATGCAAGTATTGACTTGTTTTGCTCCTGCAGCAATTTCTCATGCCGTGTGTGTGTGTGTGTGTGTGTGTGTGTGTGTGTGTGTGTGTGTGTGTGTGTGTGTGTGTGTGTGTGTGTGTGTGTGTGTGTGTGTGTGTGTGTGTGTGTGTGTGTGTGTGTGTGTGTGTGTGTGTGTGTGTGTGTGTGTGTGTCTGTGTGTGTCTGTCTGTGTCTGTGTCTGTGTGTGTCTGTGTCTGTGTGTGTCTGTGTGTCTGTGTGTCTGTGTGTGTCTGTGTGTCTGTGTGTCTGTGTGTGTCTGTGTGTCTGTGTGTGTCTGTGTGTCTGTGTGTCTGTGTGTGTGCGTCTGTGTGTCTCCTGCAGCAGTTTCTCATGCCATGTGTGTGTGTGTGTGTGTCTGTGTGTGTGCGTCTGTGTGCGTCTGTGTGCGTCTGTGTGCGTCTGTGTGCGTCTGTGTGCATCTGTGTGCGTCTGTGTGCATCTGTGTGCGTCTGTGTGCGTCTGTGTGCGTCTGTGTGCGTCTGTGTGCGTCTGTGTGCATCTGTGTGCGTCTGTGTGCGTTTGTGTGCGTCTGTGTGCGTCTGTGTGCGTCTGTGTGCGTCTGTGTGCGTCTGTGTGTGTGTAACACCTCCCCTGTAGAGACCATATAATATGGGTCCGGCCGGGACCCCACAACATATAACCGTCACAGCTTTGGTATTAAAAGATGATATTAACTACCCAACTCAAAACTCAGATAACACACAACGGAAACAAACAAAAAAACACAGAGATTGTCCACAATACATAGGAGTCCAATTGGCCTTAAGGCCTTACAAAATAGCAGTCCAAATCACCATACATTCAACACGACAGGACATCCCAACAAAAGGGGAAAATAGTAGTTTTACCTAAACTACCTCGGCATGCAAGCCGGTTAAAACATAATGCAATACTAGAAGTGCATGGAAATAAAGACAAGCACTTCATGAGGCTCTAGGCCTTTTTGGCCGGCGCGCTGGGTCCAGCCTGCGATTCTTGCCCTGCAACCAAATCACAAAGAGCGGTAAACGAGGGTCAGCTATGGCTGACCACAAACGGTGTAACAACATCCCTCCTCCCGGCCGTCCTAGCGGACCCCGGGGAACTACTTCACCCTGCAAGTCAGCACTTCGTATGCAAATGTACATATAAGAAAACAGCATAAACACAGGTGTGAGTGTCACATACATCATCCACGTTTCTATGTTGAGCAGATAATAAAAAGGGGCCTACCAATGCAAAATGAATGTGAACCCGGGTTTCACCCAATGCACCCTAAAGCGTATGAATCTATCACATCATCATACATCATCATCACATCACAAACATAGGGGTACTCGTCATTTCCCCGCAAGGGCATCGTAGCCCAAGGCTAAGAGCTCTCGCTGAGACCCACCTCGCCTGGCTCGCCATGCCATCGGGCTTGTCTAACAGCTCACACGCTCGGGCCGCCAACAACACACAAGACCGATACTAAGAATTCTGGCTAACACAAACGTCCCAAGGCCCTGGACTTACTCTCGGGACAACGTCCACCGATTGCCTCGCCTGGCGACCGTCAACGGACTCATCCGTAGCACAGACATTCTCGTCAGTCAACAATCGAAGGGACTAATCTTGCCGGGACACTCTCCACACGTGAATATCAGTCTTCACGGGATAGCCAGCCGACCGCAAAGACCAATCGCGCCTTCGCACAACACTAGGCATCACAAGCCCCATATTCCGCACATTACTTCTCCTCCCTAAACCCAATGTTCGTTACCACACGAAGCTACAAGGGCATCACAACGACGAGTTCGCCGTATTCGGATTTCTAACAAAACTCCTAAAATGCGCGTAAATCAACATCACCGAATCGGACCAACGGCCACAAATCCGGCTTCACCCACAATGCCTAATCCGCTAACGGAGCGGATCTCTAGTGCAAATCATGTCGGGGACGGACTCAATCAACCCGATGGTTCCTTTTGAACCAAGGCGACCTGGACCCCTCTCACTCGACGGATCCGGTGCCAAAGTGCAGAAATTAAAGGGATGTCATGCACGCATCCTAAAGACCGGGAGGAGAAATGTCATTACCTTTTGAGATCTCCTCCTAGACATGAGAAGCTTGCAAACAAACGGTGGAGAAGAAGCGTCTCGACGCCCTCTACGCGTTGCCGGTCTCGGATCGGCGAACGGAGCTCCGAAGCTCCGGCAATGGCGGATTCCCCTTCTTCTTCCTCCTTGCCTCCTCCTCCTTTCTCTAACCTAAGAGAGAGAAAGTCTTGGAAATAATGACTTGAACGGACCCAGATACCGCGGACTCAACTTCGAACGTTCTGTAACCTCGAACGGACCCAGATACCGCGGACTCAACTTCTTGAGTCGCCGCACCCGCGAAACACCCTTGAACGGCTTGATCTTCAGGTAGACCATGTCGCCCACTGCAAACTCCACATTTTTGTGGCGGGCGTTGAAATACTTCGCTTGTCGATCCTGAGCAACCTTCATGCGCTCCTGAACCGTCCGCACAATCTCGCAAGCATCTTCCACCACTTGCTTCCCCAACAGCTTAGTGTCTCCCACCTCTGCCCAAGACATCGGCGTTCGACACTTCCTTCCATACAAAGCTTCATAGGGCGCCATTTTGATACTCGCCTGGAAGCTATTGTTATAGGCAAACTCCACCATGAAGAGGTGGTCTTCCCAACCTTTACCAAAGTCGAGAGCACACATTCTCAACATGTCCTCCATCGTACGGTTCGTTCGCTCTGTCTGACCATCGGTCTGCGGATGGAACGCGGTACTAAACTTGAGCTTTGTGCCTAAGCTCTTCTGTACTAGCCTCCAGTCCTTCGAAGTGAAACGCCCATCGCGATCACTAACGATGCTCTTCAGAATCCCGTGCAACCGCACAATGTTTCAAACATAGAGCTCCACGAGCTTCTCCACGCTATCGCCCTTCTGATTCGGAATGAAGTGAGCCACCTTGGTCAGGCGATCCACTATCACCCAAATCGCATCGTTACCCTGCTGCGATCGAGGCAAACCATGTACAAAATCCATGGAGATGTCATCGAACTTCCATTCGGGAATAGGGAGAGGCTTCAAGAACCCACCGGGCCTTTGGCACTCAGCCTTCACCAAGGCACAAGTCTGACATCGGCTCACGTACTCGGCTACATCCCGCTTCATCCCAGGCCACCAAAAAGATTTCTTCATATCCGCGTACATCTTTGTACTTCCTGGATGAACGGAGTACTTCGTAAAGTGAGCTTCAAACATCAACTTCTCGTGAAGCTTGCCAAAGCGCGGAATACAGATCCCTCCGTCTCTCTTCAGAATCCCACCAACCATCTCCAAAGTCGTGCCTTCGCTTTGTTGAGCCTCCAACGCCCACTGTTGGCACTCTTCATCTGCGCTCGTCGCCTCTCGGATTCGATCCGTTATGTCATACTGCATTTCCATCCAGTTCAAACGAGCCACGCCAGACTCGCCTCTTGCCACACAAGAAATATCCAGGGACTCCAGATCTCGTATCAAACGCTTATCATGCGCCACCATCCAATTACCTTGCCCGTAGTACTTCCTACTCAAGGCATCCGCCACCACGTTGGCTTTACCCGGCGTATACTGAATCTCCATGTCGTAGTCCCCAAGGAACTTGACCCATCTATGCTGACGCATATTCAAATCCTTCTGGTCCAGGAGATACCTCAGGCTCTTGTGATCCGTAAAAATCTCCACCTTCGCACCATAAACGTAGTGCCGCCACAATTTTAGCGCAAAAATTACCGCCGCCAACTCTAGATCATGGACGGGATAATTCCTCTCATGAGTCTTTAACTGCCTTGACCCATACACTATCACCTTGTCGTGCTGCACCAGCACGCAACCCAACCCGCAACCTGACGCGTCGCTGAAAATCTGAAATCCTTCCGTCCCACTAGGAAGACTAAGGATTGGAGCAGACATCAACCTTTCCTTCAACTTCTCAAATGCACGGGCACACTCCGGTGTCCATACGAACCTTTGGTCCTTGCGAGTGAGAGTGGTGAGGGGCAACGCCATCCGCGAAAAGTTCTCCACGAACCTTCTGTAATAACCGGCTAGTCCAAGGAAGCTCCGGACTTCCGCCACGGTTCTCAATACAGGGCAATCCCTAATGGCTTCAATCTTCGCTGGATCTACTGCCACCCCATCTCCACTAATTACGTGACCCAAGAAAGCCATCTTCTCGATCCAAAACTCGCATTTTGAGAACTTAGCATAAAGTTGATTCTCCCTTAGAGTCTGCAATACCAGCCTCAAGTGAGACTCATGCTCTGCCTCTGTTTTTGAGTACACCAAAATGTCATCAATAAACACCACCACGAACGAATCTAGAAACGGTCGAAAAACCCGGTTCATCAGATCCATGAAGACAGATGGCGCGTTCGTCAGTCCGAACGGCATCACCGAAAACTCGTAATGGCCATACTGAGTCCCAAGCGTTGTCTTAGCGATGTCCTCTTCTCGAATCTTCAACTGGTAGTACCCCGACTTCAAGTCTAACTTGGAGTACACCACCGACACTACTAACTGGTCGAATAAATCATCGATTCGCGGAATCGGATATTTATTCTTAACGGTCAATTTATTCAATTCACGGTAGTCAATACACAACCACATACTTCCGTCTTTCTTCTTCACAAACAATACCGGCGCGCTCCACGGCGAAGAGCTGGGCCTAATGTACCCTTGCTCTAACAACTTTTGCAACTGAACCTTTAACTCAGCCAGTTCCTTCGGTGCCATCCTAAACGGAGGACGCGACACCGGCCTCGCACCCGGTACTAACTCGATCGAAAAATCGATCTCACGCTGAGGGGGTGCTCCCGGAAGCTCCTCGGGAAATACGTCCTCAAATTCTTCCACCACCGGAACTTCTCCAATGGCCAACTTTGTGGAGTGAGTCTCCAACAAAGCCAAAAATGCCTCGCCTCCTTGGTTTACCGCACGCCTCATTTGCACGGCGGAAATCAGGGAGCAAGCAACTCCGCTTAGGCCTTCGAACTTGACCTCTGCTCTACCTTCTCCTCTCAGGGTTACCACCTTCAACTGGCAATCGATACTAGCTCGCTGCGCGGCAAGCCAGTCCATCCCTAAGATAACGTCGAATTCGGCTAGTGGCAGAATCGTTGCTACCAACACGAAATCATAATCGCCAATTTGCATCACAATGCGTCCCTTCCTCATGGTAGTCATGAAAGACCCATTCGGCATACGCACACTCAGCTCCACTTCTGCCTCTACGGACTCAGCACCAATCTTCCGGATAAAACTTTCCGCAAGAAAAGAGTGTGACGCCCCCGTGTCGAACAACACTCGAGAGGGGTAGCCCGAAACTAGCACGAAACCTAACCACGTGCAAAAATAAACATAAAAGGCCGCAACCTACATTATAGTAACAAACGAAAACTTAAACTTTTCGTACCTGTCACCACGTCGGGTTGACGTATCGCTTCCTGCTGCCCAAGATTATAGGCTCTAGGCTACACTGGAGGGAACCGCGAAGCACTCGACTCCGCCGCTTTCCCCTTCTCTGCAACACTGGGACCCGAACGCACCGATTGTTCCTATCTCAGCTCTGGCTCAGCTCCGCCCTCAGTTCAAAACCGACTAATGTGACCCACCTTGCCACACTGGTAACAAGTCAACGTACCTTTGAATCGAAAATCTCCCGAGGGTGCGCCACTTCTCTCCCCAGTCCTATTAGGACGGGGTTTCTTCTTGTATCGATTTCTCTCAGACTTTCACTGAGATTGGGACTGAGAAGGCTTTCCTTCTCCCTGCTTTGCCGCAACACCCTTTCGTCGTTGGGTTCGCTCCAAGTCGCTCTCCATTGTGCGAGCGGCTTCGACCAATTCATTGAATCCCGCATTCTTCAAGGCTATGAGTGGTTGCCTTAAATTTTCTCTCAACCCTTGATAGAAGAGATTATCCCTCTCTTCATCATCTGCCATGGTCGTTCCCGCATAACGACCCAAATGAGTGAACTCTTGCAGATATACATCCACTGTCTTCTCCCGCTGCACCAAATGCAGAAACTGCCGCTGCAGTGCTAACCTTGTCGAAGCCGGAATATAACGATTTAGGAAAGCGTTCCCGAACTCCTCCATGGACGGAACACGCCCAACAAAATAGCAACCGTTATGGTTCACCCACCACAACTTCGCATCGCCCTCTAACATGAAACTCGCAAAGTGAGACTGCCTCTTAGCTGGGGTCTCAGCTACCTTCAAGAGCTCCTAGATCCTCGAAAGCCAATCTTCGGCATCCGTTGGAGTGCCCACTCCCTTGAATGTCGGAGGGTGGAAACTCAAGAAGTATTTCATGAATCGATCACCCATCGGAATAGCTCTCTCAGCTATTGGCTCTGCTTGCCTCACTTCGACATCCGGTGTAGCCGGCGTAGCCGCCGGAGTAACAGGAGTCGCAACTTGCACCACCGGTGTCGGAACCCGTGGCATCGCTCCAGCTTGGGCCGCTAGCATGCGACAGAAATCAGCCGGGGACATGCCCACATTCACGAGGCCCGGAGCAGTCGCACTGCTTCCCGAAGGCTCTTCTTGCCTCGTCGACGTCCCCGCATTGCCGCCAACATCCTAGCATAAGCAAGGAAAAAGACTTATCAAGCTCTATTCGCAAGACTCAAACGCAGGGATACTCATGATCCCGCACAGTACTCCTATGTGGACAATCTCTTACGCGATCCAAATACACTAGACCTCGCAAGAATACTCAAACCTCCCTCTGATACCAAATTGTAACACCTCCCCTGTAGAGACCATATAATATGGGTCCGGCCGGGACCCCACAACATATAACCGCCACAGCTTTGGTATTAAAAGATGATATTAACTACCCAACTCAAAACTCAGATAACACACAGCGGAAACAACCAAAAAAACACAGAGATTGTCCACAATACATAGGAGTCCAATTGGCCTTAAGGCCTTACAAAATAGCAGTCCAAATCACCAAACATTCAACACGACAGGACATCCCAACAAAAGGGGAAAATAGTAGTTTTACCTAAACTACCTCGGCATGCAAGCCGGTTAAAACATAATGCAATACTAGAAGTGCATGGAAATAAAGACAAGCACTTCATGAGGCTCTAGGCCTTTTTGCCGGCGCGCTGGGTCCAGCCTGCGATTCTTGCCCTGCAACCAAATCACAAAGAGCGGTAAAACGAGGGTCAGCTATGGCTGACCACAAACGGTGTAACAACATCCCTCCTCCCGGCCGTTCTAGCGGACCCCGGGGAACTACTTCACCCTGCAAGTCAGCACTTCGTATGCAAATGTACATATAAGAAAACAGCATAAACACAGGTGTGAGTGTCACATACATCATCCACGTTTCTATGTTGAGCAGATAATAAAAAGGGGCCTACCAATGCAAAATGAATGCGAACCCGGGTTTCACCCAAGGCACCCTAAAGCGTATGAATCTATCACATCATCATACATCATCATCACATCACAAACACAGGGGTACTCGTCATTTCCCCGCAAGGGCATCGTAGCCCAAGGCCAAGAGCTCTCGCTGAGACCCACCTCGCCTGGCTCGCCATGCCATCGGGCTTGTCTAACAGCTCACACGCTCGGGCCTCCAACAACACACAAGACCGATACTAAGAATTCTGGCTAACACAAACGTCCCAAGGCCCTGGACTTACTCTCGGGACAACGTCCACCGATTGCCTCGCCTGGCGACCGTCAACGGACTCATCTGTAGCACAGACATTCTTGTCAGTCAACAATCGAAGGGACTAATCTTGTCGGGACACTCTCCACACGTGAATATCAGTCTTCACGGGATAGCCAGCCGACCACAAAGACCAATCGCGCCTTCGCACAACACTAGGCATCACAAGCCCCATATTCCGCACATTACTTCTCCGCCCTAAACCCAACGTTCGTTACCACACTAAGCTACAAGGGCATCACAACGACGAGTTCGTCGTATTCGGATTTCTAACAAAACCCCTAAAATGCGCGTAAATCAACATCACCTAATCGGACCAACGGCCACAAATCCGGCTTCACCCACAATGCCTAATCCGCTAACGGAGCGGATCTCTAGTGCAAATCATGTCGGGGACGGACTCAATCAACCCGATGGTTCCTTTTGAACCAAGGCGACCCGGACCCCTCTCACTCGACGGATCCGGTGCCAAAGTGCAGAAATTAAAGGGATGTCATGTACGCATCCTAAAGACCGGGAGGAGAAATGTCGTTACCTTTTGAGATCTCCTCCTAGCCATGAGAAGCTTGCAAACAAACGGTGGAGAAGAAGCGCCTCGACGCCCTCTACGCGTTGCCGGTCTCGGATCGGCGAACGGAGCTCTGAAGCTCCGGCAATGGCGGATTCCCCTTCTTCTTCCTCCTTGCCTCCTCCTCCTTTCTCCAACCTAAGAGAGAGAAAGTCTTGGAAATAATGAGGGTTTAACTCCTCTACCAAGCCTTAAAACCCCCCAGCCATCCATCGCAGCCGTTGGATCAAATCCCAACATTTTTGGACGGCCGGATCATCTTCCCCGTCACTTTTCGCGGAGTAGAATAAACAGTGTGCACGAGCAGCAGCGCACGGTCAGTGATCGTGCGCGGCCAACATCCCCTGATCGTGCGCACTACACGATCAGCCGACCTTCAACCCTTGTGAATTAACGCACGATCAGGCGCACGACCACTGGTCGTGCGCGAAGGAGGCCAGTGAGCGTGCGCGAAGAACCTGGTATGGAATTTTCAGCCTATTCCGAGCGCGACGCTACCACTCCGCCTACCTCGCTGGACTATGATTTTTGGGGTGTTACAGTCTGTGTGTGTGTGTGTGTGTCTGTGTGTGTGTGTGTGTGTGTGTGTGGGTGGGTGTGTGCGTGCGTGTGTGCGCGCGTGTGTGCGTGTGTGTGCGTGTGTGTGCGTGCGTGCGTGTGTGCGTGCTATACTCCAACTAATAACTGTATTCTTCAAAAACCAAGAACGAATAAATCTGCGCTGATCGTTTCCAATAAGCCTAACTGTTATCATAAAATATATGGTATGGTTTATAAGACAAATAATTATGGTAACACTCCATAACTTAAACATAATTTAAGAAGACAACTGATTTACACTGATTTACAAACCATCTAACTGATTTACACTGATTAACAACCCATCTAACACTGATTTACACTGATTTACTCATGTTTAAGTGCTAATTTATACCCGATTTAACACGCCTGTTTAAGAAGACAACACACTTGTTTATACCTGATTTAACACTCCTATCTGTTGGTTGTTGATTTCGTTGACCAGGTCAACGGATTTTAAATGAATTTTACATATATATGTTTTTATTGAGGAGAGAGGCGTCCCGCATTTAATGCGGAGAGAGAGTAGGAGGTGTTTATGTTGACTATAAATAGGCTTGTTGTTTTGTAAAGTGTGTGCAAAAGTTGAATAGAAAAGTTGAGTTCTTTTCTTTTCCTGCGTACAGGAGAGAGAGAGAGAGAAAAAAGCTTTGGCTTTTAGTTCCTGCGAATAGGAACTAGAGAGATAAAAGAGGGATATTATTATTCCCGTATGAAACAGCCAGCTCTCGCCACCTACGCAGGAAACAGCCTGATCTCGCCCAATTCTTCTCGTTTTTCATCTCGCGGCAGCAGCTCTTGCCTGCCCCTCGCGAAGGAGAAGGAGCAGCAGCTCGCCAAGTTGATCTCGCCGGAATAGTGGAGTGGAGCAGCGCTCGCGCTTGAAGTAGAGAAGGAGCATCTCGCCGAGTAGAGATTTCGCGTGGAGACTCTCGCCCATGCTATCTCACCGGGCCAGCTCGCATAGGTGTTCTCGCCGTGAGTTAAGGGAAGAGCTCGCCTGAAGGAGAGGAGGATCTCGCCGGAAGTTTGGAGGAAGGTACTCGCCGGGTTGTCATCTCGCCTGGTGGTGTAGTGTGAGATCTCGCCGGAGAAGACGTCGGAGCTCGCCGACGCGTGTGGAGGTTGTACTCGCCAGTGAGAGTGGAAGTGCTCGCCGAGAGTTGTAGGTGCTCGCCGGAGTGGTTGTGTTTGCTAGTGCGAGGTGATTTCGTCGTGGTGCCTTGTAGAGGTGAAGGAAGAGGTGCTCGCAGTAGAAGACTTCGCGTATCCCGTATAGCTTCCAACAAGTGGTATCAGAGCTAGGTTGCAAACCTTTGCCGGTGACTCGGAAGGTTTGAGGAGTGAAGTGATGGAGACGAGCGGAGCTATGCCGGGGCAAGTCCCCAAGCTGACGAAGACCAAATATGGGAATTGGAGTATACAGATTCGAGTGCTACTTGCCTCCAAGGAGTTGTGGGATGTAGTGGAGAATGGGTATGAGGAGCGCACTGCTGCGGTAGAGGCGACGTTGACTAATGCCCAGAAGACGGCATTGAGAGAAGCAAGGAAGGCGGACAAGAAGGCTTTGTTCTTGTTATACCAAGGGGTTGACGAGGCGACCTTCGAGAAGATCTCAGATGCGAGAACCTCTAAGGAGGCATGGGAAGTGTTGCAACGCTCCATGCAAGGGGTTGAGAAGGCAAAGAAGGTGAAGCTACAGTCCCTCCATGCTGAGTATGAAGTAACGAAGATGCAGAGCACCGAGAAGGTCGGTGACTATGTGACTCGTCTGCGGGCGCTCACAAACGAGATGAAGAGAAATGGGGAGACGATCGAAGATGTGAGCTTCATGGAGAAGTTGCTGAGATCTATGGTCAAGAAGTTCCGCCATATAGTGGTGGCGATCGAAGAATCAAAGGACCTCAGCGTGATGGCCGTTGACGAGCTTGTAGGCTCTTTGCAAGCTCATGAGTACAGGATGCTGCAGGATGACGAGGAAGCGAGTGGCTTGGAAAAAGCACTCCAGACCCAGTTGAACTTTGGGGAAAGTTCAGGAAGAGGAGGCGGCCAGTGTGGTCGAGGTCATCAAGGCAGAGGTAGAGGAAGAAGAGGAGGTAGAAACCAAAATTTCCAAAAGGAGGCGGAGCGACCTCAAGGAGGTTGGCAAGACGGAAGAGGAAGCGGAAGAGGCCGTGAAAGAGGCCGAGGAGATATGTCCCAGATACAATGTTACAACTGTAACAAGTATGGGCATATGAGCTACGAATGCTGGAGTCCGAGGAAGAGAGAAGAAGCTAACCACTATGCGGAGGCTAGGAACAATGGGTACAAAGCTGGAGGTGGAAACCCGATGATGTTCCTAACCTACCGAGGTGCGAAAGAAGGAAGAAGTGAAGTGTGGTACCTGGACACAGGGGCGAGCAACCACATGTGTGGAGATAGAGAGATGTTCACAAACCTTGAACCCATTGGGGGTGAGGTTAGCTTCGGGGATGCGTCAAAGATCTCCTTGGAAGGAAAGGGTTTGGTGGAGACGAAGCTGAACGGGGAGAGAGTGCACCTGAACGACATGTACTACGTGCCAGGGTTGAAGACCAACATCTTGAGCATTGGGCAGTTAGTGGAGAGAGGCTACTGCGTCCAGATGAAGGATGGGTCTCTAGCAATGAAGAATGGTCAAGGGAAGGAAGTAGTGAAGGTAGAGATGACGGCGAACCGTCTCTTCACGCTGAAGATGGATGCTCGAGAGACAGCTTGTCTCGCGAGAACGGAGGAAGAGGAAGAAGCATGGCTATGGCACCATAGGATGGGGCATTTGGGTTTCACGGGGTTGAAGCTGCTATCTAACTCAAGGATGGTGACAGATCTGCCAATGATCTCACCACCTCAGAAGGTGTGTGAAGCTTGCACGAAGGGGAAGCAGAAGAGGCAGAGTTTTGAAGGAGGGAAGTCCTGGAGAGCAAGGAGGCAGCTTGAACTGGTTCACTCGGACATTGCGGGTCCGTTTGAGACCACCTCAGTGGGCGGAAGCAGATACTATATCACCTTCACGGATGACTTCAGTCGGAAGTGTTGGGTGTATTTTTTGAAGGAGAAGGCTGAGGCACTTGACAAGTTCAAGGAGTTCAAGGCGATGGCGGAGAAGGAGAGTGGTAAGCCACTGAAGGTGCTGAGGACAGATCGGGGTGGGGAGTACACCTCGAGGCTGTTTGATGCTTTCTGCAAGGAGAATGGGATCTCACACCAGCTGACGGCGGCGTACTCACCGCAGCAGAACGGAGTGGCAGAGAGGAAAAACCTCACCATCATGAACATGGCGAGGAGCATGGTGAAGGAGAAGGGGCTACCGAAGAGTTTCTGGGCGGAAGGAGTGCAGTGTGCGGTGTATTTACTGAACAGATGCCCCACAAAGAGCGTGAAGTTCATGACGTCGTTTGAAGCATGGAGTGGCTGGAAGCCAAGCGTGAAGCACCTAAGGGTCTTCGGGTGTGTAGCTCATGCTCACATCCCAGAACAGAGAAGGAAGAAGCTCGACGATAGGAGCGAGAAGTGTATCTTTGTTGGCTACGCTCTGGAGAGCAAGGCTTACAAGCTTTACAACCCGGTGACAGAGAAGGCCATAGTCTCGAGAGACGTGGTGTTTGAAGAAAGCAGCAGCTGGAGCTGGGATGAGAAGACGAGGAGCATGAAGGACATGTTCTTCGAGGATGAAGATGAAGGTCATGAGGCTGGAGCCGAGGATGGTGGAGTGGATCCACCATCACCACCGAGTGGAGGTTCAGGGGGAGCTCGCACTCCCAACTCAAGTGGAGGAAGTTCTAGTGGAGCAAGCACTAGTGGAAGCAAGGATGATCGTCCTCAACCTAGGATGAGAAGGATGGAGGAGATCTACAAGGAGACGACACTAACACTTAACAATTTTTCTTTGTATTGTTTGTTGGCAGATTGCGAGCCGCACTCCTATGATGAAGCACCCAGGAGAAATCTTGGAGAATGGCGATGGATGCTGAGATGGCTTCCATAAAGAAGAATGATACTTGGAAGCTGGTTGATCCACCCGCAGGCCACAAACCCCTCGGGGTGAAGTGGGTCTATAAGGTGAAGAAGAACAAAGAAGGAGCTGTGGAGAAGCACAAGGCGAGACTCGTCGTGAAGGGCTATAGGCAAGTCCAAGGAGTGGACTATGACGAGGTCTACGCCCCGGTGGCGAGGATCGACACCATCAGGTTGATCATAGCGGTTGCAGCTCACCAGGGGTGGAAGGTCCTGCAGATGGATGTGGTGTCGGCCTACCTCAATGGCTACTTGGAGGAAGATGTGTACATCGAGCAGCCTCCTGGATATGAAGTGAGGGGCCAGGAGAGGATGGTGTGCAAGTTGAGCAAGGCACTATATGGTTTGAAGCAAGGGGCTCGTGCATGGAATGGAAGGATAGATGCATACCTCCATAAGCACGGCTACAGGAAGTGTCCTTACGAGTATGCTCTGTACACCAAGGTGGAAGAAAACGGTGATATCATGATCGTATGCCTGTACGTAGACGATATGATATTCACCGGGAACAACCCGGTTATGTACGAAGAATTCAAGAGGATGATGAAGAGGGAGTTTGAGATGACCGATCTGGGAGAGCTGACCTACTTCTTGGGTGTCGAGGTGAAGCAGGATGAAGATGGCATTTTCATCTCGCAGAAGAAGTACGCGGAGGAAATCTTGAAGAAGTTCAGGATGGAGAATAGCAAGACTATCTCCACTCCCGCTGATCCCGGAACAAAGTTGAGGAAGGACTCGAAGGAGGAAGGAGTTGACCCAACCATGTTCAAGAGTCTGGTTGGGAGTCTAAGGTACCTGACCTTTACTCGACCAGACATTATGTACGATGTTGGAGTAGTGAGCAGGTACATGGAGGAGCCAAAGCAGGATCACTTCACGGCTGCGAAGAGGATCCTGAGGTATGTGAACGGGACGAGAGGTCATGGTCTGATGTACTCCACTGGAGAGGAGTTGAAGTTAGTCGGCTACTCGGATAGCGACTACGGAGGGGACGTGAACGATCGGAAGAGCACTTCCGGGTATGCGTTCAATATGGGAACCGCGGCGTTCTCATGGAGCTCGAAGAAGCAGGCTACTATAGCCTTGTCATCATGTGAGGCGGAGTACATTGCAGCTGCGGCATGTACTTGCCAAGCCATCTGGCTGAGGAACCTATTGGAGGAATTGCACCATGGACAGGAAGGGCCAACGACAGTGTTAGTGGATAACATGTCGGCTATCCAGCTCGCGAAGAACCCGGTGCTGCATGGGAGGAGCAAGCATATCGAGACTCGATATCATTTTCTTCGGGAGCAAGTGGAGCAGAAGACCGTGGAGGTCGTGTATTGCCCCACCGGAGAGCAGGTCGCGGATATTTTTAATAAGGCTTTGAAGGTGGAGACGTTCGCGAGGCTCAAAGGCAAACTCGGCATGTGCTGCCAAGTTTGAGGGGGAGTTTGTTGGTTGTTGATTTCGTTGACCAGGTCAACGGATTTTAAATGAATTATATATATATGTTTTTATTGAGGAGAGAGGTGTCCCGCATTTAATGCGGAGAGAGAGTAGGAGGTGTTTATGTTGCCTATAAATAGGCTTGTTGTTTTGTAAAGTGTGTGCAAAAGTTGAATAGAAAAGTTGAGTTCTTTTCTTTTCCTGCGTACAGGAGAGAGAGAGAGAGAGAGAGAGAGAGAGAGAGAAAAGCTTTGGCTTTTAGTTCCTGCGAATAGGAACTAGAGAGAGAAAAGAGGGCTATTATTATTCCCGTAGGAAACAGCCAGCTCTCGCCACCTACGCAGGAAACAGCCTGATCTCGCCCAGTTCTTCTCGTTTTTCATCTCGCGGCAGCAGCTCTTGCCTGCCCCTCGCGAAGGAGAAGAGCAGAAGCTCGCCAAGTTGATCTCGCCGGAATAGTGGAGTGGAGCAGCGCTCGCGCTTGAAGTAGAGAAGGAGCATCTCGCCGAGTAGAGATCTCGCGTGGAGACTCTCGCCCACTGCTATCTCACCGGGCCAGCTCGCATAGGTGTTCTCGCCGTGAGTTAAGGGAAGAGCTCGCCTGAAGGAGAGGAGGATCTCGCCGGAAGTTTGGAGGAAGGTACTCGCCGGGTTGTCATCTCGCCTGGTGGTGTAGTGTGAGATCTCGCCGGAGAAGACGTCGGAGCTCGCCGGCGCGTGTGGAGGTTGTACTCGCCAGTGAGAGTGGAAGTGCTCGCCGAGAGTTGTAGGTGCTCGCCGGAGTGGTTGTGTTTGCTAGTGCGAGGTGATTTCGCCGTGGTGCCTTGTAGAGGTGAAGGAAGAGGTGCTCGCATTAGAAGACTTCGCGTATCCCGTATAGCTTCCAACACTATCAACACCTAATATATCTCAGGTCTAATACAAATTGATATCTCAGTTTACACCTACCTCTAATCGATACAAACACAACCCATATCTCAGCTGACCTGAAAACTTAGATAAATTAGGACTAAATTGATATCTAATTTACACCAGAACTGCTCTCTTGATCAGGGATAATATATCTCAGGGCTAATTTTAAGAAGACAACAAACTGGACACAAGCAAATTCCAAGCATAGTGGGGTCGGCTAATGCACAGAATCATTTTCAAAACCCGATAACAATTAACAACAACACTTCAAAGAATAAAATAGGTGCAGAGAATCAATTTCAAACCTGAAAATGGGGGCAGGTTAGACTGTAAATCTGTAATCAGTGCTCTGAAAATTGAAATCCAAAACTGATCCTAACTCCTAAGTGATTGAACTTGGATTGGAGCCTGTTTAATCCTGGAATCAGAGATTCAGAGATTTCAGAATCTGGGAGGAGTCGGCAGCCGTAAACGTCACTGGTCGGCAGAGCCGCGGAGGAAGGTCGGATCTGCAGAGGCAGAGCAGCAGAGGAACGTCGTCGGCAACCCTAAAATAAGTGCAGAGGAAGACGATAATGGAGCCGCAGAGGAAGGTCAGAAGGTGTAGACTGCCCGAGAGGCGAGAGACATTAATGGAGCTTACCTTGTTGGAGCCGCACTGCCGCAGGCCCGCAGCGGAACGTCGTCTAAAGGGAGCCCGACAAGGAGAGCGAAGAGAAGAAAGGAATATCTCTGTCGGCTGCCGCTCGCTGCCTCGCTCCCGCTCGCTGCCTCGCTCCCGCTCGCTGCCATGCTCCCGCTCGAGAATCCGCCTCTCGCGAAAAAAAATTTCAGTGTGGGCGGCCGCCCACTCTCGCCCTAATATAGGTCCGCCACTGTGTGTGTGTGTTCAGGATTTATTTCTACGGGCAAACCATTGCCCTATGCCGCACATCAATTCTCTCAGCCACACTAATTATATATTTAGGAAGATTACAAAATTTATAATTTAATTTTAATTTGTTGTTAACAATATTGATTTATCGTTAACAATTTTATTTGCAAATGTTTGCTTTGATTTGTTGTTAGCAATGATTTGCTGATAGTCATTTCAATCCCCTGTTATTATATACTAGCTAGGAGCAGCATACAGGATCCTGCATGTGCAAATTGCAATGATGATAATATTTGAGCATTGCTCAATATCCATAATAATCTGAGAAGCAAAAACAGCCTCAAACGTGGACATTGTAGCAATATATAATCAATATAATGAAGACAGCACTTCAATTATTATTGGTGTTCAACATGTTATGCACAAGTACTTATAGCTATCACACAGTTTTCTCCGTTCATTTTTATGTTTTTATATTACTTACAGCACTTCAATATTTTTTTACTCTAGTTTCCCTCTCTATTTTATTCACTAATCAAATTAAACTTAATTTATTAAACCAAGCTACTAGACGCTGCTGAAGTTAGCACCTATTCGGAGTGGTTACTACTACGAAGAAAACAAAAAACTGACATCCACTAGGTGTTAGAGAAAACCGAGCCAAAATCCCCAAATAAAAATCTAACAGAGGCTGGCTCCACCAAAATTTGACGTTTGCATTCCGCCCATTGTTTGAATACAGCTTGGCATTGCCCCCAATTTCTTGTACGGACCTTGCCACTTGCAACTTGCTGTTGGACACTCACCGTGATTTCGCCGGTCGAGCTCGGCGTTAAGCTCGCTGCGGGGTATTTATGTAATTTTCTTCGACATTATATTGTAGGTATAAAAGTCCTTGTTTTAGGCTAGGGTTTTAGAAGAGCTGGAAATTGAAGGAGGAGCGGCGGAAGATGAGAGTTGTATTTCTTTTTTGATCATTTTTCATAGTGAATTTTCTGGGCGCGGGTGGTTGTGATTTTTTTCCCGATCTTGAAGTTTTTCACGTTAAATCCTTGTGTGTTATTTGCTTATTTTTCTGTGATTCTTGTGTACACTTGCTTGCTTCTAAAGATACTCTTTGCCTCCGACTTTGATTCCCTTCCAGTCAGATTAAATTAATCATATTTAGATGACAGCAGTTTTCCACAAAATTTTTCAAAGATTCCATTTACTTTGAATTGTGCTATTACGCTAGTCTTCGTTTTATACACTAGAAGGCATATACCAATAAAAAACTAAGCTAATGCTTTTGCTGATTGATTATCTTCATATCTTTCACTATTTTGATCTACTGTTTTTATACGGTAGATTTTTAATTTTCAATACAGACGCTTCACCGCCTACAAAGATATCAGTTTCTCTTTACTGCCTGCATCAAACATTCCCGCAATCGCCTGAAAAAGATGGTGTTTTTGCATGTCCTGTTGCACCTTCTCAGTACTCATCAACAACTGTTGCAAGTTGCAACACCCACACATTCATAATCATCGTTATGGTGCACGCTGCTTAAAAAATTTTTGTTTATATAATGATATTATTTCTAAAATAATCTTTAGGAATAAATAATAAAATATTTTTAATATAATTTTTCGGAACAAAAAAAACAAGTGTTTAGAAAAGCATGAAATAAAATACAATAAAAAGTTAATTAGTAAGAAATTGACTCTGGGTAAGGGGTGTGATCACTGTCATAAAGAAGTTGCACCAGCACCACACTCTGGTAGGGTTTTCAACCGATGCTCACTTCTCCAAGATACAACATCCGATTAGATCCCAAAACTCTGATGCGTGCGGACATCGAAGAAGCACAGAGCACCCGAATTTCCACTGGATGAAACAAACGTAGAACCACAAGATAATAGTATTGAAAATATGAGAGTTAGCTTAAGAAAGAAGATGAGAGGAGAAATATTATATATTTTAGGTCTCATATTTTGAGAGATATTTATAAGCTTAAATTTCATTTCATGATTTATTAAAATATTTAATACATTCTGTTGCGGAACGCTTAGGGCTCTTGGTAGACCGGTCCACTTGAACCACCTTAGCTCGTGAGCGAACTAAAAAACAGTCAATTAGAGATTTGTCGAGTACGCTGGGACTTTTTAACGTGGAAAACCCGGAAAGGGTAAAAAACCACGCGGTCGGAGCTGTGCCGACCAAACTTCACTATCTCCTGGGGGTTTACAATTTGGACGCTAGAACTCGAGCGCGACAGGCCGCTGCTCGTTACAATGATGGAGAGAGAGAGAGAGAACTCCGAGGGTGACAGGCCACCTCTCGGAAAAACTAAGTCTTTTTCCCTTCTGAGAACCAAAGTGAGAAGGCTAGTGGCCTTTTCCTTCTGAGAACAAAAGTGAGAAGGCTAGTCGCATTTTCCTTCTGAGAATGCTGGAGAACGCAAGTGAGAAGGCTGGTCGCCTTTTCCTTCCGGGAATGCTGGAGAACGAAAGTGAGAAGGCTAGTCGCCTTTCGGGATGATGAAGATCTTCAAGTCCACGAAGGAGATCTTCAAGCGCCGAAGGAGAATTCCGCAAAAGTCTGCAAGGAGCTCTCCCGGTTCCAGAAGTCAAGGTCATTTCAAATGAAGCCCTGGGGCTCCTTTTATAGCTTTAGCCGGGGGCGGTCCGGTAATTTGGCCGTTGGTAGTTTCCATAAATGCTTGGAGGACGAATCATATTTTCCGATTTGGGGCACACGGATCGCCATTTTTCGTAAATGACCACCTTGCCCTTCGGGCAGTTTGGGCGGCTCGGGCAGTTTGGGCAATTCCATTGGAGGTGAAAAAGGCGACTGTCCGTTCCTGAAAAGTGAGAAACCTGAAAGACAGAAAGTGAGAAGTCGGAAAGACAAAAAGTGAGACGCCGGAAAGACAAAAAGTGAGACGCCGGAAAGACAAAAAGTGAGAAGCCGGAAAGACAAAAAGTGAGAAGGCTTCCTGACTGTGCTCAGAAACGTTCTGAGCGCGCGCTAGCGCTGAAGTGCTCCAAGCGTGCGACGAACTGCGGGGCCGTCCTGATTATGCCGCAAAGTGCTCAGGGTGAATAGCGGAACGGTAAGCCCCACCCCTAAGGAGAAATCAGGGCGTGCTGCTCTTGACGAAAAGTACGCCCGTGAGGGCTTCCCGCAAGCCCCCCCCTGTCGGGAGAGAAGGAGAGGTAGGCGGCCGCACCCCGCGTGGGGAGGGGAGGGCGACGCGGCCGTATTCCAAGGGAGCGTGGCGCGACCGCACCCCGAGGGGGTGCAGCACCCAAGGGGGGGTGCGGCACGGGCGCACCCCGAGGGGGTGCGGCTTGGCCGCGCCCCGTGCGGGGCGCGGCCTGGCCGCACCCCGTGCGGGGCGCGGCCTGGCCGCACCCGCACCCTACGGGGGCGCGACTTGGCCGCGCCCCTTTCGGGACGCGGCGCGATGGCGGGGATTCCTCCCGTGATGGGAGGGGGAGTCTCTGTCGTGTTTGCGGCGGCTTTGTGCGTCTTACTTTTCCTGCCGAATTGGGGAGGAGAGATTTTGGAAACTGTCCGCTTTTGGAAACGATCGTCGTTTTTGGAAATATTTGCTTCCTTTTATGAATATCTCCGTCAGACATTCTTATAAAAATGAGGCTCTATTATGAGTACCCAGCATAAGCCCCCCCAAACCTTCGTAGTCCAAACCTTGGGAGGGAGTGTGAGGGTTTTTGAACAGTTGGCAGCGGATCTGGTCGTCATCTCTGCAGTGCGCGCCGAACGATGGCTGGGGTAAGTTGTCTTTGTTTTTTGTTTTTTCAAAATAAGAGCGGAGGGAAAAAACGGCCGCGGCGGACGGGAAAGTGGGCGGCGAGGGGGCGCTTGGGCGACCGGCGCCTGGGCGCCCTTGCGCGCGGCCGGAGCGGGCGAAGGGGCGGCGCCCGGGTGCGCTTGCGCACGGCCGCGGCCGGCGGAGGGGCGGCGCACGCGCGGGTGCTGTGCACGGCCGGCGGGGGGACGGCGCGCGCTCGGGAGCGCTGGCGCACGGCCGGGGCCTGCGGAGGGGCGCCCGGCTGGCGCGCGCGCGCCTCCGTGCGCGGTTGCTGCCCCCGCGCGCTCCCGCGCGTCGGTGTTATTCCCGTGCGCCCGCGCGCGCGGGTGCTGCCCCTGTGCGCTCCCGCGCGCGGGTGCTGTTCCCGCGCGCCCGCGCGCGTGGGGCCGCATTTGCGCGCGGGTGCTGCCCCTGTGCGCTCCCGCGCGCGGGTGTTGTTCCCGCGCGCCCGCGCGCGTGGGGCCGCATTTTCGCGCGGGTGCTGCTCCCGCGCGCCCGTGCGTGGGTGCTGCCCTTGCGCGCCCGCGCGCAGGTGGGTGCCCTCGTGCGGCCTGTGTGCGCGGGCTCCCTCGCGCGGCGAAGGGGGGTGAGGGCGCAGGCGGCCGACGCTCGTGCGGTTTTGCGCGTGGCTGGTGCCTGCGTGCCTCCGGGTGCGGTCGATGTCCGCGCGCCCCCGCGTGTGAACTTGCAATACTTTGGATTTTCTGACACGCTCGTTCTTATGTGCGTTTGCTTTTCCTTTCAGGCTTCGAAGCGGGGCGGTCAGTCGAGGCCGATGCGCCTACGCTCTTCACTTGACAGTGCGCGAATCGAGGTGTGGCGCAAGCGGTTTGGATTGCCTCCGAATGTCGAGGTGAAAATTCCAGGGGTGGAGGAGCGCGTCCAGAATCCGCCCACGGGTTACATGACACTTTCTGAGAGCTGCCTGAAGTCCGGATTCCGCATCCCTCCATCGGAGGAGGCTATTGAAATATTCCGGTTCTGCGGCGTCCCAATTACTCAGTTTACACCTGCCGGGATGTCGAATATCATGGGGCTGGTGGTGTTCTTTCGAGAGCACAGTGCGCGCTTTTCACTCGAGCTCTTCAAGGATTAGTGTGAGGCTACCACTGACTCGGGCGGCCGGATTGAGGTTCGGAGCAACAAAAACTGGTTTCATTTTGGAGAGAAGATAGATTATCGCCACGGGAATACCCTCTATGGGTACGTTCAGAATCGTTGGGAGCTGCCTGAGCTTTGGAGGTCACTCCCTGGACGCTGTCGCCGACTGACCGGTCGGGAAGACGAGTTCCTTCCTATGCCCGGCTTTCCTGGCCGAGAGGGGCTGTCGAAGGCTTTGTTCAGCGTGCACAACTGCGTGGAGGAGGGTCGACTGCTTTCGGTGGGGCTTTCTTGGGACCCTGAGCGGGAGGCTGCGGTTTTCCTGGAGCGTGGGAAAAAAAGGAAGATTGTCTTCAAGAACGGAGTTCCTGGTTCGTGCTCTACCTTGCCGAAGCCTGGGAGCCACGATCACGAGGCCGGCCCGAGTCATTGTCGGAGAGAGCCGATTCCATCCGACCCGGAGGTCGAGATCCTGACGTCCCCCACCGCCGATCAAGTCGTGCAGGGAGTCTTGTCGCCGCCTCCCCCCTTACCACCGTCGAGGCGAGTTTCCTCGTCTCTTCAGACGATGACTTCTGCGGTAAGCGAAGCTTTTCTTCCTTGGGTCTTGACTCGTCTTTGCCTTCGTTGTTTATGTTTCCTGACTGCTTCTTTTGTGTTTGCAGGCGAATGTTCTGACCAATGTCGCTCTCACGTGGAATGACTGTTATGTGGGTCTCAAGGACAGCTACATTTACCTCCAGGAGGAGCTGAGCGTGATGAAGAGGGACATGTCTGCTTTACAGAGGAGGAGGGATCGCGACTTGTCCCGTGTCAAGCAGCTGGAGGCCGACCTCTCTTCTTCCCAATCTGAGGTTGAGAAGCTGCAGGAGGCGTACGGCGGAGACAAGGCTCTTGCCCAGGATGCGCTTCGTCAGCTATCTGAAGCTCAGGGGGAGATGTTCCGCATGGAGGGGGAGCTGGGGTTTCTGCGAAGTGAGGTGGATCGACTGTCGTCTGTCGAGCGCAGCCTTGAAGATGCCAAGGCAGCCGGAGTGGCCGAATTCCGAGATTCTCTCGCTTTTGTCGAGGAGCGGTTCCAGATGGCGGAGGAGATCCGTGCCGAGGTCATGACGAAGGAGGTCGAGCCCCTGTTGGAGGATGAGAGTGAAGTTGCCTTCCAGCGTGGTATTCAGAAGACTCTTCACCTGGTGGTGAGGAAGTTCGGGTGTGACACCTCCGGTCTTGGAGCGGGAGACCTTTCGGAGGATGAGTGCTCGGACGCAGCCGAGGATTGACGTTGATCGTCTTCTGTTTCCTTGCTTTCCATACCATTGTTTGCTTGTGTGTCGTTCTGAGTTGGTTTGTTTGCATTTTGCTTTTCCGCTTTCCGCATTGTTGTCTGCTTTGTGCGCAACGTTGAGCTGACGCAGTTGTACCCTCCTATTGTGTTCATCGTATTTACTTCTTTGTGCGATCCTGTTAATCTGGTTGTTGGCACATGCATAGTTTGTTTGTTTTCAAAATGAGTTTCGCACGAGACGGAGCCCGCGTCTTGCAGATGTATATATATATATATAAAGTTAGTTAGCGCAAGTCTGTGCTTGCGGCTTTCTCGCACGAGTCTGTGCTCGCGGCTTTGGTGCACGAGTCTGGGCTCCCGCCTTTGGTGCACGAGTCTGTGCTCGCGGCTTTGGTGCACGAGTCTGTGCTCGCGGCTTTGGTGCACGAGTCTGTGCTCGCGGCTTTGGTGCACGAGTCTGTGCTCGTGGCTTTGGCCGGTGAATAGCAGGTATATTCAAACCGAGGTGAACGCAGGGGGGGCAGGCCCCTACGACACCGGGACTTGACGGCGGAGGAGAAGTGTGAACCTTCAATCGACGGCGGTGCAAAGTCCCCCGGGGCAGGGTCCCGAAGCGGTACCTGCAGTAGAATGGCTTAGAGCAAGTAAAATTTAATTTAAAAATGAATACTGATACATGCGCAAGTGTAGTCTTGCGATTCCGGAGTCGATAAGTTTCTGATACAGGTTTTATTGAAAGAGAAGATAACGTTGAGCTTCATTTGCGTTACGCTTGCCCGAGTCTTTTCGGTTGTTCAGCTTGGTGGGCGACCGTGGCCTGGCGGTTGACCTTCGTTGGCCTTCTTCTGTGTCTCCTTGCGGAAGGCCTCTAAGTATCCTAATTGGACAAGGCGTTCGATTTCATCTTTCAGTCGGGCACATTGCTCCGTTCGGTGTCCTCGGCCTTTGTGGAAGTGGCAAAACTGAGATTGATCTCCCCTGTGCAGGGAGAGCTTTTTGGGCCAGTGGATGATCTTGCTATTACAGATTATGGACAATATATGTTCGCGTGGTGTGTTTAGCGGGGTGAAGTTTCGGGAGCCTTGGCTTGTCAGCTCTCGGGGGCGGTCTGTTTGGTTATGAACGGGCAGTTCGGCCTCCTCGGGCTGCTGCTGCTGTCTCTTTCTCTTGCGACTCATATCGAAGGGCGGCGGATCCGCCATTGCCTGAAATTTGGCTTTTCCAACTATTGCAGGAGTTGCGGGCCTTTCCGCGCACCCTGCTTCTCAGACTTTGGTTTCAGTGATGGGTTGTTGTTGACCCAAGGGAGCCTGGAGGTGGGTGTGTCGAGACCGTGCATCGCGCTTTTGAGAATACTCCCTTTGCTGGCCATGCGTCCGGACATGGAAACGTCGTGGTCCAGGGCGTCCAGTAGGAGGCTCCCAAATATTGCGTCGTAAGGGGAGTCTGCTCCGGCGATGACGAACTGTACATCGTACTGGACTGGTTCTGGGTGCGCCCCCACTTGGACGGGGAGGGTGATAATTCCTACGGTTGGTACTGTAGTTCCATCTGGGAGCTCCGCGTCGCTGGCCCTAAGCTTGAGGTTCCCGCTCAGGAGTTTGAGCCGGACTATTGCTGCCAGGAATAGGACGTTGAAGGAGATGCGGTGAATTATCAATGCTTTCCTCAACTCACAGGGGGGGACTCCCTACGCTTGCGTCCAAGGTGAAGTCCATCCATGTGCAGGGACGCTCTTGGTGAAAGTTTGTGCTGATCTTTTCTGGCTGCTTGCTCCGTCCCGCCTCCCCTAGGAGGGGTGGTTCGTCCGCGTCGGGCTTCTCTTCTTCTTGAATCTTTGTTGAGCGTGTTTCGTGTCATTCGACGAACAGTTGGGATAACTCGGTGAAGTTGTGAATCACTCCGTTTGGCAGGGCTTGATACCAGCGGAGGGCATCCCCGCGCAGGGTTTTGGTGAAGATCTTGCAACTGATCTGGTCGGGCAGTCCGAACATCCGCATCGTTACCAGGAAGTGGTTAACGTGCTCGTATGGGTCCTCTGCCCCGTGGAACTCTTCGCAGCGCGGGAGCTTCAGCCATGACGGAATCGGGTATGCCAAAACTGTTTTTGACAGAGGGGATCGCCTTTGTTGATATTTGTCGTTGCCCGGATCCTGTCCTCCCGTGGGAGGGGCCGGTTTGCCAGTCGATTCAGGCCAAAGGGGCCAGATGGGTGCAGCGATGAGCGCCCCTTTTGCCGGGTTCTCTGGAATTGAAGAACTGCACGCGTCGGATAACTCGGGGGAGGTGTCCACTCTTGCCGGTTCCATGAACTCCAGCGAAGCGGGTACCGCGCTCGGAAATTCTTTGCTTGGAATTTGGGAATCCATTTCCCACAGACGGCGCCAAACTGTTGCGGAACGCTTAGGGCTCTTGGTAGACCGGTCCACTTGAACCACCTTAGCTTGTGAGCGAACTAAGCGCGCAAACAGTCAATTAGAGATTTGTCGAGTACGCTGGGACTTTTTAACGTGGAAAACCCGGAAAGGGTAAAAAACCACGCGGCCGGAGCTGTGCCGACCAAACTTCACTATCTCCTGGGGGTTTACAATTTGGACGCTAGAACTCGAGCGCGACAGGCCGCTGCTCGTTACCATGATGGAGAGAGAGAGAGAACTTCGAGGGTGACAGGCCACCTCTCGGAAAAACTAAGTCTTTTTCCCTTCTGAGAACCAAAGTGAGAAGGCTAGTGGCCTTTTCCTTCTGAGAACAAAAGTGAGAAGGCTAGTCGCCTTTTCCTTCTGAGAATGCTGGAGAACGCAAGTGAGAAGGCTGGTCGCCTTTTCCTTCCGGGAATGTTGGAGAACGAAAGTGAGAAGGCTAGTCGCCTTTTGGGATGATGAAGATCTTCAAGTCCACGAAGGAGATCTTCAAGCGCCGAAGGAGAATTCCGCAAAAGTCTGCAAGGAGCTCTCCCGGGTCCAGAAGTCAAGGTTCTTTCAAATGAAGCCCTGGGGCTCCTTTTATAGCTTTAGCCGGGGGCGGTCCGGTAATTTGGCCGTTGGTAGTTTCTATAAATGCTTGGTGGACGAATCATATTTTCCGATTTGGGGCACACGGATCGCCATTTTTCATAAATGACCACCTTGCCCTTTGGGCAGTTTGGGCGGCTCGGGCAGTTTGGGCAGTTCCGTTGGAGGTGAAAAAGGCGACTGGCCGTTCCTAAAAAGTGAGAAACCTGAAAGACAAAAAGTGAGAAGCCGGAAAGACAAAAAGTGAGACGCCGGAAAGACAAAAAGTGAGACGCCGGAAAGACAAAAAGTGAGACGCCGGAAAGACAAAAAGTGAGAAGCCGGAAAGACAAAAAGTGAGAAGGCTTCCTGACTGTGCTCAGAAACGTTCTGAGCGCGCGCTAGCGCTGAAGTGCTCCAAGCGTGCGACGAACTGCGGGGCCGTCCTGATTATGCCGCAAAGTGCTCCGGGTGAATAGCGGAACGGTAAGCCGCACCCCTAAGGAGAAATCGGGGCGTGCTGCTCTTGACGAAAAGTACGCCCGTGAGGGCTTCCCGCAAGCCCCCCTGTCGGGAGAGAAGGAGAGGTAGGCGGCCGCACCCCGCGTGGGGAGGGGAGGGCGACGCGGCCGTATTCCAAGGGAGCGTGGCGCGACCGCACCCCGAGGGGGTGCGGCATGGGCGCACCCAAGGGGGGTGCGGCCCGGGCGCACCCCGAGGGGGTGCGGTTTTGACCGCACCCCGAGGGGGTGCGGCCAAGGCCGCACCCCGTGCGGGGCGCGGCTTGGCCGCACCCCGCGTGGGGTGCGGCTTGGCCGCACCCGCACCCTACGGGGGCGCGACTTGGCCGCGCCCCTTTCGGGACGCGCCGCGATGGCGGGGATTCCTCGCGTGATGGGAGGGGGAGTCTCTGTCATGTTTGCGGCGGCTTTGTGCGTCTTACTTTTCCTGCCGAATTGGGGGAGGAGAGATTTTGGAAATTGTCCGCTTTTGGAAACGATCGTCGTCTTTGGAAATATTTGCTTCCTTTTATGAATATCTCCGTCAAGCATTCTTATAAAAATGAGGCTCTATTATGAGTACCCATCACATTTAATTATATTAATTGATACTATGTATTTATAATATTTAATATTTATATTTATATTAAAAATGTTTTATAATAAAATAAGGGTGTTGCTATTAGCAAATTCATTTTGGCTTTTAGCAAACAATTTAATTTGAAAATGACTATTTGAAAACTAAATGGTAAGTAGCAAACCACTCAAAAAAATAAAAATAAAAGGTAATCAAAAAATAAATGTTCGTACTATACTATATCATTTAGCATTACAAAATTGTACTAGTTATCATGTTTTTTTTGCTACATAAAGGATAGTATAAAAATTGATCGTCTTCAATAGCTCCCAAAAATCTCTACAATAAAATAAATTATTGTTAGAACATTTTTATGTAAATTAATAAGGATAATAAAATTGAAATCAAATTTTTTTACCTTTCATAATTTGTAGTCGATGATACATTCCCATGAAGTTGATACAAAAAGTATAATTATCGTCTTTAATAGCTCCCAAAAATCTCTGTATTATAATTAGTAGGTTAGCTTCGTATGCCAAATGTATTGGCAAATGCTCCATGAAATAAAAAAAACTGGAGAAAATATTTTCTCAAGTTTGCATAATATTACAACTATGTTCTCCTCCATTTTTTCATATCTGACTCATAGAGAGTTGTTGAGCATAAGTCTCTAAAAAATTGACTTGATTCAGTTAAGACTTTCCACACAACTTCGGGTAATAAATCTCGAAATGCAAGAGGAAACAATCTCTCCATAAAAATATGACAATCATGACTCTTCATTCCATGCATACTGTAGTCCTCCAAATTAACACATCTACCCAAATTGGATGCATACCCATCTGGAAGTCTCAAATTTTTTCCCACTTCAGTACAATCTCTCGTTCATCCTTAGATAATGTATATCTTTCCTTGGGTTTAAGAAGTTTCTCATTCACCTCCTTGAGCTCAAGATCATGACGCTTCTATATGCTTTGAAGGTCCAAATGAGCTTTTACATTATCTTTAGTCTTACTTTTTACATCCATAATAGTGTTAAATGCATTATCAAACATATTTTTTTCAATGTGCATCACATCTAGGTTATGTCTAATCAAATTTGTTTTCCAATATGACAACTCCCAAAAGATACTTCTTTTTAACCAATTATGACACTCACCAAACCCTTCTATTTTTTCCTTGTTCTTAGTCTTACCAAAGTCAACCTTTGGTAATAATGCGACCACAACATCGAGCTCATGACCAGTTAACTGAATAGGTTGCGCATCTGTTTCAATTCTTCCCTTTGTGAAGTTGTCTTTTTGATATCTATATGGATGATCTAACGGTAAAAATTTGCGATGACAATCAAAGAAACATGATTTTCGATCATGTTTAAGTCAAAAAGTCTTAATATTAGACATGCAATATGGACACGCCAACTTACCATGTGTACTCCTGTAACATCCCTCAAACAACTAGACCCCTATGTTGGTTTTGTCATGACTAGGTCATGACAAAACCCTAGGAAGCACAAAAGACCATGTGAACTTAGGCAAGAAAGAGGAAAATCACAATGGTCTGCAAATAGCAATTTCTAGTTACCAAGCCTAGGGTTGGACTTTAGAGCCTCACCTTGACCTTTTGACCTCACCATGATATCCCTAACCCATTATGGGCACTCTTAGAGCACTAAGGAACCATTGGGGTCAACCAAAGAGGTCAAATTGACCAAAGTTAACCATAACTCTAAATTGATCAAAGTAGCCTAATTAGGGTCAGTTGGCCTCCACCATGCCAAATTAACCTTTCACTTACCCTTATGAGGATATTAGGGACCCAATGGACCAAAAAGCCCCATTATGGGGCCACCAATTTAACCAATTTGATCTAAGTTAACTAGCTTTGTTTTGGTCAAAATGGCCTATTAAGGGTCAATTGACCCTCACTTTGCCAAATTGACCCTACCTAGACCTTCCTAACCCTTAGGGGAGGCCAATGGGTCACTAACCACCCATTGGGGTCAATCCAAATGGTCAAATTGACCAAAGTCAACTCCACCCTAAATTTAGGTCAAAATGACATATTTTGACCTAATCAAGTTCAATCCACTTGGGTTAGACCCAATTGAAGTGGCCCACTAACCCATGGGGCTGAGAATTACTCAATTTGCCACTAAATCCAGTAAATGATGAATAGGAGAGAGAAGGTGAAGGTTTCCCCCAAATTGGAGAGAGAGAGGAAGAACATTCATGGTGATTGAATGCAATTGACCCCTCAATCCTCCCCCAATTGATGAGCATTCATCTCCCCTGACTGTTACAAGAAGATTATAAGCTTTTCCAGACCATATGGTGGTTGTATTTGAAGGGATTCCACTTGGCCGAAATCCTCCATCAATGGCCATTAATGGCCACCAAGTGTAACCCCCCTCTTGCCTCCAATTTGAGCCTTTATCACCTTCCCTGATTCAAGAGAAGAGAAACCCCCTTCTTCCAGAGAGAATTGTGCAGTGGAGGCTCGGATCGGCATGACTCCAAAACAAAGTCTCCCTCCCATGGCTAACCCGAGAAACACCAGGGCTAATGCCCAATCTAAGGTCTGATCCTCTTCTCTTCCCCTAGTGTTAGATCTCTATCAAATTTGGGGCTTGATTCGAGCTAAATCAGGCTCGAATCAAGCTCCCGAAAGGTCTCATTTTTGAGCCTTTTTCCCCCGCTAGAACACCCCGTTCCGGCCACCTCCGGCCGGCCAACCACCCCTAATCGTCGGCCACCACCTCAACGGAGGTGGTGGTGGCATTAGCCGGCCGGGGCAGCACTCAGGTGGCCGGGAAAATGAGGTTGAAAGTAGCCCCAGGACGGGTTGATCTCAGCCCTTGGCTGGAGGAAGAAGAAAACCAGGGGTCGTTCGATCTGAGCCAAGATCTGTGCAGGATTGATTTCATATAAATGTTTATATATTGTATTTTTGTCACACTTTATGCAGTACTTAGAAATAAATATCAGAAATACTTAGGGCCTCTTGATGGAAAAGTGTTCAACACCAAACTTGTATCCCTTAGGGTCTACTTTATTTTAAAATTTGTTTCACGCCATTTGGGTCAGTGGTCTGACCACAGAACTCAAAATAGTGCAACATATACAAAGGGTTGACCATAGATTGACGTGTGTGCCCCCATCAATCCAGTCATCCAAATGAATTGAAATTTGAAAAAAAGGCTGTTTATACCCACACCCTTAACATATCCAAAAATGAGAATTTTGGAGGACATTTTTCTAAGGTTTTTATAAAAATGTAATAATCCATGTATTAATTAATTATAGGGTCTAGTGACATCCAAACACCACCAAATTTTGGTGGGTGGTCCTTAGGGACATGTTATGCCTCTGGTAAAAATTTCATCCCATTTGGGATTGATTTGGTTGGGTATTTAATTAACCCAAGATTGGTCAAACTAAGGGTTAAAAGGTCAAAAATGCACTTGTTTGGTTGAATGGTCAAATCTCACCCAAAAATGTTGAAACTTTGGCCACTAGTTTAATATCACATAAAACACCTCCTCCCAAGATTTGGGGTGATTTTGAGTAGTTGTGCCCTAGAACCCTAGTTCAAACCTTATGGTTATATATTGAACCCATTGAAGGGCATAGACTCATATGTCCTTGGATTGACCTAAAATTTGGTAGAGGGGTTCATAGAGTGGTTTCAAGCCCTAGAAAATTTATTTGGAATTTTTGGAAACTTTTATTCCCTCAAATTTAATTAAGAATCATTTAGGGCACCTCCTTACTAAAACGAATTACATATTCATATAACCTAGGATGATTATGAAACTTTGTCAATTAGCTTGTGTTAGTGTTAATGTTCCCTGATATTTTTGTTGTGATTTTTAAGATGATCTATGAAAGTGATGTATTAGATCTTAGATTTACTCTAGAGGGGGTGAATAGAGTATTAAGAGTTTTAACTTATTTTATAGCAGAATTAAAATAATGATATATATATATGTAGTTGAGTGAGTAGAAAAACAAAACATCAAACACAGCACAGTACAGAAAATAACACAAACACAGCAAAGACACAAGGATCTATAGTGGTTCCCCAATCAACCTGGGTAATCCACTCTTCTACCACCCTTGGTAGGAATCCACTTAGGTTTTTGATCAGGTGCTCTATCACCACTGAGCTTTTGATCAGGTGCTCAAACCAAACCACAGGTTTTTGATCAGGTGCCCTGCCACAAAAGGTTAACTTTTGAAGGGAGTTAAAACCCTGTACAAGGTGGGGTAAAAACAATGAACAAAAAGAGGTTATGAAGTTCTTCTCTCTCAATAAGATGTGAGAGAAGACTAGTGGATTGCTGTTGTTGTTAAGCTCCCCTGTCTGATAGAGTTTGTTGACAGTTGGTGAAGCTTTCTCTTGGTTGAAGAAGACTAAGAACCAGCAGATGCTTCTGAGATAAGATTTCAGTTATTCTCAGAGAATGAAGATGCTGCTGTAGATGAAGATTTCCGTGTCTCCTGTCTGTCTGTGTATTTCCCAAGTATATTCTCTATTTCTTGTATCCTCTTGTATATCTCTTATATACTGATTCATCCTTTTTCCTTAGATATATAATCTGATTTGAAAATTCAAATCTTCTGATAAGGAATAAAATAAACTGAACTAAATCATTATTGGAACTGCAATAGCACCTTTCTGATTCTACAAAATACTTTAATTCCTTTTCTATGAAAGTTTCCTTTTCCAATACATGTCAACGGCTAGATTCTTGGAAGAAGAGAATAGGATGGATATATAAAAAGGAAAGTTGAAATCTTGACTTATCTGAATATGAATAAATCCAAATATTTGAATAGATCCATTGCTGAATAGTCGATCTGAGTTCAGAGAGAGAAATAACTGATCTTCAGGAATCGTCAAGCTAAAGAGGAAATTCGTCGAACAGAAAGTTGAGTTCGTCGAACAGAATCAGGAGTTCGTCAAACTGAACACTGAGTTCGTCGATCTCAATCAGGAGTTCGTCGAACTAAATATAGAATCTGTTGAACTGGCTTGGAAGACTGAGTTCGTCGAGCTGGAGATCAAGTTCGTCGAACTGATACACGACATTCGTCGAACTCAGGAAGGTGTTCGTCGAACACAGAAAACTTGGAATTTTCCTAAGTTACAGCTAACTTAGACTGGCTTAGACCTTGACCCTAAGACTATACATTGGGGTCAACTTGAGTCCTAACCACAGATAGTGATCCTAGCCCAAATTAGTAATAGGGTTGTTCCAACAATCTCCTCATATTTGGGTTAGGATACTATTTGGCAAAATTAATAAAAACAAACAACAATAAACACAGCATATATGTCTGACAGATTTAAAATTTATTTCAGCAGATAAAAAATATAGTACTCTGAGTTTAGAATGTTTTACACTGTAAGCAGAAATTAGTAAAACCAAAAAATCAGGAGTCTTTCTATTTCTTTGAAAAAGGTTTGAAAATGATTTCCCTGTTGGGATTTTCAGATTCTCTCTTGCTCATATATAGGTCATTTGCTCCCAGCAGGGTTTGAGATGAAGCATGAGGAACAACTACAGTTGAGTGCAACTTCAGATAGTCTTCAACATTGAAGAGATGCCTTTGTTGGAACATGCTTTCTGCATCTCTTGGTTTGATAATAACAAATCCTATTGTACTTGATCATACTTGTTTTGTGTTTATAGTATGCAGGATTCAGTGCTTTCAAATCTCCATGGAAATATGTTTTTGTTACTACCGCGCAGCGTTAAGACTACCACTGGCGCTAGCAAACCGCTGAGAAGGAAACTGGCGTTCGAAGAACTGAAAGCTCCTTTCGACGAACTGTGAGCTCCGTTCAACGAACTGTGAGCTTCGTTCGACGATCTGCATGTTCTACCGCGGCGCTCAACAAAATGTATGTTTTATCGCGATGCGTTAGCACTACCGCTGGCGCTTGTGTTCGTTCGACTAAGAGAAAGCTGCGCTCGATGAAATGCTTATCACTGCGTTCGTCGAATTTGCGATCGACGAAAGCCGAATCCCGTTCGACGAAAATTCGATCGACGAAATATAAGGTCGGTTTGATAAAGATGCACCCAATGAAAAGAAATGTGCTCTACCGCGGTGTGTTTGCACTACCGCTGGCGTTAGCATATATGGAAACTATTGACAGAAAGGAAACAATGGAGAAAAAGGAATGTCGACGGGTCGCTATGTTTGGCATGTACTATCGCGGCGCGTTAGGTCTAACGCCCGACGGTAGCTTTTTGGAAACATCTCATCTGCAGTTGATTGAGGAGCAGATTTGGAAGAAGATTGTGGCTGAAGGAAGAAAATCTCGCTAATGTGGGGGGTTAGCGGTACCACGGCGCGCTAGTGTTTGGCGCTCAGAATGTTGCCTAAACTACCACGATCAGTGTGCTTCATTGCCATATGTGGATACCGCGGGGCGGTAGTACTACCGCAGACGATAGTGGCTGAATCTATAAAAAGACGCGCGCCTCCTCCATTGTGGCTTGCTGATACAGAAGGAATTGGAGCCATATATTCAGAGCACTCGTGAGAGCCTTCTCCAAGCAGCCCAAAGAACTCCGTCAACGTCCGTGAACGCAAAGAACTTGAGGACCAATCTGAGCATCTACATCGACATCAAGTTCTACTTTTGAGGGAGTTTTTAGTTTGTGTTTTGTTTTACTTTCAAATTGTAACCTTTATATCTTTTGTTCGTTAGAGGAACTCGCCACACGGCGACTAGGGCCTTGCGGGAACTAGGGGAATTCGCCACACAGCGACTAGGTCTAGGTAAGACTTAGGGAGGAATTCGCCACACAGCGACTAGAGTAGAGTACTCAATCTTGATGGACCTGAGAAAGTCTGTCAGAACACTGAAGGTGTCAGACTTGTTCCTGAGAAAGAATACCCAAGTGAATCTAGAGAAGTCATCTACAATAACTAAAGTGTAATATTTCCCTCCTAAACTCTGTATTGCAATGGGTCCAAAGAGATCCAAATACAACAAGTACAGAATCCTAGGTGAATCACTCTTGGATAAAGATTTGAAACTACTCTTGGTCTGCTTTCCTAGTTGACAAACCCTGCAGAGTCCTTTCTTCTTGTATGAACCAGAAGGCAGTCCTCTTACCATATTGTCCTTGGAGAGCTAAAAGATAGTTCTAAGGTTAATATGTCCTAGCTTTTTATGTCATAACTCATTTGTTTTACTTATTGAGTTAAATAAACAAATGACTGAATTGGCAGAATCAAAATTGACTAAATATATATTTCCTTGTCTAATACCAGATAACACATTGATGTTCTTATTATTGGTAATAAGACATAAGGAATGATCAAAAATTACCTGATAACCTTCATCACATAGCTGGCTTATGCTGATGAGGTTATGCTTGAGACCCTTGACATATGCTACCTCTTTGATGGTAACTGCTCCAACTCTGACTTTTTCATATCCTTTAGTCCGTCCACAGTTGGAGTCTCCAAAAATTACTTTGGGTCCAAGCTTTGCCTTGTAATTACTTAGATTGGCCTTGTTTCCTGTCATGTGCTTAGAGCAGCCACTATCCAAATACCAATGTTCCTCTATGTTTGGATAGCTTTGTACCTGCAAAACAGAAAATAGACTAGTTGTTCTTGACCCAAATTATCTTGGGTCCTTTTGTCTTACCACAAAATTTTGAAATGTAAGAGATCTCAGGTTGATCCTTATAGCCTTGTGGATAATATCTCCTAGGAGGAATAGTCCACTCAGTAAATGGATTCTTAGTATGTTGAGAATGAAAATTCTTTAGAAATGCAGTACATTTTTTCGTTCGACGAACTTGGCTGAGTTCGTCGATCGCCGTTCGACGAATTGAAGTTATTTCGTCGAGCGCCGCTCGAAGGATAGTTATACTGAAAATCTGTATCCAGCGTTCGTCGACCACCATTCGACGAATTCATGTGATTTCGTCGAACCCCATTCGACGAATGCTTTTGAATTCCTTGGTTCTTAACAGCCATGCTTGAGATGTTCTTACCTACTTCTACTGCCTCTTTGCCTTTGGCAGAAATGAATTTCACTGGAGTAGATAGAGTGTCTTTCTAAAGAAGGTATGGCTGACTTGATGATGCACCCAAGCCCAGTTTGCCATTGAGTCTGGCATTTACAGTGCTTGTGATGTCCATCAGTTTGATGCTTCTCCCATTGAGGGATTCTTCAAACTTTTTGGCCTCAGATAATTTGTTCTCAATGAGAACAATATGTTCTTTGGAGGCAGCCAGTTCTTCCTTAAGATTGGCATTATCTATAGTTAGTTGGTTCATTTCAACCAACTTACTTTTGAGGAAAATTATCTCCTTCTCAGATTTAATCAAATCTAAACAAAGAGTCTTAAATTCATTTTTAAAATCATCTGAGGTAAAATAAAAAGTAGAAATTATATGATCACCATCAGTGTCAGATTCTAATTCATTAGAATTATTTGTTGAGGCATTGATAGCCATCATGCAAAAACTTCTTTCATCTGCATCATCTTCATCATCACTTGAGCTGGATGATGATGCATATTCTGAATCACTGCTTGAGTCATGGATAACCATCATGCATAGATCCTTTTCATTTGAATCATCTTCATCTTCAGTGGAGCTGGATGATGACTCTGATTCAGTCTCACTCCATGTCTCAGCCACAAAGCCCTTTCCCTTGTGTTTATGTTTGTGGGAGGATGGCTTGCTGTAGTGTTTCTTTTCTTTTGTCCTTCTTTTGATTTTCTGGACACTCAGGTAGGATGTGTCTAGACTTCCTGCAACCATAACAAATAATTTCTGTAGAATGTGTTTTGTCATACCTTGCTTTCTCCTTGGATCTGAAGTCCTTCTTTCTGAGGTCCTTTCTAGCCATTTTGTAGAATCTTTTGGCTAGGAGGCTCATGAACTCCATTTCTCCTGGAGCTTTGTCTTCCTCTTCTGTTGCCTGAAAACAATGCTTCTTTCCTTTTTGGTGGCTGGTGAGGAGGTAGACTGTTCAGCTTCTCTTGATTTGATAAGCTGCTCATAGGATTTCAGTTTGCCTAATAAGGTCTCAGTGGAGATCTCATTTAGGCTTCTGGCTTTCTTGATTGGCCAGATCCTTGAGTCCCATGTGCTGGGGAAGCACATTAGGATCTTATCATTTATTTTAGTGATTGTGATCAATTCTTCCAAAGACTTCAGCTCATTGATGATGAGACTGGGTCTGTTATACATATCTGCAACCATTTCAGTATCTCCCTTCTCGAAGTTCTCATATTGGGAGATGAGGTGGGATATCCTGTCCTTTCTCTCATCTGCAGATCCATCAACCATGTTGTTGAGAGAGTTCCAGATATCCCTGGCTGAGGTGCAGTCCACAACCTTCTGGAATATGTCATCAGACATGGTCTGTGCCAAGATGTTCATAGCTTTGGCATCATCATTCCTTTGTTTCTTCTGAGCATCTGTCCACTCAGGAGGTGGAACAACATTAGTATTGGTTGCTTTTTCATTGCTTATTGCTGATGATAGAGTAGGAGGTCCTGTCAAAATAGAGTTAAAAATATCTTCATCAATAGAGTTCATATGGTTTGATCATTGCTTTCCATATGCAAAATTGTTAAGATTGCACATAGGAGGTCTTGTGCTTGAGTAATCTTTGTTATGTGTCATGAGTTTTTAGAAAAAAAGAAAACTCTAGAAGAATTTAAGATCTAATTGATCTTTGGATTCAGGTGTTAGCCTGTGTAACCAATCAACAAACCTCTGATACCAATTGAAAGTAAGGTATTAGATCTTAGATTTACTCTAGGGGGGTGAATAGAGTTTTAAAAGTTTTAACTTATTTTATAGTGGAATTAAAATAATGATATATATGTGTAGTTTAGCGAGTAGAAAAACAAAACAACAAACACAGTACAGTACAGATAATAACACAAACACAACAAAGACACAAGGATCTATAGTGGTTCCTCAATCAACCTGGGTAATCCACTCTTCTACCACCCTTGGTAGGAATCCACTTAAGTTTTTGATCAGGTGCCCTATCACCACTAAGTTTTTGATCATGTGCTCAAACCAAACCACAGGTTTTTGATCAGGTGCCCTACCACCAAAGGTTAACTTTTGAAGGGAGTTAAAACCATGTACAAGGTGGGGTAAAAAGAATGAACAAAAAGAGGTTATGAAGTTCTTCTCTCTCAATAAGATCTGAGAGAAGACTAGTGGATTGCTATTGTTGTAAAGCTCCCCCAGTCTGATAGAGTTTGTTGACAGTTGGTGAAGCTTTCTCTTGGTTGAAGAAGACTAAGAACCAACAGATGTTTCTGAGATAAGATTTCAGTTATTCTCAGAGAATGAAGATGTTGTTGTAGATGAAGATTTCTGTATGTCTCCTGTCTATCTATGTATTTCACAAGTATATTCTCTATTTCTTGTATCCTTTTGTATATCTCTTATATACTGATTCATCCTTTTTCCTTAGATATATAATCTAATTTGAAAATTCAAATCTTCTGATAAGGAATAAAATAAACTGAACTAAATCATTCTTGGAACTGCAATAACAACTTTCTGATTCTGCGAAATACTTTAATTCTTTTTCTGTGAAAGTTTCCTTTTCCAATACATGTGAACGACTAGATTCTTGGAAGAAGAGAATAGGATGGATATATAAAAAGGAAAGTTGAAATCTTGACTTATCTGAATATGAATAAATTCAAATATTTGAATAGATCTGTTGCTGAATAGTCGATTTGAGTTCAGAGAGAGAAATAACTGATCTTCAGGAATCGTCAAGCTCAAGAGGAATTTCGTCGAACAGAAAGTTGAGTTCGTTGAACAGAATCAGGAGTTCGTCGAACTGAACACTGAGTTCGTCGATCTCAATCAAGAGTTCGTCGAAATGAAATATAGAATTTGTTGAACTAGCTTGGAAGACTGAGTTCGTCAAGCTGGAGATCAAGTTCGTCGAACTGATACACGACATTCGTTGAACTCAGGAAGGCGTTCGTCGAACACAGAAAACTTGGAATTTTCCTAAGTTACAGCTAACTTAGACCGCTTAGACCTTGACCCTAAGACTATACATTGGGGTCAACTTGAGTCCTAACCACAGATAGTGATCCTAGCCCAAATTAGTAATAGGGTTGTTCCAACAATCTATATAGTACTTCATTCACAAACCCTTTATGTGAGCTATTTATGAGAAAAATTAATTAAGGGTTTATTATTCTCTAAAAAATCATGAAACTTGGTGATATGATTGTTTATGACAATAATGTTATCTGTAAATTTTGGTATAGTTTTTGGAGTAATATATATATGGTTTCCTTCTTAAAGTGCCCTTAGGCTTGATTATTTAAATAATTAAATTACATGGTCAACACTAAATAGAAAATTATGGAACTTCACCAGTGAACTATTTTGAGCATTTTGGACATTCAATAATTTTCTTGTAATGGTTGAATAAGAATTTCTAGTAGCTTCTTTGTTAATCATTTATCTTGATTATTTAGTTAATATTTTAATTGGAGGTCAAAACCTTTCTGAAAAATTGTGAAATTCAGGTTTGACTGTTATTTTCCTGTTATTTGGTTGTACAAATTTTAGTGAAGCCATACTATATCAGAAAATCATACTTGATGTATAAAATCATAGGTTCCTTGATTTTGGAGAAATTATATTAAATACCAAATTATGTAGAAAAATTATAAATTTCTGGAGATGGTGTTATAATGTCATAACTAATCCCCAATAAAAATCTTGGGTTATTCGGATGATTCTTTGGAGTACCTCCTCTCATGCACCTCATGTAGCTCATTTGGTCTACGTATAGTAAAACTGTAAAACTTGAGTAAATTATAGACCATTAGGTGGGAATGGAAGGTAGATTGTGTACTTAGTCTGGTTCAGGAGACATGAGGTCATCAATAGGAGCATGTATGTTGAGTGTGCCCGATAAGCTAAGGGGCAATGTTGTGCTCGGGATCGACGAAAGATCGTCTTTTCCTTAGAGAGTCATAAAATATTTAGGATTAATCCAAGTATAATGATGAGAGGGTATTCTTATGGGTAGTTACCAATAACATTAAGTGTCTTGAGAAAGGGAGATTTGGGTTATCATCCCATCGTACCTTCTAGTACCGTTGCGAGCCCCTCACAGGGTAGACCTCGGGAAGTCCAAGATTAACCCTAAACTGCAGGAATAAATTGTTGTGCAAGATTAACTTAATAATACACACACCAACACCCCGTGGTTATGAGAAGTTAGTTGGTTTGGTCTTACGAGCGGTAGGCTTGGTGGTAGTAGGAGCAGACTAATTAGTCCTGTGAGCTTGTGACACAAAAATGGTTCTTGGATAGGCAGGTTAACCCGGGGAGCTTATGGCTCGGAGATATAAATAGTATTCATAAATGTATGTGCATAAAGGTGGTGGGTCTTTAGTATTGACGGTCCTTGCACCGACGTCGATACTTTGGCTCGGTAAGTGTGGTTAACACTTTACCAAGAAAAAGTCTGGTGGGCTAGCCAGCAAGAGTACGCAGGAGCTCCGCTATTGTGTTTTTAGCATTGAGGCGTACGATAAGTCTAGGTTAGGTAGTGCATATACCAACCTAGAGGTGGGCGAGACCCAACCCACCGTTTTTGCTTGCCACTACGAGAGTATCCTAGGAGTTTTGCTAGCTCCAAAAAGGGGGAACTAAAGGTCTGTGCACATAGATTTGAAGTGTGTGAGTTGCACTTGTGTGAACATAACATTTAACTGCATAACTATGCATGTCATGTCATAAGCATTGCATTTCAACCCCTACCCCTATCGTATAAATCGATATGAGACTTTTTATATGATAGGCCCTGCTAAACGACCCCTTGGTCTATAGATTTGTGTGGGCATTCCTATAAATCAAGGTTACTCTTCTTTATTACTATTTTACTTATTACTGCTTTACTTATTACTGTTTTACTCTCTGTACTATATGTGGCGTAGTGGTAGACATTTCCCGTAGATTATATTCACCGTCACCTGCTATTGTTTATACCCCTTGCTGTTCTCCGCTTCATTCCCCCCGCTCGGTGCCTAGGAGTCACCGGGGGAGGGGTGGGGGATTGGCTTAGTCTTTTTGACTAACGGTCGGTGGACCTTATCATTTTAGGGGAGCGAGGAGACGCAACAGCACCAGAGGCCAGTGTAGATGGAGGCGGGACAGTCTAGCACAGGATCACCAGTCTCAGGATCCGTGAGTGTTACTACTAGTTTGGCTTCCGCGAGAGAACTTGTAGTGAGGATTTGATGTATCAGACAGGAGCCCTTATTATCGTTATCTTTTATTCAGTTACTTTATGTGTACCTCTTTTATTCGGAGACATTATATTACATGTGATGTGGACTTGAATTCTATATATTCAAATGTATACTTTTCTTCTATTGTGATCGATATAGCCCGCATGATCGGCGTTTTGTAGTGGCGACCTTCCCGAGAGATGGTGTCACCGCAATGCGGCGGTTCTGGGCATAAGACCCGGTAGCGAAGCAAAAAAAAGGGTCTTACAAACTGGTATCAAAGCAAACCTCGATCCGAAGAAAAGAAGTCCACAAACCCTGAGCCACCCCGCGTGAGCTTAGTTTGATGACAAGCTAGCAGCGGAAGCAATTGTGTGCCCATGTGGGGAACCATATGAAAAGTTCACTTTTAACTGAATATTTTTTTTGGCAAACCAGCAACGGAAGCAATGATGTTTACAGTATTGTACATAATATGTTTTTTAGTGTTGTGGTGCATAAGAAAAATATTGGTTTGCGCTTTTTCAACTATTAGTGAAGAAAACACAATTTTTTCTGAATTGTGAATCAATATCTGGATGACAGTATTGAAAGCGAAATAAGACAATTTTTTCTTTCTTTCGGGCCTTATCCTCACTCTCCACATTTTTTCACAGAAATTATTATAAGAAGATGATGATGCTAATTGAAAATGTAGGGATGAAGACAATGATGGAGTTGACAAAGCAATTGATTGAGACAATATCTACACTGAAATGAAGCAAATTTCCTGAATTGGACGGGGCTTTTATGGAAGAGAGTGATGGTAAAAATGTGGAGCTAGAGAAGTTGTGCAAAGAGCCAGGGATAGTGATATCCAAGCTGCATCAATCAGCAGCATGAAAACACTAAGAAAACATTGCCGCGATAAGCATACAAATGACTTCAGCAAATTTCCTGATTTGTTTCTACAATATTTTTTTTGAGTTCATGTCTTTATTGCACAAACATAGTTTTGAATTTTTTTGAAAAAGATAAATGAATCACTTTAAGATTTTAGTAGGAAGCAGGTTAGTCATTTGATTGGTGTTTTAGGTTAAAAAATGTTTTTAATGTGTTTTATGCTCAAGTTAGTCTTGGTTGGATAAAAATGTTTGTAAGTGTTGAAACCAAAATCTTGGTCTCTTGTGAAGCTCGGTCCCTCAACAAGTTGAGGGGTAGCTAGCACTTACTGGCTCCTTGGATGGAACCGACCGGAAACTCAAAACAAAACTTAGACCCTTGGTGAAAGCGAGGAGGTCCCACCACAAACCTGGAAGATCTTTGAGCGCTTCTCCTCCCAAGCCAAAGCTGAGACTCTAGGCACCTTGGAGAGCTAGAGAGCTAAGCAAAGAGAGCCTAGGCAGAAGGAAACTCAGAGTACTCTGGTTCGAATGCTCTACCCAGGTGCCCTTCAAGGTCTATTTATAGTTTTTTGCTCTTGGTCTGCTAATAGAGGAATCCCGCCTTACATTCTTACTATACGCAGCACAAGATGGTCTGCCAACAGCCAAACTCCGCTGTTTGGAGGGGCTAACTGCAGACCACCGGAGGATTTTGGGTAAAAACATCCCTGGACCCTTGCTGGGCGAGCCGCACCAGAGGCTTCCTCTCGCAAACTATAAAACTTGATTCGCATGTCTTCTTGCAAGCTGATGGCGAGAGCCCACCTCGCCCGCTCCCTACGAGCGTCCATCGGGGAACCGGCTCGCTTGCCTCATGCGAGCGGCTGCCGAGGGGCTTGCTCGCCTTCCTCATGCGAGCGGGCCCTTCTATTGGCTCTGGCTCTCCCTCCTTGTTACTTCTCTCGCCTGTTGATCTTTCAATCTCTGCTCATCTCCTGGCAAATATCGGGGTTGTAAACAATCCCTGCACTTCGCGAGGCTACCTAGGCTCGCGAAGAAACATGCAACCCCTGGTATTCGCCAGCCTCTTGATGACGTGGCGCGAATCTTTTGGTGGGGCCTATGTCCGCTGCTATAAATACCATTCATCCCGACTGGTGTTCAAACTTTTCCCTCTCCTTTTTCTCTTTTTCCACTCACTGTGAGACTCAGCGCGATGTACAAAAAGGATGAAATATTGGCTCGCTTGAAGGCCTCGTAGGCGGTCCAGAAAGGAAAAGCCACAATGCTTGCTTCTTGGGCCTCCCCGCAGCGGCGCCTCCCCCGCCTCCACTCAAAATGGCGAAGTTCATTCGACGCTCGTCCGGCGAGGATGAATCTTCTCCTCAATCCTCTTTCCCCCGCGACGGGCTCGCCTCGCATGTACTACCACTGAGGATCCGCTGAACCCATATACTCTCTCTTACTGATGCTTCTTTATTACTCGCAGAATCCACCTCCAGGGGAAACTATCCCGGGGCAATCAACAACGGTGACTCGCACCTCAACCCCTGGGAGGATCAACCCTGCACCCCTGGTCGTGGGGACCTCTGATATGCGGGCCCCGTCTTCGCGGCCAGGTGAGTAATTCGCCTCGTCCTCCATTGTATTTCTTCACTCACTAACCCGTTTTATCCTTTGTGCAGTGTCTCCTCTCGCGAACCTGGGAGAGCGAATCACCACTGCGGTGGGCTCGCCGGTCCCGCCGAACCAGACCATTATCACCCCGGGGTTCGGCGTCATCGGACTTCGGAGCCCAGACGGGACACTGCTTGCTGAACCTGGGCTCGTGGCAGGAGCGACACATCGCCCCAGCCTGGGGAAAACTTTCACCCCAGCTTTCGTCGAAGCCTTTCCGGGGTCAGCCCCGGCACATCTCGCCCGCGCCCCCGTACCCTTCTTACTCTGTCAAGCTATACTACTTTCTCCCATAGCCTTCTCCTCATCCTTAACGCTAGCTTTTCTCTCGCAGGCGGTACATCAACCACACCTGCTGAGTCAGAGCATGGAGAAGTGGAGCAGTCGCCGCCTCCATCGCCGGGCCAAGTCGCAGATTTCTTGGGGGACCTTGGCGATCCGGAGCAAATGAAGAGGCGGGTCGCCGACATATTTGAAAAAATACCTCTATGTTGCGCGAGCTATATAATCAAAATCGGATGGACCTGGTCGCACATGAAGAAAGATTCGCCGCGATGGAGGATGCGAACGCGCGCGTCCTTGCCGAGGTGGTGCAGGTCGCTCGCTGCGAGGCCACCTCTCCTGGGGTGCATCTCGCGTAAATCGAAGATTATATGCGACTAATGCAACACGAGGTCCAGTCATTTCGCGAATACCACTACCCGTAAATTCCTCCGCGCTCTGGTGTGTGAGGTCGCGGTCGCTGGAAGTGGGTTCGCTACTAAAAAGCCATTTTCGTAATGTCGTTTGCTTTCCCTTCCCCTCCCCTTTATGGGAGGCTACAAACAATTTGATGGTCTGTAATAATAATACTTCTGACTCGCTTTCGAGTTCGCACTTTTATTTTTATTTTTTATATCGCTTTATCAATCTCGTTCGTCTATTACTGACTTTTCTAATAAGAATTATACTTCGGCCGCCTCGCTCTCGCGACTCATTTTTATTCTTTACACGGCCTTTGACTCGCCGATGGCTAGTCGGAGGGTTTTATCAGGGCGTTAACTCGCTTGGAGAGGATAAAGCTCCTGGAGGCTGAAAATACCGCGCGGATCCGCTATCCGCAGGCACCGGCGCTTCGAATTCTTCCCCCTTTTTCCATTTCTATAAATAGTCTACGTCTTTTACTCTCTAACCACCGCATTTACTGCTCTTCCTCCGCTCTTCTCTTCTTCAAGCTCTCTTGCAGATCCCAGCTCGTGCTCGCAACTTCCCTAACTCGCCGTCCTACAACATCATGGTCGCAGATGGAGAATCTGAAGGGCGAGCCAAGTGTGTTGGAGCCTTTCGCGAGGGCCCTTTTTTCTGTGCCACCCTCACCAAGGAGGAAGATCTTGCCACGGTGGACAAGTACATCCACTCAGGGTTCGTGTCTCGCCTCCCTACCGATAGAGACACCATCAATGATCCCTCCTCCGACGAGCTCGCCATCCTTATCGCCCATTTTGAGAATGGGCTGCGACTCCCACTATGGCCTGAAGTGCGCCAGGTATTTTTTCTTGGCCATAGCATTTTTAGCTCGCCTCGCAAAGAGTATTTTAACCCTTACTGGTTCTTCTAGGTACTCAAATACTTTGGCATTCTGCTGAGCCAGCTGACGCCGAACGCGATTGTCGTGGTTGTCGCATTCGCCAGCTATCTGCGGGCGGAGAAGATCGAGTTTAGTCTGCTCGTCTTCCGCAAAGTATTCTCTTTCCGCGCCTACAAGGATGGGACGGCTCGCTTCGCGAGCCAGCACATCACCATCTGCGAAACAGCGAACAAGACCCACTACTGGACGCAGAAGTATGTCCTAGTGAAGGGTCCATTTGGCAACATCTCCTACTCCCCCCTCCAATGGGACGAGGCCACCTACCGCCCCCCGACCTCACTGGGGGCGACGACGCGAAGCTATACCAATACCTGAGCGGGAAGAACTTCGAGGTCGCCTTCCTCCAGCAGAGGGTGGACTCGCTGATGCCAGTCCCCCAAGGAGAAGGTCTGACTCGCTCTCGCAAACTTCCCCACTCCTTTTCTATCTTGTTTGCTAACATTTCTTATTTCTATCACCTTTGCAGGAGAGCGCGATCTTCCGCTCAACCCTCCGCACTCGACTACCTCATCCCTTACCACTGGCTCGCTCGCGGCCGTGGCCGCCGAGGCGTGTCGTGACCCCCCGAGCTCATCGTCGGGAAAGAAACATCCATCGGGCCGACTCACCTCGCAGGGATTGGCGAAGAGGACCAAGAAAGCCCCCACGCACCTAAGGGGAAGGATATCGTGGATCTGTCCGAGCCAGAGACCTCCCTCTCCTCGCCAACGAATCAGAAGCCCGCCGATGAGAGTGGCGAGCCCGGAGGTGCCGCCGACAGGCCTAAGACGGGGAGCCACAAGAACTTCGTGATCGGCGCGAAGCTCCCGGATGAGGTCGGCGAGCCGGTGCTCGCGTGGGACCCGAATCAAAACAAAATTGTTTGTTCCTCGCTTCTCCCCTCCTGGGTGGAGAGCGATAAGGTTGGGGGTGAGGCGTTCTCCCTCACTTTCGGGCTCTACGGCCGCGAGGACGCCTCCCTCTTCAGGGCCTTCAAACCTAGGGGATTTGTGTATGAGGCTATGCGAGCCCAGTTCCGGGCGATGGAGCTCACCCATATAGTGGGTCGCTGGTACTTGACCTCGGATAGGGAAACCAAAGAGCTCAATATAGAGCTTCAGAAGGCCACGGAACTCTCCGGCGAACAGCCTTGATATTTTTATTTCTTCAAATGTAAAAACTTTGTTTTGATCGGCGAGTTCGCCGCTAACTATAACCAGCTTTTGAGAAATGATAAAGAAATATTTGTCTCTCTTTTAAATGTCATATATTTTTTCCTTATCTCTTACTCGCACTCGCGCTTTTATTCATGTCCGCGCGGCTGTACCTTTCTATGCTTATGCTTTTTTCGCGCTCGCGTCTCAATGTCTTTATTTGCGTTCACGGTCGCATCTCATCGCTTGGCAATTTGCTAATTTCTATGTTTTGTCATGCTCGCTCCCGCGCCATCCTCTTCGGCGATGGCTATAAGGCTACCTTTTTTAGTGAACTTTCTTTGCTTAGAGACTTCGTTAGAGAGGCCCACTTAATTTTCACGCCGGGGTGAAGCCGGAGCCGCTTCGCTCCTCCGGCTAGCCCCATTGGGAGCCTTGCGAGCGGGCTCAACATTACCGTGTCTCGCTCGCGCTCGCTTCTTGCCAGCTTCGAATGCTACTTATTGACTGCCGTGCCAACGGACCCTTCCTGGTTTGCTGCTTTTACCTATGCCACCGAAATTTATAAGTATATTTGCGAGCTAGGGTCCGACTCGGCGAGCTTTGCGACCACCATGCTTAGTCGCCCCGCTTTTACCCTTGGATTTAGGCACTTTTCATCCGTCGTGTCTTTTTCTTTCACACAAGCGAGCCTCTGGGCTCGCCTCGCCTGGGTCTTGAGATTTTGCAAAACAAGTCCCTTGTCTGGAATAACCTACTTGCTAGCCTCTCCGTGAGATCGACTTGACCCACCGGCTAGCGAGAGCCCGACAGCGAAATCATCCGGGGCAATCCAGCACCAACCTTTGTTACCTTGCCAGCCTCTCTGTGAGATCAACCTGACCTACCGGCTAGCGAGAGCCCAGCAGCGGAATCATCCGGGGCAATCCAGCACCAATCTTTGTTACCTTTCCAGCCTTTCCGTGAGATCAACCTGACCCACCGGCTAGCGAGAGCCCAGCAGCAGAATCATCCGAGGCAATCCACCACCAACCTTTGTTACCTTGCCAGCCTCTCCGTGAGATCAACCTGACCCACCGGCTAGCGAGAGCCCGGCAGCGGAATCATCCGGGGCAATCCGGCACCAACCTTTGTTACCTTGCCAGCCTCTCCGTGAGATCAACCTGACCCACCGGCTAGCGAGAGCCCGACAACGGAATCATCCGAGGCAATCCAGCACCAACCTTTGTTATCTTGTCAGCCTCTCTGTGAGATTAACCTGACCCACCGGCTAGCGAGAGCCCGACAGCAAAATCATCTGGGGCAATCCCAACCTTTGTTACCTCATGCTTAAAAGAAATATTGAAAACAACATGCAATGAGACAGATATGTAACAAGGCAGTTATGTAGAAATGTTGAAGGGTAAAACCGCTTCAAGTCGCCCCCACTCCGGGCTCGGCCGAGGGATACCCCTTCCACATCCCGGAGGTGGTACCCTCCCTACTTGAGCACTTCACGTACAATATATGGTCCTTCCCAGTTGGGCTCAAGCTTTCCTACCGCGGCTCCCCTTCCGGCCGCGTCGACCTTCTTCAATACCAAGTCTCCCTTCTCGAATTGTTTTATTCGGATGTGCTTGTCGAAATACCGGGTCATCCGCCTTTTGACTTCTTCTTGCCGGACAGTGGCTAAGTCTCGGAGCTCTTCTACAAGGTTCAGAGACAGCCTTTGTTCTTCCCCATTCTCCGCCAGCCATTCGTCGTCACCTTCACCTGCGGCGACCACCCTGGGGGTTTTCACTTTGAACTCTACTGGGAGGATGACCTTTGACCCGTGGGAGAGCTTGAATGGGGTCTCTCCTGTGGCTGTGTTCGGGGTGGTCCTCAGATCCCAGAGGACCGAGGGTAACTGCTCTACCCAGTTCCCCCTGAAGTTTTCAACCTTCTTCCTTAGCAAGTTTACGATAATTTTGTTTGCCGCCTCCACTTTCCTGTTGCTCCTCGGGTGGTGGACCGAGACAAACCGAAGGTCTATGCCAAGCTGGGTGCAGAAGCTGACAAACTCATCGCTTGTGAACTGCGGGTTGTTTTCTGTAACAATGGCTAGTGGGAGCCCATGCTTGCATATGATTTCTCCCCATATGAAATTTCTAACTACTTGAGACATTACCATGGCCAGCACCTTCACCTCTATCCACTTGGAGAAGTAATCAACCATCACCAACAGAAACTTCCTTTGGCCACTCGCTTGCGGGAAAGGGCCTAACAGGTCCAAACCCCATATAGCAAAGGGCCAGGGAGCTGTGATGGTTCAGAGTCTTTGGGCTGGCAAGAGCTGGAGAGGAGTAAACAGTTGACACTTTGAACACTTCCCTGCGAACCCCCACTGCATCCTTGCTGAGGGTGGGCCAAAAGTAGCCTTGCCTCAGCACTCTCCCCTCTAAGGTTTGACTCCCGGAGTGGCTGCCACACTCCCCGGAGTGAATTTCCTCCAGGACCCTTGGGACCTCCTCCTCTGATACACAATGGGTCAGGAGCCCCGAGAGTGTTTTCCTGTATAGCCCACTTGCATGCATGAAATAATATGCCGACTTATACTTGAAGCGCCGCTTATCCACATCTCCTTCAGGGAACTTCTCCGAGGTTAAGAAAGCGATGAAGGGGTCCATCCATGATGCTCACTGATCTACCTTCATCAGCTCCCCTTCTTCGATGGAAGGTTGAAAGAGTTCCGACAGCGTCCCCCCCCCCCCCCCCGCTCGGGGACCGAACTTGGCTAGAAGGCCCGCCTGGGTGCTCTCCTCCCTCGGCACATGCTTGATGGAGAAGGTGCGAAACTGCCCGATGACCTCCTTGACCTTCTCCAGGTAGCGCTGGAGGGTCGGCTCCTTGACTTCAAATTCCCCCTTGATTTGGCACGCTATCACTGCCTCGTACTCGGCCTGGTTGTTGGTGATGGGAAAGTGAATGCTTATGGCTTGCTCGATCTTAGTCCCCTGGGGGCTCATCAGGATGACCCCTCCCCCGAAGGAATGATCCCTGACGCCCCATCTACCAGCATCTTCCATGCCACCGGGGGGGGGGGGGGGGGTGACTCATGCTCTTCCACCTCGGTCGCGTAGTCAGCCAGAAAGTCTGCCACCGCTTGTGGCTTGATTGACAACCTAGGCACAAACGCGATGTCAAACACACTCAGCTCCACGAACGACTTGGCCAACCTCCCCGAGTGATCCACCCCCTCCATGACTTTGCGAAGCGGGTGGTCGGTAACCACCTTGATCGAATGTGCTTGGAAATAAGGTCGGAGCTTCCGATCCGACACCACCAAGGCGAAGGCCAATTTCTCTAAGATGGGGTATCAGAGCTCCGCCTTCCTCAGCCCTCGGCTGACGTAGTAGCTCGGAATCCGCCTTCTCCCTTCTTCCTAAACCAACACCGAACTTACTGCCTCGGATCCTACCCCCAAGTATAGGGATAAATCATCTCCCTGCCTCGGCCCCTGGAGTAGAGGAGTCTGAGCGAGCTGCTCCTTCAAAGCTTGGAAGGCTTCCTCACACTCTGAGGTCCATTCAAATTTCTTGATTCCTCTTGGCACCTTGAAGAAGGGTGCACACTTCTCACCCGCCTTAGAGAGGAACCTACTGAGCCCGACCAATTTTCCCCTGAGGCTCTGGACCTCCTTCGAATTTCTTGGTGACCCCAACTCTATGATTGCCTTAACTTTATCTGGATTAGGCTCCACCCCTGCTAGGGTGAGCAGGTGACCTAGGAACTTTCCTCGGCTAGCCCCGAAGACACACTTCAGGGGGTTGAGCTTCATCTTGTACTTCCGCAAAGTCCCAAAGGTCTCTTCGAGGTCTTGGAGGTGGGACTCGAGATCTCGGCTCTTTATCATGAGGTCGTCAACATATACCTCCAGGTTTCTTCCCTTCTGCCCTCGGAAGACCCTGTCCATCATTCGCTTGTATGTGGCCCCTGCGTTTTTGAGCCCAAAGAGCATCATTTTATAGCAATAACACCTCTCCCCCGTGATGAAGGAGACGTCCTTGACGTCGGGGGGTGCATGCGGATTTGATGATAACCTAAGAAAGCATATAAAAAAGACATCATAGAGAAACCGACGGCTGAATCAACCAGCGCGTCGATTCTAGGCAAGGGGTAGCAATCCTTGGGGCATGATTTATTAAGCAGTGAGAAATCAACACACATTCACCACTTACCTCCCCCCTTTTTCACCATAACTACATTGGAGACATAGCCTGGATACTGGATCTTCGATACAAACCCTGCTTGGAGGAGCTTGCCCACCTCATCCCTGATGGGGCCTTCCAGCTTGTCGGCGATTGCTCTCTTCTTTTGGCAGATGGGTCGAGAGCCGGGGTCGAGGTTGAGATGGTGGCATGCCACATCCGCATCAATCTCGAGCATCTCCGACGCACTCCAAGTGAAGACGTCCACATTCTTCTATACGCAGGCTAGGATTTTCTTCTGCTCCTCCAGGTCGAGCTCTCCGCTGATTCGGACCTTTTCCACTACCCCATCCCAGGTGGTGACCTCGAGCTCCACAACCTCATCCATGTCCTCCAGCCGGGATTTCTCTCCCCAATCGCCTTCCTTATCCTTGCCATAAGCGAACACTTCGGCCTCCTCCTCTCTTCCTCCTTCTCTGACCGCCATCAGCTCTTCCGCCCTTCCTGGGCCTGACCTCCTTCCTCTTTCTTCTCCTCCTTTGCTTCCTCTCCGAGACCTGCCGGCTCCCCATCTCCCGATCCCACTCCTTTGCTTCGGCCATCCAGGAGATGGTGTTCACAGCTGTCACGTAGCACTGTCTTGCTACCTTAGGGTCACCCCTCACCCGGACCTGAACTCCTCCTGAGTTGAACTTAAGGCATTGGTGGAAGGTGGAGGGGACGCAGCGGAACGCACTGATAAGAGGCCATCCAAAGATGGCATTATAGCTGTTGGGGGCGTCCACTATGACAAAGCAAAAATTTCGGGACTGCCCCCTAGGACCACGTGGAGTCCCACTCCTCCTTCTACCTCCTTCCTCTCCCGGGAGAACCCAAACAACGGGCCATCTGCGGCCAACACCCTCTTGTTCTCCACTTTCATCTCATCGAACGCCTTCTTGAAGGTGACGTTAATTGAACTTCCATTATCCATGAGGATCCGGGCCACCGTGAAGTTCTCAATGGCGGTCTAGATGACCAGGGCATCGCGGAAAGGGTCTTCATGACCCGGCATGTCCCTCTGGGAGAATGTAATTTTTTCTGCCGGGGGTGGGGCTTGGGAGGTCAAAGCTACGCTCCGAAGATAGATGGTATGGAGACTCGCCTTGCGGGTTGCCTCAACCCCTACACCCCCGTGGATCACTCTAATCCATCCTCAGGTCCCCACATCGACCCTGTCCTCGCACCTTTCTTCCTCCTCCCGAGGCAGGACCTTCTCAATCCTCACCTGCTGCAGTTGCCGCGGCGCCAGCGCTCTTGCCCTCTTCGTCTCCAAGAACTCTGGGCATGTGGCCGTTGCGTGACCTTCCTCGTCATGGAAGTCACAATACAGCAATGCCACCTCCCCCCTCTCGACCTCCACCCCTTATTCCTCCTCCGGGTTGTTGCCCCTGCTCCACCCCTTGCTCTTCCTCCTCTTCCTCTCCATATTGCCATCGCGTGCTGAGGCGGGGGAGGCATATGCCTAGGACCCTGCCTCCACCCCAGCTGAGGTCTCCCCTGGCCTCCATGGAAGTGTCCCCCTCCTGGGGCAAAACCTCTCCCTTGATCTTGACCTCCTCCACCTTGCTGCCTCCACCCCACCTCCTCCGGGGCTCTAGGCTCGTCCCTCCTTCTTACCTCCGGCTGCCTGACCTTCGACTCACTGAGCTTTGCTAGCCTCCTAGTGAGATCCGGGTTTGCCTCCTCCCCCTCAATCTCCTATGCCACCCTCTCCATTAGCTCCTCGTAGGAGACGGGGGCCTTCCTCTTCAATCCCATTTTGAAGAAACTCTCCCTCAGCCCTACCGTGAAGGCGACCTGGAGGGAAAACCCAAGCATCTCCTGGGTTAGCAGCACCTCCTCCTGGAATCGATCCGCGTAGCGGGCTAACGACTCCTTTGGTTCCTGCTTGACCTTGAAGAGAGACTCAGCGTCCTTCTTCCTCTTCTTCGAAGTCGAGAAATGCAACAAGATGCTTCGACGCAAGTCTTCGAATGCGTAGATCGACCCCATAGGGAGTTAATGAAACCAATCCCTGGCCTTCTCTTTCAGGGTGACGGCGAAGAGCCGACACTTAAAAGCATCCGACATCGGCCTGATAGAGACCGAGTCTTCGAACGGCTGCAGGTGCTGGATGGGATCGTCCTTCCCATGGTAGTAGACCCTGTCCCACTCTCTGAACCCTTCCTGAACGAGTGCGGAAAGCACCAGCTCGCAAAAGGGGCTTCCCCCACCTGTCATCTTCTCCTGCTTCACTCGCCCCACGAGCTCTCTCGCCAGGCTTGAGCTCGCGGTAACCATGCTTGTGAGAGCCACGCTTGCTGGGACCGCACTCACGGGAGCTGCGCTCGCCAGAGCCGGGCTCACCTGCCCTGAGCTCGCCTACGCCACGCTCGCCTGCGCCGCGCTCATCGGAATCTCGCTCGGCGGGCTAGAGAACAGCTCTCGCCCTACCATTTCTCGCGCCGACCTCCCTGCCACCTCCTTCCCAGCCCTTCCTCCCGGGGCATTCTCGCCATCCGCTGGAGGAGGGAACACCTGAGGCGTAGGGGTCGCGAACTCGATTCGCAATGCTGCGACGACGAATCCGATGATGTCGAGGACTTCCCTCTTGAAGTCCGAGAACATCCTTGGCATCACCACCGAGGGTGACCCGCAAAACTCCTCGCCCTGCTCTTCATCTCCTGCCATGTCCCTTCATTGGAACTTTCTTGGACTAGTTACACTCCACGCTCACCCGCACCAAAATGTTGAAACCAAATTCTTGGTCTCTTGTGAAGCTCGGTCCCTCAACAAGTTGAGGGGTAGCTAGCACTTACTGGCTCCTTGGATGGAACAGGCCAGAAACTCAAAACAAAACTTAGACCCTTGGTCGCAGCGAGGAGGTCCCACCACAAACCCGGAAGATCTTTGAGCGCTTCCCCTCCCAAGACAAAGCTGAGACTAGGCACCTTGGAGAGCTAGAGAGCTAAGCCAAGAGAGCCTAGGGAGAAGGAAACTCAGAGTACTCTGGTTCGAATGCTCTCCCAAGGTGCCCTTCAAGGTCTATTTATAGTTTTTTGCTCGTGGTCTGCTAATATCGGAATCCCGCCTTACATTCTTATTATACGCAGCACAAAATGATCTACCAACAACCAAACTCCGTTGTTTGGAGGGGCTAACTGCAGACCACCAGGGGCTTTTGGGTAAAAACATCCCTGGACCCTTGCTGGGCGAGCCGCACTAGAGGCTTCCTCTCGCGAGCTGTAAACTTGATTCGCATGTCTTCTTGCGAGCTGATGGAGAGAGCCCAGCTAGCCTGCTCCCTGCGAGCGTCCATCGGGGAACCGACTCGCTTGCCTCATGCGAGTGGGTGCCGAGGGGCTTGCTTGCCTTCCTCAAGAGAGCGGGCCCTTCGATTGGCTCTGGCTCGCCCTCCTTGTTACTTCTCTCGCCTGTTGATCTTTCAAACTATGCTCACCTCCTGGTGAATATCGGGGTTGTACAGTAAGATTTTAGTTGGATAAAAAAATGTGTTTTATGCTCAAGCTGCATCAATCAGCAACAGTCTTGGTTAAAAAATGTTTGTAAGATTTTAGTTGGATAATTTACCATTAGCTAAAAATGATTTACCCTTAACAATGATCAAAGTTTAATGAAGCGGGAATATGAAGATCCTTATGCTAAAAGTACATAAAGATACATATTTAAACCACAAATAAATACGAAAGTTTCAATATAACCAAAACGCTGCCAGACTATTGAATGGTTAATCACCAAAAGGGTATGAAATTATAAACACCGGCAAAATCAAGCGTCTTGTTCAGCTCGTCACACGGTCTTTTCATCAAAATTTCGTCTCATTCTCTATCAAGCGTTTTAGAATTAAGAGGCTAAAATGTCATCTAAGACTCATTCTTCATCAAAGTTTTAAGAGGCTAAAATGTCATCTGAGTACCTAATTACGAGGCAAAAAATTTTATTTGAGCATTTCATCGAATATATATCATATGCATAAACCTAATTGGAAGTAGTGGAACTAGTTGGAAGGGGAGAAATCAGTTCCTTGTCCGCATGTATGGATGAGCAGTAGGTGTGAAGATGGAATCAATTAAAATTAATACTTAATATGACCTCTCACTGAAGGATCTGGTTCTAAAATTTCAGCCCGCAGTCAATGAAGTAGAGGGGAGGAATATTACCTTTCCGCTCTCTGCTGCTTGGTATGGGAAGGACGATACCTAGCTACTCGGAATGGGAATGACGAACCCCGACGAGTTCAGAAATCGTTGAATGGGGAAGACGGAGATGCCGAGCTTGGCGGGGTCATGCGGAGGCTGGTGAGAACTTCGATTGAAAAGTATGGGACGCTGATTCACAAGGACTGGGAGGAAGGAATCCGAAGAGGAGACATGGTCACGGTGAAGCAGGGCGGGGAGATCGCGAGAGTGTGACGAGCTCGGGAGGGAGATCTTGCGGGAGAGTGAGGAGCTGGCTGGGAGAAAATCGGCCTGAGAATGGAATAGCCCTAATAAGAATTTATATATATATATTAAAAATGAAATGAAAATATTTGGAGGGAAATGAAATTTTCCCTCCATAAACATTTTGATCTAAAATAATTAAAATGGAAATTTTGAAAGTAATTATTTCGTTTCTATTTAGCAACAAGTATTTAGCAACAAAATAATTCGTTGTTATTTTTGCAATAAAAATTTTCGTTGCTATTTTTGTAGGTAAAAGCAAATCTCATATACCTAGCTAAATTTGATGGTAATTAGCAACAAATTTTTAGCCTTCCTGATTTTTGTTGCTAAATGATGTTTTTCTTGTAGTGATATAATGACTATTTGTGTAATTACACTTTATCCCTATAATAAAAATAATGATGAAAATTCATAAAATCCAAAAGCTTTTTAGTAGACCTCCTACACTTACTATGGTAGGTAATCATTAGACCTCTTAGACCTACTTTAAAATAAATTTTCGTTAAAATATAAATGTTTTTGAAAAAAACATTTATAAAATATTAATTAAAATTTTTGTGCGGTCATTTTGAGTACTTATATGTATATGTTGTGGGCCCAACTGCGGGCGAAGCCCTCCGGGGGGCGGGCGAAGCCCGCCGTCGTCGTCTGGGTACTGTCGCACGGGGGCCCCCCGTGCGGGCGGCGACATTCGGCAGGGGCGGCGACATTCGGCAGGGACGGCGACATTCGGCAGGGGCGGCGACATTCGGCAAGGCGGTGACATTCGGCGGGGGTGGCATTCGACAGGGGCGGTGACATTCGGCAAGGGTGGTGACTTTCTGTGAGTGCGATCTATATTTATATCAGTATATATAAAACTTAATTTAATTTTGTTCAACAAAAACCATATGGGGTGATGATTGTCATCTTTGGTTGACATAGTGGAGACCTGGTGTTGAAACCTGCAACAGGTCTCTTGAGTTCGGACCCACTGGGGTTGCAGCCGATGCTTACTTCTCCCTCACTAGACTCTCTTGACGGTGGATGTGAGAATAAGGAAAGACCCAAGGCTGAAGCGAGGAGGTCCCGCCACACACCCGGAAGATCTTAGAGAGCTTCCCCTCCCAAACCAGAGCTCAACCGGGCACCTTGGAGGGCACTAGCAGCCGACCAAAAACTAGCCTGGAGGAGAGGATTCTCTAAAATCGGATCTCCTCCAAGGTGCCCTTAAGGGTCTATTTATAGATTTTTCTAGGCTGGTCTGCAAATAGCATGAATCCGCCTTTTAGTTTTACTAACCGCACCCCAAATTGGTCTGCTAATAGCCTAACTCCGCTGTTCTGAAGGGCTATTTGCAGCCCACAAGGGGTATTGTGGTCATTTCCCCCTTAAATCCTTTTGGGCGAGTGGTCTGTGAGGGCACCACTCGCTGGGCACCCGCTTAGCTGAGCGAATGCCCACGCTTCCGGGCGAGTGGTCCGCGAGGGCACCACTCGCCTAGCTCCTTCTCTTCCGCAGCTTACCCCCACCAACCCGGGGGTACTTCCACCTCCTAGCCGGGGCGAATGATCTGGCTGACCCAGGTCTCGCTAGTTGGCTTGAGGGACCCACTCGGCGAATACGGGTTGTACACAATCCCCGCTCTTTGCGAGCGGTTACTACGCTCGGAAAGAACAGTCCAACCCTGTATTCGGTGAGTGCTTGCTGACTGGACCCACAAGATTCTGTGGGTCCCACCATTGCCCTATATATATCTCTTCATGTCAGATTTTCCTGGAGCGCTGTCAACCCTCGATTCGGAGCCTCTTCGATCCCTTAGCCCTTCGCCGATGTCAATGTCCTCCCACAAGCCTTCCGCGAGACCCATCTCGCGGGAGATGATCGAGCGTCTGGCTGCGGCCCAAGCTGTAACTGCCCCCAAGGCAGCCAAATTTGCTCCCTGGCTTTTGTCTAGACGGGATCCGAGCGCCCCCTACGTCTCGCGCCGAGCCAAGGCGATTCGGCTGAATCGTCAGAGAGGCGAGACTGCCTCGGAATCTCCTGTGGATACTCCACCGACGAACATTCTGCCGGCGGATACTCTTCCGGCGAGGAAGCTTCCGGACCCTGGAATGCAGGTATGAGGATTCCTCTCGTCCTTATGTTTAGTTCCTCCCTTTACCCTGCATTTTCTCTGACCATTCGCAGGGGATTTCGATGCCCGAGACCGGCCACGGGGCCGTCTCGAGCAGTGTCGCGGTGCCACCTCCCCCGGATGAGAGGCCTCCAGATCTGGACCTCGCTCCTCCGCCCCTCCGGGCGAGACTATACTTCAATCCTGTAAGTTGTGAACCCTCTCGATTTTCCTTTCATGTTGCTTGTGACTGACCATTACCTTTTCGCAGCCCTCAACCCTGACGTCCCGCTGCGGGACTCCATTCTTCAAAGTTCCCCTGCCCAGCAGAACCCCTCTGTTACCGCGAATGAACGGAGGGTCTCCCCTGAGCGGGAACTGAGTCAGCACCTCCGTGCTGATGATCGTGCGAATGCTCCGGCTCCTCCTCCTCCACTTTACCGCCCCGGGAAAGGGAAGGTCCTACCACCTTCCGCAGGCTTGTCTGGGGTCCTCCCCCATTCATCTCGCCCTTCAGGTCATAAGGACCCCACCCCAGGTCAGTTCACTCACCTGTCCCTATCGTACTCGCATATTTGACCGCTACTGACCTAGTTGTGATTTCGCAGGCTATCGGGAAGCCTCCCCCTTTGATTCCTACAACGAGGGGGAAGAGGGGATGCTCTCGCCTCTCCCTTCCCCTGGGGATCTCGCTGACTTTCTGGTGCCTCCAGCCCAACCTGTTGTTGGGCTCTTGATTCCTCCAATTCCGAGGCGGTCTTTCGAACCCCTGACCCCTGGGTTCATCTCGCCTTCTTCCTTCTTGCTGCCTCACCTCGGGCTCGCTCATCTTCGCCAACCTCCTGTAGAACTCCGGGTTGGCCGCCTCCCCTTCAATCTCCTCTGCTGCTCGCTCCATCAATCCTCAAAGGATGAAGGAGGCCTCCTTTTCAGGTCCATCTTGAAGAACCCGTCTCGCAACCCTACGATGAACGCCATCTTGAGGGCGAATCCCGGCACCTCCTGCACAAGGTGTATCTCCTCCTGGAACCTATCCACGTAATGTGCCAGGGATTCCCCCTCCCTCTGCCTGATCTTGAAGAGAGCCTCCGCATCCTTCTTCCTCTTTTTTGACGTCGAGAAGCGCAGCCGAAAGCCTCGGCGCAGATCATCGAACGTGTAGATGGAACCCGCGGAAAGCTGGTGGAACCAGTCCCTTGCTTTCTCCTTCAGGGTGGTTGCGAAGAGTCGGCATTGAAAATCATCCGACATGGGAAGGATTGATGTCATGTCCTCAAACCACTGCAGGTGCACGACTGGATCCTCCTTGCCGGTGTAGTAGGACATCTCCGGCCCACGAAACCCCTCTGGCACTGGGGCCGAGAGGATCATCTCGCAAAAGGGGCTCCCTTCCCCTGCTCGGCGAATGGTCTTCTCGCGTGGACCCAACTCGCACACCTCAGCACTCGCCGGACTGCTGAACAGCTGCCGCCCCGGGAGATCTCGCGCACTTCTTTCTGCTGGCACCTCCTTCCCCGGCCGCTGTCCTGGTGCGTTCTCGCCGATCTGCAGGGGCGGAACCACGGGGACCGCCGGGGTCTCGCACTCGCTCCTTGCTGCGAGAACTGTCTGCGGGACTTCTCGCTTGAACTTCTCAAACATCTCCAGCCACTCCCCTGTCGCGGGTTGCTGCGAGTGGCCTGAGTCAGAACCATTCCTCCCATCTCCTGTCATCGAACCTAATTCGAGATTTTCCTTCACCGGCTACGGTCCACGCTCACCGCACCAAAAATGTTGAAACCCGCAACATGTCTCTTGAGTTCGGACCCACTGGGGTTGCAGCCGATGCTTACTTCTCCCTCACTAGACTCTCTTGACGGTGGATGTGAGAATAAGGAAAGACCCAAGGCTGAAGCGAGGAGGTCCCGCCACACACCCGGAAGATCTTAGAGAGCTTCCCCTCCCAAACCAGAGCTCAACCGGGCACCTTGGAGGGCACTAGCAGCCGACCAAAAACTAGCATGGAGGAGAGGATTCTCTAAAATCGGATCTCCTCCAAGGTGGCCTTAAGGGTCTATTTATAGATTTTTCTAGGCTGGTCTGCAAATAACATGAATCCGCCTTTTAGTTTTACTAACCGCACCCCAAATTGGTCTGCTAATAGCCTAACTCCGATGTTCTGAAGGGCTATTTGCAGCCCACAAGGGGTATTGTGGTCATTTCCCCCTTAAATCCTTTTGGGCGAGTGGTCCGTGAGGGCACCACTCGCTGGGCACCCGCTTAGCTGAGCGAATGCCCACGCTTCCGGGCGAGTGGTCCGCGAGGGCACCACTCGCCTAGCTCCTTCTCTTCCGCAGCTTACCCCCACCAACCCGGGGGTACTTCCACCTCCTAGACGGGGCGAATGATCTGGCTGACCCAGGCTCGCTAGCTGGCTTGAGAGACCCACTCGGCGAATACGGGTTGTACACCTGGGTTCAATTCTCACCATTGACAATTTTGTAAGATTAAAAAATAGGGCATATGACACTCATTTTTCAATAAATTTATGGGTAAAATCGTAATTTCATGTTGTAGGGTGCTCTACACGTTCATAGTTTTAGGTCACCCCTAGTAGGTTTAGGAGACCTATGAAAAAGTGGAGAGATAGGGTGCGGTTTGATCCGATGGCTGATGAAATATCATGTCAGATTCAATGGCCGTAATCATTTCAACGACATTAAAATTCATGGGTTTGATATTTCTTTATATATGATAAAGATATATATATATATTATCCTGCGTAAAAGGACCATCGGTCCGGTCCTAAACCGGTCCCAGGGGGGACCGATCTTTTTGGCCACCGGTCCCGGACCGGTTTAACCGAAATCGGTCCCGGTCCGGGACCGGTTTTCCTCCTTTTGAGGAGGACCGTCCGGGACCGGTTGACCGGTCCGAGCCGGTAAAAAATAGGAAAAACTATTTTTTTTAATTAAAAAATTGTTATTTGAAGAAAAAGGACAAATAAAAAAACTGCAAATTTTATTAAAAATTTAAACAAAAATATTACAATTAATTAAAAATACAAAAATACAAATTGAAATTGCAATTTACAAATTAAAAAATTTGCAATTTACAAAGAAACAAAATAAAATTTTATCTAATTGCATTTCATTAAAAAAATTACATTTAATAACTAAATAAGAAAATGAAATTACATTTTGCTCGTTTATTCCTCGGTAGTACTGCCCAGACTTAAGTTGCTTATTTCGTCTTCAAGTTTCTCCTCGCTATTTTCGATTGACGAAACATGTTGTCTCCTCCTCAGAGCATCCAAATGATCATTGTAGCAAATGCAAATCTGCAAAGACGTCTCGGTCAACCGGCTTCTCCGCTCGTTCAGAATCCTGCCACTCAAAGAAAACGTAGACTCGAAAGCTACTGTACTAGCTTGGACTGTTAGTAAATCACGGGTCATTAAGGCCCAAATAGGATAAACGCTTGTTTTAGATTTCCACCATTTCAAAATGTCAAAGTTTTCAATTTCGTGTGCGGTCATATAATCCTGAAACTGTGTTTTGTTATATAAACCTAATTTATTTAAAGTGCTTGACGTTCATTGTTTTTTCCTAGATGCTAATTCTAACATTTTATTTTTTAAAGCGTCTTTTGTTTTTGGCTGGGTTGTTTCTTCGCGAGGACGCACTCCATATATATGATCATAAAAATTATAAAGACGAGTAAAATCAGAATTAAATTTCGCAACGCTAATATTAATAGAAAAACTGCAGGATCCGTCTAAATCTAAATTACGATTAATTTCTTCTATAAAATTTTCTATCCCGTCTACACCCATTAAAAGGTTCAAAGCCGCGGCGCAAGAAAACATAGAAGGCATATCTTTGTAATATTTCAAAAAAAATTCCTCCATTATTAATATTAACGGTCGTCACATTTCGTTTGTTTTGTAATTTTTAAAGGTTTCTGAAATTAATAATATGTTTTCAATAACTAGTGAGCTAGTAGGATAGTAAACTCTAGATAAAATAGTTATTGCCCGATAAAAACTTTCTAATAAATTAACGTAATCTTCGAGTACGGCCCAGTCCGACTCACATAAATCATGTGTTTCTACACTATTATAAAATTCAATTAGTAAAGTTTTTTGTGACAAAGCCCGTTTTAGCATTTTATATGTGGAGTTCCATCGTATGGGCGTATCATACGATGGACCTAAAAAATTTTTACCTTGCGAAATTACAAATTTTTTGAAATCTTGTTTTTTCTTTTTTGGAACTATAAATAACTCGTAACATAGTCTTGATTTTACTAACATAATCATTCATAAAACCCAAACTATCTTGCACAATTAAATTTAGTACGTGACAAACGCAGCGCGTATGGAAAAAATTCCTTCTAACATTGGATGCAAATCCGAAATTAAATATTTGACGGCCATCCCATTATTTGACGCGTTATCGAAAGCTATATTCATAATTTTTTGGTTAATTTTGAATTCCCTAATTGTATTACTAACAACCTGATAAATTGCTTTACCGGTGTGCGAAAATTCAAACCCTTGGAAACAAATTATACGTTTATTTAACTCCCAATTATCTGGGTCGATCCAGGACACGTAATGCAAATATAAGAATGACCGTCTACTAAACCGCTAGTCCAAACGTCGCTCGTTAAGCTAACGCGACCGTCGAATATTTCAAAAAAATTTATTAAACCTTGTTTTGCTTGCAGGTACGCCGCTAAAGCATCGCGTCTAGTGGTAGTGCGACTTACTTGCTGATATTTGGGTTGGAGTTCTTCGTGAAAGTACGACGTCATTTCGCTGTCGTCGTAGAAGTTGAATGGGAGACCTTTTTTGACGACAGTTTGCATTTGTCGCTGCCGTTGGCGACCTTGATCGTACGTCCAAATGTGCCCAGTCGACGAAAGTTGAGCTTGAGTGGACTCCGGGGCTTGTTTGGCAATACATGATTTCGAATGTCGCGCGAGGGTTGTGTTGCTGCTGGCAGCGGCCATTAGCTTCCCGCAAGATTTGCACTTCGCCTTTATTTCGCCGTCGACCCGCACTTTGTCAAACTTCTCCCATATTGGCGCTTTGTGGTGGTGCTCCAAAATTTCGCGAGCGACAGACGCAGACGAGGACGCCAGCGCGGATGAGGAGGAGGCCATTTGATGAGAGTGAGTGAGTGAGAGAGTGTGAGAGAGAATGAGAGAGAGTGGATGGGAGAGAGTGGAGGGGAGAGAGTGGAGGAGAGAGAGAGAGAGGGGGGGGGGGGGGGATAGTGGGCGGGTAGGGGGGGGGGGGGGTTTATAGGTTTTAAAATTTTTTTTTGATTTTTTTTAAATCATTAAAAAAAAATTAAAAAAAAAATTAAAAAAATGACAGCCTAGGGCCTAGGCTGGACAGCCTAGGCCCTAGGCTGTCCATTTCAAGCAGGCCGGCAGCATTGCTGCCGGCCTGCTTGAAAAGCTGTGTAACGGCTCTTAGCCATTACACAACAAACGGCTCTTTAAGAGCCGTTAATAACGGATCTTAAAGAGCCGTTGGAGTTAGACCGGTCCCAGACGACCTGTAAAAGACCGGTCCGGACCGGTAAAAGACCGGTCCGGACCGGTAAAAGACCGGTCTAACTCCAAATAATCGAGACCGTCGAGACCTCTAGGACCGGTCCAGGACCGGACCGGTCCTAGAGACGACCGGTCTCGAACCGGTCCGACCCGGTCCGGTCTCGCCCGGACCGGTTCGGACCGGTTTTAAAGCACACGACTTATTATATATATATATATATATATATATATATATATATATATACGAGTGACAGAGCACGGAGGCCCCCCGTGCGGGCGACGATATTCGACGTGGGCGACATTCGGCGGGGGCGACATTCGGCAGGGGCGACGACATTTGGCGGGAGCGACATTCGACAGGGGTGGTGACTTTCGGCGGGGGCGATCAATATTTATAAACGTATATATAAATCTTAATTCAATTTTGTTCAACAAAAAACTATATGGTATGATGATTGTCATCTTTGCTTGACATAGTGGAAACCTGGGTTCAAATCTCACCATTGACAATTTTTGCGAGATTAAAAAACGGGTCATATGACACTCCTTTTTCAATATATTTAGGGGTAAAATCGTAATTTTATATTGTATGGTACTCTACACTTCATAGTTTTAGGTCATCTCTAGTAGGTTTAGGAGACCTATGAAAAAGTGGAGAGAGAGGGAGCGGTTTGATCCGGCGGATGATAAAAATATCATGCCAGATTCGACGGTCGTAATCATTTCAACGGCTTTAAAATTCATGGATTTGATACTTCATTATATATGGTAAAGACACACAGACACACAGACACACAGACACACACACACACACACACACACACACACACACACACACACACACACACACACACACACACACACACACACACACACACACACACACACACACACACACACACACACAAGAGTGATAGTACCCGGCCGGCGTCGGCGGGTTTTGCCCGCCCCCGGCCAAACGCGATAGTACCCGGCCCGCGACGGCGGACTTCACCCGCCCCCAGCGGGCTACACCCTTGACGCTCCGGGCTACGCCCGCATCAAGCCGGTTGCGCTCACAACATATACATATGAGTACTCAAAATGACCGCACAACATTTTTAATTATATTTTATAAATTTTTTTTTTCAAAAACATTTATATTTTAACAAAAAAAATATTTTAAAGTAAATCCAGGAGGTCTAATGATTACCTAACATAGTAGGTGTAGGTCTACTAAAAAGTTTTTTAATTTTATAAATTTCAATCGTTATGACAATTATATTTTATGAATTTTCATTTTTTTTCATAATATATGTTAAGTTATTAGAGTAAAAGAATAAGACTATATTTAACAATTTTGAATGTTGCACAAAGACAAACAATTATATAATAGTTAAAGATAGATAGATAGATATTTATATATACAGCTCTTGCATTGTTTGCATTCGAAATATTAGTACGGACCTATATATATATATATATATATATACAGCTCTTGTTTGCATTTCAAATTTAGTACGGACCCAAATAAAATATAAAATAAAAGGCCCGACACTAATTAAGCATTTTGACCTCTTGCATTGTTTGCATAATTGCATTCCAAATGTTAGTACGGACTCAAATAAAGGGCGCGGCTATTAGCACCGTAGTTTTGGCTAGTCGCACCGTACTTTTTCCTAATTTTTCGTGTCTTTTCAAATACGTCTTGTACATGCATTCGTAGGAAAATTGTCCAACATAAAAATTGTAGATTTCGACGAGATCTACAACTTTCGTGTTGAACACTTTTCCTAAAAATGAATGTACAAGACGTATTTCCAAAAGACGCGAAATCTGTGCGTATTTCCAAAGTACGTCTTGTACATGCATTTTTAGGAAAAGTGTTCAACACAAAAGTTGTAGATCTCGTCGAAATCTACAACTTTCGTGTTGGACAATTTTCCTAAAAATGCATGTATAAGACATATTTCTAAGAGACACGAAAAATTAGGAAAAAATGTGGTGGACTAGCCAAAACTGCGATGCTAATAGCAGCACCCCAAATAAAATATAAAATGAGAGGCCCGACAATAATTAGGCATTTTGATTGATTTTTCAATAGTCAGTACGGCCTTAATTATAAAGCTTTGCTCGGCGATTCTCTATTTGTCTGTAAGCCACTACTTTTCTCTCTGTCCCTCTCCCAACTTTTTCGGCTTCCCCGCCCAGAGGCAGAGAAAGAGAGAGTGGAGGGAGATGGAGAATGTTATCCTCTTCTTCCTCTCATGTGCAATCGCCGGAGCTTTTTCCGGTGGCGCTGCCCTCCTCAACGTCTCCCGTCTGGAGATGTTCGTCGACGAGCTGCCGGAGATGCCAAGGCTGAATGGTTACCGTTTCCAGAACGGTTCCTTGGAGCCTGGCAACCTCACCATTGGCATGTACGAGAAGACCTGGGTCAGTCGTTCCCCTTCAATTCCCGCACTGTATTTTCTTTCTTCCGTTAGAATTAGATTAGTGCAAAATTTTATACAGCTTTTATTTTTCATTTATATGATGTTCTCGTTTTCCGCTCAACGGTCCAAGTCCCCGGCTATGCTTTAATGGAAGTTTCTTTCTCCATTCATTCCTAATAAGTACTTTTTGTGAGGGATAAATACAAACGAGAGCTAGTGTTTTCCCATGAAGCCTAACATTTTAATATAGTAAGCATCAAATTAAATTTTTATTATTTATTTATAATATGGACAATACTACACATACCTAAAGTTTACCTAAAAGCCACAAAAAATGGGCCCCACAGGTAACAAAAACACCCGATTCTTCTAGGGTTAGGGTGAAAATCACAAAAAGCGGGTCCCACTCGGCACAAAAACACCCGACTTTAGGGTTTGGCTCAAAAAAAACCCTAAAATCGGGTGTTTTTGTGACCCGTGGGGCCCATTTTTTGTGGCTTTTAGGTAGACTTTAGGTATGTATAGTATTATTCTTATAATATATATACTATTTAAATAAGATTTAAAAATATAAAATAATAAATATATTATTTTTATTTATACTAAAGATACTAAAGTATATATGCAAATATTTGTTAGATCTTCGGTCCGATTTCAGAACTTTAAGGAGAACTAAATATTCCGTTTTTATACATAGAGCACAGTATGCGCAGCTTAAAATTCCCTATAATTTAATTTTAAATATTTCTTAAATAATAAATATTTTTTTAGTTTTTGAAATCAAAGTAGTTCCCATCATAAATATAATGATATATAAATAGAATATTTAATTATTGTCAAAAAAAGCTAAAGAATCTTACCCGAGGAAGAAAATGATCAAGATCTAATCAGCCGTACCGCGATACAACTGAAGTTAAACCATGATATATTATTAATAAGAGATTTATTTATAGTTATTCAACTAATATCAATTTTTATAATTATTATGATAAATATTGAAAAATATACAACATATTTCTATGAAAATCTTTATATTATAAAATTTTCTAAATATTACTATTAATTATTACTTAAAAATGTTTAATTATCAACATGCATTAGAAAAATATTTTTAAATATTTTTAATATAATTAATTAAGTGGGATAAAGACTTGAGTGTTGTTGTTATAATTAATAATTAATTAAATAATACTATATTTATAGTAATAATACTAATAGACATGTATACCAAATTATAAACCCATTATATGAATATGTGACTGGGCATTGAACCGATCATAAGAGAGGTTTGACCAATTTGACTGGTTGAATCAGGGTTGAACTGTTTTGATATAAGTAACTAAAATTGTAACGTATCATATCTAAATATACAGCAGAAACCTTAAATCATGCAAAACTAGAGCAGAAAATAAGAGCTGGTGACTATGTGAGTGAAAAGTGAAAACAACTAAACATTTTAATATTAATGTTGGACAGTCCAGCATGAACAAAAAAAAGCATACCAAGATTAGTCTCACACCGCCTAGCCAATGAGTGTAGTGGTTTAACATGGTATCAGAGTCAGGTTCACGCTGAGGGGGCGTGTTGGATGGTCCAGCATGAACCAAAAAAAGGCATGCCAAGATTAGTCTCGCACCGCCTACCCAGGCGGTCTACTGTGCTTATAATATGCCCCATCTCTCATATCTTTGACCCAGGTTTTGGAATAGAAAATGAGTGCGGTGGTTTAACAGTTAAAACTCAAGCAATATTATGGCAAGCTACCCATGAAATTTTATAATATTATAAAAAGATAAGATTATGAATCTTTAGGGGAACATCCAGAGGGAAATATCAGAAGAAGTCATAAAGGGGGGAGATCAATGATAAAGGTTAGTGGTGAGCATGCCATCTGGACCTCCAATACTATCAGGAAAGCAATGAATCTCCCTCCCCTGAACTATGATTACCCTGTTGATCAACCTGATGATATTCCTGCTACTGCTGCTGATTAGAGTAAGGGAAATGAGATATTAGAGGAAGATGAGGTAAAGCTGAGAAAGAAAAGATACATAGAAGAAATGGAGAAGAAAGATGACTATGAGAAGTGGAGTCCCAAATCCAGAGTCATAATATTAAATGCATGGGAGCTCATGAAGGTAAACAAATCTGAAAGATATAAATTGTATAGCTCTCAAAAGTGAACTAAATATGAAGATCAATAAGAGTCAAGAAGAAGCCACAAAAGAGACAAGCTGGCAGGAAGAATTCCATCAGATGCTCCAGAACCACTCAAGTATCATCCCAAGTCATATGAGTACTTCACCAGACAATCTGAGAAGAAACAGGAAGCTGCTGCCAAGAAAGCAAGGAATGAAACAGCTATGAGGGAACGAGAGACATAGATGGCTGACTCACTGTGGGCATATGTAGCAATGTTGAAAATTTCAAAACATATGTCAATATTTATAATTTCACATGAAATGATGCGTGTCAATCTATCTCTTTCTGTGATCACATAAAATAAACTAAAATGTCACTATTATATGCTGACTTTCTTTAGATGTACTTTATCATTGAATGTGTTATGACTTCTTCAAATAGGGGGAGATTGTTGGAAACAGTACCTAACAATGTTCATGATTTGAAGAAGTGATCATATCAATGATAAATACAATTTGTATTCGATGTGGATTTGTTGTGACATGAACAAGTCAGATTATCATATTCACTAAGTATAATATATAAGGCTCAAGTAAAAGCATCAAAGACATATATCGTCGTGTTGACAATATAGAAACTACGATATTGCTGAAGTGTCTAGCAACATCGTTGAGAAGACTCATAAGGAATCCAAGAATACTGCAAAGTATAAACTGTGTCCAGTACTTCTCCAATCTCACTAAGTCTAAAATCGTCGAGAAGGACTGGACATATCGTCGAATAATCACTCATAAATTGTTGAGATTATTCTCAAAGTTAAGCAGAAAGTTCATGTCAGTTATCGTCGAGATAATATGGACAATTCGACGATATCGTTGTGACATCAAAGTACGCACGACGATATCATCGTAAGAACAAGAAGAATCGATCAAAGTCCAGTATCGTCTTGTCAACCGGAATCACACGACGATATCGCTATAAGCTCTAAGAAGACTTAAGTTAAAGTATTCGACAATGTCGACGACATCGTTGTACAGAAGGCTTGTCGTCGATAAGGTAAGAGCGAACTTGTGAAGACAGCTTAAAGAAGAGGAATCGCTTATCGTCAAATTGATCAAGAAGATATCGTCGATATGATAATATGGTTTCAACGATATCGTCGATAATATATTATGGTCTCAACGATATCGTCGATAAGACAGAATGATCTCCACGATATCGTCGATAAGACATAATGGTTTCAACGACATCGTCGAGAAGACCGCAAGTTGACAATAAGTTAACGACGACATCTTTAGGACGACTTCATGCCGTCGTAAGTGCAAATGCAGCTGAGATATCTTGTATCGTCGAGATATCCCTCTCCAAAGAAGATTGAAGAAGACTTGAAGGTTTGCCTAAGTCCAAGATGGATCGGCGTAACATCAAGTTCTGTCGTTGAGACATTGCTAATGTCGTCGAGACAGATCAAAACTGTTAGGTATTGTGCCTTCAATGATCCTAGATTTGAAGAAGAAACACAATATAGATAAGCTAAGTTGTCTTTGATATGTGTTTTAGTTCATGATGTGACAGGTATATTAAGACTATATATTTAGTATCAGGACTATATTATCAGTATCAAAACTATATAGAAGTGAAAAGTTCACTAAGTCAAATATCGGTTTGAGCCTTAGCTGACATATCGTTGAGACAAGGAACATACCGTTGGGACAGTCTCAGCGATATCATCTTTAGGAACTTTATCACTGAGAAAGCAAGGTCAAGTCGTGTAGACAGCATCTCGACGATATCGCCGAGAAGAAAGCTTATCAACTTGAAGATTAAGCTTATGTCATGTAGAAAGAATCATCTAGACGATATCGTCTAGAAGAAGTCATATCGATGAGAAAATTATGAAGAAAGAATCGTGTAGACAACATCGCTTGAAGAATATATATCGTTTATATTGATCAAGACGATATCAATTTGACGGAATTTTATCGTCTTAACAGTTGCAGAGCTGCAATTAATGCACAAACTTTCTTGGAAATTGGTATTCAGGGAATGTGCACGCCGCCTATCTTGCGCACCAATCAAGGAATAATTAATGATATATCTTATGCAGAATATAGCCGTTTGCCAGCATTTAAGAAGAATATTATTTATTTCTAAATAGTGCAATTTCCAAAAAGGGAAAGCATTTATGGTGCTTTATTCTGCCGATTCAGTATTCATTCTCTAGTGGTGTAATTAATTAAGGAATGAATGATTGATGATCTTTATGCATAAGTGCAAAGGAATATAAATAGATTTCATTTTCGAAATCTATAGAGGACTGATAATTCTCACTCTCACACTTAATCAAAAAGAAGAAAAGACATGTACAAGAAAATCTTCAGTTTGCTGTGCTGTGAAGACTAAAAGAAGGAATCTTCTTCTATATGTACAAGAAGCTGGACCTAATATATTCAGAAGAAGATTAAAGAAGGTTTTGGGGTGATTCAAAACTCACTAAGCGTACATCTGCAAGAAGAAGAAGGAGATCTAACTGTGAAAAACTTTATCTTTGAAATCTTCTCTTCTTCAACCATCTTCCAATCTTGTAGGGTGTTTGTGAACTTGAACTTGTAGGATCTTGTAAACAGATCTGAGTTGGTAGGGTTTTTTGTGAGCCTGAGTCCTGTAGGGTTCTCTGTGAACCTGAGCTTGTAGGATCTTATAAACAGATTTGAGTTGGTATGGTTCTTTGTGAGCCTGAGTCCTGTAGGGTTCTTTGTGGGCCTAAGTTGATAGGATCTTGGTACATATCTGAGTGCTTGGTAGGACTTGTAAATTCTGAGATAATTGTTGTAGGATTTGTATAACCTGAGTATAAGCTTTTCTGTGTGAGGGCCGAGGTAGGATCCTTTGTGATCTGAGTTGTAAGATCTGCTATATAGTGAAAAAGATCTGAGTTTTGGAGAAGTTGCCTAGTCTAGCACATTGCTAGATAGGTGGCAGGGACAATGGACTACCTCTTGACACATTATCTTGAAGGGAACCACTATAAATCTCTGCGTGTTTTTCTGATTTGCTTGTGTGCTTTGTTGAATAATTTAAAAGTCAAAATAACCTTGAAAACACCTAATCACCCCCTTAGGTGTAGATTTAATCAAACTCATATCTTTCAATTGATATCGGAGGTTGGTTGAGTTCAAAGGCCTAACAACTTAGAATAAGATCTCTAAAATATTTCGGGTTATTAGCAATCTATGGCTGGTGAACATCAGAAGGAGATGAGTTCAATGAAGATGCCAATCTGCACCAAAGAGAATTTTGCATCTGGAAGCAAATGATCAAACTTTACATGGAAGCTTCTGATTCTATAATCTATATGGTTGTAGAAGAGGGACCTTATGTTCCCATGAAAATCCCTGTGGACCCAACAACTATCCCTATCCCTAAGACTTTCTCAGTTCTCCAAGGATGAAGTAGCCTTGGTTACCATGGACAAAAAGACTAAGAACATCATTGTCAATGCAATTGATGACTCCACATTTCAGAATCTAATTCACTGCAAAACAGCAAAGGAAATGTGGGAGTCATTAGTTGTATATATGGAAGAAACAGAAGAAGTCAGGGATGACAGAAAATCCCTTCTGAATAAGGAATATGAATCTTTCAGGCAAGACAAGAAAGATAGCATAGCTACATGCTATGAAAAATTCTTCAGAATTGTTAATGAGTTCAGAACTTATGAAAGGGAGTTCACAAATTATGAGCTAAATGATAAGTTTCTGAGATTCCTAAACAAAGAATGAGATATGAAGCTCTGTGCCATCAGAGAAGTTAGCAATCTGGGAAACATGGAGCCTCAACAGCTGTACGACAAACTCTTATCATTTGAGCTACAGATGAACACCAGAAGATCTGAAGAGGAGAACTCCAAGGTCTCCAGCAGAGAAAGAACAGTGGTCTTTAAAGCTGAAACTTCAAGAAAGCACAAAGCTGTTGAACCTGCTTGCTTCTCAGAAGATGAGATCATCAACAACTCCAGTTTTGATCTTTCTGATGAAAAACTCTCCCTGTTCACAAAGCAGTTCAAAAAGTTGTTAAGAAATAAAAGAAGAGGGAACAGAAGACAGGAAGCTTCTACTTTTAGCTCAAGAAGAGAAGATAAGTCTGGAAACAGACACAAATCCGAAAGGTTTTGGAGGGTTGAGTCATCAATTGCACTCACAATAATGTTCTGTGCTAACTTATCTAGGCTTACCAGTGCAAGCTCATCCGTGCTCATATAAATATATTTCTTTGGCACTCTTTGAGTAGGATCAATGGTAGATGCTGTCATGGGGTGAAGGGTCCCTCTTGAATAGCTACATACACCCTGGGATTAACAACTTCCATGAAAAGTCTTACCCTTTCTTTACAAATAGGAAAGTTCTCTTTAATGCAGGTTGAGAGCTTCATGGATCTCATTTCTCTGTGCTGATCACCTCCAACCATAATAAATAGTTCCAAGATCTAGGCTTACCATGGACAAAAAATATAAGAACATCAATGTCAATGCAATTGATGACTCCACATATCAGAACCTAATTTACTGCAAAACAACAAAGAAAATGTGGGAGTCTTTAGTTGTATACATGGAAGGAACAAAAGAAGTCAGGGATAACAGAAAATCCCTTCTAAATCAGGAATATGAATCTTTCAGGCAAGACAAGAAAAATAACATAGCTACATGCTATGAAAAATTCTTTAGAATTGTTAATTGGCTCAGAACTTATGAAAGGGAGTTCACAAATTATGAGCTAAATGATAAGTTTCTGAGATCCCTAAACAAATAATGAGATATGAAGCTCTGTGTCATCAGAGAAGTTGGCAATCTGGGAAACATGGAGCCTCAACAACTGTACGGCAAACTCTTATCATATGAGCTGCAGATGAACACCAGAAGATCTGAAGAGGAGAACTCCAAGGTCTCCAGCAGAGAAAGAACAGTGGCCTTTAAAGCTGAAACTTCAAGAAAGCAGAAAGCTGTGGAACTTGCTTGCTTCTCAGAAGATGAGATCATCAGCAACTCCAGTTCTGATCTTTCAGATGAAGAACTCTCCCTGTTCACAAGGCAGTTCAAAAAGCTGCTAAGAAATAGAAGAAGAGGGAACAGAAGACAGGAAGCTTCTCCTTTTAGCTCAAGAAGAGAAGATAAGTCTGGAAACTAACACAAATCAGAAAGGTATGACTCTAAACATAACAAACATACTTCCTCTAATATTATTTGTTACAGCTGCAAGAAGCCTGGACACATCATAGCTGAGTGTCCACCCAAGAGAAAGGAAAAGAGTGAAGAAAGAAGCACTCAAAGAGCAGGAAGATGGAGTTGAGCTTTGTAGCTAAGAATGTCAGAACCCTTAGTGACAGTGACACTGAGTCATCATCATCAGAGTCTGACAGCCACATGGCAGCAATGACATTTTCAGATGAAGGAAGTTGTGATGAATTCCATCACAACCAGATAATCCCTAAAGCTTTTCCTACCATATCTGACACAGATTCAGATGCCAGCTCCTCTTCAACAGTAAGAGAAGATGACACTGATGATATTGAGAAATTTAGTGTCGTACTTCAAGCTCTTAAGAAAGCAATGGCTCTTTGCAAGGATCAAGCAACTGAGATCATCTCCCTGAGTGACAAGAGAGATGAACTGCTTGAGAAAGTAACTGAACTAGCTCAAGAGAAAACCAAACTATCAATTTCTATACTGAACACTGACACCTTATCTGAAGTCATCAAGCATAAGAATATTAGAATCAAAAAGCTGAAGGATAATCTCTTAGAGGAAAAGAAAATTGTGGCTAGTTATTCCAAGCCACAAATTGTTCTTCCCTTGATTGATGGCTTTTCACAAACAAATAAGCAAGGTTTGGGTTACTCTCAAGGTGAAAACAATGGGAAATCTACCCAAGGTAAGACAATCTTTAGAAAAGTGATCATTACTACTAATTCATATGATCACAATAACATCTATGGATGCAAAAAAAGCCAGAAGATAGACAGTTGTCTTAAGCTTTCTTCTACCTGGCTAAGCAAGAGGTAAACTTTTCTTGGGAAGAGTGTGTTATTTGCACCCCAAAAGAATCCTCCAATGATGGCTTTCAGAAATTGTCATGTTGGGGAAAACCCTTCAGCTTCCAAGAAGGGAAGGTTAGCTGTCAAGCAACAACCTAACTCAGTCAGACCAAACAGTACAAGAAAATCTAGATATAATAGATTTGAATGTTGGTGTTGTGGAAAAGTAGGGCATTTTTCCTTAGACTGTTGGTTCAACCAAACTGTCCAGAATCATTCCCACATGACAACTAGAAAGCAGACTGCTAAATCATTCTCTAACAAGCACCTAGGACCCAAGAAAGACTGGGTTCCTAAGGAAGTGTAGCTATCTTGCAGGTATGTCCAAAAACCACCAAGACTCCCGTGTGGTACTTGGACAGTGGGTGTTCCAGGCATATGACTGGAACAAGAAGCTTATTGAAGGACTTTAAACCCATAGAAGATGGACCCAAAGTTAAATTTGGAGGATCTGACAGAGGTGTAGTCAAGGGCTATGTGCAGGAATTGAGGCTGGACTGGACAATCTGAAAATCAGAGAAGAAGGGACTGTTGAAAAAGAAGAACTCTCTATACAGAACTCCATTTCAGAAAATATAGAAGAAGCTACAGAAAATACAGATTGTCAGAATGATAATCATGATGCAGCAGTTGAGGAAACTACTGGAATAGAAGAACCTCAAAGGGTGTTGCCCATAACAGGAAGACATCTCAAACATCACTCAGCAGATCAGATTATAGGGGAGCTTGATCATGGAGTAAGAACCAGAAGAAATGCTCTAAATGAAAGTCTGCACCTCAGCTTTCTATCACAACTAGAGCCTAAGAAATTTGTGGAGGCCAACAAAGACCAATTCTGGGTTATGACTATGTAAGAAGAGCTCAATCAATTCAGAAGATGCAAAGTGTGGAAGCTTGTCCCAAGGCCACAAGGGCATAATATTATTGGGACAAAGTGGGTTTACAAAAACAAGAATAATGAAGCTGGAGTGATTATAAAGAATAAGGCAAGACTGGTAGCTCAAGGATACAGATAGGAGCAAGACATAGATTTTGATCAGACATTTGCACATGTTGCTAGATTGGAAGCCATCAGACTCTTCCTAGCTTATGCTGTGCATACAAGAGATTCAAAGTCTATCAAATAGATGTAAAATCAGCATTTTTAAATGGAGATTTAAAAGAAGTCTATGTAGCTCAACCACCAGGTTTTATCTCTCCTAACCTTCCTGACCATGTTTATTTTCTAAAGAAAGCCTTGTATGGGTTGAAGCAAGCTCCAAGGGCTTGGTATGAGACACTGCCTACCTTTCTCCTTGAAAACAAGTTCTTAAGAGGGAAAATTGATAAGACCCTTTTATTGAGAGAGTTGAATGGACAGATCCTATTGGTCCAAAAATTTATTGATGACATTATATTTGGATCAACAAATGAGAGTTTTTGCAAAAGGTTTGCTAAACTTATGCAGAGTAAATTTGAAATGAGTAGTATGAGAGAGCTTAAGTATTTCTTAGGTCTCCAAGTAAAGCAACCTGAGGAAGAAATCTTCATTTCTCAGACCAAATTTACCTTGGATATCATAAAGAAATTTGGTATGGAGAACTCTACCCCTATGAGAACTCCTATGGGTTCAAATGTGTCTCTAGACAAGGATGAAAAGGGGAAACTCTATAATGAGTCCATGTATAGAAGCATAATTGGCTCATTGCTCTATCCCACTGCTAGTAGGCCAGACATCATGTTTGCCATATGTGTCTGTGCAAGGTATCAAGTCAACCCCAAAGAATCTCATTACTCAGTTGTGAAAAGAATTTTGAGATATCTGAAAGGTACTCCAAATCTAGGGCTCTGGTATCCTAAGTTAGATGACTTTGAGTTGTGTGGCTATTCTGATATAGACTTTGCTGGGTGCAAAGAAGACATAAAAAACACTTCAGGAACTTGTCAGTTCTTGGGGAGAAGGCTTGTATCCTGGAGTAGTAAAAAGCAAAACAACATTGCTAACTCTATAGCTAAATCAGAATATATTTCAGCAGGTAGTTGTTGTGCACAACTCCTTTGGATTCAACACCAATTATAGGATAACAATGTGCAGATAAAGAGAACACCTCTCTTTTGTGATTCCTCAAGTGCTATCTCCATTGCTAAAAATCCTGTGGCACATAGTAGAACAAAACATATTGAAATTAGATATTATTTTATTAGGGAGCATGTAGAAAATGAGGGCATCTATCTTGAGTATGTTAATACAGAGAGGCAGATAGCTGACATTTTTACTAAGCCCCTTGATGAGTCAAAGTTCAATCAATTAAAAATTGAATTTGGGATGTTAAGTTCTCAAATTGGGTATGTTGAATTCCTTATCTCTTTTGTTAGAAGAGGTGAAATATTTTGATAATGGGATGGATCTCACATAAGGTCCACCCTAAAGTAGTTTAAATTTTTTAGCTTTGAAGACAGGAAAAACAGAAAGATTGGATAAGACATAAGTGGGAAATTGTCCAGAAAAAAATAGCTTAGACAATAAAAATTGTCTTGATGATCAAGATGACATTGCTGAAGTCTCGACGACAAAGATAATGTGATCTAGACGACAAAGTTCATGTGTTCTCGACGACAAAACTCAGACAGGACGATAGAATGACGTCACAGGACATGTCAGCGTCATAACTACACCGCATTTAGGGGTCTATCAACACGATTTTGGAAGATTTGAACAGCTACACGCCTATTACTCTTCCCAATGCATGCTAGTATATATTAGACAAAGTGAAAGCATAGAAATTGTGCACACACAAAATTCTAGAATCTTTTTTTCATCCTCTTCCTCCTTTCGCCGACTTCCTGCAACAAGCAATGACTCCAAAAATCACAGATGAGAAAGTCCTTTCTGGAGGAGAGTTGGTCAAGGATGGATTCAAAGGTGCTGCTGAAGAACTAGATATGGTGATTACTCTGCTCTATGCTTCTGAATTAGAATATGTTTTTACTGAGCCTACTCGACTATACTACTCAGCACTATCGGAAATATATGAAAATGCCCAAATTAGCAAGACAAGAAAAACAATTCTAGCCACTGTGTCTGGAGAATATTTAAGGATTACAGCCTTGGGCCTAACCAATGCCCTTAAACTGACTGTTCTAGCTGAAAATGAAGAAGAAGCAGTCAACTCTGAGGATTTCATGGAAGCATACAAATGGTGTGACCTGGATGACAAACCCTATGACAACATTCAAAGAAATAAGATGAACATGCAAGGTAAACTGCTATCAAATATCATTGGGAAAGTACTGATATGCAAGGCTGGGTCTCATGATATAATCTCCAAAGAGATGTTTGAACTTATAATAAGAGTGATCCTTGAGGAGAAGCCTGACTGGGGCAAAATCTTGTTTGAAAAGATCAAGGAAAGCCTGAAGTCCCCCAATTTTGGCAGAATACTTTTCTTATACTTAAAGCACTCCATCCCTCAACATTTAAATGAATCTGAATCAACTCCCATACACTACCTAAAAAGAATAGACATGAAGACAATAGGCAGATGGGAAAAGAAGTTTCCCAAAAAGATGGCAGGTGAACCTTCCTCTCCACAAATTGATGCCACTCAAACCCCAGCACACCTCCCACAAGATATTCAACCCTCTCCTGCTTCTATTAAGGGGGAGCCTCTAAGAGGATACAACTGTGATGGACAATGCTCCAGCTCCTCAAGATGAGGTAAATCAAGAAGATATCCTCATAATTGCTCAAGGGGGCTGTTTTATATATGGAAATTGAGGAATCTGAGAAAGATCCAAATGGTGGATATGAAGTTATTGAAGAATTAGAAGAGTCAACCAGATCCCTGAATGAATTTCTCAATGATGACATGCATCAACATACAGATGAGGAAGAATTTGAGCAGCCCTCTAAAATCCCTGCAACAATAGAGGGGGAGTCTACTGCCCCACTCACAGTGCAGACCTAACTTCCAAGGATAGAAGATGAGCAACATTCTCCAACCATCACAGTCCCCACACTCCCATCACCTGAATTAAAGCACCGGTACAGGTATGATACGTATCCGGTATGACAGTACGACAAAATTTAAAAAATAAGGATACCCGTGCGGCGTGATATAATGTATTAAATATAGTAAATATATATGTATAATCTCACAAATGCAATTAAGTCCTCAAAATAATAAAACATCAAGCATAATTGCATAAATCACCAATTGAAGTACAAATTCATAGTTAATGCAATATAATATGAAGTTCTCAAACAAAAATATTCATAATCATTTCAAATTTAGGGATGTTTATCAGTCATTTTCTTACTCTTCTTCCTCATTATTGTAGATTAACGCATCTTCAACTTCTGGTTTGTGTAGAGACAAGTTAGCAAAATATTAAACATAGAAAATTTTATGTTGAACAAGTAGAAACAGTACTAATTTGAAATATCTAATCTTTAAATATATTGTAAAAAAAATAATAATAAAATTTAAATCAAATTCTTTATAGTTTAAATGAAAAAAGACACTTAAATCTGAAGTACATTTCGTTACTGTAATAAACAAGCATCGCTAACTGCATTTATGGGTCACAATTTTTCTTTTCTAAAAGACACGCAGAAGTCTTTTGTTTACTTCAGAAAAACACTCTTATTACAATATGCAGATCGGTCTACTAAGTCCATATGTATCTACAGACTAGTATAACATGTGTATCCGTGAGTATCGGGTATGTACCGATATCGGATACGTATCCGGTACGGGTACGTGACCCTCAAGGAAGTATCGGTGCTTCATAGGGCCTGTCACAAGTTGCAAGAATGAACTGTCTACCAGGATAAATGTATTGCAAGAAGACATCCAACATCTAAATCATCATAATACAAATGTGTATCACACTGCTGCAAATGTTGTGGCTCATACAGGAACTGAAATAACCAATATTAATCAAGCTACCATGCTCACTGGTCAACAACTCAACATCATTCTGGACAGACTGGATGTAGTAAGGGTAAATCAACAGGCTATTATTCAAAATCAATAAACACTATTTACTGACTTGGAAGATGCAGTAAATACCCTTCTTCAAAGAATCTCCTCAACTGCTCAAACCTCTAATGAGCTAGTAGATAATATGGGTGAAAGCATTCTCCATCAGATTCTAGTCACCCAAGATCAACTCTCCACTTCCGCCACTCAATCTCTTGGGACATCCCAAGGCATCATCATGGATGCTATTGGAAATTTGAACAATCTTCTATCCAGACAAGTTCAGTCCTCCCTGACAGCTCTATCTAAAGAAATATTTTCAGAAGCCAGAAAGGGGGAGATTATGTCTAGTCACCATGCTATGTGGCTATCCAATGAAATTAGACTTCACATGGGACAAGACATAATTGACTATGGGATTGCTTATCAACATCCCATTGCAGAAGCAGTCTCCCAGAAGGACCATCAAATGAGGAAATGTCAGAAGTTATTCCAGAGCAATATCAACAGTTATCAAGGTTACTTTGTTGATGAGTATGCCAGTGGAAGTGGGCAGGTCAGGAAAAGCAAAAGACATCATGTTGACTCTGAAGAACAAGAAGCTAAAAGGAAGAAAATGGAGGAAGTAAAGAAGAATCCAAACTTTGAAGATTGGAGCCCTTGCTCAAGGGATATCATCTTGAATACCTGGACTCAATATCAGCAGGGAAGGGTAGACAAAGGTAAATTCTACGACTCATAAGAATGGAACAAATATGAGATGAGTGAAGCTGGCAGAAGGACTTATTGGAACAAAATTAAGTTGGGAGATACTTCAGTGCCTGATCATGCTCCTCTCAGATATCATCCAAAGCCTTATAATTATTTTGAAAGGAAAAAACAGAAGCTGGTTGAAGCTGAACAATCCAAGAAATCTGGACCCTCTGGGAAAGGGAAAGATGTTCAAGGGGATTGAAGAAAAAGGATTCTAGAAAAACACATGGACATTTCCATATTTTTCATTTATAACTGATATATTCTTTTTGTGTGCTTGGGACAATTTTTAATTTATATATCAAATGTTCTGAATCTTGAATAATCTTTATTGAATATATTTGTCAGTCAAGCTTATCTATAATTGTAAGTTCTGACTTCTTCAAATTGGGGGACATTGTTACGTATTGTGCCTTCAATGATCCTAGATTTGAAGAAGGAACACAAATATAGATAAGCTAAGTTATCTTTAATATGTGTTTTAGTTCATGATGTGACAGGTATGTCAAGACTATATATTTAGTACCAAGACTATATTATCAGTATCAAAACTATTTAGAAGTGAAAAGTTCACTAAGTCAAATATCGGTTTGAGTCTTAACTGGCATATCGTTGAGACAAAGAACATACCGTTGAGACAGTCTCGACGATATCGTCTTGAAGAAACTTTATCGCTGAGAAAACAAGGTCAAGTCGTGTAGACAGCTTCTCGATGATATTGTCGAGAAGAAAGCTTATCAACTTGAAGATTAAGCTTATGTCATGTAGAAGGAATCATATAAACGATATCGTCTAGAAGAAGTCATATCAAAGAGAAAATTATGAAGAAAGAATCGTGTATACAACATCGACTTGAAGATTATATATCGTTTACATTGATCAAGACGATATCGACTTGAAGGAATTTTATCGTCTTGACAGTTGCAGAGCTGCATTTAATGCACAGACTTTCATGGAAATTGGTATTCAAGGAATGTGCACGCCACCTATCTTGCGCACAAATCAAGGAATAATTAATGATATATCTTATGCAGAATATAGCCGTTTACATAGAATTTAAGAAAAATATTATTTATTTCTAAATAGTGCAAGTTCCAAAAAGGGAAAGCATTTATGGTGTTTTATTCTGCCAGTTCAGAATACATTCTCTGGTGGTCTAATTAATTAAGGAATGAATGATTGGGGATCTTTTATGCATAAGTGCAGAGAAATATAAATAGATTTCATTTTCGAAATCTATAGAGGACTAATAATTCTCACTCTCACACTTAATCAAAAAGAAGAAAAGACCTGTACAAAAAAATCTCCAGTTTGTTGTGCCGTGAAGACTACAAGAAGGAATCTTCTTCTATTTGTACAAGAAGCTAAATCTAATATTCAGAAGAAGATTAAAGATGGTTTTGGGGTGATTCAAAACTCACTAAGCCTACATCTGCAAGAAGAAGAAGGAGATCTAACTGTGAAAAGTTTTATCTTTGAAGTCTTCTCTTCTTCAACAACAAAAACCATCTTCCCATCTTGTAGGGTTCTTTGTGAACCTGGGCTTGTAGGATCTTGTAAATAGATCTGAGTTGGTAGGGTTCTTTGTGAGCCCGATTCTTGTATGGTTCTTTGTGAACCTGAGCTTGTAGGATCTTGTAAACAAACCTGAGTTGGTAGGGTTCTTTGTGAGCCTGAGTCCTGTAGGGTTCTTTGTGAGCCTGAGTTGGTAGGATCTTGGTACAGATCTGAGTGCTTGGTAGGACTTGTAAAGTCTGAGATAATTGTTGTAGTGTTTGTACAACCTGAGTATAAGCTTTTTTGTGTAAGGGTTGAGGTAGGATCTTTGTGATCTGAGTTGTAAGATCTGCTATATAGTGAAAAAGATCTGAGTTTTGGAGAAGTTGCCTAGTCTAGCACATTGCTAGATAGGTGGGAGGGACAGTGGACTACCTCTTGACATATTATCTTGAAAGGAACCACTATAAATCTCGGTGTGTTTTTCCGGTTTGCTTGTGTGCTTTGTTGAATAATTTAAAAGTCAAAATAACCTTGAAAACACCTAATCACCCCCCTCTAGGTGTAGATTTAATCAAACCCATATCTTTTAATTTGTATCAAAGATAGGTTGAGTTCAAAGGCCTAACAACTTAGAACAAGATCTCTAAAATATTTTGGGTTATTAACAATCTAATCAGATGGAGATGAGTTCAATGAAGCTGCCAATCTGCACTAAAGAGAATTTTGTCATCTTGAAGCAAAGGATCAAATTGTATATGGAAGCTTCTGATCCTAGAATCTATATGGCTGTAGAAGAGGGACCTTATGTTCCCATGACAATCCCTGTGGACCCAACAACTATCCATGTCCCTAAGACTTTGTCTCAGTTCACCAAGATGAAGTAACTTTGGTTACCATGGACAAAAAGGCTAAGAACATCATTGTCAATGCAATTGATGACTCCACATTTCAGAACCTAATTCACTGCAAAACAACAAAGGAAATGTGGGAGTCATTAGTTGTATACATGGAAGAAACAGAAGAAGTCAGAGATGACAGAAAATCCTTTCTGAATCAGGAATATGAATCTTTCAGGCAAGGCAAGAAAGATAGCATAGCTACATGCTATGAAAAATTCTTCAGAATTGTTAATGGGCTCAGAACTTATGAAAGAGCGTTCACAAATTATGAGCTAAATGATAAGTTTCTGAGATCCCTAAACAAAGAATAGGATATGAAGCTCTATGCGATCAGAGAAGTTAGCAATCTGGGAAACATGGAGCCTCAACAGCTGTATGACAAACTCTTATCATATGAGCTTCAGATGAACACCAGAAGATCTGAAGAGGAGAACTCCAAGGTCTCTAGCAGAGAAAGAACAGTGGTCTTTAAAGCTGAAACTTCAAGAAAGCACAAAGTTGTTGAACCTGCTTGCTTCTCAGAAGATGAGATCATCAGCAACTCCAGTTCTGATCTTTCTGATGAAGAACTCTCCCTGTTCACAAGGCAGTTCAAAAAGCTGTTAAGAAATAGAAGAAGAGGGAACAGAAGAAAGGAAGCTTCTCCTTTTAGCTCAAGAAGAGAAGATAAGTCTGGAAACAGACACAAATCAGAAAGGTTTTAGAGGGTTGAGTCATCAATTGCACTCACAATAATGTTCTGTGCTCTCTTATCTAGGCTTACCAGTGCATGCTCATCCTTGCTCATATCAACATATTTCTTTGGCTCTCTTTGAGTAGGATCAATGGTAGATGCAGTCATGGGGGTGAAGGGACCCTCCTGAACAGCTACATACACCCTAGGATCAGCAGTTTCCATGAGAAGTCTTACCCTTTCTTTCCAAATAGGAAAATTCTCTTTAGTGCAGGTTGAGAGCTTCATGGATCTCATTTCTCTGTGCTGATCACCTCCAGCCATAATGAATAGTTCAAAGATCTAAATCTGACTGTTAAGTCACTCTTTGATCAATCTCCCTCTGATACCACTTCTTAGTTATGGAACTATCACCTAGAGGGAGGGGGGGAGGTGATATGACTGTTTTTGACTTTTTATGTACAAGAACTAAATAAATCCAATGCAACACAACAACAAACCACAGAAACAGAGCACACAAGAACACCAGATGTGTAGTGGTTCCTCAAGAAAGGGTGTCTTGAGTAGTCCACTGTCCCTCTGCGCCTTTCTAGCAGTGTGCTAGGGTCGGCAAACTCCGCAAAAACTCAGGCCTGCAAGCCCTACAATCTCAGGCCCTCAATCCCTACAATTCAGGCCCTCAAGCCCTACAGCTCAGGCCCTCAAGCCCTACAATACTCAGACCCTCAAGCCCTACACCTCAGGCCCTCAATCCCTACGACTCAGACCCTCAAGCCCTACAATACTCAGGCCTTCAAGCCCTACAACTCAGGCCCTTAAGCCCTATAATTCTTAGGCTTGTAAAAGCCTATCGAGAAAGAATAAGAAATACTTCTTTAGCCCGATGAAGATTGGCTTCTGGACTTGAAGATAGTACTTTTGATGTTTTCTTAGACAACACAGATTCCTCTTCAATCCTTTCTTCAATATGGAACAATACTTATAAGCCGATGTTGCTGGACTGAAACTTGGAGAACACTTAATGAAATTTGTTTTGTTCTCTGGTTCTTGTTCTTTCTTCACGCAGCCTTGTTACTTTTCTATTGATTCGTGCTTATATTCTCGGTGTCGCTTGTGTGATTTAGGGCATACACTTATCTTTTTTATATGATAGAGGAGCCGTCTAACGGTCACCTATGATGTCCTTTAAGTGTCAGAGGCTCATTCCTTAACGACACACGCTGATTGGACCATCAAACGGCGACATTAAATGCAGACAGCGCGATTTGAAATATCTTGATTTGTCTCGACGACATTTCCAATGTCTCGACGACAGAACTTGCCGTTACGCCGATCCATCTTGGACTTGGAAAAATCTTCAAGTCTTCTTAACTCTTCTTTAGAGAAGGATATCTCGACAATACAAGATATCACAGCTGCACTTGCACTTACGACGATATGAAGTCATCTTAAAGATGTAGTCGTAAGCTTGATGTCGACTTGCGGTCTTCTCGATGATGTCGATGAAACCATTCCGTCTTATCGACGATATTGTCTTGAACACTCTGATTTCTCGTCGATATCATTTTGATCATCTTGACGACATGTGATTCTTCTTCTGTAAGCTGTCTTCATGAGTTCGCCCTTAGCCTTCTCGACGACTAGGCTTCTTTACGACGATGTAGTCGACATTGCCGAATGTTTTGACTTAAGTATTCTTCGACCTTACAACGACATCGTCATGTGATTCCGGTTGACACGACGATACTAGACTTGATCGAATCTTCTTGTTCTTACGACGATATCGTCGTGTGTACTTTGATGTCACAACGATATCGTCGAATTGACCACATTATCTCGACGATAACTGACATGAACCTTCTTCTTATCTCTGATAGTAATCTCAACGATATATGAGTGTTTATTCGACGATATGTCCAGTCTTTCTCGACGATTTTAGACTTAGTGAGAATGAAGAAGTACTGGACATATGATTTAATCTCTGCAAGTACAAACTAAGCATATCATCAAATACATAATGCTTTTATCATTGACCTGAACACTTCTTCAAATCAGGAACATTGTTGGGCACTGTTCCCAACACTTACCATAAGAAAAGGTGCAAGAGACGGTGTTCATTTGGAGGCCGCTTAAGCCATTCAGAGTGTTCCAGTCACAGGAGGAGATGGAGACAGGGCACTCTCCATCAACACCGAATTGAAGGAAGAGTAAAAAGCCTTGCTGATCACTTGCCTCCTCGGCAACTTGGATGTCTTTGCCTGGTCAGTAGCCAACATGCCTGGGGTAGATCCCGATGTTGTCTGCCATCATTTCATCCTTGATCCTGCCTTCAAATCGATCAAGCAAAAGAAGCGAGTGGTGGTAGTGACCTTGGTGGAACCCATTCGCCAGGAAGTCACAAAACTCCTCAATGCCAACTTCATCAGGGAGATTCAATACCCCGAATGGGTTTCCAATGATGTAATGGTCAAAAATTCGAACATTAAATGACGCATGTGTGTAGATTTTACGAAACTTAATAAAACATGTCCTAAAGATTATTATCCCATACCTTAGATAGATTCTCCAGTTGATTTTACTGTGGAGTTTGTTGTCATGAGTTTTTTGATGCTTTCTCAGGATATCATCAAATCTGAATGCATACTCCCGACATCCCACATACTTCATTAATCACAATTGAGGGGTGTTACTGTTACCGGGTTATGCTCTTTGGACTGAAAATGTCGGTGCTACGTACCAACGTATGATGGATCTTGTTTTCAAAAGTTAAAAGGGACGAAACTTGGAAGTGTACATATATGATCTTCTCATTAAAAGTCAACAGTTCAGAGAACATATTCATGTTCTTGTGAAAACATTTTCAACTTTGCGAAAGTTTAAAATGAAACTAAATCTCATGAAGTGCGTCTTCGGGGCAAACACGGGAAAGTTCTTGGATCACATGTTGACACCTCAAGGCCTTGAGTCTAATCCTAATAAGGTAAAGGAAATCTTGGACATGCCACCTCCTCGCACTCCGAAGGAAGCTCACTAATTAGCGGGAAGGATCGTCCGATTAAGTCATTTCATCTCATGATACAGGGATAAATGTGCACCATTTTTCAAAACCCTTCGCGGAGACTCTAAGTTCGAGTGGACTAAAGAATGAAGCAAAGCCTTCGAAGAACTTAAGAAACAATTGATGTCCACTCCTCTTCTACAAAGCCCTCAAGAGGGTGAAGATTTGTGTTACTGTAACTGAGAGTTGGTTCTGATGCTATAAACTCAGTATTGGTTCGAGAAGAGGAAAGAAACAATTCTCATTCCAGTATGTCAGAAGAGTACTGAAAGACTCCGAAACTCGACACCAAAACTTGGAAAAGTTAGCTCTAGCTTTAATCATATGAGCATGAAGACTCCATCCATATTTTTGAGGCCATTCCGTGCAAGTTGTTAAGATCATCCTTTGAAAACCATGTTGGAGAAACCCTAGCATTACCGAAGATTTGTTAAGTGGGCAATCGAGCTCAAAGAGTTTAACATTTCTTACACATCAAGGATGTCAATCAAAGTTCAAGTTCTAGCAGATTTCTTGATAGAGTTTGTGGAAGAGAAAACCATCAAATGGGATCACAAGTCCCCTGTCCTGGATAATATTTGTAGATTGAGCTCCGAAGCCATTCCAACCAAGTTGTTATAGATCATCCATTGAAGACCCTCTTGGAGAAACCCGAGCATTCCGGAAGACTTGATAGGTGGGCATTCGAGCTCGGAGAGTGTAACATTTCTTACACACCAAGGAAGACAACCAAAGTTCAAGTTCTAGCATATTTCTTGATAGAGTCGTGGAAGAGAAAACCATCAAAAGGGAAATCACAACTCCACTGCCCTGGATAATGTTTGTAGATGGAGCTTCTGGCTAGAACTCATCGAGCGTTGGAGTTATATTATTGAACCCAAATGGTTTCCGCATCGAGCAGGTCGTCAAACTATATTTTTTCATCACAAATAATCAAGCGGAGTACGAAACGCTCATCTCTTGATTGAGACATACAAAGGAACTGAACATAAACGACATTGAGCAAACATATTCATTGGTAATAACATCACAGGTAAAAGGGATCTTCGAGACGAGAGATACAATCTCAAAAGATACTTGGTGGTGGTGAAGAAAGATATTGAAAACTTTAGAACCTTCGATAGACAACATATACCGCGGGTGGAGAACATGAAGATTGATGAGATAGCAAAATATAAACTTCTGTTAGGAAGGACTGTCACTAAACTCTTCCACACAGCAATCAAAGAAGGAAAAGTGACGGAGATCGATCATTGCTCATCGTGGATAGACCCGTTCATTCATTTCCTATCCACCGGAGAATACCATTCAAGTATCACCAGTAAGAGAAGGTTCAGATTCAAAGCAGCTCATTACTTTCTTCTCTCTTGAGTCCTATATCGAAGAACATTCCTATCACCTTTGGCAAGATGCATTTCTAAGGAAGAATTACTGATAATATTATAAGAAATCCACTCTGAAGAGTATGGAAATCATTCATGGTCACGGACCTTAGAGAAAATAATCCTCGAGCAAGGATACTTCTGGCTACAAATGAAAAAAGATGCGGAACATTACACCAAGAAGTGTCTCCAATGTCAGAAGTTTGCTCCTCTACAATTAAAACCTTCTCAACAACTACGTTCAATCTCTACCTCTTTACTGTTTGTCGTTTGGGGAATGGATCTCCTCAGACCTTTTCCAATGGTAAGTGGACAATAAAGATACATTTTAGTAATGATCGATTACTTCAACAAGTGGATCGAAGCGAAGACATTGACATAGACTACAACTCAAACCGCAAAGAACTTTATTTGGGGAAAAATCATATGTCGGCAAGTGTAGTTGTGTTAGAAATTCCATTGTTAAGCGTGCTCCGGTAGTAGTCTTGGGATGAGTGACCTCTTGCAAATGCTCGTTGGTCACTTGTAGAAAATGATAAAATCATGCGGTTCAGTTTACTTTTGATAAATCAATGTGCACAATACTTTTGATATTGTTGGTAGGGTTTTTACAGTGGATTCCCACCTGAGTATGGAAGAGTGAAGTACCTAGATTTATTGGAAAACCACTATAAAATCTCTTGGCTCCCGTCTAGTGATATTTTTTTTTTACTTTCTGTATTTTATTTACTACATTAGATCTTGTCTATAATAATATCTGAGTTCGTTATTTGATATATTGTTGCGAGAATAGTTAAAAATCACTATGAAGTTTTTTTTATCTTCTATTCCTCCCCTCCTGAAGAAATATTCAATGCATTCCACACTTTCATCATCTCATATTCTAATGAAATCAAGATAAGAATAGTAATTGATTAGATAAATAATGAGTAGATGAGATATATGTGATATATAGATAAATGTGGAGAATGTCAACAATTTATTATGATGAATGGTGAATATTTCAGTGAGATAGAACCTTCCTTAAGCCGAGGACGTCGATATGAGAATTTCTGAGAATAGCTGTAAGAAACTTGAATGGGACAGTTGTAGAAGAGGGGCTCGGTAGTAGGTATTCTTCTCATGAGACACTATATGCTTGAACAAAGAAAGAAGTTAAGAAAAAACACGGCCTCGTGTTCATATTCCACCAGTGATACATATTTGAATTAAAAATTTATTGAACATATTCATGTGCTCCAACATGTTCTTCCTTCCCCCATCTATCATACATACCTCAGATAGAGCTAGTCTTGGTGTCGGAAACCTCTTCATATTGTATCACTAAACTTGTACATGAGTTTCTCTTCATTTATGATATTAAGGAGAACATTGTCGGCTACAGGCGGCCTTATAAACTCATAGCCCTCAATTTGAGGTTCTCTAACTCATCATCTGCCCTTGCATATGAGTTTATGGATTTTCATGGTCAATATAATGTTGCATTAAGAGTTCTTTGATCACCCTGCCATAGTCCAGAATTTTCTTTACTATTAAATTTTATTTTACAACCAACTCCTTCAAGAATTATCATACCTTTGCTGCCCGTGAACGTCTTACGCATCTTCAACTGTAGTAAGGATATGAAAGTGGTCAAAAATAATTTTAGCGATGCACACTTGAAATATATATAAGCAGAGAGACACATATCCACTATACAGATACCACTGCTTGGTTGCGATATTTTTGGATTTTTCCAGAAATGCAATTAACGATTAGGCTAGGCTCAACTTTACTTGGGCCCGTGGTTCAATTGAAATATTCTAATGACATTAAAATTTGACGGTGACCTTCCTTGGATTGCTGCGACTACACATTTTATTCCTTTCCGCAATTCTGGTTTCACTTTGAAAAATAGAAAGAATTTGTGTTTGCTCGACATAGGACAGAAAAATATATATGGCAATTGGTTCAACTTTGGTGGACCATTTCTCAATTCAAGCCTTGAGCATTCATGAATCCGCTCCAAATTGTTTTTCGCTCGACAAAAGATGACACTTTGGATATTGTCAAAGCATCATTTTTTTAGGTGATTGTTATGTGTAAACTTATTTTAAACAGTGGATTTGAATTTCTCTCGGGGAGACGATGAATTTTGACTACTTATACGTCAAAAATGATAATTTACCTACCAAAAACTTTATAATATAAATGGTGGATTCAGATTTCTCTCATGAAGATAGTGAATTTTAAGTACTTGTACGTCAAAATGATTCTTCCATACATGTTCTCCTGCACCAACTTTTGACACAGGTCGATAATACATTATATATATAAAATCCTATATGACATTACAAAATTATTTGATTAAATTTCAATGTGTGGTATCCTGATTGCGAATATTAGAACTGCAGAAATTCCACCGGGATATCCCCCCAACGACCGTCTTCGCCTTCGGTACCTCCCGAGAAGCTGCCACCGTCCCCGGTCCAACCATTGAAGCTCTGCAAGGCGTCACCACCCACATCACATGGGAGAACCACCTCCCTTCCCGCCATATCCTCTCTTGGGATCCCACAATCCCCATCGCCTCAGCCTCCACCGGCGTCCCCACTGTCGTACACGTTCATGGAGGAATCAACCCTCCGGGCATCGACGGTCACCCCAATGCCTGGTTCACTTCCAACTTCTCCTCTGTCGGCGCCGCCTTCATCTCTCCCACTGCATCCTACCCAAATTGTCAAGACCCCGGTAACCTTTGGTACCACGACCATGCTCTCGGCCTCACTCGTGTCAACCTCCTTACCGGCCTTATTGGTGCCTACACGCTCCGCTCCGATGTTCTTGAGTCCCCACTCCGCCTCCCCACCGGTTCCAATTTCGACCGCCACCTCTTCCTGTTCGACAGGAGCTTCTACAAAAACGGCTCGGTCTTCCTCAACTCCACCGGCGATAACCCCTCCATCCACCCCCAGTGGCAGCCCGAGTACTTCGGCGATGTCATCATTGTCAACGGCAAGGCCTGGCCTTTCCTCTCGGTCCTCCGCCGCCGTCACCGCTTCCGGATCATCAACGCAAGCAATGCCCGCTTCTACCGCCTATCTTTCTCCAATTCCCTCGGCTTCCTCCACCTCGGCTCCGACTCTGTGTACCTGAGCAGCCCTGTCTCCTCCCAAAAGTTTCTCCTCGCCCCCTCCGAAATCGCTGACGTCGTCGTCGACTTCGCCGATTCTTCCACCGACTCCGCCTTTCTCCTCAACGATGCTCCCTACCCGTTCCCTTCAGGCGACTCGCCAGATGGGTTTAGCGGCAAGGTTATGAAATTCATCATCAACCCCCATGATCGGAAGGACCAGGACCTGTCCCGTGTTCCAAGGCAGTTACTTCCGGCCCCTCCGCCACCGTCGGTGAACCGTGCTGCTGTGACTCGGTACATCGCGATGTACGAGTATGAGAGCGCGACGGGGAATCCCGTTCATCTGTACATCAACGGTCTACCGTTCGATGCGCCGGCGACCGAGAAACCGCGGTCGGGGACCAGCGAGGTGTGGTACGTCATCAACCTGACGGCGGACAACCACCCGCTCCACATTCATCTGGGCCTCTTCGTGGTCCTGGAACAGCGTGAGCTGGTGGATGTCCAGGTATTCACGAATTGCATGATGAAGATCAACGATGCACAGGCGTGCCACGTGGAGAAGCACGCGAAGGGGCGTGTCGACCCGGTCCCAGCCCATGAACGAGGCTGGAAGAACGTGTTCAAGATGCAGCCAAGTTTCATTACTCGGATTGTTGTCCGGTTCGCAGACCTGCGGTCTGAAGAACCTTACCGGTTCGACGTCACTAAAGAGCCGGGCTATGTCTACCATTGTCATGTAAGTAGCTCTCTCCTCATTATTATTATTATTATTATTATTATTATTATTATTATTATTATATAATATAATATAATATAATATATTTGGCTGCTAATTGCAGATATTGGAACATGAAGATAATATGATGATGAGGCCACTGAAGTTTTTGGCTTGAGAATTAAAGAGCTGCCATCATGGGAAGGCAATAAATAAAATTGATGTGTTTATTTAGATATATTAATGGGAAGAATAAAAAATATCAATCATTTTCTTTCGATTGATAAAATGGAAAATATTTATAATGGGTTATTGTAAGGTTTTCTCTTTGAAGTATTGGAAATGTATTGCTGCATCGAGTTTACCAAGCGTTGAAGATTGAATGGTTACAGCTCACAACCAAATATTAGTTAAAATATGCGGGGCATACTAAGTACTAACTCACAAAAATAATCTACTTAAAAAATGAATCTCAATGCTGCCGATTTATTTCTTTGCTGTAATACGATGCTTTCACCATATAAATTTGTAATTTAAATATAGTTAAAATAGAAAAATCAGTCCCTCAACTTAATCTACTTTATGAAAATAGTTTGCATACTTTTTTTAAGTTGATTTTGTTCTCTAAACTATTTTTTTAAAGGAAAATCTGTCCTTCCTCAACTTCTCTTAACATTTTAACGGAAATTTAAATTAACTGCCGCAACATAACCCGCCAGAGCCTCCGGCATTAAAAATCCTAGAGAGAGATCCTGGTTCATCCCAACTAGAGAGGATCCTGGTCCGTCTTCTTGGCCGGTGGAGTTGACCCAATCCACAAACACGCCGGTTTCTGCCGCCATTAAAAGCAGGGCTCTGAAGCTTTCGCCGCCATGCAAGACAACCGCAACTTCCTTCTCTCTAACAAACCCGCTTCAGGCCGGGCGTTGGTGCAAAAATGAGAACTTGTAAGACGTTGGTGCAAGGTCTTCAAAGTTGAGTCTTGATCAGCCTACTTAGTACAATGCACTAAATTTTTTAACCATGTATAATCCACTCGGGACAACGCTTCCGTGCCTTTTAGCAAGTAAATATGACCTTGTAGTGTAGCTTTTGCTCAAACAAATGCGGATTCTTTTAAACTTGCTTTAGGTACGAGGCAATGGGCATGCAGAGTTCTGTTGCGGGTCGATTAGTGCTCCCACGGACTAAAGGAAACAAACCATCTTAGCCCGAGAGTGAGACAAACGCGCAAACAATCAAAAAGAAAATCAACAGTAGAGCAACGGGACATTTTACGTGGAAAAACTCGGAAAGGGAAAAAACCACGGGGCCAGGTCTAGTTCTGATGAAATTCACTAGTATCTGTTGAGTACAAATATCAACTTTTTAGAGGGTGACAAACCACATCTCGTTTACAAAATATTTCTAAGTGTTGGACGTTTGATAAAGCTAAGCACGTTCTGGATCGAGGCGCGGAGCGCATTCAGGAGCAGTCTTGAAAGTGGAGCGGGCACGCGAGAAGTGTGTGTTGAGAGGAGCACAGAGGTGAGCACTAGAGCAGACTTCTTGGAATCGGAGCGGTTGTGCGGAGAGCGCGTGCTGAAGTAGACTTGGCGCTGGAGCGGACATGCGAGAAGCGCGCGCTAAAGAAGACTTGGTGTTGGAGCAGACACGCGGGGAGTGTGTGCTGAGTGGACTTGAAGGAGCGAATGTGATGGGAGTGCGTGCTGAGTGGAAGGATTAGTGTTGAGGAAGAGGGGAGAGCTGAGGAAAAGGTCTTCGTCCGAAAACCTCAGAGCTCTCACGACGCTATATTTTTCTGTCTCTCTTAAAATGAAGGCCTGCGCGTCTTTTTATAGTTTTTCTGTGGGGTGCGCTGGTAATTGCACCCTTCTTGATGTTGAGTGGGTGGATACGAGTGCACGATCTCGGTCACCCAAATCACTAGTTTTCGGGAAATGATGATCATGCCCCCGGGCGCCCCGGGCAACTCGGGCGCCCCGGCCGAGCTCACAGGTGAGATGGTGGCGGAGGCGCGGTGGTGATGAGCGCGCACACGAGGGTACGCAACACGTGAGCGCGTGTGGGGGAGAAAACGTGCCGCTCGCGCAGGCGTGCACATGTGAGGCACGTTTTGTGCGTAGGCGAAGATTGCGTGCTCATGCGCCCTACGCGTTCCGGCGTCAGTTTGAGAGATCAAACGAGCTCGGAATAGCGCGTGAACGAGATGGTTGGAATTATCTCGGCGAGATGGCCGAGGTCGCAACAAAAATTCTCTAGCTCGATCAAACTGTTTTTGGGGAAACCCATCAATTGCCCCCAACTTTTGAGGTTGTTCACGTAGAAAACCTCAAAAATTTCTGATTCATGAATCGAGGTAGTTCATTGTTGTTGATGTGTTAGAGGAAACTTGCTTTATCAGAAAAAAATTTGCAGGGAGTGTACAAGATCGCTGTGCTTGCGCACATGTTTGCGTGCTCGTGGGTGAAAGGATGCAAGTGTCGAAGGTGCACTTAGAAAATGCGCAGGAACGAATGTGTGTCCCCAAATGTATGGGCGTGGGTTGATGCAAAATGGACACATTTATGTGGGTGCGAAAGCGCACACCATTGTGTGTGGCTCGGAGGGCTGAGTGAATGCAAGTGACTGGAGGGGTATGTGCGGTGCGCAGGTGTCTGTGCTGGTGTAGATTATTCGCGATCATGCAGTATAAGTTATTTTTCTGCCCCGGTGCCCGGAAGCGAGGTGTGTCCGTGATTTATGTAGTCATTTGTAGTACCATTCATGGTGCACGTGTTTGGATCCAAACACACATTGGGAGCAGACATTTCTGCTTTGTAGGTGCGACTTGATCTGAGGATAATAAGTTTTGGATATACGTGGGGGAATGATGTTTGTATATAATCGTGGAGGGGAGCATGACCTCTTTGATCAGTGAATGCTAGGTCCTTTGGAGAGGCCAGAGATTCCGTTTGAATTCTCCGAACACTATGTTGGGCGAGGCCGAAGTCTCTGTTTGGATATCCGAACACTTTTTTGGGAGAGGCCGGAGTCTCCGTTTGGATTATCCGAACACTATGTTGGGAGAGGTTGGAGTCTCTATTTGGATTATCAGAACACTATGTTGGGAGAGGACGAAGTATCTGTTTGAATTATCCGAACACTCTGTTGGGAGAGGCGGGAGTCTCCATTTTGATTATCCGAGCACTATGTTGGGATAGTCCGAGGTCTCCATTTGGATTATCCGAATGCTCTGTTGGGAGAGGCCGGAGTCTCCATTTGGCTTATCCGACATCTATGTTGGGAGAGGCCAGAGTCTCCATTTGGATTATCCGACCGCTCTGTTGGGAGAGGCCCGGGTCTCCATTTGGATTATCTGAACGCTATGTTGGGAGAGGTTGGGGTCTCCATTTGGATTATCCGAACACTTTGTTGGGAGAGGCCAGAGTCTCCATTTAGTTTATCTGAACACTCTGTTGGGAGAGGCCAGAGTCTCTATTTGGATTATCCGAACAACCTGTTGGGACAGTTCGGAGTCTCCGTTTGGATTATTCGAACACTCTGTTGGGAGTGGTCCCAATCTCCATTTGGATTATCGGAACGCTCTATTAGGAGAGTCCAGAGTCTCCATTTGGATTATCCGAACACTATGTTGGGAGAGGCCGAAGTTTCCATTTGGATTATCCGAACACTCTGTTGGGAGAGGATGAAGTCTCCATTTGAATTATCAGAACACTCTATTGGGAGAGGCCGGAGTCTCTATTTGGATTATCCGAATACTCTGTTGGGAGAGGCCGGAGTCTCCATTTGGATTATCTGAGCACTCTGTTGGGAGAGGCCGGTGCCAACCTAAATCCTGCGACCACAACAGTCCCAAGGTCTAAGACTTCTAGCGGACACTCCTCGGATGAATCCAAGTTCTCTTCTTTGCAGACATACACAGGAAATGATGTTATCATTATTGCTGATGATACTATACATGCAGTTGAGAAGGAGGGTGTAGTTTCTTTGAACGGAGATAGAGGTCCACTCACGTTGAAGAGTGTCTATCATGTTCCGGGGATGAAGAAAAATCTCTTCTAGGTGACCAACGTTGTTGATGCTGGCTATCACGTTCTGTTTGGTCCAACAGAAGTGAAGTTTCTTCGGAATGTGTCAGCGGTGGAGGTTGAAGTCACTCATGTTGGAAGAAGGGTGAATGACTTGTTTGTGTTATCTACAAGTTCCTATGTTGATAAGATGATGACTAATGATAGCGCTACTACCTGCCATGAAAGACTTGGGCATGTTGGGATGGATAAGCTGAAGGCTATGGCGGGAAGAGGCCTTGTAAGAGGCTTGCCTAGTCTGTCATCTTTCGGTGAAGGTCATGTTTGTGCAGGTTGTCAATATGGTAAGACTCTGAAAGACTTTAATTAAGGGTAGCTAATCACCTAGATGGGGGGGGGGGGGTGAATAGGTTATTTAAAAACTATTGCAGTTCTTGATTATAAACAAGATAAAACTGATCAGAGCTTTCAAGAATAAGAACACACATAGAAAAGACACACAAAATTTTATAGTGGTTCCCCTTATCTTGGGTAATCCACTTTCCCCCTTCTCCCTTCTAGCAGTGTGCCAGATAGGGTTTATATCTCCTCCAGATCTCAGACCACAAACAGGTCTTACAGCTCAGATCACAACAGATCTTACAAACTCAGATCTCACAGATCTTACTCTCTCAGATCTCAGCAGATCTTACAAACTCAGATCTCACAGATCCTACCTCAGCCTTTATAATTAGGCTTACAGCTCAGATTCACCCCTGAATCCTACAACTCAGATCACACTTGATCTTACAGCTCAGATCCTTGACAGATCCTACACTCAGATCTGACAACTCAGATCCTACAGGGATTGATAAAGAAAATAACAATACTTAGACTCAGATTCTTCAGATTGTTGAGTCTTCTTGATCTGCCTGAAAGATCAGACAGAAATCTTTAATAGAACAGCAGCAGCAAATGATCTTCTTGATTCGACAGGCTGTGATGATTGTTCTTCTTCTTAGGAAGACATATTCTTCCTTCTTAATCCTCTTCTTTCAGAAAGATGTATCAGCACCAGATTGCTGAACGAAATCTTCAAGTTAGATCGGTTCTGAAAGAGAAGACGATTTCTTCAGATTCTTTCTCAGACTTTCCCTCAAAGTGATGGAGACAATGATGGCTTTCGAAAGATAGGAGTGATCAACTTATTAACCCATAGGTCATGCCTTCTATTTATAGCCCGCCATCTGCAATATCTGTTACGCTCCTCCATGTCAGCATGACGCAAAGTCTTCAATGGTCTTCAACGTCTTCAAAAGAAACAAAGGCTCAGCTGGCTGTAATTTCTCAGCTCAGAGTATCTGTAGAAGAGGCGTTGAGCACTGAGCATCTCTGTCGACGCTTTTTCCATTAGACGTCGAGCGATATGTGGATACTCGACACATACTTCTTAGACTGAAGCTCTCGACTCCTCCTTCTTAGGCGTTGAGCAATCATCAGTTAGTCGACGCTTTTTATCTGAAGAAGTCGAGCAACGTACAGGGGCTCGACGCTTCTTAACTATGCCTTCATATCTCGACACTTCTGGTTGGCGTAGAGCTAACTGAACTTTGGTCGACACTTTTCTTTCCACGGCGTCGAGTGATATAACTTGGCTCGACGCTTCCAAACTTGGTCTCATAACCTCAGCGGCGACCTTGTCTATTTGAGCAGTCGACATAAGTCAACACTTCTGGGTCACAGGCGTCGAGAGATGTATGCTGTCTCGACGCTTGTGAACTTGGATGAATTCCTTGAGCACATTGCCTGACCTGATCTCCTGCACATTGATTCTAGAGAGTATATCAAATACATTCTGAGATATATCTTTAACTTATGAATGGACTTCTCCAAATCTAAGACATTGTGGACAATGATCCCAACAATCTCCCCCTATTTGAAGAAGTCATAATCTCAGTCAATGATATATCCCTCTTTTCAAAGATAATCAATGTTTTCTAATTTCTATACAGGTAATCAAAATAAGTAGTATAATTCCTTATGAAATTGGATTACCAAAACATTCTATCCACAGAAATTATTTCAGACATGATTTCTCATATAAACACAAAAACACAAGCAGTTCAGTATAAGACATGTCATGAAGAGAAAAAGAATCACATCACAGGCATATATATATGATCATGAAAAATAGTTAGCACTGGGAACTCATCAAGATTGTTCAAAGATATATCAATTACATTTTTCTGAAAATACTTAGTAAAGATTAAAATCCTAATGCTGTTCAGGATCCTTGAATTCTATTCCTCTTTTGGCTCTTTTGGAGAGGGCTTCAGCAACTTCTTTTCTTCTCTTGAAATAGCCAAATGGCTTTGGAAAATATCTGATTGACTCCTTATCACCTGCATGTACCTTCCCAGCCAATTTGTTAGCCTTGAATTTTATCTTCAGTTCCTCTTGATCCCTATGCTTCAACCATTCTGCTTCAGAATACCATTTTCCTCTTTCATCTGGATTACCTTTTACAGCTTCCCATGCTGTCAGAATCATTTCTCTTGAAGATGGAGACCAATGTTCAAAGTCAACCCTTGATTGAACCTCTTTTCTGAACTTTCTTTTACTAGATTCTACTTGCTCACTAGTAAAGTTCTCTCTTTTGCTTTTATCCTCAGGACTATACATTTTAGCAATTTGCTTTTGGACATGTGTAAGAGAAGCTGGCCTGGTCTCAGAAACTTGATCATTCTCATAATCAATGGGAGGATATCCTAAAATTTCTCTTATAGAGTTTGAGGTCCACACAGCATGCTCAGAGCTAGCTTGAATCATTGACCTCTCCCCCTTTAGGACTTATTCAACTATATGATCTCTTATAATATTCTTCTGAAACCTGACTTGACCCTCCAAATGATGAATTCCACTTTCAATGGTTTTCTTTACTCTAAGGAGATGGTCATCTATGGTATCTGTATTCAACTTTGCTTGATCTTTCAGAATTGTAGAGCTCTCATCTATTTTAGCCAAAATATCAGTATTCTGCTGTTGCAGTCTAGCTTCAATCTTATTTGTACCTGTAAGAACCTGTGCAACCTGTTCCTTATACAAAACTTGCATGTTATTACTTAGAATTCCTTGATTTGTTTGAACCTCATCTACTGTCTTTGTAATTCCTACATGTGACTCTTTAAGAACCTTTGATGTCTCTTTGATTGCATTAAGTTGTTCAGCTGTATAATCTACTGAAGCACCAGCTCTTTTGAAAAACTTTACCATTTCAGTTCTCAAAGCAGTCATCTGATGATTGACTTCAAATCTAATCAATTTCATCTGGAAATCTACCTCATTTTTCATTTTTGTATTATTATCTTCAATATATTGTTCTAATAATCTTCTTTGATTATTAAGCAACACTTCCAGTTGAGGTAGTATACCACTTAGATCCACATTGATTTCCTTTTCCACTCCATTACCTCTACTGCTCTCTTCTCTGATGAAAGAATTATTTCTCTGGCTCATATGAGAGTTAGAGGATTCTATCTTGATTTCCTTCTCAACATGTTTCTTTGTTGCTTCAGGCTCTCCTTCCACATCCATAGCATCAACTACAGAATTCACTTTAGCAGTGATCTCAGCTTGAGACTCCCCCTCAAATGGTGCATTGTCTTGAGCTGGAATTTCATTTTGAGGCTCCCCCTCAATCTCTGCATTGATCAGATCAATTTTGTCTTGAGCAGACATCTCATCCTGAGCTTCCCCCTCAACTGCTGCTTTGCTCATTTCAGAATTATCCTGAGCAGGAATCTCATCCTGAGCCTCCCCCTCAATTTGAGAAATCCCTTCAACTCTAGCAGGGGATCCATGATGACTTCCTCTCTCTTCTTCTCTTTTCTCATTTTCATCCTTTTCTTTATAGAACTTGTCAACCTCTTCTAGTAGAGGATCAGTACCTTTTGGTGTGTCAGGAGTACTATCCCTAGGTTTGTTTCCTTCTTCTTCTTCAGATGATGTGAGGTTAGGATCATGAATTGGAGAGGATCTAGATCTTCCTTGGGAGAGGATGAGCTTGATGAGCTTGAAGAAACCTTCTTCTTCTTTTGCTTCTTAGCTTGCTTCTGCTTGGGAGAAAGATCTGCTGGTAGAGGGTTTGATAAAACTCTTTCCCATCTCTCTATCATTCTAATATCCATTTTCTTCATGTGGTTTATCTTGGATCCAAGTTTGTTATTCAAAGAGTCTGGAATGACTTTTACTAAATATAGAGATAATATTCTACCCATGTTGGGTACTTGGATACATTCAATTATTCTGTCAAACATCACCCTCCCCCAATCTGTTCTTAAAGAATGAATGATCCTGGTTAGAAGAATGAACATTTTCCTGGAAATTTTATCATGAGATCCGGTCTTGCACAACAGACCCTTTCCTATCACATCTGTTAGCAATTTTCCTTTTGAATTCATTCCTTTCCTAAGAATACTTCTAGTGATTTCACGTGATGTTTTAATTCCGCACCAGATTTGTGCTAATTTAATCTATTCAGAGCTCACTTCTTCTTCTTCATTGCTTTTTAATCTTGGCAGTTCTAGTGCCTTAGAGAGTCTTGAAGGAGTGATCTTAATCTTCTTACCATTTACAGAGGTCTTAAGCTTCGAATTGACTGAGTCTATTACTATATTGGAGTAAAGTTCTAAGACCTCTCGTTTCCAGATAAGAGTCGATTCAGATAGCACGAACTCTAGTCCTGCTTTGTAGATTAACTCGATGATTGATTTGATCTCTACTGGAGCAGATTGGAATCCATTGCATACAAGCTCGCTTCCTTCATAAAGGCAATCACTGCTCTTGGGAGGCATTGTGGTTAATGATCGAAGAGTGACATAATTGATGGAGAAATTTTCTAGGGCAGACAATTTCGAACTGAGAGATCTAGGGCACATGTACTATCGAAGTGTCTTCCCTATTTATAGAATTTCTAATTCAAGAAGATGAATAGCCGCGCGCCTAACTTGTTTGACAAGATTGATCAAATAGTTCAAATTTACCCTGTCGAGACGGCCTAGCTATGTTCGCTCAAGCGTTGAGATAGCTCGACGCCAATTTTTCTTTGGTCGACGCCAGGTATCTTCTCGACGCCAGGTATCTTCTCTCGACGCCAGGTATCCTTTCTCTCGACGCCAGATATCCTTTCTTGTCGCCAGGTAACTTCTCTCGACGCCTGATAACTCCTTCACTCACCTTTTAGGACTCAATCATTATCTTCATTTATTTATTTCACTTGGAGTCCTAAGATGTATTTAAGCTCACCCATGCTGCTCATTTCAAATTGCCCTTGCAATAGGTTTGCAAACCTTTTGCAAAGGTTACTATCAGTTGAGCCAAAGATTATATCATCTACATATATTTGTACTAGAATAATGTGACCTTTAACTATCCTATGAAACAATGTCTTGTCTATCTTTCCTCTTGAGAATTTGTTCTTAATAAGAAATCTAGATAATGTCTCATACCAGGCTCTAGGTGCCTGTTTCAGACCATACAATGCTTTTAATAAAAGATAAACATGATTTGGATGAGTAGAGTCAATAAAACCTGGGGGTTGTTCAACATATACTTCCTCCAATATTGTTCCATTAAGGAATGCTGACTTTACATCCATTTGATAAACTATGAATCCAGTGTGTGCTGCAAATGCCAGGAATAATCTGATTGCCTCCAATCTTGCCACAGGAGCAAACACTTGATCAAAATCTATGCCTTCCTCCTGTCTATATCCTTGGGCAACCAACCTTGCCTTGTTTTTGATAATCACACTATTTTCATCCAGCTTATTCCTAAATACCCATTTGGTCCCTATGACTTTGTGTTTCTTTGGTCTTGGAACCAATATCCAGACTTTGCACCTTTCAAATTGATTTAGCTCTTCTTGCATAGCTAATATCCATGAAGTGTCCTTATTGGCTTCATCAAACTTCTTTGGCTCTATTTTGGATAGAAAGTTGTGATGCAAGGCCTCATGTATTGAGTTTCCTCTTCTAGTTTGCACACCATCATTTGGATTTCCTATGATCTATTCTTTGGGATGATCCTTCAGATGTTTGGTTGCATTCCTCCACCTTTCATTTTCCCTTTGAGATTCTGGTGCATCTGTTTGAGTAGGTTCTTCTTGAGGTTCTGGATGTGGTGGTTCTTCAACAGCAGTAGGTTCTTCATAATTGTCTTCTGCTTGAGGTTCATCCTCTCTAGTTACAATTACAGTCTCATTAATTTCTTCATTCTCCTCATTATGTTGTTCATTGATATTCATCTCCTTCAATTTCTGTGAGAATCTGCACAACTTGATAAACTTCCCAGATCCTTATAAATAAGGCTGGTTTCATCAAATACAACATGTATAGATTCTTCTATCCTATTTGACTTTTTGTTGAAAATTCTATAGGCTCTACTTTGAGAGCTATACCCAACAAAAAATGCCTCATATGCCTTTTCAGCAAATTTAGTGAGATGGTGCTTTCCATTATTTAACACAAAGCATTTACTACCAAATATTTTGAAATAGGCTAAAGTGGGTTTTCTACCTTTTAACAACTCATATGGGGTCTTATCCAGTCTTTTGTTGATAAGAGTTCTATTCTGTACTTGGCAAGCTGTGTTTACAACTTCAGCCCAGAAAAACTCAGGAAGAGAAGAATCACTTAGCATACTCCTGCTAGCTTCAATAAGGGTTCTATTTCTTCTCTCAGCAACCCCATTTTGTTGGGGAGTTCTAGGAGATGAGAACTCTTGAGAAATGCCTTGATTTTCACAAAATTTGGTCATTGCACCTGACTGAAATTCAGTCCCATGATCACTTCTAATTTTGGCTACAGGATTTCCTATTTCATTGGTGATTTGCTTAACAAAACTTGTAAATATTTCTAAAGTGTCTGACTTATGTTTAAGGAAGAATACCCATGTGAATCTGGAATAATCATCAACAATTACAAGGGTGTATGACTTTCCTCCTAAGCTATGGATTGACATTGGTCCAAATAGATCCATGTGAAGTAGGTATAGACATCTAATGGAATCCTTCTCACCTATTGATTTGAAGGAAGACTTGGTCTGCTTACCCATTTGACAAGCATGACATGGACCCTCCTGCACACATTTCCACTTAGGCCCAGCTCTCACTAGGTCTTTTGAGATAAGCTTATTTATAGTCTTATAGTTTATGTGGGCTAACCTTTTATGCCATAGAACACTACTAGAAACTTTATTTTCTGCTACTAAGCATATGGAATTAGCTTGATCAGAACATATAAAGTTTAGGCAGTATATGTTGCCACTCCTAGTGCCTGAGAGAATTATCTCATTCTCTTTCTTAATCAGGCACTCATCCTTGTGGAATGAAATGTCATATCCAATATCACATAATTGACTTATGCTGATGAGATTGTGTTACAATCCATCAACATGAGCAACTTTGGTGATGGTGACAATTCCATTTGTGATTTTACCATAACCTTTAGTTTTACCTTTTTCAGACCCTCAAAAGATAACTTTTGGTCCATTCTTCACAGGAGTGTAATCATTCAGCAGACTTTTTGTTCCTGTCATGTGCATAGAGCACCCACTGTCCAAGTACCAGATAGGAAGTTGATTGGTCTTTGGACAACCCTGCAAAAAAAAATACCTTTTCTTAGGAGCCCACACCAAGTTGGGTCCTAGAACCTTGTTAGCATGAGCTGGAACATTTAGTTGTTGAATAATCCTTGGTGCTGTGAGAGTTGCCATAGGTCTGAGTACTGGTCTCCCAGAGTTGAATCTTGGAACTGTTGGATTGAACCAACAGTCAAGAGCAAAATGTCCAACCCTTCCACAGCACCAACATTCATATCTGTTATATCTCCCTGGAGGTCTTCTCACTTCTTTATGTTGACTCATATTTTGCTTAATTGCCTTATTCAAAGGAGCTATGTAAGTTGTTTTATTAACTTTTACTGGTTCTGTTTTTTTGACAGCAAAAGTTTTCATTTCAGGTCTTAGTTTCTTTCTTTTGGATTTTGTGTTTGCTTTAAATACAAAGGAGTCATAATGAGTTAATACTTTTTCTCTGCATAGTGATTTGGCATTATTGTTACTTGATTGAATTGAATCATCTTTTCTATTAGAACACTCACCCTTATAAAACTTATGCACACCTATTTGATCATGCTTGTTTGTGATAGACATGGCTTTGTTGAACTTTATAGGTTGCATAGGTGCCTTGACATTACTTTTAAGGTTATTATTTGCATTCCTATCATATCCTATGCCAGTTATGTATTGTGCAGAAAATGTGTCTATTATGGAAAGGATAGTTGTGGTTTTGAGAACTTTGCTACAAGTTTCCTTTCTGCTAGGAGTTTTGCTTCAAGTTCTTTTATTAACTTCTCCTTAGTGCATAAAGTCTGTATGTGAATAATAGACATGACTTTTAGTTTGCTAAGTTCTTTGCTAGTCTGATTTAGCCTCTCAGCTGCCTCAGAGTTTTGGGAATTAGTTTGATTTAATTCAGATATTTCTTTTTGTAACCTTTTATTATGCCTTTTGCTTTTTTTAAGTGCTTTGAGAAGTAATTGATATTTTTCAATAATTTCATCTTCATGAAAGTTAGATTGTGAGTCATTTTCATTAGAAGAGAATGAATCTATTTCAGGTTCAGAATCAGAATCAGATAAAGGAGTTTTATCAAGTACCTTTATATCAGTAGTTGTCTCCTGATCTTCTTGATCACTCAGTGCCATGAGTCCTGCATTTTCTTCTTCATCCTCTTCACTATCATACCTTGATAGAGGGGCTCTTATTGTAGATCTATGATTTAGACTGTCTTCACTTTCATTGGCAGCCATCAGAGCTATGAGTGCCTCCTCACTATCTGAGTTTGATGATTGAGATTCACTGTCACTAAGAGTGACTTTGCCCTTCTTGGCTATTAGACTCTTCTCATGTCTCTTGTCAGATTTGTGCCTCCTTCATCAGATTTCTTGTTGTTCTTTCTCTTTGAAGGACAATCAGCAATCATGTGTCCTGATTTCCTGCAACCAAAACACACAATTTCTTCTGAATTAGATTTATTGTGTTTAGAGTTATACTTGTCCTTCTTGGAGTCTTGTTTGAATCCTTCTGAAGAATTGGAGTGCTTCTTAGATCTGGATGACTGAGAGGGTCTAGTTTTCCAGTGTTGTTTCTTCTCAGCATCCTTTTTAGCTGTTTGGTGAAGAGTGCCAATTCACCATCTGATATTTCAGAATCAGAATTACTGGTTTCTGATTCTTCTGATTCAGATGGTATCCTGGGGGATAATGACATTCTTTCTTTGCTTTTCTTGGAGCTTTCTGCTTTCAGAGCAATAGGATTTTCCCAGCTGTGTCCTTCCTCAGCTTTTCTGGTATTCAGATGAAGTTCATGGGACAAGAGTTTCCCATATAAATTCTGTGGCTGAATATTTCCCAGATTTCCCATTTCCCTGATTGCACAGATCTTGATATCCCATTCTTTATTCAGTGATCTTAAAAATTTATCATTCAACTCATAATCTGTGAAAGTTCTTCCATAAGTTTTTAGACCATTTACAATTTTGAAGAATTTTTCATAGCAAACTGCTATTGAATCTTTCTTGTCTTGTCTGAAAGCTTCATATTGCTGATTTAGAAGAGACTTCCTGTCATCTCTGACTTCTTCAGTCCCTTCCATATAGACAATGAGAGATTCTCACATTTCTTTGGCAGTTTTGCAATGGACTAAGTTTTGGAAAGTTGAATCCTCAATAGCACTAACAATGATGTTCTGAGCTCTCTTATCCATGGAGGCCAGAATCACTTCATCTTTGGTCATCTCTGAATAAGTTTTAGGAGTCTTGATACTTCCATCTGTAAATGAAACTTTCATAGGAACAAAAGGTCCCTCTAGAACAGTTATATATATCCTAGGATCAGAGGCTTCCATGAAAAGTCTGACCCTTTCTTTCCAAATCCCAAAGTTTTCTTTTCTGCAAATTGGTAGCTTCATAGATGTGAATTCTTTGTTTCCTTCAGTATTAGTCATCACGACTTAAGAAATCTACCCTTAGAAGATCTTGTTCAGGCTGTTAAACCTTTTCTTGAACAACCTACCTCTGATACCACTTGAAAGACTTTAATTAAGGGTAGCTAATCACCTAGAGGGGGGGGGGGGGGGAGGGGTGAATAGGTTATTTAAAAACTATTGCAGTTCTTGATTATAAACAAGATAAAACTGATCATAGCTTTCAAGAATAAGAACACACACAGAAAAGACACACAGAATTTTATAGTGGTTCCCCTTATCTTGGGTAATCCACTTTCCCCCTTCTCCCTTCTAGCAGTGTGCCAGATAGGGTTTATATCTCCTCCAGATCTCAGACCACAAACAGGTCTTACAGCTCAGATCACAACAGATCTTACAGACTCAGATCTGACAGATCTTACACTCTCAGATCTCAGCAGATCTTACAAACTCAGATCTCACAGATCCTACCTCAGCCTTTATAATTAGGCTTACAGCTCAGATTCACCCCTGAATCCTACAACTCAGATCACACTTGATCTTACAACTCAGATCCTTGACAGATCCTACACTCAGATCTGACAACTCAGATCCTACATGAATTGATAAAGAAAATAACAATACTTAGACTCAGATTCTTCAGATTGTTGAGTCTTCTTGATCTGCCTGAAAGATCAGACAGAAATCTTTAATAGAACAGCAGCAGCAAATGATCTTCTTGATTCGACAGGCTGTGATGATTGTTCTTCTTCTTAGGAAGACAGATTCTTCCTTCTTAATCCTCTTCTTTCAGAAAGATGTATCAACACCAGATTGCTGAACGAAATCGTCAAGTTAGATCGGTTCTGAAAGAGAAGACGATTTCTTCAGATTCTTTCTCAGACTTTCCCTCAAAGTGATGGAGACGATGATGGCTTTCGAAAGATAGGAGTGATCAACTTATTAACCTATAGGTCATGCCTTCTATTTATAGCCCGCCATCTGCAACATCTGTTACGCTCCTCCACGTCAGCATGACGCAAAGTCTTCAACGGTCTTCAACGTCTTCAAAAGAAACAAAGGCTCAGCTGGCTGTAATTTCTCAGCTCAGAGTATCTGTAGAAGAGGCGTTGAGCACTGAGCATCTCTGTCGATGCTTTTTCCATTAGACGTCGAGCGATATGTGGATACTCGACACATACTTCTTAGACTGAAGCTCTCGACTCCTCCTTCTTAGGCGTTGAGCAATCATCAGTTAGTCGACGCTTTTTATCTGAAGAAGTCGAGCAACGTACAGGGGCTCGACGCTTCTTAACTATGCCTTCATATCTCGACACTTCTGGTTGGCGTAGAGCTAACTGAACTTTGGTTTACACTTTTCTTTCCACGGCGTCGAGTGATATAACTTGGCTCGACGCTTCCAAACTTGGTCTCATAACCTCAGCGGCGACCTTGTCTATTTGAGCAGTCGACATAAGTCAACGCTTCTGGGTCACATGTGTCGAGAGATGTATGCCGTCTCGACGCTTGTGAACTTGGATGAATTCCTTGAGCACATTGCCTGACCTGATCTCCTGCACATTGATTCTAGAGAGTATATCAAATACATTCTGAGATATATCTTTGACTTATGAATGGACTTCTCCAAATCTAAGACATTGTGGACAATGATCCCAACAGGCTCATCGCCTTCCATTTGACAAATCACAAAACAGATGCAAAGCACCATTTGTGTGTATTCATGGTGATCTGTTTGGACCTACCGCAACTACCAGTCTTAGAGGCAGCATGTCTATGCTCGTCTTGATTGATGACTTCACTAGGTATACTTGGGTATACTTTATGAAGGAGAAGTCTGAAGCGTTCGGGAAGTTTGTGGAGTTTAAGGAGCTAGTGGAAGGTCGGCTTAACCCGCGGATCAAGAAGTTCAGAACCGACAATGGAGGGGAGTTCACTTCCAATGCGTTCTTCAACTTCTGCAGGAAGCATGGCATCCGGAGAGAGCTCTCTTGTGCTCACACTCCATAACAGAACGGAGTTGCAGAGCAGAAAATCCGTTATCTGACGGAGACCTGTAAATGTTGGCTTCATGCCAAGAGTATCCCAACGTCCTTCTGGGCAGAGGGAATATCTTGTGCAAATTATGTCATCAATCAGATGCCTCTTAGTCCAATCAACATGAAGACCCCACGTGAGTTGATGTTTAAGATAAAGCTTACGGTGGAACACCTTTGAGTGTTCAGATCTACCTGCTATGTGCATGTTCCTGATGCCCTCAGAACGAATCTAGATGCGAAAGCAAGGAAGCTAGTCTTCGTCGATTATGATGGCCAGAAGAAGGGTTGGAGATGCATGGATCCAGAGACATGGAGAGCCATGGTCTCAAGGGATGTGGTATTTAATAAATTGACATCATACCAGGATAGCTCTTCTGTTGAGCTACAAGAAAGCAGGTTGGATGGTGGAACAGGAGAAGCTGCAAGGGAAGTTCTGGTGGAGTTTCCTGTTTCTCCAGGTGCTCCAGTTGCTTCTAGCTCTGGGTCAGGTGCTTCAGGTTCTGGAAGTAGGGGGAGCGATGCTCTAAGTGTGCCCGGGAAAAGATCTAGTCTAGAAGTTACAGTAGAAGAGGTAGATCAGAGTAAAACTCTGAGGAGGTCCAAGAGGACTATTATTCCACCAGCTCCGTAAACAGGGGGAAATCATGTGAGCTTTGTCTCATGTTTCTTTGCTGGCCCCTTGGATGAGCGAGAGCCGTCATGCTTTGAAGACGCCATTGGAGTCAAGGAGTGGGAAAATGCCATGGATGAGGAGATGGCTGCCCTCAAGAAGAATGAGACCTGGGACCTTGTGCCCAAGGTTGATGGCATTACTCCCATGACATGCTAGTGGGTTTATAAGCTAAAAATGAAAGCTGATAGGAGTATCGAGCGGTATAAGGCTCGCCTTGTAGCTCGAGGGTTCTCTCAATAGTACGGAGAAGACTATGAAGAGACGTTCAGTCTGGTAGCCAAGATGACTTCGGTACGAGTGGTGATTGCGTTGGCAGCTAGCCAAGGGTGGAATATTTGGCAACTCGAAGTAAAGAATGCTTTCTTGTACGACGAGATTGACAAGGATATCTTCATGGTTCAGCCACCTGGATATGTATCGGAAGTTCATCCAAGACACGTCTGCAAGCTCAAAAAGGCTCTTTACAGGTTGAAGCAAGTGCCTCGGGCGTGGTATGGGAAGATCGCATAATATCTCCAGTTCTGTAGATATTTTGCTACAGATTCACACTCAAGTCTGTTCGTAAAGAAGATCGGGGAGCTGCAAGTCTTGGTGCTGTTGTATGTGGACGATATGATCGTCACGGGGAACTCGGAGGTTGAGATAGCTAGGCTTCAGGCTGAATTAACTATCAGATTCGAAATGAAGGATCTGGGGGAGCTTCACCATTTCCTTGGACTCAAGGTGGAGAGGAAAGAGAGCGGCGTGCTTGTTTCCCAGAAAGGTTATGTGGAGCGAATCGTTAGGAGATTTGGCATGCAGGATGGGAAGAACAGCTCTACTCCACTGGAGGTTGGTCTAAAACTTCTGCCGGATGAGGGGAGGATTCTTTCTGATCCGTTGGTGTTCCGGGCTCTTGTTGGGAGTCTGATATATCTGACGATTAACATACCGGATATTGCATATGCAGTTGGCATGGTAAGTCGGTATATGGTGGAACCACGTAAACTTCATCTGGTAGCGGCAAAGAGTATTCTGAAGTACGTGAAGTCGACCTCAAACATGGGTCTTCTTTATGGAAGAGACACGGGCTTTTGTTTGCATGGATACATGGATGTCAATTATGGGGGAGACTCAGATGATTGGAAGTCGACGTCTGGTTATGTTTTCTTATGCAGATCGATGACTATTTCATGGTGCAGCAAGAAGCAGGATTCTGTGTCCGTCTCTACCACTAAAGCGGAGTACAAGGATTCGGCCTTGGCAGCTCAGGAAGTCATCTGACTTAGAAGATTGGTGGAGGATGTTCATAAGGAGGTTCGAAGTCCTACTCTGCTGCGTGGTGACAATGAGAGTGCTCTCAAACTGGTTAATAATCTAGTCTGTCACGCACGGACCAAGCACATCGATATCGAGCATCATTTCATTTGGGAGAAGGTGTTGGAGGGATCTATGATGGTTGAGCATGTGTAGAGTGAGGATAATATCGCTGACATCTTCATGAAGTCGCTAGTGAAGGGACCATTTACTCGGTTATGAGGTTTGCTTGGGCTGACTTCCACTTCCCACTTCAAGGGAGAGTGTTGAATTTTGAAGTGTAAGTGGAGGTCGGGCGGTCTGAGCATCAGACCGGGCGGTCAGGTAAACCGCAGAGGTCGGGCGGTCTGGTATGAAGACCGCGCGGGTTATCTTCCTGCTGTGGACTGGCGGTTAGCCAGTGGCAGGTGGCCTTGATATTTCAACCATCTAAGGTCAGTTATCTGGTTGTAATCGGGAGGTTAGCATTCGCGGTTACATCCAGGTGTTAGTGCTCTGATCGGTTCTCTGCCCACGGATTGGCAGGTTTCTGCTGGGGTTGCTGGAGTTTGCAAGTAGTCCGCGCGACTTGTTATTAAGCCGATGAACTGTTCCGCAGGATTAACTCAACAAGTCATGCGAGTTGTTTTCTACCCGCTGTTGTTGGTGGGCGGTTATCCTATCACGTAGGCGGTGACAACACTCCTCACCTCTACTATAAATAGGACCTCCACCGGAGCTAAGAATAAGACTTGAACAGTTGTGTGGCTTGCTTGTGGTTCTGATTTGGTCAGAGGAGACTGCAGCGAATAAGTCAGTAACAGTCAACGGCGGGTAGAAACAAGAGGTCGCGGTTAACGACAAGGCAGTTTCTCTTCAGCTCGTTTCCAGCTTTTAATAAAGATCAGACCGCGGCTGTAAGGCGAGTTGCTTTGCCGGTCTACTTTTTCTGTTCAGTTCTTTAGCAGCTGTGTTCGCGGTTAGAAGCAGCCAAGTGACTGCGGTCAGGCGGCCTTGCTTGGGCGAACAGAGTGAGCATTGGAATAACGGGTAGTCCGCGTGTTGAGTTGCGGTTTGGCGACTTGGTGGTTTGCGCGGACAGCTTTGTTAGCCGGGCAGTTTGGCGAGTTCTAGTTGTAATCACTAGCTTCTTGTAGTCGGTTTTCTTCTCTCCTCATCATTGTGTGTACTGATAAATCATGTCTCACAATGTATGTCTCGAAATGTACAGAAGATAGTTGATACAATATTTTTCTTGTTCCTTCATTGTTTCTGGTTTCTGGTGCTTGGTATGGTTGAGAGTGTTCCTGCGACCTTGTTCTCGTTTTTCCGCTTATTAGAAATTTTAACATAAAAATCATAATATCTACCGTAAGTTCCATCGTGACATCGGACATGACATATAGAATTGCAGAGTCCTTTGCGACTTGGTAGAAAAATAGTTAAGAGAAGGAAAACTGAAGAATATGCACGCCAGCAATATGGGAGGAGCTTCTACCTCAAAAGGGAATGGGAAGGAAGAGGCAGGTCCGAGCACGCCTAGATGTGGGAACATCGAGCAAGTCAGTGCCTTCAACAAGGGAAATGAAGTGGAAGAATGCGTGGAAGTCGAGGGGAAAGACCAGCTGGGCTACATCAATTACATCCACGATGGAGCAAGCCTTGAATCTTCAAAGAAGGTGAGCTTAAAGCATCTGTGAGAGAGGGAGGTTGCGTCTGTCTCCTTCATAACATCCCTCCGAGGGGTGGCCACCTTCAAGGAAGAAGATTTCCCAAGGACTATAAATCCTTTCCACGATGCAGTGGTGATGAATAGTAAATTATACGTATATTAGTATAGTTTTTAGCATAGTTTTAAGTAATATTGTGCATATTTCATGTAATTATTGAATAAATAATTTGTTTTAGCTAACTTTTATATTTATATATTTATATGTAAAAAGGAACTATTTAAATATGTAAATATATATATATATATGTAAATAAGTATTTAAATATATATGAAAATAAGTATTTATATATATATATATATAAAGTATTTAAAAATATATGTAAATATTCATTAAATAAAAATCTCATCTATATATGTAAATATAAACTATAAATAAGTTAAATATGTATTAATAAAATTAACTATATGAAAATATAATATATAAAGAGATAATATTTATGAAAATATAGTTATTTAAATATGAATTTTTGAGTGTATTTATATATATTTTTGATGTATATATCGTGCATATATATTATTAAAATTAAATAATAATGATGTATAATACTATAACTATAATATATATGTATTCAGTTAAATCTATAATATATATATATATGTATTAAGTTAATAAAAATTATGTATTTTAATGTATTATGTTAAAGGTTAATATGCAAAAATAAATATGTAAATATATATATATATATATATATATATATATATATGTGTGTGTGTTCTTGTGTTTACAGTTAAACATGCTTGCCTGAGTGGAATGGGTCCGGTTAGCCTTTCTTAGTGGCGCGGGATCGAAACCAGGCCAGCGCATTTTTTCCTGGATTTAATCCCGCAACCCGAACCGCTGAGACTCAGCCCGAACCGCTGAGACTCAACCCGAACCGCTGAGACTCAACCCAGCCCGCCGGCTCAGCCTGAACCGCTGAGACGAGTCAGCTCGCTGAGACCAGACCTGCCAGCTCAGCCCGAACCGCTGAGACGAGTCAGCCCGCTGAGACCCGACCTGCCAGCTCACTCCAGCCCACCAGCTCAACCTGCCAGCCTTCTATTCGCACCCCACCAGCTCTCAAGTCAAACTCGCCCACCTCTCAAGTCAAACCTCCAGCTGCTCTTCTAGCACCTTCCAACCTCCTTTTTTGTTATTTGCATCCCCATTTTTGCCAATAAATATGAGAGGCTTTTCTTGTTTTTAAGGCTTCAAAATTTTAGAACCCTAAGTAAGTGTTTTTCTTGTGAGTTTTTGAGTGTCCTTGTGAGTGTATGTGAGTTTTTCTTTATGTATTTTCTTGCTTTTGTTTGAGCTTTCCCAAGTTTAGAATTTCTTTAAGAAGTTGTAATAAATTTTTATATATAAGAAAGTTCTTGTTCTTCTTATTTTTCTTGTTCTTCTTATTTTTCTTTTCTTTATGTTGCGTGTGTGAGTGTATGAGTAGTGCTGCATTTTTATTTTAACTTATTTTTACTTATTGTTGTGTGTGTGAGTGTGTGAGTGTATGAGTGTAAATTTTATTGTTTTTGTTTTTATTCAAGTTTTTCTTTAATTTATGAAAGTGTGGGTGTGTGTATGAGATTAATTTTAAAACTTTCATAATTAGATTTTAATGCTTTCATAATTAGATTTTAATGCTTTTATAACTTAGATTTAAAGCTTTCTTTAATTTCAGTTATTTAAATTCCCGTAGAGTGCGTGAGTTTTTCATTTAGCGCGTACTTTTCTTTTTTTATCGCTTTTCTTAGTTTTTGCTAAAAGCACACCAAACCCGCGATTATTGTCATTTCCACTTCTTAACTATTGCAAATCACATATTTTATTCTCGGTAAAATAATAGCGCGTTCTCAAAGTAAAAATAATCAACACGTCCTTGGAAAAATACGACCTTGATATTTTCTAAAAATATCCTATACTATACGCGATAAGGTGCACTTGCCTCTATCGAAAGATTAGTTTGGATAAATAATTACAAAAACTTGCAAAACTCTCTTCTTTTCTATTTAAAAATCAATAGAATTCGGCGTTGTAGCTGGGGCGTAATCGTCGATATTTTGAAAGAAGAAAACACCGTTACTTCTATCTTTCGATAGGATAACGGTTTGTTTCTCGAAGTAGGAGTACTCGCGAAACTCCTCGAAAACGCCCCCTAATTCTAATAATCTCATCACAGAAAGGTTTTGCAAAACAAACTCGAATTTTTAATCATCAAGTGGCGATTAAAACAGTGGTGGAGGACTTTACCGTGGCAAGGATACTCATTGATACTGGTAGTTCGGTCAATGTGCTATGCAAACTAGCGTTCGATGCCATGAAGACGAACAAGCCCCTCAAGGCCTGCGATGGGCCTCTATATGGTTTATCGGTGGAAAGAAAAGAAGTAGATGGAAGTATAGGTCTCTCTATAGTCCTGTGTGGAGTGGCGCGATAGGAATCATTTTGTGATCGATGCCCCAAACAACTATAATGCAATCTTCGTCAGGCCCCTCTTGGATGATTATCAGGCTATAGTGTCCACTTTTCATCAGGCTCTGAAGTCCCCCCTGGGAGGAAAGCAGTTCAGGGTTTGAAGCAACCCTCAGACAGTAAGGGAATGCTATATATGTTCGGTCAAATCGGTCAACGAGTACATCCCTCCTTGTGTTCAGGACAACACCGGGGAATGGTCATTCCTCTTACATGGTGGGGCAAAAGAACATGGCGTGACTTGCCAGACACCTCCACCAGTATCTTGAGTCTATGCTCTTCTTCATCTTAATTTATCATTGTGCTTCTTTACCATCAAAAAGTTTTTTTTTGCAAATATGGTACTAATCTTTTTCCATTTATGACAAGGATGTTTCTAAATCTCCTCATATCGCTATGTAACACCTCTGGCATTAAACTAAGATTTACTCTTTACCATTGGCCCGCTGACATCTCAGTCAATCGAGAGATTATTGAATTTGCTTCTCATTTCACTCCCCTTGGGATGTCACCAGGACTTGCATAGACCCCCTAGAACATATCCAAATGTCTCTTGTGGAGGTCATCAAGTACCCGACCCTCTCTCCGGGTAACTTCCTCCTAATCACTACTGTAATTCCACTATAAGTTACCTTGTTGGAGAATCTCACAGCTAGCATACATGGTAGGTCAGCTAGATTCGAGTGAATGTGATAACCGACCACTCATCAATAGAGGCGTTGTTATCGTTACAGGTGTCTTTCTGAGGACAAACTCCGAACAACTTGTGCCTCAATCCCCAAGAACGTATCTGGACATTGCTTGCGGAGGATAGCTTCGTGGAAGTCATACGCCTAGCTGGCGACCTTAACCTCTGGAAGCGGACTCCTCGACACTAGTAGTGGATGCCATAGCCCCCCCTGGATGTTTCTTCGGAGGAGTGCTCTATCTTGGGACACCCTTAACCCCACTAGATGATCCCGACGGAGGGAAGCACCACAGGCCTCCTTTCACCGTCCTTTTGATCTAAGAAGACTTCGGATTCAGAATCTCGAATGTTATATCGAAACATTCAAGATCTGCCCCCAAACTTGTAAGAAAAAAGGCACATCGAGTTGATATTCTACTCGATTTTCAAAAAATAGGCGGTCACTCTGATAATTGACCTCGCGAGTTTCATAATTTCAATGGTTATTAAAAATGGGCGGTCACTTTGATAAATGACTGCGCATGCTTCACAATTTTTCTGGTTATTAAAAATGGGCTATCACTCTAATAAATGACCGTGCCGGTTTCACAATTTCTCTGGTTATTAAAAATGGGCAGTCACTCTGATAAATGACTGCGTCGGGTTCACAATTTCTCTAGTTATTAAAAATGGTCGGCCACTCTTATAAATGACCGCGACGGTTTCACAAATTATTTGGTTATTAAAAATGAGCGGTCACTCTGGTAAATGAACGCCCTGGTTTCACAATTTCTCTGGTTATTAAAAATGGGCAGTCACTCTGGTAAATGACCGCGTTAGTTTCCAAATTTCCTTGGTTTTCATAAAAAAGGCTGTCGCTCTGGTAAATGACCACGCCCAGTTGTAGTATCTGCTTAGGCTTTCATGAATGGGCGGTCACGTTGGCCAATGATTATGCCCGGTTAGTATTCCGTTTAGTTATCATGGAGCGAGCAGTTAGTCTGACAAATGGCCACGCTTGTTCGACAATCTTAGGTCCTCACGAGATGGATAATGTTTGCGGTTTCTCCCATAATGATCGTACCCCTCTCAAAGACTCTCAGGCGACACTGATTAGCACAAGAATAGGTGATTATGTCACAAATAGCCGCGACAAGCTAGCATGTGGTGTTGTCATAATAAGAAAGACAGATCGCTTCATGAGAGGTCACGATACATCGCCATTCAGAGATCAAGAAAGAAAAGGTACAATGTAAATTTTGAAATAAATTTGAAATATAATCTGCAAGTATTCGTAGGTACACTCAAGAGATGATAAGTAGTACATATTTTATTAATCATGAAAAATAGTGTTGGGGGTCCGCGCTTACAAAACAGAACTGCAAGAGAAGCAGATAATTTCCTCTTTAGGAGTTTTATCATACCTTAGTTTGCTTGAACTCCTCTCCTTCCTTCTGGAGTCCTCTGTCTTGACCCATCTCTTGAATCTTTTGGCCAAGAGATTGAACATCTCTTCCTCAGAGGTGGAAGGCCCTTCTTCAGCAGCCTTCAGAGCAATTATTCTCTCCTAGGGAGTTGAGAGTTTCTCCTTTGCTTTTGACTCGACCTTGCTTTTTAGTAGGGGCTGATAGGACTTGAGCTTGCCTAACAGAGCATCTGGGATGTTTCTCTATGACATATGGACTCTCTGATATCCCAGATTCTTGTGTCCCATGTGCTTTGGAAGCACATGAGGAGTTTGTCATTAATTTCTATCAGAGAAATTTCCTTGTCTAATCCTTTTAGCTCATTTATGATGGAGCTGAATCTTTCATGCATCTCTGTTACACTTTGTTGGTTATTCCAAGGTGATCTCAAAACAATCAAGTAGTTGGTCTTAATGCCAACGCAATATGAGCATATAGGGTCGCACATAAGAATGTTGGAGAAGTTGGATGAAGGATTGTGTTGGCCTTATTAATATTGGATATGAGTGAAGGACCAATCCTATAACTGATTGGAGTTGCGTCGAATTATACTCGACACTGCGTCGAGATTGTCTCGATATGGTGTACTCGACGTTGCATCGAGATTGTCTCGACGCAAGTCTTGTATTCCATGTTGTGTCGAGATTGTCTTGACGTAAGTCTTGTCCTCAATTCTGCGTCGAGATTGTCTTGACGTGGTGTACTCGACGTTGCATTGAGATTGTCTCGACGCAAGTCTTGGACTTTATGTTGCGTCAAATTGTCTTGACAAACAGGTTATATTCGACGCTGCGTCGAGAATGTCTCGATGCAGTGTACTCGACGTTGCGTCTAGATTGTCTCGACGCAATTCTTGTACTCGACGTTGCGTCGAATTGTTTCGACGATACATGATTAACTCCATTAAGTTTATGGTCAGCGGATAATGTGTTTTTATGCCTCAAGTATAAAACATGAAGCGATTAGGTTTCCTAGGGAAAAGATATATAATCTTTTGTAAAACTATCATAGCCGAAGCGGAAGTGTTCCTCATATGCATCGACATTCCGCGAGATCGCTGCTGCCGCCTCTCCCTGTCGTCGGATCTAGCAGTTCGTGGGAGATGTAGAGGGCATTCTTCCTCCATCCCAAATCTTGTTGGACAAGAGTCGTGGGGTTCTCCTTCACTGTGTGCATTCCTATAGAGGTGCTGATCCATTTCAGTACTTAGAACTCAGAGTTTGGGTTTTTTGGAATCAGACCTTGGAGCATCTTGGTTGAGTGTTGACTCAATCCCTTTCAGGTACAATGCAATGCGTTACTTTATTTATTTCTTGATTCATGAAATCGCAAGTTCCGAAACTCTTTTGGGTTGTTTTTGTTTGTTTATTCCACTGCTTGCATCTGATGCGATGTTTAAGAGAAAACCCAACAGTGGTATCAGAGGGAGGTTTGTTTATTCCGATCAAATGCATGTAAATTGGAAATTTAGAAGTGTTCTAAATGTCTTATATTTTGAACGCATGTGATTGTGATGCGATTTTCATGTTTCAGAAAGCGTTTCTCCTTTGCAGTAACCGTCCCTCAGAATGGTTTGTGAAAGCAAAATGTCTTAGACTTTAAATCTGACATTGAGAGACGAGCTTGTCTACTGCATAAGTGGAGTTATTTTTTCCTGTGTCCAATGCATGTAAATCTGGAGGTTTAGAAGTGTTCTAAATGCTCAGATTTAGCCCTTTTTATCAAAGTGTTGATAGTTTTATTTTTTGTGCACATCTGGGATGTATTTGGTTTGTGAATGTTGTAATTCTTTAAATATGCACATTGATTAATTGTAAATCGATTATCATAAAATACCTTATTAAATATTAAGTATACTGATGCCTTCCGATGGATGACACTCTTCCTGCCTCGATCGATGAAGCGTGCGCTTGCCAAAGCAAGGTGCATCAATCTATCTTGGTAAGGGTGCGAGCAGATAATTGTGATATCCCACTGTCGACATCGGGTCCAACTTAACTAGGTGACCTCAAAGGTTGAGTGCCTAGAGGCATAGGATTGGCATGCACTATATGATGGATGCGAATAAAGAGTTATTTACCAACCATACAAGAGTTGCATAATGATGCAATTAACAAATGTTGTCTACCTAAATAACCACATTATGAGAGGAACGCCAAAGCAGACTCATTGTGTTGGTGAAATATGGATCTTGTCCACTAAGAGAGTAGCTCGCTTAACCTCTCCGAATTGATATTAAGGGTTATCAATTTGAATAAAATAGTGGGAGTATTTAATAAAAGTCCTTATTAAATAAAATGTATTTTGAAATATAATACTGAAATTAATTTTGCATAATTTTGTAGAACTTCCATGGCAAGTGGATCTCACTCCACCTTGTCTCTGAGAGCTATCCTTGAGAAGGACAAGGTCAATGGGACTAACTTCCTTGACTGGTATAGAAACCTAAGAATTGTTATCAGGCAAGATCGTAAGATCAATATCTTGGAAGAGGATCCCCCAGTACCGACCGGGAATACGTCCCGTGCCAACAAAGATGCTTATAATAAGTATCAAGATGAATCCCTAGATGTCGAATGTCTCATGCTCGCTACCATCAACTCTGAGCTTCAGAAGCAACATGAGACCATGTGTGGCTTTGAAATTATCGAGCACCTGAAGAAATTGTTCCAAGGGCAAGCTCGGCAAGAGAGGTTCGACATCACTAAGGCTTAATTTCAGTGTAAATTGGGAGCAAGGGACCCAGTGGGAACTCATGTACTCAAGATGATTGGGTACATTGAGAACCATCAGAGACTGGGGTTTTCTTTAAGACAAGAGTTGGCTACTGATCTGATCCTGCAATCGTTGTCGGACAGTTACGAGCAGTTTGTCTTGAACTACAACATGAATGAGATAGATAAGACACTGCCCGAGCTCCTACGCTATTAAGAACTGTCGAGAATAACATGAAGAAGACCAAGCCTCCTAGCCCCATTTTGATGGCGCATAATGGCAAGGGCAAGGCTAAGGGATTCAGGAATACTAAGGTGGGACCTATGTCTTGCCTTGATCCCAAATCTTCTACGCTAAAAAGGAAGGGATTAGCTAAAGAAGGGAATTGCCACCATTGCGGTAAGGCAGGGCATTGGAGGAGGAACTGTCCCCTCTACATCGACGATCTGAAGAAGAAGGGAAGTGTGACTTCCACTTCAGGTGTTTTTGTTATAGAAATTAACATGTCTGCTCCTTCATCTTGGGTATTGGATACCGGATGTGGTTCTCACATTTGTACAAATGTGCAGGAACTGACAAGGAGAAGACTGCTGGGTAAATGAGAGGTGGACCTACGCATTGGAAATGGAGCAAAAGTTGATGTCGTTGCCGTAGGATTGTACTGTCTTTCTTTGCCCAGTGGGCTTATCTTAGAACTTGATAATTGTTATTTTGTTCATGCTATAACTAGAAACATCATTTATATTTTATGTTTGGACATGAATGGTTTTTCTTTTATTATCAAGAACAATTGTTGTTCTATTTATAAGAATGATGTTTGTTATGATGTTGCTCAGATGTTTAATGACTTATATGTTTTGAACATAAATCATTCAATCTATAACATAGAAAATACAAAGCGACTAAAAACTAATGATTCGAATCCTTCATATATCTGACATTGTCGTTTAAGCCATATAAATGAGAAACGCATATCCAAGCTCCATAAAGATGGACTATTGGACTCATTTGATTATGAATCATTTGAGAGATGTGAGTCATGTTTATTAGGCAAGATGACAAAGGACCCTTTCACTAGTTGTAGTGAGAGGGCTGATGATCTCTTGGGTATAATACATAGTGATGTATGCGGACCCATGAGTTCTATGACTAGAGGTGGGTACTACTACTTCGTTACATTTACTGATGATTTTAGTAGATACAGATATATATATATATATATATCTTATGAAGTGTAAATCCGAAACCTTTGAAAAGTTCAAAGAATTTAAGAATGAAGTAGAGAACCAACTGGGAAAAAAGATTAAAGCACTTCGATCTGATCGAGGTGGCGAATACCTAAGTCATGAGTTTCGTGATCATCTAAGAGAGTGTGGCATTGTATCACAACTCACTCCACATAGGACACCACAACATAATGGTGTTTCTGAGAGGAGGAATCGTACCTTGTTAGACATGGTGCGATCGATGATGAGTCATGCAGATCTGCCTGTTTCCTTTTGGGGATTTGCTCTAGAGACTGTTGCTTTCACTTTAAATCATGCTCCGACAAAAATAGTTCTAAAGACACCATTTGAGATATGGACTGGGAAGCATCCTAGTATGTCTTTAATTAAAATTTGGGGCTGTGAGGCATACGTACGACGTCAAATGTCTGACAAGCTGGAACCCAAATAAGATAAGTGTTATCTAGTGGGGTATTCTCCGGAGACCAAAGGATACTACTTCTACCTGCCATATGAGGGCAAGGTGTTTGTTGCGAGTACTGACGTCTTTTTGGAGAAAGAGTTTTTATCCAGAAAGTCTACGAAGGTAGAACTTGAAGAAATTCAAGAACCACAAATTGATAACGAACCTGAATTGGAACCTGAGCAAGGACTACAATCAGTTGTAGCTGGAGAGCCTGCTCAAGAAACACAAGTCCTACATAGATCTGGTAGACCAAGATTTGAGCCTGAGAGATATGGATTTCTCGTATCTCAAATAGGTAATGTGTTGCTAATGGATCATGATGATGAGCCTGCAACCTACCAAGAGGCTATGAATGGAATGGACTCTGAGAAGTGGCTCGAGGCCATGAAATCTGAAATGGACTCCATGTATGAAAACCAAGTTTGGACCTTGGTGGAACCACCAGAAGGGGTACGACCCATAGGGTGCAAGTGGGTCTTCAAGAAGAAGACCGACATGGATGGGAATGTACAGACATTAAAAGGGCGATTAGTGGCTAAAGGTTTCAAGCAAATTCATGGTGTTGACTATGATGAGACTTTTTCCCCTGTCGCTATGGTCAAGTCCATCAAAATTCTACTTGCTATTACTGCGTATTATGACTACGAGATCTGGCAAATGGATGTCAAAATGGCTTTCCTAAATGGAAACCTCCTTGAGGAAGTGTATATGACACAACCCGAGGGTTTTGAATCTCCAAATGAAGCCACTAAAATATGCAAGTTGAATCGATCCATTTATGGATTGAAACAAGCTTCTCGAAGTTGGAATTTCCATTTTGATGAGAAAATCAAAGAGTTTGGTTTCATCAAGAACGAAGATGAGCCTTGTGTTTACAAGAGAATTAGTGGGAGCATAATTGTCTTCCTAATACTGTATGTAGATGACATATTGTTGATCGGGAATGACATTCCGACCTTGCAAGTTGTTAAGAACAACCTAGAGAACTGCTTTTCTACGAAAGACGTGGGTGAAGCGACTTATATACTTGGTATTAAGATCTATAGAGATAGATCGAAGAAGTTGCTGGGTTTGACCCAAAGTACATACATTGAGAAGGTGCTGAAAAAGTTCAGCATGCTTGAGTCCACAAAAAGATTCTTACCCATGTCTCATGGTGTGGGTCTCTCTAAGCACCAATGTCCTAAATCTTTGGAAGATAAGGACCGCATTAAGTTGATTCCATATGCTTCAGTAATTGGATCAATCATGTATGCAATGTTATGTACTCGACCCGATGTCTCCTATGTGATAGTTTATATAGGTGTAGTCAATATTACCTAGAGGGGGAGGGGGGGGGGGGGTGAATAGGTTTTACTTATTTTCTTTATATAATCCTAATGTATCTAGCTGCAGAAAACTCAATCACAGAAAGCACACAAGGATTTATAGAGGTTCCTCAAGACATGGTGTCTTTAGTAGTCCTCTTTCCCCCTTCACCTTTCTAACAGTGAGTTAGACAAGGCCACAAACACCAATCTCAGCTCCTTGAGCTTACACCATAAGTTCCTCAGAACTTCTCAGATCAAGAGTGATCCTACCTCAGGCACAGCAGCCCTACACTCAGGCTCAGCAGCCCTACACCTCAGGCACAACAACCCTACACTCAGGCTCAGCAGCCCTACACCTCAGGCACAACAGCCCTACACTCAGGCTCAGCAGCCCTACACCTCAGGCACAACAGCCCTACACTCAGAGTTATGTAACTCCTACCACTCAGAAATCACACAGATTTCCTACCTCAGACCTATCAAGAAGTCCTACCACTCAAGTTGTCAACACAGCTTTACACACAGGCTCAACAACCTTTCACTCAGGCAACAATGCCTTACAAAGATATAAGAGAGTTTGTACTAAATATAGAAGATAAAAGGTTTACTCTTAGGTCTTCTGTTTTCTTTCTTCAGATCTGAAAGACAGCAGCTTCAGATTTGAATCACCTTGATCTTCTCCTTCAGCAAAGCAGAAGATCAACTTGCCCTTCTTGAGTTGGTACATGAAGAGCTAACTAATCTCCTTCAGAAGATTAACTTCAGCTTCAGAGAACAACTTCAACTGGCTGAAACGCGAATGCTCGATTGCGGCTTGCAGCAAAAGCTTTTCAATGGAATAGTGCTTGTTGTTGTGCCCTAGCTTTTGCTTTTATACCTCCAGAAGGCTTCAACGGCTATTACGATCCTCCTGACACGGTATGAGGCAGATTGGAGTTGCTTTTCCCTTTTTATTTCCGCTTGCGCTGAAAGCAGATCCCGTCAGCACATTTGAATCTGTCTCAGCGGTTGGGCTGAGACAGCTTCCAGTCTCAGCGGCAGCTCCAGTCTCCTTCTCAGCGGATCCGCTGAGACGGCTCCTCGTCTCAGCGGTTTTGACCCTTCGTCTCATCGGTTCCGCTGAGACAGATCTTCATCTTCTTGTAGATGATTTCTTCTCATCTAAGGGCATGTTTGGCCCTTCCTTTTGAGTCACCTGTGCCTGTATGCCCTACACAAGTATAGCTTTGTTAAATACAATATGTCCTTAGCATTGAGAGTGAAGCCTCTTCAAATCAAGGTAACATTGATGGCAATATACCCAACACTATGCTTTGAGCATGACAAGCAGGTATCAGTCTGATCCTGGTGATTGTCACTGGATAGCCGTCAAGAATATCCTAAAGTACTTGAGAAGGACTAAGGATATGTTCTTGGTGTTTGGTGGAGAGGAAGAGCTCATTGTAAATGGTTACACTGATGCTAGCTTCCAAATTGATAGGGACGATTCAAAGTCCCAGTCAGGTTTTGTATATTGCCTTAATGGAGGAGCTGTAAGTTGGAAGAGTTCCAAGCAAGAGACAGTTGCCGATTCTACGACAGAAGCCAAGTATATCGCTGCAGCAAATGCGACAAAGGAGGCTGCGTGGATTAGGAAATTCATCGGCGAGCTAGATGTAGTTCCTAGCATTATTGATCTCGTAGTTCTCTACTGTGACAACAACACTACAATTGCCCAAGCTAAGGAACCTAGATCTCATCAGCGCTCCAAGCACATACTTCGGCGGTTCCATCTTATTCGAGAGATTGTTGATCGAGGAGATGTGAGTATATGCAGAGTACCGACTAAAGAGAATATTGCAAATCCACTAACGAAGCCTCTTGCACGGAGAAAGCATGATGGTCATACTAGATCAATGGGTATTAGATACCTGAATGATCGTCTCTAGTGGGAGTCTTGTGGATTGTATTTGTGTCAGTTGTTATTCATGTGATGAATAGAGTATTTTATATTTCATTTTACATTTATGACAAGTTCTTTTATTATGTCAACTGTCTCTATATGATAGAATAATTAGCATAATAAATGCCCTTAGAATGTTCACTTCCATAGGAATTCAATTGTGTGACTTGAATGTGAAGGGCCTATGCTTGTAAGAAGCTTCATTCTTAAATAGTTCCTAGTCCGTGTATCATCTAAGAAGCTATGGGCAATGATGATATAATTAGATTAGCATGTGCGTTGACTGATGAAAGGTTCTCACAGGTCATGATATTGTGATATCAAGTCATCACATGGGTACTTGTTAGTGAACAAGTTGTACTGGACAGACCCACCATGAGACTACTTTGTGGATTGTTATATGAATGTGTCACATGTAGGTCTCATATGACAATGGTGTTTGTGGTTCTTTGACCTGAAGTCGGAACATTCATCAAGTGAGGAAGAGCGTACTTTGATGCCATCAAAAGTGTTCCTTGAAGAAGGTTGATGATAACGGTGGTTATTGAGTATGCTACAATTCATTTGGATGTTTGTGTGTGGACAGATATAAGATTTGTCCTCCTATATGACAGGAGTTTCATCCAAGGGCCCCTTGATGAAATGAGACTGAGAAATGCATGGTCATGCTTGGTTGAGTCAATATGGGATATTGAGCTCACCAATTTCAGACAGTCTATTCTTGATCAAGAAACTAGGATTGAATAATTATGAGTGTGACAAGGTCCATGCCTCTAGTTCTATCCGGATGTAAGGGACAAAGGGATATGACAACACTAAAACATTAGTCAGAATAGGCTTATTGAGTTATGAACTCTTATTGCTTGGGTAGCAATGATGTATTGCTAGATGCCGCTCATTGTTTGTGAGACTTTATTGATACTTTGTGATCAAGTGGGAGACTGTTGAATATTCCAAGGTGATCTCAAAGCAATCAAGTAGTTTGTCTTACTGCCAACGCAATATGAGCCTATAAGGTCGCACATAAGAGTGTTGAAGAAGTTGGATGAAGGATGGTGTTGGCCTTACTAATATTGGATATGAGTGAAGGACCAATCCTATAACTGATTGGAGTTGCGTCGAATTATACTCGACGCTGGGTCGAGATTGTCTCAACGCGTTGTACTCGACGTTGTGTCGAGATGTTCTCGACGCAATTCTTGTATTCCATGTTGCGTCGAGATTGTCTCGACGCAAGTCTTGTCCTCAATGCTGCGTTGAGATTGACTCGATGTGGTGTACTCGACGTTGCGTCGAGATTGTCTCGACGCAAGTCTTGGACTTTATGTTGCATCGAATTGTCTCCACGGACAGGTTATATTCGACACTGCGTCGAGAATGTCTCGACGCAGTGTACTCGACATTGCGTCGAGATTGTCTCGATGCAATTCTTGTACTCGATGTTGCGTCGAATTGTTTCGACGATACATGGTTAACTCCATTAAGTTTTTGGTCTCCGTATAATGTATTTTTATGCCTTGAGTATAAAACAGGAAGCGATTAGGTTTCCTAGGGAAGAGATATACAATCTTTTGTAAAACTATCATAGCCGAAGCGGAAGTGTTCCGCATAGGCATCGACATTCCGCGAGATCGCTGCTGCTGCATCTCCCTGTCGTCAGATCTAGCAGTTCGTGGAGATGTAGAGGGCATTATTCATCCATCCCAGATCTTGTTGGACAAGGGTCGTGAGGTTCTCCTTCACTATGTGCATTCCTATAGAGGTGCTGATACATTTCAGTACTTGGGACTCAGAGTTCGAGGTTTTTGGAATCAGACCTTGGAGCATCTTGGTTGAGTGTTGACTCAATCCCTTTCAGGTACAATGCAATGCGTTACTTTATTTATTTCTTGATTCATGAAACCGCAAGTTCTGAAACTCTTTTGGGTTATTCTTATTTGTTTATTCCGCTGCGCGCATTTGATGCGATGTTTAAGAGAAAACCCAACACACTTTACTCAGCCTTTTTCTGAAAGTTCTCATATTGGGATATGAGAAGGGACTTTCTATCCTTTCTTTCATCAGAGCTGCCCTCAACTAATCTAGAAAGAGATTTCCAGATTTCTTTAGTAGAGTTTCATTCAGCAACCTTCTGGAATATGTCATCAGACATATTTGATACCGAAATATTCATGGCTTTGACATCACATACATTCACCTTCATTTCAGCTTCAGTCCACTTTGCTCTAGGGAAAATTTCTTGTGTTACTGTCCCACTTACATCTTTTCTCACTGGGACTGGAGGACCTGAAATAATGATATTAAAAATGTCTTCATCAATTGAGTTCATATAAAGCTTTATTTTGGCCTTCCAGAGTGTAATCTTATTTAAGTTACACATTGGTTGTCTTGTTGATGCATAGTCCTTAAAACTCATTTTTCTTTATAAAATAGTTTTAGTTAATTTAAAATAAAGAAATGAGAGTGAGGAGATCTTTTGATCAAGGTGTTAACCTAATAATGATCAACCTCGCTTTGATTCCAATTGAAAGTGCACAGTGTGTCTCTGAGTATTCTCTAGGGGGGGGGGGGGGGGTAAATAGAGATTTAAAATCTTTTATACCCTAAATGTACACACACAATAAAACTACTAAGTGGTATGCAATCAACACTACCAAAACAGAATAAAGTAAATGCAGGAAATATAAATACAGAAAATAATAAAATGGACAACACAAAAAACAATCCAGAACACACAGGATTTTTATAGTGGTTCCCCAAAATGTGGGTAGTCCACTCTTCTACCTCCCTGGTAGGATTGCACTAACTATGCCTGATTCTTTTGACAAGAAGACTCTCAGAACTACTGAGTCTTTTGATAGGAAGACTCTCAGAACCAATGAGTCTTTTCATAAGGAGACTCTCAGAACCACTGCGTCTTTTGATAAGGAGACTCTTAGAACCACTGAGTCTTTTGATAAGGAGACTCTTAGAACTACTGAATCCTTTGAAAGAGGGATTCTTAAAACTCATTTACATTAGGTGAATGAAGAAGAAGAAAGAAAGAAGAGAATAGAATTCTGCTTTCAGAATTCTTCAGAAGCTGTTTCTTGAATGTTGTAGCTTCTGTTTATCATAGGATCTGAATGTGATGAACCTTTGCTTATGATTGTGATGATTGCAAGGGTTCTGAGCTTGATCCTGATTCTCTGCCCTTTTGTTGTCTTGATGCTATGTGATGAGGAAGATGAAGCAGCTGTGTTATTATTTTCATGTGCAGAGGAATCTTCTTCTATACTATTTTAGGGTTGAAGGAGGAAGAAGAAGAAGCCCTATTTTGACAGACAGAATAATAATCAGTTGGTTGTCTTTTTCTTCTCCTCTCAGCATACTAATTCTCTATCAATTGCATTTGAATTTCTTTCTTCTTCTGGGATGTCCTTAAAAGGAATGTCCATTGGACAATTGATGCTGCCTTCTATTTTTGTTCCCGACCCGTCCATCTATTTTGAATAAACTTCCAAGAATGTCTTTGCTGCATTACTGGAATACTCCATTCCATTCTTGGCAATAAACGAGCCGTTGGAGAATAGTCTGCAACTTTGTAGACCTTCTGAAAAGGTATTAGAAAGGATAGCAGAGAAACTTATATTTCTGTCTGTATTCGACGCTGCGTCAACTTCATCATTCATCATATCGACGCACCTCTGAGTTCTTATCGAAGTAGCTTTGAATTCCTTCTTCGCTCTGGCTGAACTCTGATGTCGACGTTGCGTCAAGTCCTTATCGACGTTTCCGTCGAGTTGAAGACTTGGACTTGAACTTTATCTTCTGCGTCGAGTTGAAGTCGAAGTTGCATCAAATTCTAAGATGGATTCGACAGGCTCTTCCGTTTGCATCGAGTTCCTTTTGACGTTGCGTCGACTTGACTTGATACTTCGACAGACAGATTAAATTGCTTTGACTTCTAGTCAGAGTTGCATCGACATCATGTGGAAGTTACGTCGACTTCCATTCGACGCAAGTCTTAACTTACTTGATTTTGTGATTATTTTGACCTGGCCTTGACACTCTAAGGTGAGTGTGACATCCTAGGACATCTAATGACCATTTTACCCTTTCTATACAATGTGGGTAATATAACCTAACAGATGAAATCACTTTAAGTAATTTGTTAGATAAATCACAAGGGTTTTTCCCAACAGTCTTTGACATTTAGCCTTCACTAGTGCACAAGTATGACACGTTTCCACTTAGAGAGCAATGTCTTTCTTCATTCCTGGCCATCAGAAGAGTTTCTTCATATCCATATACATCTTTGTGCTCCCCGAGTGAATCAAGTACTTGGTAAAATGAGCCTCGTATAATAATTCTTCCTGTAAAATGACAACTTTTGGGACGCACAATCTAGCATCTTTCCATAAAAGACCATCGTCGAACGAGAACTCAGCATTTGACCCATCCACAATCTCCGCTTTGTAACACTTCATTCTTTCATCCACTCCAAAGCTTGTCGAACTCGGTCGGCAAGGTCATATTGAACCTCCATCCAGTTCAACCATGCTGAAGTAGACACTCTCCTATCGACACAAGTGATCCCCATGGACTCTAGATCACAGATTAGATGCTCATCATGCATCCAAATCCAATTTGCTTGTGTGGGAGCCCGACAACTCAAGGCATCGACAACAATGTTTCTCTTCCCAGGAGTGTAACGTATGTCAAAGGTGTAGTCCCAAAGGAACTCCATCCACCTCCTTTGTCGCATATTCAATTCTTTTTGATCCAACAGGTACTTGAGGCTCTTGTGGTCCGTAAAGATGTCAATCTTGACGCCCTATAAGTAATGCCTCCATAACTTAAGAGCGAATACCACGGTCACTAACTCTAAGTCATGGACTGGGTAGTTTCTCTCATGTACCTTTAACTATCGTGATCCATAGGCAATTACCTTCCCGAATTGCACTAGGACGCAACCCAATCCACTCCCTGAGGCGTCGCTATATATTTCATAGACTTTCGTTTCACATGGTGAGCATAATATGGGCGTCGTGGTCAGACAACTCTTTCGCTCCTCAAAAGCTCGTGCGCACTCGGGCGACCAAACGAACTTGTGATCTTTCCTAGTCAGCTTAGTGAGAGGGAGTGCAATCTTCGAAAAGTTCTCCACGAAATGCCCATAGTAGCCGACAAGTCCTAAGAAACTTCGGACTTTCACCACATTTTTCAACACAGGCCACTCTCGGATAGCCACTATCTTCAATGGATCAACCGCAATTCCTTCACCACTAACGACATGACCAAGGAATGCTACAGATGATAGCCAAAACTCGCATTTTGAGAACTTGACATATAACTGACTCCTCCTTAAAGTGTTCAAAACTGCTTGCAGATGCTCTGCATGCTCCTCTTCGGACTGAGAGTATACCAAGATGTCGTCGATGAAGACGATCACAAATCGGTCAAGTACTCTCGGAACGTTCTATTCATTAAGTTCATAAATACTGACGGTGCATTGGAAAGACCAAATGACATGACCGTGAATTCGTAGTGCCCAAAGTGGGTATTGAACGCTGTCTTTGGAATATTACATTCCCTTATTCTGAGCTAATAGTAGACGGACCTCAAGTCTAGCTTTGAATACACCGTCGACCCAACCAACTGGTCGAATAAGTCATCAATTCTTAGAATCGGATAACGGTTTTCTCTGTCAGCTTATTCAGCTCTCTATAATCGATGCATAAACACAAGCTCCCATCCTTTTTTTTCACAAAAAGGACAGGTGCACTCTAAGGGGATGAACTAGGATGTAAATAGCCTTGCTCTAGCAGATCTTGTAGCTGCACTTTTAACTCTGCCAATTCCCTTGGCGCTATTCGGTACGGTGAGCGTGACACATACTTGGCACCTGACACCAACTCAATATAGAAATCAATCTCTCACTCGGGGGGAGCCCTAGGGAGTTCGTTAGGAAACACATCAACGTACTCCGCCACTACCAGAACATCACTTATACTGGTCTTAGGCTTTGAAGCCTCCAACAATGTGAAGAGCAACTCCACGCCTTTCCTCACCGCCTTAACCACATGGAGAGCAAACATCAACATCTTGCTCGCTCCACGCATTCCAGCAAACGTGGTTTCATCTTCGTTGTTCTTTCCCAGAGTAATCTCCTTCGGATTGCAATCTATGCATGCTCGCTGCTTCGAGGGCCATTCCATGCCGAAGATTACGTCAAACTCAGCTAGTGGTAGTAATGACGCTTTCAAGTCAAAATCATGATTACCTATCCGCACCTTTACACGACTCAACCTATCCGCGCTCATGTGAGATCCATTGGCCAACACTACCTCCAATCTATCCTTCACCAGGGTAGATGACACTCCGATTCGCACCACGAAGTCCTTAGACAAGAAGGAGTGTGATGCTCTAGTATCAAAAAGAGCTTTCGCCGGATAGTTGAAAATTAGGGCGAAGCCTAATTGCATAACAACAAACGTATAGTCACACACAAAGTATAAATCATGTCAAGCTGTACAATCTAAATTATAACTCATACATGTGATGACATCATTCTGTCTGATGGCTTCTTGTTGGCCAAGAGAGTAGACTCTCGGCTGGGTCGGAGCTTGCTGAGATGCCAAAGACTCCGCAACTTTGCCTTTCTCCACCAAAGATGGACCCACCGCACGAGCATAGTCCACTACTCGGTTTCTGCCTTCGGGGGGCCACTTTGACCCACACGGGCTTTGTGTCCCACCTTTCCACAAGTGAAACATGTAATAGGTCCCCGTGCAGTATTTCCTCCCGATACATTAGAGGGAGTTGGTTCCGTGAACCTAGACTTCCTCTTATTTCTTCTAAACTCAGGCTTTGATTGAGAGGTCTGCACGTGAAACTCTGGCTTTTTTGCATTGAGGCCTTTCGCGTATATATCCAATTCCAATGATCTGTCCATTTGCACCAGAACATGAAAGCCAAACGTCATTGGGCCTGCTAGAAGCAGCCTTAACTCATCACGAAGTCCTTCATAAAACTTATTCATCTTTGTCTCCTTGTCTTCCACCAAAGCTCCCACATAGCAACTCAGTCTGGTAAACTCATGCATGTAGTCATCTACCGAATGGTCACCTTGAGTTAACCGCAAGAACTAATTTTGCAATGCTATATGCGCTGGGCAGAGGGGATAAACCTCTAGAGAAACAGTTCCACAAACTCTGCCATCGAGACATCAGTGATATCTCTACCGGACATCTTGTGCGCTTCAAGTTCTTCCTCTCCATTTAGAAGTAAAGTGGATAAGGTGACCATCATTGCCTCTTCATTTGTTGTCGCCCTTAAAGTTTTCTTTACTCTTGCCAGCAAGTCCTCTGCTTTTGTTGGGGATTCGGTCCCCGAGAAGGTTGGAGGATTGAAGCTTAGAAAGTGCTTTAATTGCTGGCCACGCGCTCATCCCACAGCTACATGTTCGACTCTATGTTCCACCCTGGGCTCTACCGCGGGTTCCGCTCTCGGTTCCACAACATCAACAGGCACCGGGGCCACATCAGGAGTAGGAGTAGTAGGTTGTGTAACACATCCTGACTGATTATTAATCATCACGAAGACCGCTTCAGTGACTAATCTAATCATCTCAGCAGAAGGAGTGGTTGCTGGTACCTCAACAGACGCACTACATTTAGCAGTGTTACGAGGTCGAGATTGCCCCGCCGCACTCCTAGTCACCTATAATCGTGCGATACACAATTTTGTGACCGAAAACATAGCAACATATTATCAAAGAATGCCCAGGTTCCGCAAATAAGCATGTTATTCATTCATAAGTGGACATTCTTATTAGTTTTTTATCGTTTTGGGTGAATGCACATCACATGCACACCACCCCTTAAAAGAAATTCAGCCTCGAATTCACTAAACTATGAATCAATTCCTAAAGTCTGATACCAAATTGTAACATCCTGTAAGTACAAACAATATAGTAGTAGGTACAGTCTGGACCCCACGCCATATCGAGCACACTAGCTAAACTACACGAGAATATCACATGCGTAAGCAGAAGCATTAAATACATTACTTTCAGAATTGTCCACTATCCCGGGAATGAAACAATAATGAGTTACGGCCTTAAGGCCTTACATTCATACAATGTCTTTAACTCGAAACAAACATCGACACGTAGGCCGACAATATGAGGAAAGAAGTAAAAGAGAGGTTAGCCTTCAAGGGACAACACAACATATGTCTTCTATAACATCCCTGAAACTACTAGACCTATAGGATCACTTTGTCATTACAAGTGCCATGTCAATGGGCTAGGTTAGCCAAAAATCACCTTAGGAGCCTAGGTAACTAGGTGAATAAAACCTTAGTCTGCAAATAGCCACTTTTGGCCACCCAACTAAGGTTTGCATGATAGACCATTGAATGCCAGGTTGACCCCACCAGGACTCCCAAAACACTTTAAAGAGTCCCTTGGGTCACCAAGGACCCCTTAGGGTCAACCCAAGTGGCCAAATTAACCAAAACCCACTTTGGTGTACAAATAACAATTTTAATAGCCTAGCCTAGGATTGGCAAAAAAATGGACCCCCGGATGACTATTTGACCCCATCACAACATTCCTAACCCCTTAGGAAGTTCATTGGGTCACCATGTACCCATTGGGGTCAACCCTATAAGTCAAACTGACCAAAGTCAACTCTAGCTTGAAATGAGTCAACCATCCCTATGAAGGGTCTATTAGGCTTCAAATGATCAAATTGATCAAACACAAACTCTCCAAACCACTAAGGGAGTCCATTAGGTCATTATTGACCTATTGGGTTCAACAAAATTCATGAAATTGACTAAAGTCAACCCTGGGTCAAACTAGCCCAAATTAGCCTATATGGGTTCAACTGATCCAATATGGGTCCCACCATGGCCCAATCCAACATTGATGGTACACATGGACCCATGACCATCATATGGGGCCAACCAACTCATCAAATTGACCAAGTCAACTTAAAAGTCAACACCTGGTCAAATATGCCTAAATTGGGCTCAAAAGAAATTAAACCCAAATCACATGGGCTAAGGCCCTCAAATTAGGCCCAATCTGAAATCCAATAACTGAATTACCTCCCATGCCCCCAAATTTTTGGAGATTTGAAGCATGCAAGTGTGAAATTGGGATTTCCCCCAATTTTCATATATGGCCAAAGGAGATTTGAAATTGAGTGCTAATTGGCACTCAATTCTCCTCCATAAGAGTAGCTCTGAGCTCAGGAATTAAATTCCCAGCAGTTCCAAGCCTTCTGCATGTCCTTTGATTGGCTGCCATGAGAGGTGGAGCATGGCCAAAATCATGCTTTAGTGGAAAACTCTCTTAAAGCCTTCCCCACCATCAATTGACCCCTCCATTAGCCTTAGAATGATGAGAGGAGAAGAAGCCCTCTCTTGGAGAAGCGAATCATGCAATGGAGGAGGAGATCAACATGGAACCTAAAGCTTGGAGACCAACCATGGCAAACCCGAATTCCTTCATCCTCAACCAAATCAAGGCATGGATTCCTTCTCCTCTCCCCGAGTGCTAGATCTCAGTTCTTTTCTTTTTGAATTTCGTTGAGAAATGAGGGAGATACCATAGTTCATTTTCAAGCTTTTAACCAGAAAATGGTGATGGCGGGGGAGCAACTCAGGCCACCCCCGACCATGTGACCACCACCAATCGAAATCCCCCACTCATGTGAAGCTTCCCCATTGGGGGTTTGGTCGGAGATCAAGAGTGGTGGCTGGATTTTGGATCCAAAAATGGACCAGAAATCTGACAAATTTCGGGCTAATGGGGAAGATGAACAGTACTTTGTTTTTATAAGTATTAAACAGTAATAAAAATTTAATATGTTCATCTTATTATGTCACATTTACTACACAGACTTATATGCTGATTTTTAGCCACTTTAGACAAAAATCAGAAGAATTTGTCAATATAAAATTTGTAGTGCTCTGTGTTAACTTTCATTTGCCACTAATTTTGCGACATTTAGAGTTTTGTAGCTCCCTCAGTACATATTTTGGTGAAGGGTGTACAAAGTGAACCCTAGACACTAAATTGAGTGCCCCCATCATTTGGCTCATCCAAATGAGCTGATTTTTGGAACATGCATGTTTTATACCAAAACACATCCCCTGCACAAAGTCGGGAATTTTAAGGAAAAAATTTCTAAAGTTTTTGTAATTATTTAATAATACATGCATGGATTAAATAAATGTCTAAATGAACCCAAATGACCCCAGAATTTTGTTGGGTATCACTTTTGGGCATAATTGGCCTATGATAAAAATTTCAGAGCTTTTGAATATGTGCATGCATGGAAAATCCATTTGCATGTCTAGGGACCTTAAGGTAAATGTGCCTAGGTCACATTTGGGGTATTTGAACTATAATGTTAGTCTCCTCTCACTGAATGTTGATGAAATTCAATACATGCATGCATAGTGATGAAAAACATCGTCTCTGAGAGTTTAAGCCCATTTGGAGATAAATTTCCCCAAATTCATTAATTAACTCAAATAATCACTTTTATGTGATTTTATTCATATGCCTATAATGATTGGGAAAAAGTCACAAACTCTAGAATTAGCCTTCTTAGGTTATAAATCATATTGAAACAAATTTTAGTTATCTTTAGAACTATTTTTCCCACTGAAATTCTTATAATTCCAATATTATTCTTTTTGTCTTAGGAGGAAATACCCATGCAAGTGAACTTATATTTGTATAAAATTTTGTCAGTATCATTTTTGGATCCACATGAACCTCTGTAAATATTCTTAGAATTTTTGGATTAATAATTATAAGTGTTTATTCATTAACTTGGATATTCTTTATTTGTGTATTTATTTAATTTTGGAGAAATTACCTAATGGAATGTTATGAATCTTTGTCATAAATAATTTTGGATCATTATATGTATCTGTAAATTTCCTTATAAATTTTGGATGATTAATTTTTGTACTTCCTTCAATAACTAGAATATTCATGTTTTAGGAATTTATTTAATTCTGGAGTAAATATTAGCTAGAAAATTAAGATACTCTGGAAAAATGTTTATTTGGCGAATATATATGTTTGGAAATTTTAGAGGAATTATTGTTAAGTATTTAGATATATTTCCAGTAATATTGTAATTTATGCCAATTTTTGAGAAAAAAATTGTAAGGGTTTTATGGTGTGGGAGAATGCCAAATTCAGTTTATGGCTATTTTTTGGTTAATCTTAGCCACTGGTAATTTTCCTGAAACAATTGGATCAATAAAGCTTAGGGTTCCTTTGTAAATGTCCCATAGGCCTTATATTTCTCATAAATGATTTTTGGCAGGAAATTAGTTAGGAAAATTACCAAATACTGGATTTATCCTTAATTAAGCATGTTTGACCTCTGGTAGAAAATTTAGCCCACTTGGATATCAGAAGACAATACTTCATGTATAATGTTTGTGGGCATCTCCATCTGCATCTCATGGATTTCTAGTTGGGGCTGGTACTGTGGGAACTACTGTGGATAAGGCTCCTAGAGGGGTTATCGTAAACCTTTAGTCAATTTGACTAAATGGATTCCTTTCCTTTCCCCAGGTGCATCCTAAAGCATTGGGTAGATGGAGGGCAATGTGCACAAGCGGTAGTGTGGATAAACCAAGTGATGAGAGAGAGAGAGAGTTATGATATGAAGCAGGTAGTAAAGGGAAACATATATGACTCAGCTTATAAGAATGCCCATACATACTTATAACTTGAGGGTCTTGTTCTAACATAAGTAAATCTAGCATGTTATTTTAACAAAATATACAGTATGAGTATGTAGCAGTTATGGTACAGAAATAACTTAACTTATATGAATGCTCATACAAACTTATAAGTTAAGGTTCTTAAAATTCTCTTATCTTACAAGGATACCCATACAAACTTATAGTATAAGGGTTTTGAAATTATCTTATCTTACAAGAATGTCCATACAAACTTGTAGAATAAGGGTTTAAAGATGCAAGGTATGAGAAAGTAAGATGGTATGATGAATTGCTAGTTTTACATGTCTAAGTCCTACCCAGGTCACTTGTTAAGTTGGTAGTTAACCACACATACCTTATCACCGTGTTGGATGATAACATCGGATCAAACATCTTCTCTTCTAGGTAGATGACACACAACCATCATATGCCTTAATGTACAGTACAGGTTCATACTTGCACTACTATCCGAGGTCTCGCTAACAGCAGAGAGCGGATACAAACTCTGGAGATTTACCCACCGAGATTTTATCCACAAGACAAATTGTCCCAGAAGCCAACATGAAGTAACACACAATTCCCTCCGACAGTGTGTTCTGTTCGGCAGAGTGGTTAGATCCTCCACAGTTTTATAGAACAAAACATTTCTTCAATGTCGTTCTCCACACCAGATTAAGAACTAGTCTCTACGACCTTCAATATAATAGACTCGAGAGATGGTAAGAAAGTAACACAGAAAAGACACTAGATAACTTATCAGCCAAATGTTGTGATATCAAATTTAAGTAGCCCATTGGACAGATAAGAGTAAGGTTGGTGGTCACACTATGTACCATTATACACCACCTTCCTTGCGAGGGATACTAGCTCACCCCTAACCTCTTTCCTAGACACCAATCAGATGACTTAAAATGTGGGTCTCATTGACATATGCCAAGGTTAAAGCTAGTCTTTCCACATAATTTAAGTTATGGCAAAAATGAGCTATCAATGATGTACAGTTTATTCTGATATACAAACAATAACCGAGATACTCTTCTCAAACCTTAAATCAAGATTTAAATATGATGAAATGAAGGAGAAAGAATGAACTTTGAGCATTTATAATAAATTTCTAAGGACAAGACACTTCATTAATTTATGAGTGCGATAAGTAATTAATCAAGTTGTACTCTTAACACGTATAATTTCATAAGATGGTCAATTTAAGTCCAAACCTTTTCAACATTGAAACCAAGGTCAAATATGACATTATTAGGGTACCATAGAAATTTGGGAAATTATTAAAAGGTTTAAGGTCAAAATATTGTATGTATGCACTAGTGTGACTAATTGAATAATCAAATTATACCCTTAATATGTATAAATCATAAAATGATCAATTTAAGTCCAAACATCCTTAGAATTGAACCCAAAGTCTGTCATGACATTATAAGCATACCATAAAAATTTGGGAATTTATTTATATGTTTAAGATCGAAACATTTCACTAATACACTAGTGTGATAATTGAATAATCAAACTATACCTTTAACATGTATAAATCATAGAATGATCAATTTAAGTCCAAACATCTTCAAAATTTAACCCACGACCAGTCCTGACATTATAAGTGTACAATAGAAATTTGGGAATTTATCTATAAGTTTAAGAGCACAACGTTTCACTAATACACAAGTGTGATAAATTGAATAATGAAACTATACCCTTAACATGTATAAATCATAGAATGATCCGTTTAAGTCCAAACATCTTCAAAATTGAACCCAGGGTCTGTCATGACATTATAAGTGTACCATACAATTTGGGAATTTATTTATAAGTTTAAGATCAAAACATTTCACTAATTCACAAGTGTGACAATTGAATAATCAAACTATACCCTTAACATGTATAAATCATAGAATGATCAATTTAATTTCAAACATCTTCAAAATTGAACCCAAGGTCATTCATGACATTATAAGTGTACCATAAGAATTTGGAAATTTATTTATATGTTTAAGATCAAACATTTCACTAATACACTAGTGTGACAATTGAATAATCAAACTATACCCTTAACATGCATAAATCATAGAATGATCAATTTAAGTCTAAACATCTTCAAAATTGAACCCGTGGTCAGTCATGACATTATAAGTGTACCATAGAAATTTGGGAATTTATTTGTATGTTTAAGATCAAAACATTTCACTAATACAATTGTGTGACAAATGAGTGTATTTTATTTTAAACTATAGTAAAACATATCCCAAAACTACAAGCCTTTTCGTATAGTTTAACAACCTCATAAGGAGCTTATATACCAATTTCCAAGTTCAAATTATGTCATGGCTTAAAAATGCACAAAATATATCAGGCCTTATAGTTTAGGTCACATGATCTTTAAAATTAATTCAGGGAGTTATACAATTCTTCAGAAAATGTGTCACCCCATTTTGGAAAGTCAGACCAAGCCCTACAAGTTTCATCTAATTAAGGCACTTAAAAGTTAATTTGAAGTTTACTGTGGCGGGGTGCACATAGCCAAAAAATTGCTTAAGGCTGATATCGTATAGATAAGTTTATTTCTTCTCGACGATATAAGCAGTCTGTCTCGACGATATGAATATAGTTTGTCTAGATGATAAAAAAGCAATCTGTCTAGACGATAAAAATTGTTCTCAACGACATGAATGCAGTTTTGTCTAGACGATAAAAGGTAAATTGTCTAGACGATAAAACTTGTTCTCGGCGACATAAATGAAGTTTTGCCTAGACGATAAAACTTGTTCAAAATGACATGAATGTAGTTTTGTCTAGACGATAAAAGGCAATTTATCTAGACGATAAAACTTGTTCTCGATGACATGAATTCATTTTTGTCTAGATGATAAAAGGTAATTTATCTAGACGATAAAACTTATTCTCGACGACATGAATACAGTTTTGTCTAGATGATAAAAGGCAATTTGTCTAGACGATAAAACTTATTCTCGACGACATGAATGAAGTTTGTCTAGATGATAAAACTTATTCTCGACGACATGAATGCAATTTTGTCTAGACGATATGAACAGTCCGTCTAGACGATGGAAACTTGTTTTATTCATTTGACAATATTAAGGTAATCAGTCGACACATGCTCATCTTCCAACTTGAGACAACGACTGAGAATGAACCCTCCTCGACGGGGCTTTCGGGACACCACCGCCGCCGTCTAGCCATCATCACCCATCGCCACCACCACCAATTGTTTCGCTGTGATGAGGGCTATCGATTGGTGGTGGTCCAGCAGCCTGACGTCATCACCGAACGAAATAACAGGGTCATTCCGACGGCGATTTTCTGAATAAATACATGAAATCGTGGCTCAAATGAGCCCGATTTTGATTTGAAATCATTATATGATGCATATATAAGGGGAAGGAATCTCACCTGATTTTCCCTTGCTATCCTAGTTCGGGTTCGGGCATCCATGGCTTGGTTTGCTGAGTTGGCTACACTGCTCCCGAGGGCTTCCACTTAATCTCTCTGCTTAGAACAGTTGCTTGGGAGATGGGTGAGCTATCTAAGGGGATATGGGGGCTTTCATGGGTTGAGGAGGAAGATGCACCTTCCACCCTCCATGGTCGGCTAAGCTTCCTAGGTAGCTTCCTTAGTGTTACTATCTTATTCTCACCTCCTTACATCAGAGAAAAGTATCACCCTTCCTAATATGGTATGAAGCCATGTGTAGCCATGGTTACTTCATTTTGAAGTCTTGTCATTTTGGGTAAATTTCTTCTTTAAGGGCATGTTTAGGTTTAATTAGGCTAATCATGGGCCATCTGTTTTGATCATGGGTTAAGGGTCCATATGAGGCTAGGATTTGATTTGTGGGCCATTAGGATATGGCGGGGATAAGGTATTTTCAAAAGTGGGTTTAGGCCTTAATTAAACTATGGTTTGACCATGCTTAATTTGGGTTGACTTTTAGTTGAACGAAGTCAACATTTTGGGGGTTTGTCTATCCTTTATCATGGGTCATGGTGTGGCTAGCTTAATTGGCCAGGAAGGGGTTCAATTGGGTTGATTAAGTAAAATTTGGCTAAGTGCACACCTTTACCTCCTAAGGGTTCCACCTTGTTCTAAAGGTGATTTAGTGCACCAATTGGGGGAGGGTATGGTGGGTTCAATTGGTTAGGGGTGGGGTTCATGGGACTTGAATTGGTTAACTTGGATAAGTGCACCTTTTGACCCTTTAAGGGCTCCACCTTGTCTCCAAGTTGAGGTGGTGCACCAATTGGGGTGCCAATACTTCAAGGGTCCCTATTCAAAGTTGGGATGTTACAAATCCAATAAACAAAAGAATAATTTCATCCCCGAAATTGAAGTTAAGCTCATGTGTGTTCGAAAGTATATAAAAGGAGTAAAGGCATAAGGTAGTGCAAGGAGGTTTTAAGTCATACCTGAAAGGAGTAACTCTGGATGTTTAAGTTGCATTAAGTCCCGAGACTCTTAACTGAATTACTCATGTCCATGATTAGACCATTGGACTTTCACCAAAGGAACCTTCCTCTTCCATAGTGTCCGAGTATCCGAGTCTACTACTCATATTGGTTTGAGACAAACCGATCCATCCGATGCTACTGGCCCAGACGGGGAAGAGATGTATTGATCTGAGTGAAGTAGAGCTTTTCGATGTGAAGAGACATGGAATACGTCGTGTAAGTTAGCAATGTATGGGGGTAGCTCTAATTGGTTAGCCAGAGATCTGATTTGCTTTGAGACTGTATATGGCCCCAAATATCGAGGAAAGAGTTTTCGATGACTCTCGGTATGAGAAACGCTGCATATCAGTTTAATCTTCAAGAATACCTGCTCTCTAACTCAGGATTCAACCATCCGGTGTTTGTGATCATAATGGTTGCCATGTCGATGTGTACTTTTATTCTAACTCTACTAAAAGTTGACCCAAGATATCAAATTCCTTGAAGAAACTCACAATTGCTGAGCCGTGCAAGCTTATTGTGTGCGCTTAGCTTCTCCATGACTATGTTTTTAACAATTTCAAGATGGTCATCTTTGAACTTAAACTAGATTATCCTTTAATAAGGTGATTACAAAGATGTCTAGGTATGGTTTGAATACTCAGTTCATCAGTGATATGATTGCAAAGGGGAATTGGTATGACAAAACTACCTTTACTGTGAATTTATACAGTGTGTTGGAAGGTATCTTCACTAGTTGCCAGAGTTTGCCCGAGTTTTGAATGATGGAAAGGGATAACTCAGGGGAAAAAAGAGGCAAACTAGTGTTTGGTTCAACATCCATCAGGATCTATAGGGAAAAATAATGTGTTATAGACTGGTGATTGAGGAAAAGAGAGATTATTATGTATTATAAATGTCATTCCACACTTGCGCTCACCAGCTTCCGCTGCGCCAGATCTTCCTCAAACTGGCAAAGAAAGCCAAGATCGCTTGTGGGGAAGGTTGGAATTCAATTTAGAAGGACCGTGTTTTGCTTTGATACCATTTATAATGACCCCCTCCCATTAATTGGTCACAACCGAGGGGATCGTCATGCCCAGAGCAGTTGTCATACGACAGTGTTAGCTAAAGTGCTAACCTCCACTTTATGACACTTGTTCTGTAAGGCGAATTATCATTACATCACAGTAATACCAATCTATAACAGAATATAATAGACAAAGATGAAGTCCAAATCACATTTTTCATAAATATCAAAGGTTTAAATTACAGTGGAAGACTAGGGCTAAGACTGCCCTTACAACTAATACTAAAGCAAGCCCTTACAACAAAGGGGCATGGAAGAGATGCAAGAACTCTCATCTCTTGATACTTCCTCTACCTCGGGGGTCTAGTAGAGGGTCCATGGTTGCCGGCATCTCCATCTACATCTCATAGATTTATGGTTGATGCTGGTCTGCGGGAACTGCGACGGTCGGGGCTGGCTCCTAGATGGGGTTGTCACAAACCATTAATAAATTTGACTAAGTGGATTCCTTTCCTTTCCCCAAGTGCATCCTAAAGCATTCGGTAAAGGGAGGGCAATGTGCACAAACGGTAGTGTGGATAAACCAAGTGACGAGAGAGAGAGAGAGAGAGAGAGAGAGAGAGAGAGAGAGAGAGAGAGAGAGAGAGAGAGAGTTTATGCTATGAAGCAGGTAGTAAAGGGAACATAAATACCTCAGCTTATAAGAATATCCAAACATCCTTATAACTTAAGGGTCTTGTTCCGACATAAGAAAATCTAGCAGGCTATTTAAATAAAATATACAGTCTGAGTATGTAACAGTTATGATACAGAAATAACTTAACTTATATGAATGCCCATACAAACTTATAAGTTGAGGTTCTTAAAATTCTCTTATCTTACATGGATGCTCATAAAAACTTGTAGTATAAGGGTTTTGAAACTATCTTATCTTACAAGATTGCCCATACAAACTTGTAGTATAAGAGTTTAAAGATGCAAGGTATGCTAAAGTAAGATGGTATGATGAATTGCTAGTTTTACATGACTAAGTCCTACCCAGTCCACTTGTTAAATTGGTAGCTAACCAAATGGGCCTTATCACCATAGCGGATGTTAACAATGGATCAGACATCTCCGCTTCTAGCTAGGTGACACACAACCATCCTAGGCATTAATGTTTATTGCGGGTTCATACTTGCACTACTATCCGAGGTATCACTAACAACAGAGAGAGCAGATATAAACTCTGGGGATTTACCCACTGGATTATATCCACAAGAAAAATTGCCCCAGAAGCCAACAGGATCTAAGACTCGAGTCCCTTCGATAGTGTGTTCTGTTCGATAGAGTGGTTAGACCCGACAAATTTTTACAGAACTAAACATTTCTTCAATGTCGTTCTCCACACCAGACTAAGAACTAGTCTCTACGACCCTTCAATATAATATTGACTTGAGGGATGGTAAGAAAGTAACACGGGAAAGACACTAGATAACTTATTATCCATATGTTGTGATATCAAATTTAAGTAGGCCATTGGCCAGGTAAGAGTAAGGTTGGTGGTCGCACTATGTACCGTTATACACCACCCTCCATGTGGGGGATACTAGCTCACACCAAACCTCTTTCCTAGACACCAATCGGACGACTTAAAATGTAGGTCTCACTGACATATGCTAAGGTTAAAGCTAGTCTTTTCACAAAATTAAAGCTATGACAAAAATGAGTTATCTATGATGTACAGTTTATTCTGATATACAAACAATAGCCGAGATACTCTTCTTATCAAACCTTACATCAAGATTTAAGTATGATAAACTGAATGAGCAAGAATGAACTTTGAGCATTTGTAATAAATTTCTAAGGACAATACACTTCATTAATATATGAGTGTGATAAGTAATTAATTAAGTTGTACTCTTAACACGTATAATTTCATTAGAGGGTCAATTTAAGTCTAAACCTTTTTAACATTGCAACCAATGTCAAATATGATATTATTAGGATACCATAGATATTTGGGAATTTATTAAAAGGTTTAAGGTCAAAATATTTTATGTATACACTAGTGTGACAAATTGAATAATCAAACTATACCCTTAACATGTATAAATCATAGAATGATCAATTTAAGTCCAAGCATCTTCCAAATTGAACCCAAGGTCAGTAATGACATTATAAGTGTACCATAAAATTTGGGAATTTATTTATATGTTTAAAATCAAAACATTTCACTAATACACTAGTATGACAATTGATTAATCAAACTATACCCTTAACATGTATAAATCATAGAATGATCAATTTAAGTCCAAACATCTTCAAAATCAAACCCAAGGTCATTCATGACATTATATGTGTACCATAAAAATTTAGGAATTTAGTTATATGTTTAAGATCAAAACATTTCACTAATACACAAGTGTGACAAATTGATTAATCAAACTATACCCTTAACATGTATAAATCATAGTATGATCAATTTAAGTCCAAACATCTTCAAAACTGAACCCAAGGTCAGTCATGACATTATAAGTGTATCATAAAGTTTGATAATTTATTTATATGTTTAAGATCGAAACATTTCACTAATACACAAGTGTGACAATTGAATAACCAAACTATACCCTTAACATGTGTATATCATAGAATGATCAATTTAAGTCCAAACATCTTCAAAAATGAACCCAAGGTCAGTAAAGATATTATACATGTACCATAAAAATTTGGGAATCTATTTATATTTTTAAGATCAAAACATTTTACTAATACACTAGTGTGCAATTGAATAATCAACCTTTACCCTTAACATGTATAAATCATATAATGATCAATTTGGGTCCAAACATCTTCAAACTTGAACCCATGGTCATTAATGACATTATAAGTGTACCACGAAAATGTGTAAATTTATTTACATGTTTAAGATCAAAACATTTCACTAATACACAAGTGTGACAAATTGAATAATCAAACTATACCCTTAACATGTATAAATCATAGAATGATCAATTTAAGTTCAAACATACTCAAAATTTAACCCAAGGTAATTCATGACATTATAAGTGTACCATAAAAATTTGGGAATTAATTTATATGTTTAAGATCAAAATATTTCACTAATACACAAGTGTGACAATTGAATAATCAAACTATATCTTTAACATGTATAAATCATAAAATGATCAATTTAACTCAAACATCTTCAAAACTGAACCCAGGGTTAGTCATGACATTATAAGTGTACCATAAAATTTGGGAATTTATTTAAATGCTTAAGATCAAAATATTTCACTAATACACTAGTGTGATAATTAAATAATCAAATAATACCCTAACATGTATGAATCATATAATGATATATTTAATTCTAAACATCTTTAAAATTGAATCCAAGGTCAGTCATGACATTATAAGTGTACAAAAAAATTTGGGAATTTATTTATATGTTTAAGATCAAAATAATTCACTAATACACAAGTGTGACAAATGAGTGTACTTTAAACTATATCAAAGCATATCCCAAAAAATACAAGCCTTTGCATATAGTTTAATAACCTCATAAGGATATTATATACCAATTTTCAAGTTCAAATTATGTCATATGGCTGAAAAATGCACAAAATGTAAAAGGCCATATAGTTTATGTCACATGAACTTTAAAATTAATTCAGAGAGTTATACACCTCTTCAGAAAATGTGCCACCCCATTTTGGAAAGCCCAGACCAAGTCCCACAAGTTTAATGTTGACCACTTGGTCTGTTTCAGCCATTAAGGCACTGAAAAGTTGTTAGTTATTGAGTGTCAACTTATCACCTAGAGGGGGGGGGGGGGGGGTGAATAGGTTTTTCAAAATGTGTTTTCCCCTTTAGATATTCTTTATTTCTGGTTAACTGATTTAGAAGGTTAAAGGCACAACACAGAAAACACACTAGAATTTATAGAGGTTCCTCAAGACCGGGTGTCTTGAGTCGTCCTCTGCCCCTCTGCGCCTACCCAGCAATGTACTTGGCTCGGCAAACTCCTCCAAAGCTTCAGGCCCTCAATCCTTACAACACGGACCCGCAAGTCCTACAGCCTAAGCCCGCAAGCCCATACTGCACCCGAGCCCTCAAGCTCGACACTTAGGCCCTCAAGCCCTACCTAGTTCAGACCCGCAAGTCTAGCCTCTACCCTAGCCCGCAAGCCTTCACAGGTCTCAAGCCCTCAAGCTTGACAATCAGACCCTCAAGCACTACCTCTAGCTCAGACCCGCAAGTCTAGCCTCTTCCCTAGCCCGCAAGCCTTAACAGGTCTCAAGCCCTCAAGCTTGCCAATATTGGACCCGCAAGTCCACTGCCCCGACCCTCAAGCCTCACATCTCTCCATCCCTTAAGCTAGACACTTGTTCCCAACAATCTCCCCCTATTTGAAGAAGTCGTAACCCACTCAATGATAAATGCCACACATATAAAAGATTTGATATTTTAAGCAAGTAAGCATATAATGATGGCATTGCAGCTATATTTGAGTGAACACAAAATTTGACAAGTGTTACTTCATTTATTGATAGTGCCAAATGTTTTCAAAAGTTTTAACATTCCTACATTCAGCCCCTTAAAGATTTAGTTGTCTATATCTCTGGTTCCCTCATAGCAGCTTCACCCTTTGCTTTCTTGGCACTGGCTTCCTGCTCCTTTCCAGCTTGTCTGGTGAAGTATTCAAATGGCTTGGGATGATACTTTAGGGGCTCAGGAGTGTCTGCAGGGATTCTGCCTGCTTTCTTGTCCCTTCTGTATACTCCCCTTGCTTTTTCTTGCTCTTCATACTTAGCCCATTCTTGAGGACCGTACACTTTGTACCTCTCGCCTTTATTTACCTTCACCAACTCCCATGCCTTTAATATGATGGCTCTGGACTTGGGACTCCATCTTTCATAGTCATCCTTTTTCACCATTTCCTCCCTGTATTTTCTCTTCCTCATTTTTACTTCTTCATCCTCCAGTACTTCCTTCTCTTTACCCTTATCAGTGGCAGTTTCAGGAATGTCTGCATGTTTCTCTTCAGCTAGGTACTCTCCTGCAGGCTCATCAAAATGGAGAGAAGGGAGATTCATTGTTTCCCTGATGGTGTTTGTGGTCCAGATGGCATGATCACCACTGGCCTTTATCATTGATCTCTTCCCCTTTATGACTGCTTCAGATATCCCACTCTGGAGATTCTCCTCTGAAACCAATATCTTGTTTTTAAGCATGTGGATTCCTGCTTCCAAGTGATTCTTGGTCTCAAGCAGATGACTGTCTAGATCTTTATTATGGTGATCTAGGCTTTCTTGGAGATTAGTTTTGTGTTCAACCATCCATCTAGTGGTTGATATGTAATCCTTCTCTATGTTGTTGACAATCATTATCTGATTATCTCCTACCTCAGATAGACCCTTGTGAGTAAGGGCTGTCTCTTTGGTAGTATGTTCTTGTAGATTCTTCACATAATTTCTTAGGCTCTCAGTTTCAGCAGATAATTCTTTTTTCAGTTCCCTGATAGCAGAGGTAACATAGCTTTCTATTTTTAATCTTTGCTCTTCCAGGAGCATCTTTATCTGAGACAACAGTGAGAACTCCACTGGTCTATTCTCTGGAGGTGAACTCGCTTCTTCTGGTTCCTCTTCTTCATTCCCTTCCAGTATTGGAGATAGAGGTTTTCTGATGGGTGATTGGTTCGGCCCTTCTACCTTTTCAGGATTCGGTAGATCTCTGCTAGTCTCATCAGAAGAATCCTCTAACTTTTCTTCTTGGGGATCTCTACTTGGGCCCTCTTGGTCTACTTATCCATGATGGACAACATCCTTTGCCCCAATGATCTTATTGATCACTTCTTCCATTTGAGCAGGGAGTTCACCATTCTTCTCCCCCTCAGTCTCAGCATCCTCTTGCTCAGTTTCTACTGTTGCCATTGTTCTGAGTCCCAAAATTAAGGCAGAGGTCTGAGGGGAGACATTTCTTTTCTCTGCAGGTACTTCAGAGTCAGACGAAGGTGAGATGTTGCCTGACTCACTTCCTTCAGATGAGCTTTCTCCCTTCCTCTTCACATCGTCTGCAGTCTTCAACTTCTTGGGAGACTTAGTCAGAACTTTCTCCCACCTTTCCAGTATCCTAATATCCATCCTTCTCATGTGATGGATTTTTGCGCCATACTTCTTGTTGAATCTTTCAGGGTAAGATAGCAGTAGATACAATGATAATATTCTTCCCAGATTTGGAACTTGAAAGCTGTCTTGAATTCTATTAAAAATTTGTTGACCCCAGTTGGTCTTTTTACTTAGGATTATCCTTGCCATTATCTCGAACATGGGCTTGGATATCCTATCATGCGACCCTACTTTGCAGAGGAGGGCTTTTCCCACAATGTCTGGCATCATCTTTCCTTGTTGATTGAAGCTCTTCCTTTCTAGAGACCCACAGGTCTTGCTGGAGTGTCTGCACCATTCTAGAGCTTTGTTGAGGTCTTCCTGGGTGACCTTTTCATCTTCCTCCCCCTTGGCAAAGGCCGCCATCTGAAGAGCCCTGGCCAACCTCTTAGGATTCACATTGACTTTTATCCCATTGATAAAGCTTTTCACAGACGTTCCCTTTGAGCCACCTTTGGCATTTGAGTAGAACTCCAACACTTCTCTTTTTAATATTACTGTCGGCTCAGAGAGGGCGAACTCCAGGCCGATGGCCTCGAGCAGCTTAATGGTGCTCTGGATTTCTTCTGATCCTTCTGAGAACCCATTCCTCACCACTTCACTTCCTTCGTACATAAAATCTTCCTTCTTTGGCGCCACCTTTTGCTTGATCCAGGAGGATTTCAGCACAGTCGACTCGTTCACTCTTCGAAGTCACGGAGAACACTATGGCTTTTTAGGGCTAGTGTAGAGAGTGCTTTAACCTTAAGACATTTGACCTTATTTATTGTTTCCGAGTTGGAAGACGAAGTGACATTTGTTAAATATCGTATTAACTTGAGTTTATATGTAATGATTGGTTAAGCTCAAGTCTATTCAAGAGTCCATTGATGATTAGGTATCGGCGTGGCATAAATCTGATGTCGAGGACTCATTCTTACGATACCAATCATCATTTTGACGATATAGTTTTGTGTTCAAAATGATATTGTTCTTTTTCACTCTTTTGTATGATCAGTGAAATGCTTTTAGCAGTGCCATACATATGTTCTCCTTGAGTGACGACTTTTACTTACTTAAGTGAAAATTACTTTTACAGAATGATAAAAATGAGGTTATGTATTGAACATTAACATAGTTACCTTCACCTTAGCTTTTAAGTCTTCTTGAGCTAGTGGCTCCCCCTTGATGTGATGTTTTTCTTTCATTCTTATTTTTAGCTCCCCCTTAACCAATGCATTTTGGCATGTGATGAGGTTTTTCTTAGTCCAGAGTTAAGCCTGGATCACTTATTGTCCATTAGCCTTATTTGCCTTTGATTTGCTACATGGACTTCCGTGCAAGACAGGTTTAAAAACTGAAGTATCTAGTTGCCAACCTAAATCACCTAGAGGGGGGTGAATAGGTGATAACTGAGTCTTTTGCGGAATTAAAAACTTGATGAAATAGAACGCACAGAAAGCAAATCACAAACACAGATAACACAAGGAATTTATAGTGGTTCCCCGTTCTTGGTTACTCCACTTGCCGGCCTCGCCAATCTAGCACCATAGTTAGACTTGACTACTTCATTATAACTCGGATCAAGAATGATCCTACAATCTTGGAGTCAACACTCCTACAATCTCAGAGACAAATCTCATACAAACTCAGAGAGAATCTCCCTCTTACAACTCGGAGAAAACTTCTCCTACAATCAAATGTAATAATATATTTGATACAAAATTATCAAAACATAACCAGATCTGAAAGGCTTGAGAGATCTTCTTCCTTCTTGAGACTTGAAAAACTTTGACTTGATGGCGATGAGGAAGAACGATAAAAACTTAGATCTGACCTTCTTCGTTTCGATTTGATCCAATAGATTCTATAGAGAAAGGAGCAACGATCAATCGAACCTATTCTTCCACTGGAGACAGCTGATTTAGAACATCAAATCGATCTCCAGCTTTTCGACAGGAGGCGACACTTTTTCGTTCTTGGAACGGGAGGAGAGTTAGGGCTTGATCAGAATAGAATAATGAATGAGAATCTTAAGAACGAGAGCCTTATATAATTAAAGGCTTAACGACATCAATTAAGGTAAAATAAACCTTAAACGAAATCAAAGGAGCCGTCAGAATAGACATAATGAATTAACGTCCCGTCAAAAAGGATTGAAAAAAGATTTCAGGATATGAATAAATTTCTCGAGAACACAAGAACTTTTCGAGAAATAAAAGAGGCTTCTGATAAAACAGGATTAAGAACAAAAGATTTAATTTCTCGAGAACAAAGAATTTCTCGAGAAATAAAAGAGCTTCTAAGAAAAAGGAATTAAGAACGAAAGAATTAATTTCACGAGAGTATAGGATTTCTCAAGAAATAAATAGGCTTCGGCTTCGAGAAGGAATATAGAAGGATTTTTCAGGAGAGAAAATCTTCTTGAGAGATAGATAATAATCTCAAGAAAAGAAATGGAGATTCAAAACAGCATTGAGTCAATTCGTCGGCCTCAAAAGATTAGTCGAACTGAGCTCAAAGAAATACTCCATTTTCAACAAAACAACGATCGACGAAATAATAAGAGTTCGTCGATCGGAGATCAACAAAAGGCGATCAAAGAAATCACTTCAAATTTCAGCTAAACAGCGGCCGATGAAATTTCGTCACTTCGTCGAACGGAGATCGACGATCAACGAAATTGCTTTAACTTAGGCAGAACATCGATCGACGAAAACTTCTTCTGTTCGTCGAACGGAGATCGACGAACGCGATCGACGAAAACAACTTCAACTCCAGCAAAACAGCGGTCGACGAAAACTTCTTCTGTTCGTCGAACGGAGATCGACGAACGCGATCGACGAACCAACTTCAACTTTGGTAGAACTGAGATCGACAAAATTTATTCATTTCGTCGAACTGAGATCGACGAAAGCTGAACTTAGATTTTCAGCAAATTGAACAACGAACAGAGTTCGACGAAAATACTTCCATTCGTCGAACTGAGATCGACGAACGCACCAACTTTCGTCGAACGCAGAATTACTTAGAAAAATTTTGTTTCTTCCTTGAACACAGAACATCAGCACCTTCCTTTAGCTCTTCCTTTGTGTTTGAACAAGAAGTACATCCTAATAGAGAGATTTCACATGAATCAACACCTTGGTCCATACAATGAGGAATTACATTGCACAGGCCTGTGTTTGATGACCCATTGAAACCTGACATTGGTTTGTACTTAATCATTTAAAACCTGCAAACACATTACTAGAGAGCAACATCAAATACAAATTCAATTCAACTTAGTTCAAGGGGACTTCTTCAAATCAAGGTAATTGTGGATACAATTCCCAACAATCTCCCCCTATTTGTAGAAATCAGAACCCTATAAACTAAGATGAATTGCAACAAAATAAAACCAATATGCTATACATCACAGAAGAGAAAAAAAAATCTGAAGACAAAATGAGTAGCAAAATTAAAAATTATACATGATTAAGATTGTCAAAATGATTTAATGTTCACACAATCAGAATTATCAAAAGATTTGATTAAGCTCTGCCATTTTGCTTCAGGCCTTGTCTCTATTCTTCTATTCTTGTCTTGCAAAATAAGCATAAGGCTTATGATAGTACTTTGGAGGAGGGGCTGGAGCTGAAGGATTGTTATAACCATGATTCTTGTAAGGAATCCTTCTCTTTGTTAGACTAGTCTCATACTTTCTCCATTCAGTTGAATTGTAATAGTCTGAGACTTTCATTCCTCCTTCATCTACAAGCTTGAGTGAGTCAAGAATAATTATTTTTGAAACTGGACTCCACACTTCTGGAACTACTTCAGCAGCACAACTTTTCCAGAGCCTGTTGAGCTTGATCCAGGAACTGACCTGCTAGCAGATGGTCCTTCTCCATACTTCCTCTTCCTTGAGCTTGGCACCTGGGACTGAATTTCTGATTGCTCTACAGGCAAGCCTAGGAATAGTCAGCAGGAGGTACATATGCAGGTTGCTCTGTGGGTCTAGGTGAAAACTGAGGTTGTAGAGCAAAATCTGGAAAAATTTCATTATGAATCCACATAACAGACTTTGTAGTATGAACATTGACCTCTGCAAACTGTTTCTGAACACCAGAATTCAATTGTTCAAACTGATTTCCCAAATTCCCTTGTAATTCAGATAAATAATAATCCAATAATTCTGTCATATTGTCCTCCCCCTTTATGACTTATACAGTAAGGGTTTGGATAACAGAATCTTTGAACATTCCCATCTCATCAATAATTTTGAAAGAACTTTCTTCAGCCTTAGAAGTCATTGATTCCTGAGTTTTTCTGACTTCAATAACTTCTTCTAGAACTCTTGCTACACCCTGAATGGTGTGATCTATGGCCTTTCCACCCTGAATGACAAGCTCTTTGAGCTGATCAGTACTGGCTTTGAATTCAGCTAGTTTTCTATTCATTTCTTTTTCAACATCAGTAATTCAAGCATGAATTTCTTTAAATGAACAATCAAACTTATCACTTTGCTTTTTAAGTAACATCTCTATCTTACCAATAAGAGAGTTTTCTTCAAACAATGGAGGAATGATAGCAGGTTGGACATCTTCAGGAAGTTCTTTAAGAATCACAGAATTGACAACTTTAGGAGAAGAAACTTTGATCACATCACCTTCTCCACCAACTTGCTCTCCTAGAGCATCCTTGTTTGTGTCCAAAAAGAACTCTTTCTCCCCCTCAACATGTACTGGGGGAGGAGATAAACCATGGACTGAATCATCAGCTTCAAAAGAAAAATCAAAATCAGCAACTGACCCTGCCCTTTGGCCACTGGGACTATGCTCTTCATGGGCATCTTGTTGAATTTCACTTACAATTTCTGCAATGGAGGCATCAACAGAATCTGCCTGAGCATTTTCAATGCTAACATCTGGAGGAGGAAGAGGTGATTGAACAACTTCATCTTGTATAAGAGGAGTATCTTCCACATGAGTGTCTAGATCATCTTGTACATTGGGAACAGCTGGATCAGCATAAACAACTTGATCAGTTGGAACTTGAGCTGAGATTGGAGAAAGAACTGGGCTCTGCAGAAAGAATGAGATCTTGAGGAACTGATGACTGAGGTGGGTCTGGAACTTGTTGCTGAACTGGTGGCTGTGCTGGAGTTGAATTAACAACTTGAGGAGGTGTATCAGAAGGAGGAGCTGGATCTGGAGTCACATTCTGATGTTCAGAATTGACAGAGGGAAGAGGCTCCCCCTGGGAACTTGCACATGCATTTACTGGCTTTGTAATTCTGATGTCCCACCTCTGAATTATGGAGACATTGATCTTCTTCAGATGATGAATGACTGCACCTTTAGGCATGTCAAGCACTACTGGGTTCATCTGATTCAAATACAAAGAAAGTATCCTTGCATAGTTTGGAGCAAGGAGACTTACTTTAATCTTAATAAGAAGAAGAGTGGCCCAATCACATCTCTTCCCAGTCACAATTGCCATCATCAAACAAAACACATCTTCAGAAACATATCCTAAACTGCCTGTCCAGCAGAGAATGACCTTAGAAAAAATGTCTACCAACAGCTTTCCAACATCATTAATCTTCTGTCTTCTAACAGAAGTATATCCCTTTTCTAAACCACAAAATGTCATAGTTCTATCCCAATCAACATCATCTAGGTCATCTTCAGAATCTATCACTGGAAGCCTTAGATATTTTGTCAAAGATTTGGTGGAAATCTTAATCTTCAGATTATCTACAAAGGAGATTAACATTCTCCCTTCCTTGCAACTTTCACATTTAGAATGAAATCCTCTACCTCTCTGAACAGAATACGACAAGGATATTCCAAAATAAAAGATAACCCAACAACATCTAAGAGATAGAAAAGATTCTGAAAATCGTTTGAAAGATCGATCAGACCTAACCTTTCGAGCTCGCAGATGACGCCAATCTTAGCTCAAGGACATGGAGACATTGATTTGAATATGAGAATCTTGCGCTGGCTGGAAGAAATTGCGAGAATAACTGAACTGGATGCTGGATGATGCGAGAAGAAGATGAACAGTTGAGGGGTTTCGAGAAATACGAGAAGGGTTTTGCGTGAACATTAAGTCATTCGTTTTTCTTTATTTATAGTTTTGATTTGATTAAACATTTTAATGAATTTATTTAATATTTAAAATAAAAACTACGTACCTGCCCTTTCGAAATGCCGAAAGTAAAAGTTTCTGATTTTTCGAGAAAGATAATCCAATACTCAAGAGCTAATTGATTTCCCAAGAAATCAAGGGCTTCAGCAGATGCATCTGTGCCTGATCATTTCTCGAGGGACTACCCATTTCTCGAGAATTATCAAGAAGACTTGGATTTTTCTGGAAAAATTTAGGCTTTGCTTCCTTGATAATTAGAACATGTGAAATTCTTCATCTCTTCATGGCTTCATTCCTGACTTAATTATTACTCCATGTTGAGCATTCCAAGGTGTCTTGAAGAAAGAGAACTTGGTATCATCCAGCAGTTTCATGAAAATATCTGCAACTTGCTTATCCGTAGGGACATATCATAGATTGATGTCCCCATTCTCCACATGCTCCCGGATGAAATGATATCTCAACTCAATATGTTTTGTCCGGCTGTGCGAGACTGGATTATTTGCAATTGCTATAGCACTGGAGGAGTCGCAAAACATTGGAATTTCTTTGAACTTCAAGTTATAATCTTCAAGCTGATTCTGTATCCAAAGAAGTTGTGCGCAACAACTGCCTGCAGAAATGTATTCTGACTCGGCGGTTGAAATTGCAACACAATTCTGCTTCTTGCTGCTCTAGGAAATAAGTCTTCTTCTGAGAAATTGGCATGTCTCGGAAGTGCTTTTCCTGTCATCTTTACTACCTACAAAGTCTGCATCTGAAAAACCTATTAGCTCGCTATCATTTCTTCTTGGGTATCATAAGCCAAGATTTGGTGTACCCTTAAGATATCTCAAAATTTGCTTTGCAGCAGTATAGTGAGATTCCTTAGAGTTCACCTGATATCTACCACATACACATGTAGAAAATATTATATCAGGCCTACTAGTAGTAAGGTAGAGCAGAGAGCCAATTATGCTTCTATACTTGGTTTCATCGAAAGGTTTCCCTTTCTCATCCTTGTCCAGAGACATAGCTGAGCTCATTGGAGTCCTCATAGAGGTTGCACTCTCCATTCCAAATATCTTAACCAACTCCTTGGTGAACTTCGTCTGTGAGATTAAAATTCCATCTTCAGATTGTTTCACTTGAAGTCCTAAGAAATATTTCAGCTCACCCATACTGCTCATTTCAAACTTCCCTTGCATAAGTTTGGAGAACTTCTTGCAAAGGTTATCATCCGTGGAGCCAAAAATAATGTCATCGACATAGATTTGCACTAGCAAAATCTTGCCTTTTACTTCCCTAAGAAATAATGTCTTATCTATCTTTCCTCTTGTGAACTTGTTCTCAAGAAGAAAGTTAGACAGCGTCTCATACCAAGCTCGAGGAGCTTGTTTCAAACCATACAAAGCTTTTTGTAATAAATAAACATAATCAGGATGTTCAGGATGGACAAAACCTGGAGGTTGTTCAATGTATACTTCTTCTTTTATATTACCGTTGAGAAAAGCTGACTTGACGTCCATTTGATATACGGTGAATCCTTTGAATGCAGCATAAGCTAGAAACAGCCTGATCGCTTCGAGTCTTGCTACAGGAGCATAAGTCTGATCGAAGTCGATCCCTTCTTCTTGTTTGTATCCTTTTGCTACAAGTCTGGCTTTGTTCTTTATTATCGTTCCTTCTTCATCCAACTTGTTTCTGTACACCCACTTTGTTCCAATGATGTTCTTATCTTTGGGTTTTGGAACAAGTGTCCATACTTTGCAACGCTTGAACTGATTTAGTTCCTCTTCCATAGCAATTATCCAAGAGGGGTCTTCATTTGCTTCTTGGAATTTCTTTGGTTCAACCTGCGAGAGAAAACTCAAATGCATGTTTTCATTAATAGTACCTCTTCTGGTTCTTATGCCTCCATGAGGGTCTCCTATGATCTGATCAATAGGATGATCCCTCAGATGTCTGAATTCAAGATTCCTCGCATTATTTGGAGCACCAAGAGCTTTTTCTACAACTGGAGTGTCTTCCTCCACTTGGATTGGCTATTCATCAAGCTGATTTTCCTCTTCAGTTGAGGTTGGGGGATGGATCTTGACGAAGGTTTGAGCATCTTCTTTAACTGGCTTCTCCAAGCATAAGTCTTGCAGCCTTGAACCTACATCTTCAACAAAAACACTAGAGGAGCTGCTATGTAGCATACTCGTCTCATCAAATACAACATTAATGGATTCTTATACAACCAGATTTTTCTGATTAAAAACTCTATAAGCTCTACTATGGCTACTATAGCCTACGAAAATACCTTCAAAGCTCTTTTCACTAAACTTGGTTTTGTAATGCTTCCCATTGTTAAGAACAAAGCATTTACTGCCAAAGATTCTTAAATAAGAGATGGTTGGTTTCTTGCCCTTTAGTAGTTCATAAGGAGTCTTTTTATGGTTTTTATTTATAAGTGCTTTGTTTTGCACGTGGCAAGTAGTGTTGACGACTTCATCCCAGAGGTATTCGGGTAGTGAAGTGTCACTCAACATTGTTCTGCAAGCCTCAATGAGTATTCTATTCCTTCTCTCAGCTACCCCATTTTGTTGTGGAGTTCGAGGAGAGGAAAACTCATGAAAGATACCAAGGCTTTCACAGAAATCTGTCATGGCTCCAGATTCAAATTCTGTTCCATGGTCACTTCTGATTTTGACCACTGAACAATCTAATTCGTTCTGAATTTGCTTGACAAATTTAGTGAAAATATCAAATTTATCTGACTTGTGTTTTAGAAAGAATACCCATGCGAAACGTGAGTAATCATCTACAATAACCAATGTGTAAGACTTTTCTCCTAAACTTCTAATTTGCAAAGGACCAAACAAGTCCATATGAAGTAGTTATAAACACCTTGTTGAATATTTGCCAATAATGCTCTTAAAGGTAGCTCTTGTTTGCTTGCCTTTTACACAAGCATGATAAGGTCTATCTTTAACGCACTTAATATTTGGCGCATCACACACTAAGTTTTGAGAAAATAATTTGTTTATAGTTTTGAAATTTATATGTGCTAATCTCTTGTGTCATTGATCAGCAAGAGATGCACTATCTTTTGCTAAAAGACACACTGGTGTAGAAGAGGATAAACAAAGAAAATTTAAACAAAATATATTTCTGCAACGAGTGCCTGATAAAATGGTTTCTGAATTTTCTGCCGACTTTATCAAACACTTACCTTTACGAAAATCAACTACGTATCCTTTATCACAGAGTTGACTTATGCTTATAAGATTATGTTCTAATCCTTCCACATAAGCCACCTCGGAAAAGGATACATTACCATTTGAAATCATACCGTAGCCTTTTGTTATTCCTCTGTCGGATCCGCCAAAAATAACTTTTGGACCGTTCGCAACTGGAATAAAATCCTGCAATAAACTCCTAGTCCCGGTCATATGCCGAGAGCAGCCACTGTCCAAATACTAGATAAGATTTTTGTTGGCCTTTGGACATACCTGAAAAAACAAATTATCTTGCCTTAGGAGCCCAAACAAATTTGGGTCCTTGGTCCCGTGTTAGTTGAGAACCACGCTGAATGTTAGCATTGCGAGTGATCTTTCTTGCAATGTTTACTTGTGGTCCATTAACATAAGTAGAATTGAACCAACAATCTACGACAAAGTGAGCTATTTTGCCGCAACACCAACAGTCAAACCTGTTGTACCTTCTCTTAGTATTCTCCTGCTTAACTGTTTGAACGTTTGTTTTGGCAGGAGCATTCCTTCTAGATGAGGATGCCTCATGAGTACAACACACACATGGTAGTGCTTTCTCCTTAGGCTTAGGTGCAACAACCTTCACTATTGGCGCTCTCTTAGCACTCGGACCATGAACAAAAGGACCACAGTCTTTCAGATTTATCTCTTGATAAGGTGCTTTGAAAGAACTTTCACCGAGGTTTCGAGGATGAGTCCACCCCTTATAGTCATTGACAGGCGCAAAATTAATTGTTCGTGTCAAGTGACCATAAGTGCTCTCCATATTGTAGACATTTGTAGGAAAGATAACTTTCTTAAATGCCACTTGATCTTGATGGGCTTTCCCTTTCTCTTCGATGGTAGCTTTCTTTGCATTCTTATCTTTCTTCTTGGCATGGGTGCCCTTAGAAGAATTACTAGGACCAACCACATTACCTAATCCACTGCTACCTGCTTTAGCAGAGAATCTATCAATGATTGGAAGAATAGTTTTAGGTTGAGAAAACTTTTCAACTAGCTTCTTCTCAGAGGCTAGCTGTTCTTCCAGCTCTTTGATACTTTCCTCTCTCAGGACAAGGAGCTCATCCGAGCTTTTGATCTTGTCTTGCAAGACTTGGATTTCCTCTCTGAAAGAAGAAAATTGTTCAACTTCCTTTCTCAGATTAGATTCCACTTCCTTGAGAGACATGATCTCCTTGGCCTGGGTTTTGACTACCTTTCGGCATTTGTCAAAGCTTTTAAGCATGTTAGTATATTGGGTCATGAGTTCTGAGTCATCATCTGAGGGGTAATCCTTTTGCTCAGCTGAGGCATAATCAGAATCAGATAAGATGGTGTGAGAATTTACCTTCCCGGTATATGGAGGTTCTTCTTCATCATCAGTCATGGCCATCAGCCCGAAGTAGGCTTCTTCTTCATCACTTGACTTCTCCGAGTCACTGTCGCTTAGAGTTTTGGACTTCTTTGCGACTAGACTTCTTTCAGTCTTCTTTTTCCCATAGGTGGATTTCTTATCTTCTCTCTTTCCACCTTCTTTCTTCTTATGAGGGCAATCAATGATCATGTACCCTGGCTTATTACAGCAATAACAAACAATGTCAGAAGAAACATGTTTATTCGGTTTAGTCTTATACCTGTCATGGTTGCTTGAGCCCTTTCTGTGATGATCACCATCACGTCGAGAATGTCTATAGTCTGAGGAAGATGGCTTGTTCTTCATGTGCCTTCTTTTGCTTAGTAACCTCTTGAATTGACGGGAGATTAGAGAAAATTCCCCATCAGACATTTCGGAGCAGGAGGAGCTAGCTTTTGATTCTTCTTCATTGTCAGTTTCTTTTTCTATGATCGGTGACACAACTTTGCTTTTCCTTGTACTTTCAGCCTTCAGTGCCAAGGTCCTTTCCTTGCTTGAGGCCCGATTCACATCCTCTTTAGATTTGCGGATGTTCATTTGCAGTTCATGTGATAACAGCTTTCCGAACAGATTTTGCGGGTCAAGACTTGGTAGTTTTCCGAACTCCCTGATTGCAACTATCTTGCTATCCCAGTCTTTCGTTAGGGATCGCAGGAATTTGTCATTTAGCTCACCATTTGTAAAGACCCGGCCATAGTTTCTTAGGCCGTTAACTATTTTGAAGAATCTTTCATATGCATCGGCAATGCACTCCTTCTTACCCTGCTTGAAGGCCTCATACTCTTGGTTGAGTAAAGATCTTCTATCGTCCCTTACCTCTTCGGTACCTTCCATGAGAACAATCAAGGATATCCACATCTCTTTAGCAGATTGACAGTGAATTAAGTTTTGCAACATCGAATCGTCCACTGCAGTGGCAATTATGTTCTTCGCCTTTTTGTCCAAGGCAACGATGGCGATCTCATCCTTGGTTAAGTCCATCATCTTTTTAGGCACCCTTACAGTAGGGTCAATTGTAGAGGCAGTCATAGGCACTTAAGGGCCTTCTTCCACAACTTGAAAAATTCTCGGATCTGCGGCCTCCATGTAAAATCTCACTCTTTCTTTCCACATGGGGAAATTAGTCTTTGTGCAGATAGGCAACTTCAGCGAGGAGGATTCCTTGCATCTTTCCATGATTTGCTAGCAACTAGAATGGATAGATCCTGTTCAAGGCGTTAACCTAGAAACGAACAACGATCCTCTGATACCAATTGAAGTATCTAGTTGCCAACCTAAATCACCTAGAGGGGGGTGAATAGGTGATAACTGCGTTTTTTGCGGAATTAAAAACTTGATGAAATAGAACGCACAGAAAGCAAATCACAAACACAGATAACACAAGGAATTTATAGTGGTTCCCCGTTCTTGGGTACTCCACTTGTCAGCCTCGCCAATCTAGCACCACATTTAGACTTGACTACTTCACTATAACTCGGATCAAGAATGATCATACAATCTCGGAGTCAAGACTCCTACAATCTCAGAGACAAATCTCCTACAAACTCAGAGAGAATCTCTCTCTTATAACTCGGAGAATAACCTCTCCTACAACTCGGAGAAAACTTCTCCTACAATCAAATGTAATAATAGATTTGATACAAAATTATCAAAACATAACCAGATCTGAAAGGCTTGAGAGATCTTCTTCCTTCATGAGACTTGAAAAAATTTGACTTGATGGCGATGAGGAAGAACGATAAAAACTCAGATCTGACCTTCTTCATTTCAATTTGATCCAATAGATTCTGTAGAGGAAGGAGAAACTATCAATCGAACCTATTCTTCCACTGGAGACAACTGATTTAGAACAACAAATCGATCTCCAGCTTTTCTACAAGAGGCGACACTTTTTCATTCTTGGAACGGGAGGAGAGTTAGGGCTTGATCAGAATAGAATAATGAATGAGAATCTTAAGAACGAGAGCCTTATATAATCAAAGGCTTAACGACATCAATTAAGGTAAAATAAACCTTAAATGAAATCAAAGGAGCCGTCAGAATAGACAGAATGAATTAACGTCCCGTCAAAAAGGATTGAAAAAAGATTTTAGGAGATGAATAAATTTCTCGAGAACACAAGGACTTTTCGAGAAATAAAAGAGGCTTTTGATAAAACAGGATTAAGAACAAAAGATTTAATTTCTCGAGAACAAAGAATTTCTCGAGAAATAAAATAGCTTCTGAGAAAAAGGAATTAAGAACGAAAGAATTAATTTCTCGAGAGCATAGAATTTCTCGAGAAATAAATAAGCTTCGGCTTCGAGAATGAATATAGAAGGATTTTTCAGGAGAGAAAATCTTCTCGAGAGATAGATAATAATATCGAGAAAAGAAATGGAGAATCAAAACAACATTAAGTCAATTCGTCGGCCTCAGAAGATTAGTCGAACTGAGCTCAAAGAAATACTCCATTTTCAACAAAACAACGATCGACGAAATAATAAGAGTTCGTCGAACAGAGATCAACAAAAGGCGATCAAAGAAATCACTTCAAATTTCAGCTAAACAACGGCCGACAAAATTTTGTCACTTCGTCGAACGGAGATCGACAATCGACGAAATTGCTTTAACTTAGGCAGAACAGCGGTCGACGAAAACTTCTTCTGTTCATCGAACGGAGATCGACGAACGCGATCGACGAAAACAACTTCAACTCTGGCAAAACAGCGGTCGACGAAAACTTCTTCTGTTCGTCGAACGGAGATCGACGAATGCGATCGACGAACCAACTTCAACTTTGGCAGAACAGAGATCGACGAAATTTATTCAGTTCATCAAACTGAGATTGACGAAAGTTGAACTTAGATTTCAGCAAAAATGAACAACGAACAGAGTTCGGCGAAAATACTTCCGTTCATCGAACTGAGATCGACGAACGCACCAACTTTCGTCGAACGCAGAATTACTTAGAAAAATTTTGTTTCTTCCTTGAACACAGAACAACAGCACCTTCCTTTAGCTCTTCCTTTGTGTTTGAACAAGTACATCCCAATAGAGAGATTTCACATGAATCAACACCTTGGTCCATACAATGAGGAATTACATTGCAGAGGCCTGTGTTTGATGACCCATTGAAACCTGACATTGGTTTGTACTTAGTCATTTAAAACCTGCAAACACATTACTAGAGACCAACATCAAATACAAACTCAATTCAACTTAGATCAAGGGGACTTCTTCAAATCAAGGTAATTGTGGATACAATTCCCAACACTAACCCTTAGGAACCCAAGGTGACTTGAGTCCTAGGTTCTTGTTAGCATAATAGGGAATTCTTCTACTCACCTTAGCCTTTCCAGGAGGTTTCTCCTTTGCACTAGGCACACCAGGGTTGTGCCAACAGTCAATGACCAAGTGTCCCACTTTGCCACAGCACCAACATTCATGGATGTTGTACCTTCTTTTCTGAACAATTTTTGAAGTGGGTGGGGAATTACAATGCTTATGTTCAGTAGAAAAGGCAGCAACATTCTTCCTATCTCTCTCAACTAAGAGCTGACTAGCTGCTCTAACATAATTATTTCTTCTTGACTTTATCTATTTGTCAGCAACAAATGTCAGCTTGGTATATGATATGATGTTGATGGCATGAGATATGATCAAGTGAGAGTTGATTATACTAGGGCTATCATCCTGCTTCTTTGTTGGGAGAGATTGGGTAGGTGTTGCTTCCTTACCCTTGAATGTGGGGGCTGAAGCACCAAACACAAATGGTCCATGATGGGCCATTTGGATTTCCTCATGGGGAGCCTTCAATGCACTCATCCCTATGCCCTTTCTCCTTCCATGGTTAGGAGCATCTCCTAGGCTAATGGAGCTTCCATTCATCCAGTGACCATGGACACTGTCCTGGTCATACTTGTTAGAGGGAAGCATTTCCTTCTGAAAGGTGGTATGAGATTCTGCTTTAGTTTTGCCCCTTTTTCCATCCCCAGCATCTACTGCCCCTTCATTGAAACCCAATCCCCTCCTATTTTCATAGGAAGAGAAGGTGTCAATGATGGACAATATGGTTTTGGGCTTAGAGAATTGAGCCACCAAGCTTCTTTCCTTAAGAAGATCATTCTCAAGTTTCTTGATGAGTTCTTCCCTTTGGATTCTTTCATCAAGAAGCTTGCTTATGATCTTCTTGAGCTCACAGGAGTTGGTGCCCTCATTGTGGGACATACCCATTTCCTTATTCATCTCAGCCTTAATGGGTCTGAGTGATTCTAGCTCCCTAGCTTGCTTATTAACAAGCTTCTTGCTCTTTCTTAGAGCTCCCAAGAGATCACCAAACTGCTCTATTAAATCAGCATGGTTCTTATTTTTGCATGATGAGTAGTCTTCTGCATCATCTTCAGAAGATGAGCAATCCTCTGATGCACTCTTGGTTTCTTAATTGAGGCAAGTAGTAAAGATGTGTGAGTGATGCATACCAGATCATGATGTGATTCATCATGATTTTCTTCATCTGATAGAGACATCAACCCAAAGACTTCCTTTGACCCTTCCATGAGGACTCCTACGGAGTCCCACATATCCTTTGTTGTTGTGCAATGAGTCAGCTTCTGGAGTGTTGGCATATCTACTTCACCAGCTAGAATACTTCTGGCTTCTTTGTCTAAGTTGGCTAGAAGGATCTCATCTCTTATCATAGTCATGGGGGTATATGGTCCTTCTTGAACAATTAAAAACATTCTGGGATCCATTGCCTCCATGAATATTCTAGCTCTTACTTTCCAAAGGGCAAAGTTCTCCGTGGAGCAAACAACTATCCTTGATTCCATTGCTGTGGAAAGTAGACACCCACTGGTAGATCTGTTCAAGCTGTTAAGCTTTTCTTTGAACAACCTCCCTCTGATACCACTTGTTAGTTATTGGGTGTCAACTAATCACTTAGAGGGGGGGGGGGGGGGGGGGGGGGTGAATAGGTTTTTCAAAATGTTTTCATCCCCTTTAGATGTTCTTTATTTCTGGTTAACTGATTTAGAAGGTAAAAGGCACAACACAGAAAACACACTAGAATTTTTAGAGGTTCCTCAAGATCGGGTGTCTTGAGTAGTCCTCTGTCCCTCGACGCCTACCCAGCAATGTGCTAGGCTCGGCAAACTCCGCCAAAGCTTCAGGCCCTCAAGCCTTACAACACGGACCCGCAAGTCCTACAGCCTAAGCCCGCAAGCCCCTACTGCACCCGAGCCCTCAAGCTCGACACTCAGGACCTCAAGCCCTACCTAGCTCAGACCCGCAAGTCTAGCCTCTGCCCTGTCCCGCAAGCCTTCACAGGTCTCAAACCCTCAAGCTTGACAATCAGGCCCTCAAGCCCTACCTCTAGCTCAGACCCGCAAGTCTAGCCTCTGCCCTGGCCCGCAAGCCTTCACAGGTCTCAAGCCCTCAAGCTTGACAATATTGGACCCACAAGTCCACTACCCTGGCCCTCAAGCCTCACAACTCTTACAGATTTGGCCCTAAAGCCTTACAACAATGAAGGTTGAAACAAAACTTCTGCCTGATTGAGATCGACAACTTGACTTGAAGAAGATGCTTCTTGATTTGTCAATTTCAGCACTGGATCTTCTTCAGCCCTTCTTCTTTTGCCTGATGTTGATCGGCTTCTTATCAGTCAATGGAGATGACTAAAACTTTAGAGAATGCCTGATAGGAATCTTTGTTCTCTTCTTCTTCTTCACCGCAGCTATAACTATTTGATTGTAATCCTCTGCGGGATTCGTTTTGTTCCAAGATTTGAGTTAGAATGAGGACGACTGCTTTTCTTCTCTCGAATGAAGACTTGTTTCTAGGGCATCCACCGTTCCCTTTTATAGAACTGAGGAACCTTCCAACGATCTCCTATGATGTCCTTTAATGTCAGACGCTGTAACATCCCCCAAACAACTAGACCCCTAGAGTGGTTTTGTCATGACTAGGTCATGACAAAACCCTAGGAAGCTTGAAGAGACCACTTGGCTTTAGCCAAGAAGAAGGAAACCACAGTGGTCTGCAAATAGCAATTTTTGGTTACCAAGCATAGGGTTGGACTTAAGGGCCTCAACTTGACCCTTTGACCACACCATAGCATACCTAACCCTTTAGGGCCCCCCTTAGAGCACCAAGGACCCATTGGGGTCAACCAAAGAGGCCAAATTGACCAAAGTCAACCCTAACCCTAAATTGGTCAAAGTAGCCTAATTAGGGTCAATTAACCTCCACCTTGCCAAATTGACCATACATAGACCTTCCTAACACTTAAGAGAGACCAATAGGTCACTACCCACCCATTGGGGTCAACCCAAATGGTCAAATTGACCAAAGTCAACTCTAGCCCTATTTTGGTCAAACCAACACCTTTTGGATTAATTGGCCCAATTGGGGCACCACCATGACTCAACCAACTTTGGGTGGTGTCAAGGGACTCAAGACACACCACTTGGACCAGTAAACCCATCAGTTGACCAAGTCAACACCTCAAGTCAACACTTGGTCAACCTTGCCCAAAAAGAGGGGAAAAGGGTAACTCAAGCCCAATCCACTTGGGCTAGGCCTAATTGGAGTAGCCCATTAGCTTAGGAGGCTGATAATTACCAGGTTCCACTCAATTTCTGGAAATGATGAGTAGGAGAGAGAAAGTGCAATTTCCCACTTAATGAAGAGAGAGAAAGAGGAAAAAAAAAGGAAGGAAAGTTAATGGTGGGAGGCCATGGGTCACTCCATTCATCTCCCCAAGCCCCTCCATTCATCTTACATGATGCTTGGGAGGAGTTTCCCCATAAATTCCAGCCAGCCACCATTAATGGAGGAGCCCAACCATCATGGCTGAAATCTATTCTCCTCAAATTCCCCCTATACAGCCCTCCCCACTCAAATCTAACTTCACCATTAGCTTCAAAAGGTGGATGGCAGTCGAAATCATATATTGGATCGAAGGTTTTGGTGGAGAATGGAGAGATCGGACAAGCTTGCCGGAGAAGGGAAAAGCCATGGCCGATCACCGCCGTCATCGTCGTCGGGCTCCAAGAAGGTCTGGTTCTTCTCCTCTTCTCTAGTGGATAAATCTACATCTATTGCTTGCAATCTTTAAAGCCAATTGGCCCTAGATCGTGTGAGCCGAAAACTCCATTTTTGGAGCTTTTTCCTCTTGTCTAAACCCCCATTTCCGGCCACCACCGGCCGGCCAAGACCTCCCATCGCCGGCCACCACCTCAAGGAAGGTGGTGGTGGCATTGGTCGGCCGGGGAGGGGCGTGGGTGGCCGGGAAAACCACTTCCAAAACCACCCAGGTCGGATAAATTTCAGCCGTCGGCTGGAGGTGGAAGACAACCCGATGCCCTCCATTTCTGCTTTAAGATTCGTGCAACAGTTTTATATTAATGCATTATTATTCCTATATTTCTGTCCCTTTACTGACAGCAGTTAGAATTAATTATTAAAAATACTTAGGCCCCTCTACAGAAAACGTGGTCAACACCAAAGTTGTAGCACTTTGAGTCCACTTTATTTTAAAATTAATTTCACCCCAAAAGGAGCCTTGTAGCTCCCTGTAGAGCCAAAATGGTGGGGCTGGTCCCTAGTGTAGGACAGCCACCATTTCTTGAATAACTTTTGATTGGGAAATGATATGGACTTGAGATTTGAAACGTAGTCTACTTATACCTACACACACATCATATCCAAAGATGGAAATTTTAGGAGAACATTTTTCTAATGTTTTTGTAATAATTTCATAAATAATATATTAATTAATTATTGGGTCAAATGACCTCCAATGTCCTCCAAAATTTGGTGGGTACTTCTTAGGGTTATCACATGACCCTGGTAAAAATCTCAGCCCAATTGGAACTGATTTAGTTTGGATATTGGTTAACCTAAGTTGGGTCTAATTAGGTCAAAATTAGGGCATGGTGTTTACCTTGGGGTATTGTGGTCAAATCTACTCACCATGAGAAGAAACCTTGGCCACTGGTTTAGGATCACCTAAAACACCTCCATGAGTGATATGGGTGGTGTGGAGGTGGTTATGCCCTAGGACACTAGTTTTAGCCCTAGGTGTGCATGTTGGACCTTGTGAAGGCCTTGTGGTCAAAAGTCCCTTGATGGTTATGAAACTTGGTGGATAAGTTCATAGGATATAAATAGGCCCTGGGTAATTTTGTAAGAATTTTAGGAGCAATTATTCCCTTTGAATTAGGTCATAATCCATTTAGAGGAATTTCTTATAAGAGATGATTACAGGATTAAAAGGTCTTGTATGGAGATGAAACTTTGTTGGTGCCCTTATAATCATGGTTTAGACCTCTGGTAATTTTTGGGAATTTTATTAAATGATTTAATCAGTACTTCTTTCACAAGGCACCTGCTTTGATTTAGAATTATGAAAAATATTTCAGGATCCAAAACTCATTGTTAAATTATGCAAATTGGTGATAGGACATTTCAGAACATTAGGAAGCTCTGTGAATTTTTATAGTATTTTTGAAGACTTAAATCAGTAGGCTACTTCACAGTTTATTTAATTTAAGGTTTTCTTAAAGTATTTATTTTAGTGAGAAAATATTTTCCATAAATCCTTATATTAAGTCAGTAGACTTTTATGATAAATACAAAGGTCTGGTAAATGTCCCCTAATTTTGGTGTAAGTAATTTTGGTGGTTCCTTCATAAATCTACAAATTTGGATAGAAGTTAAATATTAATTATAGAGAACAATTTATTACTGTAAAAATATGATATGTTATATTTGTTGTTATTTAGTCATCATAGATTTATCATAATTTTTGGAGATCCATATCATAAGAATTCCTTATACTTCATGATCATTTTCATACTTGGCAAATGTTTGGAGAAATTAAAATAAATATAAATAATTAAGGAAAAATATGATTCTCTGGATTTAGTCTTATAACATCATGATAGACCCCCAATATTTATCTTGAGTCAGTTGGATGAATATTTGGAGTACCTCTAATTACAAGCTTCAAATAGTTAGTTTGGTCTGCGTTTAGTAAAACCGTGGAACTTGGGTAACTAGTGGCCTACTAAGTGGGAATGACATGTAGTTGGTGTACATGGTCAGGATGAAGAGATTTAGGTCACCAAAAAAGAGTTATATATTAAGAGTGCTTGGTGAGTTAAGGGTAAGGTAGTGCTTGGGATTGACGAAGGGTCGTCTTTTCCCTAGCGTGTCATAAAGCACTTAGGTTTAACTCAAGTGAAATGATAAGAGGGGTGTTCTTATGGGTAGGTACCAACAACACTAAGTGTCTTAAGAAAGGGAGCCTTGGGGTGTCATCCCATTGTGGTTCCTAGTACCGTAGCGAGCCCCTTACAGGGTAATCCTCGGGAAGTCCAAGATTAACCATAAACTGTAGGAGTAAGATGTTGTACAAGATTAACTTAACAATACACACACCCACACCCCGTTGTTATGGGTATATTAGTCGGTTTGGTCTTACGAGCGGTGGACTTGGTGGTTGTAGCAGCAGACTAGTTAATCTAGTGAGCTTGTGACTCAGTAATGTTGTTGGTGCGGACAGGTTGGTCCAGCGAGCCGGTGGCTCGGAAGGTTATTGATGACGGGCAGGTTAGCCCTGGGAGTTTATGGCTCGGGATATAGTAGAACATGTTTGCATGTGCATGAAGGTGGCGGGTCTTCGGTATTGGACGGTCGTTCACATCGACGTCAATACGTTGACTCGACAAGTGTGGAATTTGCACTTAGCCTTGAAAGTCTGGTGGTCCAGCTAGTAAGAGTACGCAGATGCTCCGCGGTTTTGCGTTGAGGCGTATGATAGGTCTAGGTAGGGTAGTGTGAATACCAACCTAGAGGTGGGCGAGGCCCAACCTACCGCTTCCGTTTGCCACAACGGGAGTATCCTGGGAGTCTTGCTAGCTCCAAAAAGGGGGAACTAAAGGTCTATGCCCATAGAGTCGAAGTGGGTGAGTTGCACTTGTATGAACATAGCATAACTGCATACCTTGCCTGGCATAGCATAAACGTTGCATTTCAACCCCTACCCCTATTGTATAAGTCAGTTATGGGACTTCTTATACGATAGGCCTTGCTAAACGACCCCTTGGTCTATAGGTTTGTGTGGGCATTCCTATAAATCAATGGTTACTTTCTATTATATACATCTTTACTTACCGTACTTTACTTACTCTTTACCTACTCTTGCCATGCTTATTAACTGTTTCTAGTTATATTTACTTGTGTAGTGGTAGAACTCTTCCTTTAGATTATGCCCCATCATCTGCTTTTTGATTATACCCCTTGTTGTCCTCCGCTTCATCCCTCCCGCACGGTGCCTAGGATCCATTGGGGGTGGGGTGGGGAACATAAGGCTTAGTCTTTTTGACTAACGGTCGGTGAACCATATCATTTTAGGTGACCGAGGAGACGCAGCAGCACCAGAGGCTGGTGCAGACGGAGGCGGGCCAGTCTAGTACAGGAGCACATGATTCAGGATCAGTGAGTGATTAGTAGTTAGCTTTCGCGAGTGATCTTGTAGTGAGGATATGATGTACAGGGCATGAGCCCTTTATTATTGTAACCCTTGTTATCTTTTATTCAGTTATATCATGTGGACATTTATATTTCATGTTGATTCTGTGGACTTGTCTTCTTTAATGCACTTTTCTTTGTGATCGATTTGGCCGGCAGGATCTGCGCTTTGTAGTGGCGACCTTTCCGAGTGAAGGTGTCACCGCAAAGCGGCGGTTCTGGGCCTAAGACCCGGCTGTTTGAAAAGAAAAAAAATGGGGTCTTACAAGTGGTATCAGAGGTAACCTCGATCCGAAGAAAAGAAGTCCACAAACCCTGGCCCACCCCGCGCGAGCTTAGTTTGAGGACAAACTAGCAGCGGAAGCAGTGGTGTGCCCATATGGGAATCACATTGAAAAAAGGTCCACTTTTAACTGAATCTTCTTGGTCAAAATTCCCTTACGTGTGTCAAGTTTTCTTTTGTAGCCAGCGACAAACCCTGCCCCCAGCAGGGAATACCTCCGGCTGCAAAGATCTCTTTAGATAGTCCTTTAGTGAATGAGTTAGACTCCACTAGGGCACGTGACTTACCATGGTAATTTATACCTTGCTTGACCTAGTCTGGAATAGACCGTAGGTTTAACTTTTGGTGAAGGCACGAGGATACCCCAAAGAGGCTAGAGTAAGGGAGATTCACACTTAAGCAGAAGGGTATGGGACTCATAGACTCAACCCTCGTACCGCTGACATGATTACATTGAGATAACCATCACACTAAGCACCGAGGGTCGGATAAGAAATTCAAGTTAAGAAGAGACCTATTTGGGATTGGGTCACATGTTTAAGGTTGTCATAGAGGGTACCTTGAAGAGTCTGAAGAATGGAGCGAATTGACAAGTTTCAAGATAGAACCCCAAGTCTAAGGTTGTGTGCCCTAAGGATTTCTTGCATACCTAAGACGAATATAACATGGTAATATTGAAGATACTTAGCCCAAAAATAGATAGAGGCTAATCTTTTGTTTATTGGGGCTTACCTTTTGTTTATTGGGCAAATTAGTTACTGACTTGGGTGTCCCTTAGATCTAATTTAGCAAGTGCTATGTCGGGAACATGATGATTTTGAAGTCGATCTTATTCAATGTTACTTGGGCGAAGATAGATTCTATAAAGGCACATTAGGAATGATGTTCTGAGGTATTACCAGGACCATGGATAGACATCGTTGATCGAACAATGACTTGACCTTAGTTGAGGCATTAGAAATGTAAAGTTGCTAGGTTTAGTCACTTATGGATGCATATGCCTTTCTGGAAGTTGGGAACTGAAATTAGGTCGTGCAAGCTTTAGTTATTTTTGAAAGTTCTGGTAGTTTGGGGCTTTCAGAAGTGATTAACTTATGATTCGTTATAAATTACGCCCTGTCATGGTAGAAAATTTTAACTGCAATGATAATCTTCAAACCTTGGAAGCTATGATGATGAATAACCAGAGATCATAGACAATGACTTATTGGATTTTGAATCTAGTGTTTGAGTTTACTATGATAAGAACGATCTAAGTTTATCTTACTTTGACCATTCGAAAGTGATCAAGACTAGCATATGTGGAAGTAATAGGAATTTGGTGAAATAAACGTGAAGATATTTTCTTGATGAAATTGACTTGTGAAAATCTTGGGGTTTCAAAAGATTTTACCCGTATACCTTATGAATCAAACACCATATAGAAAATGATTGTGAGCCATCTTACAAACATTGATACTAGTGATGATTGGTTAACATATACTCATGAAAGTTCACGAGTCACCCCCACTTAATTTGAGGATAATTGGGAAGCTTGATGATCTGATCAATTCCACCAGTGGTAAGAACTAGATAAGTCGTGGAGTGGAGATGATTGGTCACTCGGACGTACTTGAAAGAAAAAGAATCTGAATGTGTAGAGAAAACTTTATAGAGGCGTTGTCTACCCGAACAAATAAGAGCTTTAGTCACCAAAGAAATGGTGTTTTCCCAGAACATGTAGCTTCCCGAAATAAAGAAAGATGCCGTAGGTTGGTATTGCACTGTCAGGTTTGTCGACTGGTGTAGACCAAGTGCAAGAGTCTTTGGAGAACAGCCACATTCACTGCCCGTGTTAGAGTGGAAGCTCGGGGATATAACTATGTATTTCACACACAGGTTACCACTCCGAACACAGTCTTATTTGGAACAACGAGGATACATTAACCAAGGTAGCTAGGGTCACCCTGGACTGGAAGGACGCTCTCGTTGGTGATTGATGAGATTTGTTGAGTAGTTTGTCTGTTATCATGGTGTGACCAGGACGATCGTGTTGGATCGGGATGAACAGGTTATCTCCAAGAGTGAAGATCAGTCCAGGCTTATCTCATCTTTTGGTTGGCGTTCAGCACAACTTTCCACCCTCAGAAATACAGAGGCGCAGAATTCCACCATCTTGGACCCAGGAAGAGGATTTAAGGAGACCCGGCTCTGAATTTGTGAAGGACACAGATACCCAGGTGCGACTGATTTGGGTTAGAATGCTGGAGGCCCAGAGCATCCAGGTCAGGTATTACGATGTGTGGTATCGTCAAGTAGAGTTCCAGGTTGGAGATCGGGTGTTCCAGAAGATATGTCCGATGTAGGGAGTCTTGCGGGTTCGCAGGCGGAAGAGGCTCAGTCTGAAATAGATGGGGCTCTACAGGATCCTGGAGTGGATCAACCCATTGGCTTATAGACTGGAATTGCCGCCGGAGTTAGCGGAATTGCACGACGTCTTATATGTCTCCTCCTTTAGAAGAGTTCTACTACGGCCTAAGCAGCGAATTTCCACTATAGATGGCTCGGTAGCCTCCGCTCGATTGAGTCACCTGGAGCCGGTCCGGATAGACGACACCGAGATGCGAGTCTTGTGGCGCAAGGAGGTGTCGCTGGTCAAGGTCCTATGGAGAAATTATGGACAGGAGGAGCACACCTGAGAGCCACTAGAACTGGTGTGGCAGAGATAGTCGGTACTCTTCGAGTTAGGAATAACTTCAATTCTTAGGGGATGTTACGTTCAATCACTCTCGGTGAAAACCCCGCGAGCCAAGCCTGAATTTCGAGGACGAATTTTTTATTTATTTATTGGGATTTGTAACATCCCTCAAATAACTAGACCCCTAGAGTGGTTTTGTCATGATTAGGTCATGACAAAACCCTAGGAAGCTTGAAGAGACCACTTGGCTTTAGCCAAGAAGAAGGAAACCACAGTGGTCTGCAAATAGCAATTACCAGTTAACAAGCATTAGGTTGGACTTAAGGGTCTCACCTTGACCCTTTGACCACACCATAGCATACCTAACCCTTTAGGGGCCCCCTTAGAGCACCAAGGACCCATTGGGGTCAACCAAAGAGGCCAAATTGACCAAAGTCAACCCTAACCCTAAATTGGTCAAAGTAGCCTAATTAGGGTCAATTGACCTCCACCTTGCCAAATTGACCCTACATAGACCTTCCTAACCCTTAAGAGAGACCAATAGGTCACTACCCACCCATTGGGATCAACCCAAATGGTCAAATTGACCAAAGTCAACTCTAGCCCTATTTTGGTCAAACCAACACCTTTTGGATTAATTGGCCCAATTGGGGCACCACCATGACTCAACCAACTTTGGGTGGTGTCAAGGGACTCAAGACACACCACTTGGACCAGTCAACCCATCAGTTGACCAAGTCAACACCTCAAGTCAACACTTGGTCAACCTTGCCCAAAAAGAGGGGAAAAGGCTAACTCAAGCCCAATCCACTTGGGCTAGGCCTAATTGGAGTATCCCATTAGATTAGGAGGCTGATAATTACCAGGAGTTACCACTCAATTTCTGGAAATGATGAGTAGGAGAGAGAAAGTACAATTTCCCCCTTAATGAAGAGAGAGAAAGAGGAAAAAAAGGAAGGAAAGTTAATGGTGGGAGGCCATGGGTCACTCCATTCATCTCCCCAAGCCCCTCCATTCATCTTACATGATGCTTGGGAGGAGTTTCCCCATAAATTCCAGCCAGCCACCATCAATGGAGGAGCCCAACCATCATGGCCGAAATATATTCTCCTTAAATTCCCCCTATACAACCCTCCCCACTCAAATCTAACTTCACCATTAGCTTCAAAAGGTGGATGGCAGTCGAAATCATATATTGGATCGAAGGTTTTGGTGGAGAATGGAGAGATCGGACAAGCTCGCCAGAGAAGGGAAAAGCCATGGCCGATCACCGCCGCCATCATCGTCGGGCTCCAAGAAGGTCTGGTTCTTCTCCTCTTCTCTAGTGGATAGATCTACATCTATTGCTTGCAAGCTTTAAGGCCAATTGGCCCTAGATCGTGTGAGCCGAAAACTCCATTTTTTGGAGCTTTTTCCTCTTGTCTAAACCCCCATTTCCGGCCACCACCGGCCGACCAAGACCTCCCATCGCCGGCCACCACCTCAAGGAAGGTGGTGGTGGCATTGGTCGGCCGGGGAGGGGCGTGGGTGGCCGGGAAAACCACTTCCAAAACTGCCCAGGTCGGAGCAATCTCAGTCGTCGGCTGGAGGAGGAAGACAACCCGATGCCCTCCATTTCTGCTTTAAGATTCGTGCAGCAGTTTTTATATTAATGTATTATTATTCCTATATTTCTGTCCCTTTACTGACAGCAGTTAGAATTAATTTTTAAAAATACTTAGGCCCCTCTACAGAAAAAGTGGTCAACACCAAAGTTGTAGCACTTTGAGTCTACTTTATTTTAAAATTGATGTCACCCCAAAAGGAGCCCTGTAGCTCCCTGTAGAGCCAAAATGGTGGGGCTAGTCCCTAGTATAGGACAACCACCATTTCTTGAATAACTTTTGATTGGGAAATGATATGGACTTGATATTTGAAACATAGTCTACTTATACCTACACACACATCATATCCAAAGATGGGAATTTTAGGAGAACATTTTTCTAAGGTTTTTGTAATAATTTCATAAATAATATATTAATTAATTATTGGGTCAAATGACCTCCAATGTTCTCCAAATTTTGGTGGGTACTGCTTAGGGTTATCACATGACCCTGGTAAAAATCTCAGCCCAATTGGGACTGATTTAGTTTGGATATTGGTTAACCTAAGTTGGGTCTAATTAGGTCAAAATTAGGGCATGGTGTTTACCTTGGGGTATTGTGGTCAAATCTCCTCACCATGAGAAGAAACCTTGGCCACTGGTTTAGGATCACCTAAAACACCTCCATGAGTGATATGGGTGGTGTGGAGATGGTTATGCCCTAGGACACTAGTTTTAGCCCTAGGTGTGCATGTTGGACCTTGTGAAGGCCTTGTGGTCAAAATTCCCTTGATGGTTATGAAACTTGGTGGATAAGTTCATAGGATATAAATAGGCCCTGAGTAATTTTGTAAGAATTTTAGGAGCAATTATTCCCTTTGAATTAAGTCATAATCCCTTTAGAGGAATTTCTTATAAGAGACGATTACAGGATTAAAAGGTCTTGTCTGGAGATGAAACTTTGTTGGTGCCCTTAAAATCATGGTTTAGACCTCTGGTAATTTTTGGGAATTTTATTAAATGATTTAATCAGTACTTCTTTCACAAGGCACCTGTTTTGATTTAGACTTAAGAAACATATTTGAGGATCCAAAACTCATTGTTAAATTGTGCAAATTGGTGATAGAACATTTCAGAACATTAGAAAGCTCTGTGAATTTTTATTGAATTTTTGAAGACTTAAATCAGTAGGCTACTTCACAATTTATTTAATTTGAGGTTTTCTTAAAGTTTTTATTTTAGTGAGAAAATATTTTCCATAAATCCTTAAATTAAGTCAGTAGACTTTTATGATGAATACAAAGGTCTGGTAATTGTCCCCTAATTTTGGTGTAAGTATTTTTGGTGGTTCCTTCATAAATCTACAAATTTGGATAGAAGTTAAATATTAATTGTAGAGGACAATTTCTTACTGTAAAAATATGATATGTTGTATTTGCTGTTATTTAGTCATCATAGATTTATCATAATTTTTGGAGATCCATATCATAAGAATTCCTTATACTTCATGATCATTTTCATACTTGGCAAATGTTTGGAGAAATTAAAATAAATACTAAATAATTAAGGAAAAATATGATTCTCTGGATTTAGTCTTATAACATCATGATAGACCCCCAGTATTTATCTTGAATCAGTTGGATGAATATTTGGAGTACCTCTAATTACAAGCTTCATATAGTTAGTTTGGTCTGCGTTTAGTAAAACTGTGGAACTTGGGTAACTAGTGGCCTACTAAGTGGGAATGGCATGTAGTTGGTGTACATGGTCAGGATGAAGAGATTTAGGTCACCAAAAAAGAGTTATATATTAAGAGTGCTTGGTGAGTTAAGGGTAAGGTAGTGCTTAATTAGGATTGACGAAGGATCGTCTTTTCCCTAGCGTGTCATAAAGCACTTAGGTTTAACTCAAGTGAAATGATAAGAGGGGTGTTCTTATGGGTAGGTACCAACAACACTAAGTGTCTTGAGAAAGGGAGCCTTGGGGTGTCATCCCATTGTGGTTCCTAGTACCGTAGCGAGCCCCTTACAGGGTAATCCTCGGGAAGTCCAAGATTAACCATAAACTATAGGAGTAAGATGTTGTACAAGATTAACTTAACAATACACACACCCACACCCCGTTGTTATGGGTATATTAGTCGGTTTGGTCTTACGAGCGGTGGACTTGGTGGTTGTAGCAGCAGACTAGTTAATCATGTGAGCTTGTGACTCAGTAATTTTGTTGGTGCGAACAGGTTGGTCCGGAGAGCCGGTGGCTCGGAAGGTTATTGATGACGAGCAGGTTAGCCCGGGGAGTTTATGGCTCAGGATATAGTAGAACATGTTTGCATGTGCATGAAGGTGGTGGGTCTTCGGTATTGGACGGTCGTTCACACCGACGTCAATACGTTGACTCGGCAAGTGTGGAATTTGCACTTAGCCTTGAAAGTCTGGTGGTCCAGCCAGTAAGAGTAAGCAGATGCTCCGCAGTTTTGCGTTAAGGCATACGATAGGTCTAGGTAGGGTAGTGTGAATACCAACCTAGAGGTGGGCGAGGCCCAACCCACCGCTTCTGTTTGCCACTACGGGAGTATCCTAGGAGTCTTGCTAGCTCCAAAAAGGGGGAACTAAAGGTCTATGCGCATAGAGTCGAAGTGGGTGAGTTGCACTTGTATGAATATAGCATAACTGCATACCTTGCATGTCATAGCATAAACATTGCATTTCAACCCCTACCCCTATCGTATAAGTCGATTATGGGATTTCTTATACGATAGGCCTTGCTAAACGACCCCTTGGTCCATTGGTTTGTGTGGGCATTCCTATAAATCAATGATTACTTTCTATTATATACATCTTTACTTACCGTAATTTACTTACTCTTTACCTACTCTTGCCATGCTTATTAACTGTTTCATTTATAGTTATATTTACTTGTGTAGTGGTAGAACTCTTCTTGTAGATTATGCCCCGTCATCTGCTTTTTGATTATACCCCTTGTTGTCCTCTGCTTCATCCCTCCCGCACGGTGCCTAGGAGCCATTGGGGGTGGTATGGGGAACATAAGGCTTAGTCTTTTTGACTAACGGTCGGTGGACCATATCATTTTAGGTGACCGAGGAGACGTAGCAGCACTAGAGTCTGGTGTAGACGAAGGCGGGCCAGTCTAGTACAGGAGCACATGATTCAAGATCAGTGAGTGATTAGTAGTTTGCTTCCGCGAGTGATCTTGTAGTGAGGATATGATGTATAGGACATGAGCCCTTTATTATTGTAACCCTTGTTATCTTTTATTCAGTTATATCATGTGGACATTTATATTTCATATTGATTCTGTGGACTTGTCTTCTTTAATGCACTTTTCTTTGTGATCGATTTGGCTGGCAGGATCTGCGCTTTGTAGTGGCGAACTTTCCGAGTGAAGGTGTCACCGCAAAGCGGCGGTTCTGGGCCTAAGACCCGGGTGTTTGAAAAGAAAACAAAAAGGGTCTTATAGACGCCCCATTCCTTAAGAGCACACGCTGCCTGGACAATCAGGCGGCGACATTAAATGCATGACATCATGTTCGTAACATTTGAGTTCTGTCTTGTTGGTGTTCCCAACATTATGACGATATAGATAGCGTCTCGACGATGGGCATCGTCGTTGTTTTAGACCTTGGTAGATCTTCAAGTCTTCTTACTTCTGCCTCTGACATTGATATCTCGACGATACGAGATATCCTGGCATTTCTGCATATACAATGATATGTCATCTCTGACTGTGTCGTCGTGATCTTCTTTCTTGCAGTTTGTCGTCGTAATCACTTTATTCTCTCGACAACATGTTCATTACGTCGATAGTCACTTCGTCAGGGAATGGTGTCTTCATAGCAGCTTCCCTAGCCTCTTTGACATCAGATCTCCTTTACGCCGATATCGACGATACTTCTGGATATTCCCTTCTCAACGATAAGGCTACTTTGATGATGTCGACGATACTGCATCTTCTCGACGACATTCCTTCTTTTGATATCTCCGATGTTGCTTTTTCATCAGCTTATGTCTTCTCTCCGATATTCTGTCGGCATTGTGATGTCACAACGATATGTGCATCATGACGATAACTTCCATTGTCCTTCAGCTTTGCTTTGCTCATCATCATGACGACAAGCATACTTTGTCGATGACATTATACTTAGGCAGATTATTGAAGTACTGGACATATTGTCTCATCTCTGCAAGTATGAACTAGATATGACATTAAATACAACTTGCACTTATCATTGAGCTAAACACTTCTTCAAATCAGGAACACTACTGGGCACTGTTCCCAACAAAAGTTAATTTGAAGTTTACTGTGGTGGGGTGCACATAGCCAAAAATTGCTTAAGGCTGAAATCATATACAGTCTGTCTTGATGATATGAATGCGGTTTATCTAGACGATAAAAAGGCAATTTGTCTAGACGATATGAACAGTACATCCAGACGATAAAAACTTGTTCTCGACGACATGAATGCAATTTTGTCTAGACAAAAAGGCAATTTGTCAAGACGATAAAACTTGTTCTCGATGACATGAATGCAATTTTGTCTAGACGATGAAAGGCAATTTGACTAGACGATAAAATTTATTCTCGACGACATGAATGCAGTTTTGTCTAGACGATAAAACGTGTTCTCGACGACATGAATACATGTTTGTCTAAACGATAAAAGGCAATTTGTCTAGACGATAAAACGTGTTCTCGACAACATGAATGCACTTTTGTCTAGTCGATAAAAGTTAATTTGTCTAGACGATAAAACTTGTTCTCAACGACATGACTGCAGTTTTGTCTGGACAATAAAACTTTTTATTGACGGCATGAATGTAGTTTTGTCTAGACGATAAAAGACAATTTGTCTAGACGATATGAACAGTCTGTCTGGATGATAGAAACTTGTTTTATTCATTTGACAATATTAAGGTAATCATTCGACACAGGATCATCTTTAACCTTGAGCCAACGATTAAGATTGAATCTGCCTAGACGGGGATTTCAGGACTCCCCCACCACCATCCAGCCATCATCACCCATCGCCACCACCACCAATAGTTTCGTCGTGATGAGGGATATCTATTGGTGGTGGTCCGACAGCCTGACGCCGTCGCAGCCGGTCGGAAGAACATGGTCATTCTGAAAGCGATTTTCCGACTAAATACGTGAAATCGTGGCTTAAATGGGCTCGATTTCAATTCAAAATCATTCTAGGATGCATATAGAAGGGGAAGGGGAAGGAATATCACTTAATTTTGCCATGCTCTCCTGGTTCAGTTTTGGGCATCCATGGCTTGTTCGGCTGAGTTGGCTACACTGCTCCTATGGGCTTCCACTCAATCTCTCTGCTTAGAACAGTTGCTTGGGAGATGAGTGAGCTATCTAAGGGGATAGGGGGGCTTTTATAGGTTGAGGAGGAAGATGCCACCTTCCACCCTCCATGGCCGGCCAAGCTTCCTAGGTAGCTTCCTTGGTGTTATTATCTTATTCTCACCTCTTTACTTCAGAGCAGAGTATCTCTCTTCCTAAGATGGTTTGAAGCCATGTGTAGCCATGGTTACTTCATTTTGAAGTCTTGCAATTTTTGGTAAATTTCTCCTTTAAGGGCATGTTTAGGTTTGATTAGGCTAATCATGGGCCATCTGATTTTGATCATGGGTTAAGGGTCCATGTGAGGCTATGATTTGATTTGAGGGCCTTTGGGATAGGGTAGGGTTAAGGTATTTTCAAAAGTGGGTTTAGGCCTTAACTAAAACATGGTTTGACCATGCTTAATTTGAGTTGACTTTTAGTTGAACAAATTGAACATTTTGGGGGTTTGTCTATCCTTTGTCATGGATCATGGCGTGGCTAGCATAATTGGCCAAGAAGGGGTTCAATTGGGTTGATTACGTAAAATTTGGCCAATTGCACACCTTTACCCCCTAAGGGTTCCACCATGTTCTAAAGGTGAGGTAGTGCACCAATTGGGGTGCCATTTGGTGTTTTGACTTAGGTCATGAGGGAGGGTATGGTGGGTTCAATTTGTTTGGGGTGGGGTTCATGGGACTTGAATTGGTTAACTTGGCTAAGTGCACATTTTGCCCCTTTAAGAGCTCCACAAGGAGAGGTGGTGCACCAATTGGGATGCCAATACTTCTAGGGGCCCTATTCAAAGTTGGGATGTTACAATCACTCAATGATTGAGGATTTATGATCGGTGACTGGAAGTTTCATTTGGATATGGATTTGCTAAAATAAAGAAGATCAGACGTTCACTAACTGAGTAGATCTGAACGTTGATCTGTATTTTGAGATCGCCGATCAAATTCAAAATAGATAAACTCTTGAAAAGAGCCATGTAGAACAAAGAAGGCAAAATAGTCATTACTGCTACACATACCTATTAGTATTTGGACTCAACCAGAAGTAGAAGTTATATATACTTTCCAAACAAAAAATTCCCAAGAAATGTATAAAAAATACAAACTAGAAAATGAGAAGCCATTGTCAATTAAGTGAAGCTTTAGGTCAAAAGACTAACACAAAAAGAAAGCCCCAAATCATTGTAGAAGAAGATTTCCAATCTTCTAAGGCTGAATCCACATCAAGTCTAATGTTTAAGCTCTTCAATCTATGAAGAGTTATATTATGGAAATGCCTTTCTTCATTTTTTATTAAGGATTTATGAATCTCTCTTCAAAGAATTATATATTTTCTTATGTCCCTAGTGGAAAATGCTTTTGAGTTCTTAGATTCTACAATGAAATAGACTAATGGCTCTAATAGGTAGTAAATTCCGAACTTATGTAGACGAGCGGATGTTCCTAGTTTGAGGAATCACTATATTCTCTTCACTTTCTTTATAGCTGAAATTTACTTTATGTATTGTTACATTGTCATAGTTTGTAAATTGAAATGTGATTGTGTTTTTATTTGTGTTGGATTTTTTTTATTCTATCTTCTAGAGAAATATTCAAGTTTATTCTAAACTTTCATGTATATGCATTGTACTGACACTTATTGTAGCTCATTATTAGCTCCGCTCCTTTTAAGTATTTAGGGATCATAGGGAAGGGTGAGAGTCATTTAGTCTTTTAAATCAACCCTGACATTGTTGTCATTGTAGACAACATTGTTAGAGATGTGAGACTCTAGAATGTCATCAAGTTTATTGTATTGCTTGTAGGCCATTGAATGAGTCATAACTCTTATGTGTATTTGTTTTTGAGGCCTTCATGCCCATGCAATTTCCCTTAGTTCTGCGCTTTACTTTCACATGGATATGCTTTACCTGACTCGTCGATTGACTATGATATTTATTGAATGCTTCTATTGTCTCCACTAGTTATACTCTTCCATTATGCAAGAAATGTGAAATGATGGAGACTAGACTAACAATGTTTCTAAGTTAGTTACAAGTTGGAATAAGATAATGCGCGTGTTAGTAGACACCACACCATATCATGCATATGGTAACACTTAATTTGTAGCGGTTAAGTAAACACTGCCAAAAGATATTTATAGTAGCGTTTATAACTGCAACTGTAGATAAATAAATGCTATTATACACTTACGGATTAAGTTTGCCTTTGGCGTGACCTGTGGGTTAAACCCTTCCAGAGTTCCAAGTTAATTGATTTATTTATTGCTAACAGAAAGTTCTTTTGGGAGGCCTTTGGGCTTTTTAGGGGCCCTTACATAAATCTGAACCCTCCAACAAATACCTCCCCTTTCATCGAAGCCACCCAAAAAAATTTATTTTGAATCCCGTAATTTCAAAGCTCGCAAGTAATTGGCGGCAGAAGAGGCGCTCTCTCGCATTACTTTTACGCTCTGGCTTATTTTGTAATGCCTCGATTTATTTAAAATTGGTTTTGGGGTGCGAATAGAGATTATGGGGTGCGAATATAGGTTATGGTCTGCGGATAGTGCATTGCTAGGTTCTAGGTGAGTATCTCGCATCTAGTTCTAGGTGAGGGGGAAATACAGCTATATGATCTTAGATCTGATGGTAGGGAAAATACTGACATTATTTATTATTCATAAATACAGCAATATTTAGAGCTATCAATGGCTGAGATGCACTCCTCTCACCGTGATCTAGGTGCGAGATACTCACCTAAAATTTTTTCTTTGAATAAAACCTAAAACCCTAAGCAACCCTCCCTCTCCCAGATCTCCCTCCCTCTCAGATCGCGTGAAACGGCTGCAGCCCTCCCTCTCCCTCTCGTCGCACAGAGCAGCCCCACCCCGATCCCTCTCCTCCCTCTCTCCCGTCGCCTCTCCCTCTCCCTCTCATCGCACAGAGCATCCCCACCCCAATCCCTCTCCTCTCTCTCTCCCGTCGCCTCTCCCTCTCCCATCGCCTCTCCCTCTCCCGTCGCCTCTCCCTCTCCCGTCGCCCCTCCTCCCCGTCGGCCTAGAGCAGGGAAAACGATGCCCCAAGCCCTCTCCTCCCTCCTCCCTGTCGGCCTGGAGCAAGGAGGAGTCGAGCCCCTCTCCTCCCTCCTCCCCGTCAGCTCCGTGGCTGCAAAAGGACCAAGACAAGCTCGCCATCAAGGGCATCCTCCATCCGAGCAAACAATGAATCTTTTCTACTGTTAACAAAGGTATGTTCTATCTTTTCTTATCTCACTCACCATTGATTTTCTCATCCATCCATTATTGGAGCAATCAAGGTATTTGTGTACACAGGATGTTTCTTTCTAAAACTAATTGAAGGATTAAACACTTATTGCATATTTAAGTACTCATTTTAACTCTTGAGGTAATGTCATCATCTACAAGTTCTATTTAATTGAGTTTTTGATAGGTTTAATCACACAAAAGTATCACTTAATCTTCTAGTTATTGACTCACAAAATTAGATTTCCTTACAAATTTAGATTTCTTTGAATTATGTTTGGTTTTTAATTGAGGAATTCTGCTTGATTATGTGAAAAGGCAACATCTCTTTAAAGATCTCAAAACTGAATTAGATCTTTACTCATTTAAATTACGTATTTCATAAGTTTTAAACATAGATTAGGATTTAAACTAAGGATTTAAATTATCTCTTAAGGTGTCTGATCAGGATATGAAGGCCGGAAAAGACCTCCTCGAGTGTGTGTGTGCGGCTGAGTGTGTTTGTAGGAGCTGCCCTAATTTCATAATCAATTGAATAGTTCTGATGTTTCCACCGCTCGACTACCATCTCAACTGATTTTGTTTGAATATATACATAGGGGTTACCCTAAGTTACTGTCATAGGTTAAACAATGACCAATGTCTGAGAGGATTAATGGTGCTAGCTAAGGCAGTGCAATAATAAATCAAACCATGACCTTGGAGGGGTATTCAGTGCATTTGAAACCATCTACTGCTAATTTTGTTGTGATGGATAGGCAATTCCGACAATTGATAATATTGTCCTTATGTGCGCCACTGATTTGGGTGCTTATGGAATCTTAAACACTTCACACATCTTTCCTGTTCTTACAATTTAATTTTGGTACTTATGATTCTTATTATGTTAGTAATTTTTCATAACCTTAATGTCAAAAATTAACTTTATTAGATGTGTTACCATCTTTTCTATCATGAATTTCATTTTGTCTCGCACGACAGTCTATGGAGTTCAGTAAATTAGTTGGATTGCTGAAGCCAGAAGAACCCGATGATATCATTTTGTCTGCTTGTCAAAAGCTTTTTACGTTCTTTGTTCAACGTCCAGAGCAAAAGCATGTTTTTATGTCCCAGCATGGGTTTCTTCCTCTTATGGATCTTCTTGAAATTCCAAGAAGCCGGGTATGCATTTTTTTTCTGTTGATAATGATGTTTTTTAAGATTCTTAGAACATTAATTGGGTTATATAAATGATTTAATGATAAATGTGATAAGGTGATGATCTCTATGCAGGCCATCTGTTCTGTGCTTCAAATTATCAACCAGATTGTCATGGATAATGTTGATTTCCAAGAAAATGCATGTCTTGTGGGACTTGTGAGATTCAAATATTTTGTCCCTAATCTTGTGTTATATCTCTTTGAAAGCTTCTTATTCTGGATTTGAACTCTTAACTGCAGATTCCAGTGATAATGATCTTTGCTGTGTCTGATCGTCCTCGAGAAGTACGGATGCAGGCAACTATTTTTTTCAGCAACTTTGCCATTCTAGGTTTAGAATTTGACATATCATTTATTCTACTTCCTCCTACTGGAAATTTTCATTGGATTTCAACAAGTGATTTTTGTATCTTAATCTCTCTCACAAAAGAGATACAGGAGTTGTGCAAAAATAATAATCTTCCCACAAATGGCAGCACCAGTCAATTAGCCAAAACATTAGCTTTATTTTTCAAGGTCCAATTTCAATTTGGTTAACACTTGTGTGGTTTCAAAAAGTTTACTGCATTTTTAATATCTAGCAATCCCAACCAATTTTTCCAGAAAAAAAAAAGTATTTTCATCTCCTCTCAAGGTGAGCTCAAGTGGTAGGATGGAGGCTGCTGCTTATAACTCATGTTTGCAGGTAAATGCAGGTTCCCAGTCAAATTATGCTGAATCTTTGATTCCCAACATGTTGAATGATGGGATGTACAAATTTTGATGTACTGATTGAATTTAGTGTATGTTCTTGTAGAGACAGTTTTCTCTCGTACATGCGTAACCTATTTTCATGAATTAGAGTGAGCATGTGTCATAAGGAAATACTAGTGAAGTGATGACAAAAAAGGTGCTTGCATTTTTTATTGCCCTTTTGGTGTAATTTATAATTTTAGTTCTAATGATTTTAGTCATAATAGTTTTATTTATGAATTTGTCTCATAGAAAAATTAATGATGTAAATTATGTTCCATGTTGATAAAAACTATTTTTATTTTGTTTTAGGTTTCTTGCTTCTAACTTATACGTCCTTTATTTTGTTTTAGGTATGAGAAAAATGAGGCACCAAGAGAGGCTTCAAAGAAGGAAGAAGGCAAGAAGGATGAGCCCGTAAAGAAGAAAGAGAATAATTTTCATGTATTAATTATATATGTTTTTTCATGTATTAGTTTATTAAAGAAAATTAAATGATCTATATATTGATTGTTGATGGGTTCCCCCTCTATATATGGAGAAATCCGTAACCACCGCACACCGGATCCCGTTCCCGCACATCGGATCCCATTACGGCGCGGCGGATCCCGAAACCACCGCGCGCCGGATCCCACCTTCGCACACCGGATCCCACTCCCGCGCGGCGGATCCAAACCACCGCGCGCCGATCCAAACCACCTCGCGCGGGATCCCAACCGCCCCGCGCGGGATCGCAACCGCCAACAACCGTCGTCGGCCAACCACCACCAACCGCCGGCCGGCCACCGCCGACGGCCGGCCACCACCGGCCGGCCACCGTCGGCCGGCAACCGCCACCGGCCGGCCGCCGCCAACCACCGGCCGGCCGCCGCCGGCCGGCCTCCGGCCGCCAACCGCCGCCGGCCGGCCACCGCCGGCCGCCGCCGGCCGCCAACCGCCGCCGGCCGCCGGCCGGCCGATCGCCGGCCGCCGCCCCCTTCATGGCCGGCGGCCATGGCCGGCCACCCATGGCCGGCCATCGCCGTCGCCGCCCTTCACCCTCCTCCGTCGGATCCCACCGAGTCCCTCGCGGCCCTCCGATCATCTCGCGCGATCACGACCCTTCAATCGTCCCCAACGATCTCGGCCCTCCATTTGGTGGTTATCCGCATAACCACCGTAACTTCCACCTTCCAAGCCTATAAATAGACCCCTAAGGGTCTTCATTTGGATTGACTTTTTCATTCGAGCCCAGACTCTCTCTCTCTTCGTTTCTTCCTCAGAGCTTCTCTCTCTACATTCCGCCACTCCGCCACTTCGTTTTTACTAACTGACAGGTTCCTCCTGCGAACGCTGCTCACCTGAGAAGAAGTGCTGCGCCATCTCTCAGGCGAGCACCCCAAGCCCGAACAGCAAAGTCAAAGTGCTCCGCGAAGTGTACTCCTGGCAAGCGCGCAGCCGTACCAGACACGCAGCAAGGCGATCGACTCCTAAGTGGTGGCCTGTCACCCACGGAGCTCTCTCTCTCTCTCTCCCACAATTGTAACGAGGCGCGGCCTGTCGCCCTCGCTTTCTCCAAAAAGGCATTGTAACAGTCTGAGATAGTGGATTTCGGCCGGCACCGCCCTGGCCACGTGGTTTTTCACCCTTTGGAGGGTTTTCCACGCTAAAGTTCTGTGTGTATCATTTTCAGCATTTACTCTCTGCAACATTCTGACTGTGTGCGCGCTCGACCGCCCGGGCTAAGACGGACCGAGTTGAAACCGGTCTACCGAGGGCGTTGAGAAGCCGCAACAGTTTGGCGCCGTCTGTGGGAACGTGTTCCCCAAAAGTTCTCTGAAGACAGTATTCGCCTCACGGCAATACTCGTGCTCGGCAGCAATGGCAAGAAGAAGCGCCCGCACCACTAATGGCTCCATTCCTGAAGGACGCGTTGAGCCCGCTCCATCCCACTCACTCATCAACGCACCTCCCGTCGAAGAGGTCCCTTTGGCGCCCGTCGTCACACTGGAAGGACGCATGCGTCAGATCGAGGAACAGCAAGCCGAAATGCTGGCTCTTCTCAGAAACCGTGAAGCACCTGCTCCACCAGCCGCTCCGGTCTTCGCACCCCTCCTGGTCCCTAATCGCGCTCCCCTCAGGGAAGCCGCTCGCGAAGAAGAAGTGTACGAAGAAGACTACTCGGATGCAGCTAGTTCCGCGCGCCTGGCCCGTCCCGGCAGGGGAACTAGGGAGGAACCCGAGCACCATCAACAAGGAGCCGCGGCCAACCAAGCCATAAGAGGGCCCACCCGCGAGGAGATTCGCGACGTGATCGCTGAAGAGTATGGACAAGTCGGACGCCGGGGCATCTTCGCCCGCCGCCCTCTGCGGCACGGCTCCCCCTTGTCACAGCAACTCCTGGCCCATCCGGTTCCGCACGGCTTCAAGCTTCCTAGCATCGAATCGTTCGATGGGACGGAGGATCCACTGGAGCATATCAATCATTTCACCACCATCATGAGGATCTACAACGCTGCCGATCAACTCCTGTGTCAGGTGTTCCCAGCAACACTCAAGGGGCAGGCTCGCACCTGGTTCCACTCCCTGCAAGAAGGATCCATCAACAACTTCACCGAGCTGACCCGGCGGTTCACAGATCAGTTCGTCGCCAACCGAAGAATCGTCTGAGATCCCTCTCATCTCTCGGGGATCCGCCAGAACGAGGGAGAGACCCTTAAAGAATTCTTCCGCCGCTTCACCACGGAGGCGCGGCAAATACCAGGGGTCGACCCCGAGCTTCTTCGCGGCGTCTTCCTGGGAGGGCTCCGCCCAGGCGGCTTCTATTCCGCTCTAATGAGGGAGACAGTTCCAAATTACCCAGACCTCGTGCATCGAGTGGAGGCACAGATAGCGGCAGACGAAGCCATCGAGGCGCATCGCCAGCAGTTCGAGGGAAATCTGAAGAGGAAGAAAGGATCGGAGCCAGCACCCAGGAGGCAGGAAGAGCGGCGTACGGAAGAGCGCCGGAACCCTAATCGTGGTCGGGATCTCCGAAGGGACCAGGGTCCCCGACCACCGCTGAATTACACTCCCCTCAACACGTCACGAACCAATGTGCTTTACGTCATTCAAGAAAATCCTGCATTTCGTAGGCCGAAACCGCTAAACCTGAATGAAAGAACCGACCACTCAAGGTATTGTGAGTTCCATAGGGGAGCTGGGCACACGACCGAAGAATGCGCAAGGCTAAAGGAGGAAATTTAGCGCCTCGTCAGGCAAGGACTCCTCGGAAGGTTCCTGCAAGGTCAGCTGCCGAATCAGCCGCAACAACCCAGGGAGCCCAGAGATCAGCCTCCTGCACCTCGCGGCGCAGCGGTCGGAATGCCGGTGGTAGGGCAAGTCGAGACTATAGCTGGGTCCCCTAATCCCGCCGCGCAAATTCTCTCCATCGCTAGGCCAGAGAGAGGGCACGAAGATAAGAAGTTCAAGCAGGACGCTGCCATCGTCTTCGGAGATGAAGACCTCGAGGGGTTACGACTTCCGCACCAAGACCCGCTCGTGATCAGCGCCGGGATCGGGGATCCCTGTTTCAACGTCAGAAGGATACTGGTCGACAATGGAAGCTCAGTTGACGTCCTGTTCCTCTCCACTCTGCAAAGCATGAACCTCACCAAGGAGCACCTCAGCCCAGCAGCAGGGCCCGTCTATGGTTTTGACAACCGCCCCGTCCCAGTCCAAGGCATGATCACCCTTCCAGTAACGCTTGGTGAGTTCCCGAGACAGGTAACCCATAACATCCAGTTCGTTGTCGTGGAGTCAAGTTCCGCCTACAACGCGATCTTTGGGAGACCGCTCCAATCCATCTTCAGAGCCATCCCATCAATCCCGCATTTAGCCATGAAGTTTCCGACCACCGCCGGGATCGGGGTCGTTCGTGGAAACCAGGAGGCGGCTAGGACCTGTTACCTGAGACAAGCTCAACCGGTGAGGGCGACGGCTCTCAACATCGACAACTTCGACCTGCGAGATGAAGCCACTCTTCAGCGAGGAGCACCCGTTGAAGGGGTAGTGAAAGTGCCGCTCTCCCAGCAGGATCAAACCCGGACTGTCCAGATCGGGCCCCTTTTGACGCCAGAAGAACGAGAAAGGATTACAACCTTCCTGCAAGAGAACGAGGACATTTTCGCTTGGAGCCCGGAGGACATGCCTGGGGTAGATCCTGAAATCATTTTTCACTCGTTAAACATTAACCCCGCCTGCAGGCCCGTAATTCAAAAGAAGAGGAACTTCGCCCCTGAGCGAATAAAGGCAATCGAAGAGGAAGTAGCAAAGCTCCTGGAGGCGCGGTTCATCCGCGAGGCAGATTATCCCACGTGGCTCGCAAACGTGGTGATGGTAAAAAAGGCGTCCGGAAAATGGCGGATGTGCGTCGACTACAGCAACCTGAACCAGGCGTGCCCGAAAGACAGTTTTCCTCTTCCGAGGATCGACCAGCTCGTCGACGCGACAGCCGGCCACGAGCTGCTCAGCTTCATGGATGCATACTCAGGCTACAACCAAATAAGAATGAATCCCGCAGACGAGGAGCACACCGCCTTCCGCACCGATAAAGGAGTCTACTGCTACAAAGTGATGCCGTTCGGCCTTAAAAACGCCGGAGCGACATACCAAAGACTGATGAATAAAGTCTTCAAAGACCTCATCGGGGAGACGATGGAGGTATATGTGGATGATATTCTAGTGAAGAGCGTCCACCGTCGTGACCATTTGAAAGACTTGGGAAAGTGCTTTCAGCTTCTTCGTCGCTTCCAGATGCGGCTCAACCCCAGCAAATGCGTGTTTGGTGTGACGGCGGGGAAGTTCTTGGGTTTCATGGTAACCCACCGAGGAATCGAGGCCAACCCTAAGAAGATCAAGGCACTGGAGGACATGTCGCCGCCTCGCTCTGTCAAAGAAGTGCAACGCCTGAATGGGAGGATCGCCGCACTGTCCCGCTTCCTGTCAAGGACGGGGGACAAATACCTCCCTTTCTTCAAAATTCTCCGGGGAGCGCGCCACACTGGGTTCCAATGGACGGACGAGTGCCAAACGGCTTTCGAACTCCTCAAACAGTACTTGGCCTCGCCGCCGCTTCTCTCAAAGCCAATCCCCGGGGAAGCCCTGTTCCTGTACCTCGCAGTTTCCCCTACGGCCCTCAGTTCAGTTCTTGTGAAGGATGAAGGAGGAGTGCAACGGCCAATCTACTACCTCAGTAAGGTCCTCACCGATACCGAAACCAGGTACCCGGCGGCAGAAAAAACAGCCCTAGCGCTCGTCTTCTCGGCGCGAAAGCTTCGACCCTATTTCCAGGCACACACAGTGAAAGTACTAACTCAGCTCCCGCTGCGAGCAATCCTCCAAAAGCCAGAAGTCTCGGGGAGACTTGTGAAGTGGACAGTAGAGCTCGGCGAATTCGACATCCAGTTCTTGCCCCGGCCGGATATCAAATCACAAGTGCTCGCTGACTTTGTTGTAGAATACACCATCCCACCGGAAGCAACTCCTGCCAAAGATGTCGCCACCTCCCGTTGGACTCTCTATGTCGACGGCGCCTCAGGAGCTGAAGGAGCTGGAGCAGGGCTCCTCCTCATAAGCCCCGATGGAATTACTCTGGAATATGGCCTCAGACTGAAGTTTCCAGCAACCAACAACGTTGCGGAGTACGAGGCTTTGATCGCCGGCCTCCGGCTCGCCATCGATTGTAAGGTAGAGAGCCTGACAATTCAGGCCGACTCCCAGCTTGTAGTCTCGCAGGTTGAGGGAGATTATGGGGCCAAGAATGACCAGATGGCGCATTACCTCACATGCGTAAAGTCACTCCTTCAGAGGATCCCGTCATACCGAATCCTGCACGTGCCCCGGGGGCAGAATACTAGAGCGGACGCGCTCTCCAAGTTAGCAACATCACCATCCAGCTATCAGTCGCGAAGGCGTCGCGTGGAAGAGATCATGGCCCCAAGTATCCCAGGGCCGTGGGAGATTGCAGCTATCAATGAGGAAGAACCTTCTTGGATGACCCCTCTACGAGCTTACCTCGAGCAGGGACACCTCCCCGAGGACCGCCTGGAGGCGCGCAGATTACGAATGCGAGCAGCATCGTTCACCATCATAGACGGGGAACTCTACAGGCGGGCATTCTCAGGGCCCTACCTAAAGTGCTTACCGGCCAGCGAAGCGGACTACGCCTTAAGAGAAGTACACGGAGGGGTCTGCGGAGAGCACCTGGGAGGAAAGGCCCTGGCCCAGAAAATCTTGCGCCAAGGTTTCTATTGGCCAACAATGAAGAAGGACGCGGCGGAGCTCGTTCAAAAGTGCAGGAGCTGTCAGCTCCATGCAAATGTACCTCACCAGCCCCCAGTCGCGCTCACCGCACTCCAGGGTGCATGGCCATTCGCGCAGTGGGGGATTGATCTCCTCGGCCCTCTACCACTGGCATCGGGGCAGAGAAAATTCATCATCCTAGCAATCGACTACTTCACCAAGTGGGTGGAAGCTGAGCCCCTGGCAAAGATCACAGAAGAGAATGCTAAGCAGTTCGTATGGAAGAACATCATCTGCCGCTTCGGGATCCCCGCAGCAATCATCACCGACAATGGTACCCAGTTCACTGGGAAGTCTTTCACCAAAATGTGCGAGGACTTAAAGATCAATCTCCGCCACACCGCCGTAGCAAACCCACAGACAAATGGGCAGGTAGAAGTCACCAACCGCACCATCCTCAAAGGGCTAAAGACACGTCTCGAAGAAGCCGGGGGGCAATGGGTGGATGCGCTCCCAAATGTACTGTGGGCATACCGCACCACGGAGAGGACTCCAACAGGAGAGACCCCGTACAATCTCTGTTACGGGACCGAAGCCGTCATTCCTGTCGACATCGGAATACCAAGCATCCGGGTGCTGACTTTCGATCCCAGCAAAAACGACGAGCTGCTCCGCCAAAATCTCGACTTAATCTCCGAGACTCGAGACCACGCCGCCCAGCGTATTGCCATCTACCAAAGACGCGTGGCCCGGCTCTACGACAGAAGGGTTAAGCCCAGACCAATCAATGTCGGAGATCTCGTCTTGCGCAACGTTGAAGCAGCCGGGAAAGGCCCGCAGAAAGACAAGCTCTCGCCAGCGTGGGAAGGACCTTATGTGGTCATTGCGACAGTTAAACCTGGAACTTTCAAGCTCAGGACGGCGGAAGGAAAGACCCTCCCACGCACCTGGAACGCGCAGAACCTGCGCCGCTTTTATCAATGATTTTATTTCATCTTGTCATGTAAAAGTCGCGAACCTTGATTCGCGCAAACTATCTTACTATCGTCTTATGTACAAGACTGACATGAACTATTCAGCTACAGTTCTATATGCAGGCAGCGAACCTCGATTCATGCAAATCACTTCTCATCAATCATTGCAGCCCAAGAGACCACAGTGCCTCAGCGTTGCTTGGGCACATTGCCTCAACGTTGCTTGGGCACCTCGCCTCAGCGTTGCTTGGGCACATTGCCTCAACGTTGCTTGGGCGCCTTACCTCAGCGTTGCCTGGGCACATTGCCTCAACGTTGCTTGGGTACCGTAGGGGCCTGCCCCCCTTACGGCAAAGCCGCGAGCCAGACTCGTGCAAAAAGCCGCGAGCCAGACTCGTGCACCGTAGGGGCCTGCCCCCCTTACGGCAAAGCCTCAGCGTTGCCTGGGCACATTGCCTCAACGTTGCTTGGGCGCCTTACCTCAGCGTTGCCTGGGCACATTGCCTCAACGTTGCTTGGGTACCGTAGGGGCCTGCCCCCCTTACGGCAAAGCCGCGAGCCAGACTCGTGCAAAAAGCCGCGAGCCAGACTCGTGCACCGTAGGGGCCTGCCCCCCTTACGGCAAAGCCTCAGCGTTGCCTGGGCACATGGCCTCAACGTTGCTTGGGCACCTCGCCTCAGCGTTGCTTGGGCACATTGCCTCAACGTTGCTTGGGCGCCTTACCTCAGCGTTGCCTGGGCACATTGCCTCAACGTTGCTTGGGTACCGTAGGGGCCTGCCCCCCTTACGGCAAAGCCGCGAGCCAGACTCGTACAAAAAAGCCGCGGGCCAGACCCGTGCACCTATTTTATAAAAACCGCGAGCTCAAGTCCGCGCAAAATAACCAAACTATGCAGATGCCAACAACCAGGTCAACAAGATCGAGCAGATGAACAAGTACGACAAGTACAATAAAAGAGATACAGCCGTATCCAGCAAACATAGCTACAAGCGGCTAAAGAAATCACTCCTCATCAGGACTATGATCCTCCTCCTCTGACAGGTCATCAAAGCCAAGGCCACTAACATCGTAGCCCCGCTTTCGGGATACCATCCGGAGAGCCTTTGACACTCCCTGTCGAAGGGCCAGCTCTCGTGAATCCTCCAGATGAGGCTCCACCTCCTGAGTCCAGATCATATCCCGGACTTCCTCGGAAATCAAGGAGCGGTCCCTCAAGTAGTCAATCGACTCCAGATATTCGAGCCAGCCGCCTTCAGCTCGGTCTCCCGCTCCACGGAAGAAAGACGCGCTATCTCAGCCCAACACTGCTCCAGCTCTGCATCCCGACACACTACGTCGCCACGGGCTGCCTCTAAGGATCGCAAGGCCTCCTCCAACACCGCCTTCTCCGCACCGAGACCGGACCTGGTCCTCTCCAGCTCTTCCTGCATCTCCGAGCCAATCCGCCTGAAGCGCGAGATGTCGCGATCCCGCCGTCTCTCCGCCTCCACAAGGGCGCTCCTCGCCTCCCGAAGCTCACCCTGGATGGACATAAACCCGTCCTTCAAGCTCACGTAATGGTTATTCCATATATGCGCAATCGATGCCTGGGTCTCCATCTGCAAGAGAAAATGTATAAGTCAGAACCACAACCTCAGAATGACGTCATGCAAGGGGAAGAAAAAATCCGGCTTACCGCCTGGCTCATGGCCTCCAGAGAGGAAGAGACCCTCTTCCCTTCCGACACCTTTCGAGCTGTGCCTCGCTCCGGAGAGGCCTGGGGGGCAGAAGATCCCAGGACCTCGACCTCCTCATCAACCGGCTCGCCGTCAGCACCAGATGCACAAGGAGCCGCCTCCTCCTGAGGAGCATCCTGTACCAGTGAAGGAGCAGGACCTGGCTCCTCCAGACCTTTAAAAACCAGCTTCCTCTTTCTGTCTCGAACAAGAGGAACAGCAGCGGCACGACCAGCATCAACGGACAGGCCGCATAAAAGCAGGCGCTTCTCGTCTACGAACAGAGAGATACTGTGCAGAATATTCCCCAACTCTCGAGCATCTGAAAATCCGAGGACAGGAGAAAACTCCCACTCACGCCCTTTGAGGCGCCGGCAACGATCAGGTAAAGAGTTCCACACCTCCGGTAGTCCCTCCGGGTTCCTAACATAGCCAAATAAAGTATTCCCATGACGGCGGTCCACCCGGGTCTCGAACTCTAGCCATCTCTTGTTGCTAAAAACTTCAATACGACCTCAGGCATCAACCTGCACTTCGCACCATTCCTTGAAAAGGCCCAGGGAGAACTTCGCACCATGCTCGCGGAAGAAGGCGATCAGCCCCATGATCCGCACCATCCCCTGAGGCGTAAACTGTGACACCGGGACGCCGCAAAATTTCAGGATCTGGATCAACTCCTCGCACACCGGGAGACGAAAGCCACTCCGAAGTGACGACTCGCAAAGAGTCATCCAACCTCGAGGCGGATTCTGTACTCGCTCCTCAGGACCTGGGATTCGAATCTCCAATTCGGGGGGCAGGTTGAAGCGCCTCCTCCATATGGCGACATGATCGAGAGTAAGACTCGAGCCCAGTCGCATTGGGCGACTTTGCCCGCCACGCCGAGAAGCCTGAAAGACAAGAAAAAGCGTCAGTACAAACCTCAGGCAAGTGTTAAGGGAGTCCATCCACAAGGCTAACCATCGCACAAGCCTCGCACACAGGCAGACCCCGTAAACATGCCCGAAAGCACGCGGCAGACCCCGCGAAAACACCTCACGCAAACACCCGCACTGTCGCCGCGCGACAGCACGCGCGGCAGCCCGCACGGCAGCCCGCGCACACGCGCGCGCGCTGTCGCCGCGCGGCAGCACGCGCGACAGCTCGCCCGCGCGCACGCGCGCGCACGCTGTCGCCGCGCGACAGCCCGCCGCGCGCGGCAGCCCGCGCGCGCGGCAGCCCGCGCGCACGCGCGCGCGCGCTGTCGCCGCGCGGCAGCGCGCGCGACAGCTCGCCCGCGCGCACGCGCGCGCGCGCTGTCCCCGCGCGCGCGCGCTGTCCCCGCGCGACAGTGCGCGCGACAGCCCGCGCGCGGGGCAGCCCGCGCGCACGCGCGCGCGCGCTGTCGCCGCGCGGCAGCGCGCGCGACAGCTCGCCCGCGCGCGGCGCACGCGCGCGCTGTCCCCGCGCGACAGTGCGCGCGACAGCCCGCGCGCGGGGCAGCCCGCGCGCTGTCGCCGCGCGACAGCGCGCGCGGCAGCCCGCGCGCACGCACCGCCACTCACCTCCGCGCGACCCGCCACATCTCTAGCGCGCCGTTCGCCCGCCTTTTTTGATGTTAGATCTTTCACCCGCACGCTCACCTTGGCACCGCCATCATCACCGCCAACCTCCACGCTAGAATTCACCCCGACCATCGCTCACAAATGCAAGTTTTAGGGGGAAATCCAATTGCTCTCCGTGCGCTCCAAACAAATGGATTTGGGGGGCAAATGATGGGTTCCCCCTCTATATATGGAGAAATCCGTAACCACCGCACACCGGATCCCGTTCCCGCACATCGGATCCCATTACGGCGCGGCGGATCCCGAAACCACCGCGCGCCGGATCCCACCTTCGCACACCGGATCCCACTCCCGCGCGGCGGATCCAAACCACCGCACGCCGATCCAAACCACCTCGCGCGGGATCCCAACCGCCCCGCGCGGGATCGCAACCGCCAACAACCGCCGTCGGCCAACCACCACCAACCGCCGGCCGGCCACCGCCGCCGGCCGGCCACCACCGGCCGGCCACCGTCGGCCGGCAACCGCCACCGGCCGGCCGCCGCCAACCACCGGCCGGCCGCCGCCAACCACCGGCCGGCCGCCGCCAACCACCGGCCGGCCGCCGCCGGCCGGCCTCCGGCCGCCTGCCGCCGGCCGCCGGCCGCCGGCCGCCGGCCGCCGGCCGCCGCCGCCGGCCGCCGCCCCCTTCATGGCCGGCGGCCATGGCCGGCCACCCATGGCCGGCCATCGCCGTCGCCGCCCTTCACCCTCCTCCGTCGGATCCCACCGAGTCCCTCGCGGCCCTCCGATCATCTCGCGCGATCACGACCCTTCAATCGTCCCCAATGATCTCGACCCTCCATTTGGTGGTTATCCGCATAACCACCGTAACTTCCACCTTCCAAGCCTATAAATAGACCCCTAAGGGTCTTCATTTGGATTGACTTTTTCATTCGAGCCCAGACTCTCTCTCTCTTCGTTTCTTCCTCAGAGCTTCTCTCTCTACATTCCGCCACTCCGCCACTTCGTTTTTACTAACTGACAGGTTCCTCCTGCGAACGCTGCTCACCTGAGAAGAAGTGCTGCGCCATCTCTCAGGCGAGCACCCCAAGCCCGAACAGCAAAGTCAAAGTGCTCCGCGAAGTGTACTCCTGGCAAGCGCGCAGCCGTACCAGACACGCAGCAAGGCGATCGACTCCTAAGTGGTGGCCTGTCACCCACGGAGCTCTCTCTCTCTCTCTCTCTCTCTCTCCCACAATTGTAACGAGGCGCGGCCTGTCGCCCTCGCTTTCTCCAAAAAGGCATTGTAACAGTCTGAGATAGTGGATTTCGGCCGGCACCGCCCTGGCCACGTGGTTTTTCACCCTTTGGAGGGTTTTTCACGCTAAAGTTCTGTGTGTATCATTTTCAGCATTTACTCTCTGCAACATTCTGACTGTGTGCGCGCTCGACCGCCCGGGCTAAGACGGACCGAGTTGAAACCGGTCTACCGAGGGCGTTGAGAAGCCGCAACAATTGTATTCATGAAGGGTTTGGGCTATCTCCCACCTTTTTACTATTAATAAAAAAAAATTTGAATTCTTTTACAAAATAAATATTATCTCCATTATTATTCAATTTAATATGTTTATTTTTATTCTATTTAATAGGAAATAATTGAATTTATTAGACGCCCGACGATGAAGAATAAACGTTGCCAAATACAAGAATAAACGCCTGGCGATGAAGAATCGTAGTCATTGCTGTAGAATGGTAGCGCTCAATAACCGCTACCATTGAAAACCATAAATGCTATAATAGATGTATCTATGGTAGCGGTTTCAGGACTCCACAGTACATTGTGTAACCGCTACCATACCCTACGACCATGGCGGCAGATGCAACACACGTGCAACCGCTACCGTATCCCTACAGTAGCAGTTTTTTGATATATAGTAGCGGTTTTTGAGCGCTACCATATGCATGATATATGGTGTAGTGAGAGGTGTTACTTCTTCTCTTGCACTACCGATATCGTCACAGTCAAGTACATTGGACATACAATTTTCCTGTTTGGTTTAACACCTCGAATGTCTTACAATTTTTTGCTAATTTACTTGTTATGCTGCCGAGTTTTGGGCCTACTGCGGCGGATTTGCATGGGATGGTGCGTGATAGGCTCATGTGCTGAGAGAGCAAAAGATAGTTGAAGCCACATAATCTCATTTTATTTATATACATGTTTTTGTGGGAAAAAAATTTTGGTAGTACAGATTAAAATATTTTGGTATTGTTGCTGGTCGCTCGGGTGCTTTGGTAGACCGGTCGAATTGAACCACCTTAGCTCGGAAGCGAACCGAGCGCGCAAACAATCAAAGAGCGAGATTTGTTGAGTACACTGAGACTTTTTAACGTGGAAAACCCGTAAAGGGTAAAAAACCACGCGGCCGGAGCTGTGCCGACCAAACTTCACTATCTTCTGAGGGATTACAGTCAGGTACTTAGAAATCGAGCGCGATAGGCCGCTGCTCATTACAATAATAGAGAGAGAGAGAGATAGCGTTCCGAAGGTGACATGCCACCTCTCGGAAAAACTAAGTCTTTTTCCTTCTCAGAATTGTGGAGAACAAAAGTGAGAATGCTCCGGAGAACAAAAGTGAGAAGGCTGAGTCGCCTTTCGGGATGAAGGAAATCTTCAAGTCCACGAAGGAGATCTTCAAGCGCCGAAGGAGAATTCCGTGAAAATCTTCAAGGAGCTCTCCCGGGTGCAGAAGGCAAGGTCTTCTCAAATGAAGGTTCTGGACTCCTTTTATAGCTTTGGCCGGGGGTAGCTCGGTAATTTCGCCATTGTAACCACCGTAACCACCTGGTGGACGAATCACATTTTTCGGTTCGGAGCACACGGATCGCCATTTTTCGTAAATGACCGTCTCGCCCCCGGGCAGTTCGGGCAGCTTCGTTGAAGGTGAAAAAGGCGACAAGCCGTTCCAACAATCTGAGAAATTAGAAAGACAAAAAGTGAGCGCGCCCAAAATGTCAAAGTGTTCTGAGCGGGCTCAGAAGTGTTCTGAGTGCGTAACGAACAGGGAAGCGTTCTGGGCGCGCAGGAAAGCGTTCTTGGTGGAATCCGGAACCCGAAGAGCGGGCGGCGAGTCAGAAGAGGGGGATTCACCCTAACCCCATTACGAGGGAGAGTGGCTCGGCCGCACCCTAAGGGGGGCGCGGTGCGGCCGCACCCGAGGGGGGTGCGACTTGGCTTGGCCGCACCCAAAGGGGGTGCGGCCAGGCCGCACCCAATGGGGTGCGGCTTGGCTTGGCCGCACCCCACACAGGGTGCGGTTTGGCCGTACCCCCCACTATGGGGGGTGCGGCTATTCGCACCCCACTAGTGGGGTGCGGGCTAATCGCACCCCAGTAGTGGGGTTCGGCTATGGCGGCGTGCTCCGTGCGTTCTCCCGCACTGGTGATTGGCGACGGAAATGACAGGTTCATTTTCTTCAACTCGGGTGATCATGCGTTGACCGTTGACCCCACCTCCCTTTAGTGGAGTTTCCTCTAGACGCACTCCAAGGCCTTTATGGATGTATAACATAAGCCCCCCAAACCTTCGGAGTCCGAATTTCTGCACGGAGGAGTGCGGAGGTTTCGATTTTTCTGTGGCGGCTTTGATCATTGCTCTCTTCGTGGTGCCTTGGGTAGGAATTGATGTCGAAGGATGAGTGTGTGGTTGCTTTTGCTTTCTTGTTCTATTTAGGCGTTTCTCGCTCTGCGCTGCGTTGCGATAGCACTCTCGTGGCCCCGCTGCCCTGGTTGTTGTCGAAGTGTCGATTAAGGGAAGATGCTTCAAGATGGCCGGTGAAGGATGTTCGTACTTTGAGATTGTTGCTGGCTTGCTATTTAACGTTGATACCTGAACAACTTGATGGTTTTTCACAAAATACCGGATGAGCCTGCGCGAGTCTTAGCAGAATATTAGTTTGCGCGAGTCTGAGCTCGTGGCTTTTTACATAATAGAAAAATAAGTTTGCGCGAGTCTGAGCTCGCGGCTTATTACATAATAGAAAATTAGTTTGCGCGAGTCTGAGCTCACGACTTTTACATAATAGAAAATTAGTTTTCACAAGTCTGAGCTCGCGGCTTTTACATAATAAAAAATTGGTTTGCGCGAGTCTGAGCTCGTGGCTTTTATAATATAGATTTGGCCGGTGAATAATCGGTGTATTCAAACCGAGGGCGAACGTAAGGGGGGCAGGCTCCTACGACGCCGGGACTCGACGGCGGAGGAGAAGGGCGAACCTTCAATCGACGGCGGTGCAAAGTCCCCGGGGCAGGGCCCCGAAGTGGCCGGTGAATAGCTGGTGTATTCAAACCGGGGGCGAACGTAAGGGGGGCAGGCCCCTACGATGCCGGGACTCGACGACGGAGGAGAAGGGCGAACCTTCAATCAACGACGGTGCAAAGTCCCCGGGGCAGGGCCCCGAAGTGGCCGGTGAATAACTGGTGTATTCAAACCGGGGGCGAACGTAAGGGAGGCAGGCCCCTACGACGTCGGGACTCGACGGCGGAGAAGAAGGGCGAACCTTCAATCGACGGTGGTGCAAAGTCCCCGGGGCAGGGCCCCAAAGTGGGTTCCTGCAGTAGAATAGTTTAGGATAGGTAAAACATAATTAGAAAATGAACATTGATACACGCGCAAGTGCAATCTTGCGGCTTCTGAGCCAATAAGTTTCTGATATAAGTTTGACGAGAGAGAAGGTAACATCAAGCTCCTTTTGCGCTGCGCTTGCTCGAGCTCTTTCGGTTGTTCAGCATGGTGGGCGGCGGTGACCCGGCGACCGACCCTCGGTGGCATCCTTCTGTGCTTCTTCGCGGAAAGCCTCAAGGTGTCTTGACTGGACAAGGCGTTCAATTTCTTCTTTCAACCTGGCACAGTGCTCCGTACTGTGTCCTCGGCCTTTGTGGAAATTGCAAAACGGGGATTGATCTCCCCTACGCTGGGGGAGTGGTCTGGGCCAGTTGATGATTTTGCTGTTGTAGATTATGGACAGTATATGATCGCGTGCGGCATTTATCGGGGTGTAGATCCGGGAGATTTGATTTGCTAGCCCTCGGGAGCGGTCTGCTTGGTTCTGAATGGGCGGTACGACCTTCTCAAACTGTTGTTGCTGTCCCTTTCTCTTGCGACACGTATCCCCAAGTTGTAGTGGGTTTGCCGGTGCCGGAAGATTAGCTTTTTCCGCCAATGTGGGGGTTGCGCGGCACTCTCGCACGCCTTGCTTCTCAGAATTTGGTTTTGGCGACGGGTCGTAGTTGATCCAATGGATCTCGGCTGCGGTCGTGTCGAAACCACGAATTGCATCCCTGAGGATTCTCCCTTTGTTGGTCATGCATCCAGACATGGAAACGTCGTGGTTCAGGGCGTCGAGTAGGAGGATCCCAAGTATTGCGTCGTAGGGGAGTCTGCCTCTGCGATGACGAACTGAACGTCATACTGGACTGGTTCCGAGTGCATCCCTACTTGGGCGGGGAGGGTGACGACTCCTATGGTAGGTCCCATAGTTCCGTCTGGGAGCTCTGCGTCGCTGGCCCTGAGCTTGAGGTTCCCGCTTAGGAGTTTGAGCCGCACCACGGCTGCCACGAACAGGATATTGAATGAGATGCGATGGGTTATCAACGCCCTCCTTAGCCCACAAGCTGGATTGCCTATACTTGTGTCTAAGGCGAAGTCCAACCATCCACGGGGATGCTCCTGGTGAAAGCTTGTGTGGATCTTTTCTTGCTGCTTGCTCCGCTTTGCTTCCCCTAGGTGGGGAGACCCATTCGTCTCTGGCTCTTCTCGCTCTTCTTGTTGGATCCTCGGCGCGCACGCTTCGTGCCATTCAACGAACAATTGGGACAACTCGGTGAAGTTTTGAATTGCTCCGTTTGGCAGAGATTGATACCAGCGGAGGGCGTCTCCGCGTAGTGTCTTGGTGAAAATTTTGCAGCAGATTTGGTCGGGAAGTCCGAACGTCCGCATCGTTATCAAGAAGTAATTAACATGCCCGTATGGGTCCTCTACTCCGTGGAACTCCTTGTAGTGCGGGAGCTTTAGCCATGACGGAACTGGGTATGCCAAAATTGACTTTGACAGGGGGATCGCCTTTGCTGGTACGTGACATCGTTCGAATCATGCCCCACCGCGAGAGGGGCCGACTTGCTAGTTGATCCAAGCAACTGGGGCAGGATGGGTGCAACGATGAGCGCTCTTTTTGCCGGGCTTTCAGGGATTGAGGAACTGCATGCGTCAGATAGTTCGGGGGAGGTGTCCACTCTTGCTGGTTCCGTGAACTCAGGCGAAGTGGGCATTGCGTTCGGAAATCCTTTGCTCGGTATTTGGGAATCCATTCCCACAGACGGCGCCAAACTGTTGCGGGTCGCTCGGGTGCTTTGGTAGACCGGTCGAATTGAACCACCTTAGCTCGAAAGCGAACCGAGCGCGCAAACAGTCAAAGAGAGAGATTCGTTGAGTACACTGAGACTTTTTAACGTGGAAAACCCGGAAAGGGTAAAAACCACGCGGCCGGAGCTGTGCCGACCAAACTTCACTATCTTCTGAGAGATTACAGTCAGGTACTTAGAAATCGAGCGCGACAGGCCGCTGATCGTTACAATAATAGAGAGAGAGAGAAAGCGTTCCGAATGTGACATGCCACCTCTCGGAAAAACTAAGTCTTTTTCCTTCTGAGAACTGTGGAGAACAAAAGTGAGAATGCTCTGGAGAACAAAAGTGAGAATGCTGAGTCGCCTTTCGGGATGAAGGAAATCTTCAAGTCCACGAAGGAGATCTTCAAGCGCCGAAGGAGAATTCCGTGAAAATTTTCAAGGAGCTCTCCCGGGTGCAGAAGGCAAGATCCTCTCAAATGAAGGTTCTGAGCTCCTTTTATAGCTTTGGCCGGGAGTAGCCCGGTAATTTTGCCGTTGTAACCGCCGTAACCACCTGGCGGACGAATCACGTTTTCCGGTTCGGAGCACACGGATCGCCATTTTTTCGTAAATGACCGTCTCGCCCCCGGGCAGTTCGGGCAGCTTCGTTGAAGGCAAAAAAGGCGACAAGCCGTTCCTGCAATCTGAGAAATTAGAAAGACAAAAAGTGAGCGCGCCCGAAATGTGAAAGTGCTCGGAGCGCGCTCAGAAGTGTTCTGAGTGCGTAACGAACGGGGAAGCGTTCTGGGCGCGCAGGGAAGCGTTCTTGGTGGAATCCGGAACCCGAAGAGCGGGAGGCGAGTCAGAAGAGGGGGGATTCACCCTAACCCCGTTACGGGGGAGAGTGGCATGGCCGCACCCTAAGGGGGGCGCGGTGCGGCCGCACCCGAGGGGGGGGGGGGGGTGCGGCTTGGCTTGGCCGCACCCCAATGGGGTGCGGCTTGGCTTGGCCGCACCCAATGGGGTGCGGCTTGGCTTGGCCGCACCCCACATAGGGTTCAGCTAGGCCGCACCCCTTATGGGGTGCGGCTGGGCCGCACCCCAAGGCGGTGCGGCTTGGCCGCACCCCACACGGGGTGCGGTTTGGCCGTACCCCCCACTATGGGGGGTGCGCCTATTCGCACCCCACTAGTGGGGTGCGGGCTAATCGCACCCCAGTAGTGGGGTTCAGCTATGGCGGCGTGCTCCGTGCGTTCTCCCGCAGTGGCGATTGGCGACGGAAATGACGGGTTCGTTTTCTTCAACTCGGGCGATCATACGTTGACCGTTGACCTCACCTTCCTTTAGTGGAGTTTTCTCTAGACGCACTCCAAGACCTTTATGGATGTATAACAGGTATTATAATTTGATGGGATTTTGTTTTATATTTTTTGAAAATTAAACATTTTATTTATAATTAAAATAGTTTACTTTCTTAGATTTACAAGAAGTTTAGAGCTAGCCTCGTACCCGGTAGAAATAGTTGTCTCGACGCTCGCAGTCCCTTGTGCGACAGACAGTGATACGGTAGTCAAAACACATTGCGCGTTGGGACTGACCATGGGACAATCGGTGCATGTGTGGCACCGGGTTCCATACTAGACTGCTTGTATCTTAAAAAAAAAGGGCAATTTTATAAGCAGTCATAAAATGACAATTTGGACCCCGAAAAAAAACTAAAAACCTCTCATTTTACCCAATCCAAAAATCCATGTTCCATAGCTCTGATTTCTTCTACAGAGCAGGCTCTCTCTCTGAGCTACTATCAGCAAACTACAAAATCTCTCTCTCTCTCTCTCTCTCTCTCTCTCTCTCTCTCTAAAATAGAAAAATCATGAAAGGACAACAGATTTTGAAATCCCGAAGAATATTCTTCTTTTTTCTCAATCATGGAGTCAATATAATTTTTTTCTTAAGTAAAAAACACGAGAGTAACCTAAAAACAAGTCCAGCTGCTGTTCAGAGCAGACCATTAATGACCCTTGGAGCCAAACAAAGAAAAAAATATGTATCAGGTGGAAATCAACAAAATTAAGGATTCTGTCAAACACGTGGAAGTTTTTAGCGCGGCCGAACTGGGATATTGTGCTTTGGGCCGGAGAATACGGGACAGAACATGGTGGTGGATATGTGCAGGGGAGTTCAGTATGTCAACAAAATTAAGGATTATGTCCTCGCCGGATTCCATTGGGCGTCAAAGGAGGGGGGCTTAAGCGGAAGAGAACATGAGGGAAATATGCTTCGATCTATGCTACACCGTTCTGCACGGCGATGTCATTCACAAGGTTTGCAGGCAGGTTATCCTGACGGCGAGGATGTCACTTTTAATTTGGGCTGCGAATATACATGTTGGACTGCAAATAAATAATTTGAACTACAAATATCAATGGATTGCAAATAGCCTTTTAAGATTGCTTATAACCACCGTAGTAGTGACCGTCACCGCCGCTCCAAACAAAGTCTAAGGCTTCATTTGCCGCGTTTGCACCCGCCGCGCCATGAGAAACGGAGCAAAAAGCTCCGTATCGATCCCCCGCCTCCGCCCTCAGGTTCGAAATCCGAATTTGCTCCCGCCGGTTCTGCCCGCCACCGCAGCGCCAAATAAAGCCTAAATGTACATCAATTTCATTCAATATATTTATTTTCTTTGAGGATGACAGGCAGGAAGCTGTCACGCCGGGAAATATATATTATTTTAACAAGTTGATATTTTCCATCTCCGGCCGTTAAAAATAAATCCATAGACCAATAAAAAAATCCAGATTGAAAAACAGAGATTCCATTTGTCAATTAATTTCTCGGAGGAATTTGATCATCTTGTCGTGATTACTTTTGTTCTCGTCTACGATTTTGTAAATTATCTTGCGGATAAAAAATATGAAAGCTCAACTCCTTTGTTCTATTCTTATCATTTGTTGTCTGTTTCACATGAACAATAATTTGTATTATTTTCTCAAATTAATAAATAGCTAATATTATCCATTCTAAATCAATGGCTTATAGTCTTATAAAAACTAGTTATTTATCCTCTCATAAGGAAAAGCAAATTCATATTTTCGTTAGATTTTGGGTCCGTTTGGCACAGCGATGACGGTCGTGAACGCGGTGATTATTGTTAAAGTATGTCTAATATTGTACATTTATACTTACATAAAGGCCCGCTGTTTAGGCCCATGTTGTAAAGCCTATTTAGGCTATTTAGTCTCACATCCTCAATCTTCTCATCTATACACTCTCTCTTACCTATAAATACGCCTAATGGGATGAATAAATTGTTGTTGCTCTCCATTCTTACATGGTATCAAAGCTAGGTTGGGTACTCCTCCGCCACTCCCGTCACTCCCGCCACTCCTGCCACTTTGATCTCATTTTTAAATTGCCTCCTTCGCACTTCGGAGTAGCCCACGGTATCACCCGTCGCGACAAACATCCTCGTAGCAGGAATCCGCCCGTGACAGCGAGCTCTCCGAGTTCACTCCACACCAAACCCTCACAAACTCTCCAAATTCGCTCGCGCTCACTCTCCGAATTATCCGCAGTTACCCACGCGAACTCTTTCGAAACTCCGTTGCTCGCACGCACTCGCCGTGTCTCCTTGCGATCACCCTCTTTCGTTAGCATTCACAGACTTCTCTCTGCCCACTCACTTACTTGCGCGCCTACTTCTCTTCCTGTTCGCGCACACCCTTACGCGATCTCTTTGCCCCAGCTTGCACGATCTTCGCGCCCACTTCAATTGTGAACCGTTTGCTCACTCACTTCTCTCGATGGCTGATCAAGTGCTGACTTCTGAGTCACGCCTACGCATCATCCTGGATGGTACAAATTATAGGATCTGGTCGTTAGCCGTCAAAAGTCATCTTCGTAGCCGTCGCCTTTGGGAACAAATCGATGGGTCTACACAAATGTCTACCCTCAAAGCCTCCGACAAAACAGCTACAACTTACGAACAAACATACCTCACACTACTTGATACATGGACTTATGATGAGCATCGAGCGATCGATGTCATGCTTTAGTCAGTTTCCTCTTCAATCATGTTGCAACTTGAACTATATGACACGGCTGACACCAAGTGGAATCATCTTCGCACCTACTTTACTCTTACTGACAGTGTGCCTGAGTTCCAGCTCCTCCAAACCTTCCAGTCTACTCGTCAAGGAAATCTTTCTATTCGCCAATACCACGCTACAATGCTTGATCTTCGGAACCAGGTTAGCATCATGGAGCCAACACCTCTCACGGGAGACACCAGCCCTTTCTATCAACAGTACCTTGCTCTTCGTGATTGATTGTTAATTTTGTGCTCTTGAAAGCTTTTGGAAAATTTATCCAAACATATATTCGTGAAGGCAAATATACCTTGTCGCGTATAGTATATGATATTTTTAGAGAATATCAAGGTAGTAGTTGTTGGGAATATTGCCCTCAATGTTCCTTTGATTTGAAGAGGCATCACTCACAATACTAAGTACATATTGTATTTGATACAATCTATTTTGTCTCAAGTATTGTACAGGGAGATGATATTCCATACAATGGAATAGATTCATAGGTGTGCTGTTTAATCAGCTGAGAAGGTCTCACTGTCTCAGCTGAACCGCTGAGACAAGACCAGGAGCCGCTGAGAAGGCATCTGGGCAAGCTGAGCTGCAGACAGAAGCAAACGCTGAGACTTGGTGTGTTCGTCGAACGAAGAATGAAGTTCGTTGAACGCAGAATGGAGTTCGTCGAACGAAGAATGAAGTTCGTCGAACGCAGAGACGGGACAGAAGCAAACACTGAGACTTGGCGTGTTCGTCGAACGAAGAATGAATTTCGTCGAACGCAGAGACGGGACAGAAACAAACGCTGAGACTTGGCGTGTTCGTCGAACGAAGAATGAAGTTTGTCGAACGCAGAGACAGGACAGAAACAAATGCTGAGACTTGGCGAGTTCGTTGATACAATCTATTTTGTCTCAAGTATTGTACAGGGAGATGATATTCCATACAATGGAATAGATTCATAGGTGTGCTGTTTAATCAGCTGAGAAGGTCTCACTGTCTCAGCTGAACCGCTGAGACAAGACCAGGAGCCGCTGAGAAGGCATCTGGGCAAGCTGAGCTGCAGACAGAAGCAAACGCTGAGACTTGGTGTGTTCGTCGAACGAAGAATGAAGTTCGTTGAACGCAGAATGGAGTTCGTCGAACGAAGAATGAAGTTCGTCGAACGCAGAGACGGGACAGAAGCAAACGCTGAGACTTGGCGTGTTCGTCGAACGAAGAATGAATTTCGTCGAACGCAGAGACGGGACAGAAACAAACGCTGAGACTTGGCGTGTTCGTCGAACGAAGAATGAAGTTCGTCGAACGCAGAGACAGGACAGAAACAAATGCTGAGACTTGGCGAGTTCGTCGAACGAAGAATGAAGTTCGTGAACGCAGAGACGGGACAGAAGCAAACGTTGAGATTTGACGTGTTCGTCGAACGAAGAATGAAGTTCGTCGAATGCAGAGACGGGACAGAAACAAACGCTGAGACTTGGCGTGTTCGTCGAACGAAGAATGAAGTTCGTCGAACGCAGAGATGGGACAGAAACAAACACTGAGACTTGGCGAGTTCGCCAAATGAAGAATGAAGTTTGTCGAACGCATAATGCAGTTCGTCGAACGCAGAAACTTCTCTGCAGATCGACAGAATCCGCTGAGAAGAGGAAGCCATCTCAGCCCAACCGCTGAGACAGATTCAAAAGTAACCTGGCGGGTTCTGCCCTTGGCGCAAGCTGCAGAAAGGCATTGTGGGGTCCACCAATCACTCCCATATCTGTCAGAAGGAAGGCTGAGAGCCGTTGAAGAACTGAGATGTATAAAAGGGATAAATTAGGGTTGAGCAAGGATTTTTTGCTAGTTCTCCAGCACGCAAAATCGAGAACATAACTGTTTTATTGTCGGCAGCCAACAACTGAACACACACAAGGCTGCATGGAGAAAAGAGATAGCTCATATTGATTTTTCTCAAGATAGAGCAGTAGATCCAACCGATCATCTGAAGGGCTGATCAAGAAGAACAAGTTGGAGCTGCACTTCTGCTCTCTGGTTCAACTGATAAGAAGAAGAAGAACAAGGCTTGACCTCTTCTTCCTTCTATTTGTAAACATTATTATTTCATTTGTAGGATCCTTTGGGTTCTGAATTTGTAGGGCTTTATTGCATGAGTTGTAGAGCTGAGAGGTCAGCTTGAGGTAAGATCTGTGTGATCTGAGGTAGGGCTGATTTGCTTGAGTTGTAGAGATGAGAGGTTAGCTTGAGGTAGGATCTGTGTGTTGGATCGATTGGCGCCCTTAGAGGGGGGGGGGGGGGGGGGGGGGGGGTGAATAAGGGAATAAAAATTCTTCTTTATAATTCTAGACAATTTAACTTAAAGGTGGAAACAATACTAATTTGCAATTTTATAAATTAAGCCAAATGAAAGAAATCAAGTAAACACAAATAGAGACATGATTATATTATATGAAAAGGTGTTTACAAAAATTGATTTCTATATCGCTAGAAATCGGAGGCGTACAAAGTAAAAATGAATTTTCCTTTTCTATACCGACTTGTATCCCCACAAACCGGTTGGCTTTAGCCTATCCTTCCCCGGATAAGGCCTCAAGCCGCTCTAGACAATCCTTCCCTGGATATGGCCTCTAGCCCCCTAGATCTAATCACCTAGAACTAGTCGTCAACACAAGGCGAATTTCCCCCTAAGTCCTACCCAGACCTAGTCGCCAACACAAAGCGAATTATCTAAACGGTTACAAAAAAATATATGAAATGAAAATAAATATAACAATAATGAAACTCCCTATATGAGATCTCTGAAGTCGGAGATGAAGGATCGCTGTAGTATAAGCGAGGTCGAAGCGATCGTCCTTCGGATGCAGCTTGCTGGCTTCCTTCTCCAGAAATCCTCTTTGGCTTTGAGTGGGAGATGAACTTTCGACAGAGTAGCAGCTCTGGAAATATGGCACAGGTAATCTCTCTAGAAGCACTACTAAAACGAGAGAGAGCCCATCATTTTATAGAACTTGACGATAGCGCCCGCAGTAGCTCCTAGCGCCTGCGGTAGCGTTCGTGTGAAGCGGTTGCGAAACCGTCGGTGGCGTGGCACTGTGCACGAACTTGAGATAGCGCCAGGCGGTAGCGCTAGCGCTGACGGCAGCGGTTGTGAAACCGTCGGCGGCGTAGCGGAACAAACTTTCGTCGAACGAAAATTTTCGTCGAACGGAGCTTCAAGTTCGTCGAACGGAAATTTTCATCGAACGGGCTTTTCGTCGAACGACAATTTTTGTCGAACGAAGCTTCAAGTTCGTCGAACGAGCTAGCGCCTGACGGAAGCGCTAACGCCGGCGGTAGTGCATTCTTCAAGATTTTTGAATTCAGCTGCTTTCTACCTGTGGAGTATTGCACCTATAGTTCCTGCACACTATAAACACACAACAAGCAAGATCAAATACAATTTGGGATTTGTTATTCTCAAACAAAGGGATGTGACATACATGTCCAACAATCTCCCCTTTTTATAATAACAAATCCTCTTAGCAAGAAATGAACAATAGTGTTTATAGTATATGATAAACAAGATGATAGTGCAACTATAGTATATGATAAACATGATAATGTGCATACTACCCCTATCTTAATGCTCCCCCTACATAAATGCAATTTATGTTTTACTCCCCCTAAATGATAGATTACATGAATGAATTAGTCTCCCCTTATTCTTCTATATTTCTCCTATATAGATTTCTTCAATTAATCTCCCCCTTTTGGTATTATCAAAAGAAGGTGGGGTGAGGGTAGTAAGGAGGCATTTCTTATAAGTGATAAAGCATGATCGAGCTTTTGTAATATAGATAATGATAAAGATTTTAAGCGTAATAAATAAGAGATTTCAAATAAAAAGATAAGAGTTGTAAGCAAGCGGAAGATTATAAGACACATCTTTATGTAAGCATGAAAAATCATAATTGTAAATATGAGTGTAAGTTCATAAATGTAAAGATGTTGTAACCTTTTTGAAATCTCATAATTTTATATAAAGTTTACCAAGCATGAAATGAATACATCATAAAGAGAATATACTATAATGTTACTTAATTTTAAGTGTAAGAGATACCAAAAACATTGTAGAGATCATGCTAGGTTATCTAGTGCATTTCTTATATAAAGAGTAGTATAGATAAATCATTAGAATCCAATACTCATAGAAGAAGTGTTATGAAAGATATTGATGTGCACATAAGTGTATTTTGGGCAATGTTAACAATTGATTTAAATCAACAAAATACAAGACATATGTAAAGTAAAGTGCACAATACAACACAAGTAAATTACTTCACACACTTTTAATGCACATAATTTTTAACAAAGTGGTGTAACAACCAAAGTTTGCACAAGACACTTTACTATTCTTTCCAAGGTGCTCAACCTCACAATGCTTATGAAGACTTATCAGGAGGTTCAAGTAGTGCTTGGTGGAGTTATATTTGTCTACATATATAATTTTTGTTAACATTTGTGAGACAACATTGTCCGAATACACTTGTTTTGCAAACCCAAAATTTTAAACTTAACCACTTTTCTAAATTTCATAAGTGCAATTTAAATGTAGTGTATGCAATAAACTTATGCAAGTTTTAATTCATTGTACAAATACAATACACAAGCAAGCATTTTTAGATTTAAACACACATGTTGATTACCAAAATAAGCGAGTGAAATGTATCATTATCAATCATAAAACATTTACTCATACTTAGAGGCATGCTAAGCTTGGTTCTACACATATTTTTTAATACAATTGATGCACTTCAAATAGATATATCAAAGCATGATAAACAAAACAATGTTCATAGTAATTTCAAAAAATAAATTTTAACATTGTAAATAATTCTAAATAGTAGAATTCATACATGCTTGATATTTGACAATAAAGATCATACAGTTTTTTTTGTTTTAACATTTTTAAATGAAATAAAAACAGAAAATCACAAAAACATATTTTTGTAATTTTTTATTTTTGAATTTTTGTAGTTGATTTTTCAGAAATATGGATAAAACACAAATCTCAAAAACATATTTTTGAATTTTGAACTGTTGTAGTTGATTTTTCAAAATAAGAATAAAACACAAATCTTAAAAACATATTTTTGTATTTTTGAATTTTGAATTTTTGTAGTTGATTTTCTTAATATGAATAAAACAAAAATAACAAAAGTCATAAATACAAATCAAAGTAGTACATATAAACTAACATATTTTTGTTGATTTTTAGAAATATTAAAAAATAGAAAAATCATACACCCACGCTAGCGCCGGCGCTAGTGCTAGCGCGGGAAACAGTACACGATTTTTTAAGAATTTTAAAAATCTGATTTTTGATATTGATCAGGGGTCTTAAGAGTAGTCTTATGCAGAATTTTTGTAATTTTCAGAGATGTCTTGATTGCTCAAATTGCATAAAGCATTAGCGTTTTACATGTTATTCATCCTAAGATGTCTAAGACTCCTAATTCCAACCTTAACATTTGAAACCTTGCATCGGGAAGAGGTTTAGTGAATATATCAGCAAGTTGAGAGTCCGTGCCAATGGAACTTATTCTAACATTTTCCTTCTTAATGTGATCCCTTATGAAATGATGACGTACATTTATAAGTTTAGATCTAGAATGGTGTACCGGATTATTTGTGAAATGAATGACACTTTTGTTGTCACATTTTAGTTCAATATGTTTTAGATGAAAACCAAAGTCCTCTAAAGTTTGGCTCATCCATAGTACTTGTGCACAACAACTTCCTAATGCAATGTATTCGGCCTCCGTGGTGGAGAGTGCAACTGAGTTTTGTTTCCTACTAGACCATGCAACTAATGAAGGTCCTAGAAAATGATAAGTACCACTAGTGCTTTTTCTATCAAGTGAACAACCGGCGTAGTCCGAATCAGAGTAGCCGTGAAGTGTAAAAGAATTATTGTGCGGGTACCATAATCCAAATCTAGATGACCCAATGAGATATCTAAAAATTCGTTTTACCGCTTTTAAATGAGATTCTTTTGGATTGGCTTGAAATCGAGCACATAAGCATACATCAAACATAATATCGGGTCTAGTTGCACTTAGATAAAGTAGACATCCTATCATACCTCTATATAAAGTTTGATCTATAAAAATTCCTGATTCATCTTTTCCTAATTTTAGTGATGCACTCATTGGTGTAGAAGCATGTTTAATGTTTTCAAATCCAAAACGTTTTAGCATATCATGGACATATTTAGTTTGACATACAAAGATACCATCAATTATTTGTGATATTTGAAAACCAAGGAAATAAGAAAGTTCTCCTACAAGACTCATCTCAAATTCGTTTTTCATCACTAAAATAACTTCTTTACACATCTCTTCATTAGTAGATTCAAAAATAATATCATCAACATATATTTGTGAAATAATTATATCATCATTGTTGTGCTTAATGAAGAGAGTATTATCCGCACTTCCCATAATATAACCGTGCTCTAATAAAAATGATGTAAGTCTTTCATACCATGCACGGGGCGCTTGTTTTAAACCGTAAAGCGCTTTTTCTAGTTTATAAACATGATTTGGAAATTTTTCATTAATAAAACCGGGTGGTTGTTCAACATAAACTTCTTCCTTTACAAACCCATTTAGAAAAGCACTTTTCTCATCCATTTGAAATAGTTTTATTCTTTTAAAGCTTGCAAATGCTAGAAAAATTCTTATAGACTCTAATCTAGCAACGGGTGCAAAAGATTCATCAAAATCTATCCCCTCGATTTGAGAATATCCTTGTGCTACTAAGCGTGTTTTATTTCTAGATATTCTAGACTCACCATCTAATTTATTTTGAAAATTCATTTTACACCTACAACTGGGTAATTAGATGATCTTTCTACTAATTTCCAAACATTATGTCGCTCAAATTGTTCTAACTCTTCATTCATAGCAAAAAACCAAAATTCATCGTTTAAAGCAGTTGTAACATTTTTTGGTTCAATTTCGGAAACAAAGCAAACATTTGAATAAGATTCATGAAGAAAAGAGCGAGTTCTTACCCCGATGGATGGTTCACCAATTATAAGTTCCCATGGATGATCCTTTGTGAATTTTAAGGCGCTTGGAGGTACATATTCATCTTTCTTGGCCTCATCTTCTTCTTCTTTGGAAGGTTCTTCATCACCATGCTCCAAAGGAGGTAATAGATCATCCTCTTTGCCTGCGGAAAGTCTTTCTATACAAGGAACAAGCTCATCAAATTTTACATTAATTGACTATTCAACTTTTCTAGTTCTTATTAAAAACTCTATAAGCTTTACTAGTTGAAGAGTATCCAAGAAATGTTCCTTCATCACATTTTTCATCAAATTTTCCCAAGCTATCTTTTGTATTTAAAATAAAGCATTTACAACCAAAAAATTTGAAGTAAGATACATTTGGCTTCTTTTGAAAATAAAGTTCATATGGTGTGAGATTTAAAGATGGGAGAATCATGATTCTATTTATAACATAACAAGATGTGTTTACGGCTTCGACCCAAAAGGACTTAGATAATTTATATTCATATAACATAGTGCGTGCTAGCTCTTGAAGTGTCCTATTCTTTCTTTCTACAACACCATTTTGTTGTGGTGTGCGTGGTGCGGAGAACTCATGTTTTATGCCTAACATATCACAATAAGATGTAAAATTTTCATTTTCAAATTCTCCTCCATGATCCGAGCGAATGCATTTAATTTTTAAATCACTTTCATTTTGAATACGAGTACATAATTTTGAAAATTCACAAAACGCTTCGGATTTGGATGAGAGAAATATTGTCCAACAATATCTAGAAAAATCATCTATTAAAACATATGTATATAATCTACCACCAAGACTTGCGGTGCTAACGGGACCAAAAAGATCCATATAAATTAATTGCAAAGGTCTTGTAGTAGAAATAACATTTTTACTTTTGAAAGAGGATCTAGTAATTTTACCTTTTTGACATGGTGAACAAAGTGAAGGTAAATTTCCATTTAATCTAGGCAATCCTCTAATTAAATCTCTTTTGGCAAATTTTACAATAAGCTTTGTGCTAGCATGTCCTAGCCTTCTATGCCAAAGTTAAAGTTCATCATTTTTGGTAATAAAACATTTTAAAGATGATTTTGAAAGATCATGAAATGAAACTATATAAACATTGTGTATTCTTGGTGCAGTTAGTAAAATATTGTTTGTAATAGGATTAGATATTTTGCATAGATTAGTGGAAGATTCAAATAACACATCTAATCCTTTATCACATAATTGGCTAATAGAAATTAAATTGTGTTTTAATCCCTTCACATAAATAACATTAGATATAGTAAAGGATTTGTTACCAACTGTACCAATTCCCATGATCCTTCCTTTTTTGTTGTCACCAAACGTCACGATCCCCCCTTCTTCTTTTCTAGGCTAAGGAACTTTGCTTTATTGCCCGTCATGTGCTTGGAGCATCCTGAATCCAAGTACCACATGTCTTCATTGTCCTTAGCCTGCCTGCACATCTAGAAAGAAGATGAGAGTAAAGATCCAGATACCCAAGTGGACTCACATATTTTCAAAACCTTTTTTATTATTTTTGATTTGCAAAAGAGAGGCTTCTAATTTCCTTTCTAATTCCCCCTTCTCTTTTGTAAGAGTTTTGGCATGAGAGAGGGCTTTAGAAAGTGACTCTTCAATATCTTTTGCCAATTTAGTGGAGTGATCACATTCTTGGCAAGAAACCTTTCTCTTTTCTAAAACAACTAATTTTTTGGAAAGCTTTTGATTTTCTTTAATAAGAGATTCATTTTCATGATTCAATAAAATACTATCCTTCATATTTTTATCAAAAGCTTTGCAAGTTTCAAGGAATTCATTAAAGAGTTCATCATAAGTGGGAGGACTTACCTCAGTGTCGCTAAGAACACTGGCGTCGTCGCCGTCGTTTCCAAGTTCCATGTGGCACATGTTCTCTTTCTCATCTTCGCTTCATGAAGACCCGCTTGATTCTTCGGAGGAGGAGGAAGAGGAGTCATCCTATGTCTTTTCCTTTAACACCTTCCTCTTTTCTTTCCCTTTGTGTCGTTTCTGTTGGATCTTGTGACGCCCTTAGAGGGGGGGGGGGGGGTGGTGAATAAGGGCTAAAAATTACTTTGATATTTTTCTAATATATTATGATAATTTTAACGGATAAACAAGTAGATTTTTAGACAACCCAAATAAGCACTTAGAAAATCATAAGAAATTGGAAATCAAATTTTATTTCCACAAGTGATGAATACAAAGGATTGTCGATCTTAATAAAGCTTAAAATCAAGGCTATGATAAAAATAAAATTCTTTTCAATTTACCAGTCCTTCAACCAAGGATCAGAAGGCTATCACTTGTCTCTCCCTAGACCAAGCCCAAGCCTACCCTCTAGATCTTCCCAAGATCTAGACGTAGCACACAAGGCCACGATTTCCTACCAAATCACGCAAGGACTTGGACGCTCCGCACAAGGAAGCGATTTTCCTCTAAGCCACGCAAGGACTTAGACGTCACGCACAAGGAGACGATTTCCCTACCAATACAAAGTGAAATGTATGTAAATGAAAATACAAATGAAATGAACAACTCCCTAGAAATTCAGATCTCTGAAAGGAAGGTTGAAGCCTCGAGATGATCGTTGATGTAGAAGCGCGTCCGATCTCATCTTCAATTTCAAACCTTCTAAGCACAAATGGGAGTTGATGAGGTTCTGGAGCTCTCTGGTTCGTATGAACTCAGGAAAGGATTTAGAATCTTCAAAGCTCTGAATGCACGAACAAAACAAACCCATTTATAGATTTTCACTGTCGCCTGGGCGACATCGACTGTCGGAATTTCCGACAGCGCTAAACTGTTGTTCATCGTGCTGACGTGCGGGCAGTTGCTGTAACTTCTGCGCTGTCGCCTAAGCGACATCGATGTCGCCTGGGAGACAGCTCCTCTTCATTTTTGCCATCCGAAACTTCTCCAGACTGTAGATTGAGTCGTTCTCATCTCTGAAATGGGGTGGCACGTTCTGTAACTCTTCCTGGATTGAAAGTTATGGCCATTTTAAGATCAGCACACAAAACTCATCCTTTTGCTATTTCTAATGTGTACACACTCTTGGATCATGCCCATGAATGAGGACTTGTCTCCTCATTGAACCTGTACAACCTGGACACTATAAACACACAAAATACTAGATCAAATACAACACAGTATTTGTTATTCTCAAACCAAGAGATGCGGAACATAGGCTCCAACAGTTTCTCCTTTTTCTCCTTCAAGAATTTTGGGCATTGGCTCCTTATGTGTCCCGTCTTCCTACAATGATAGCATTCCGGTGGAGGTCTCTCTTCTTCATTGTTGCTCTCTTTTTACTTCTTTGAAGATGACCCTTTCCATCTTTCACCCTTTTGGAAATATTTTCGAAAGATGTTTCTCCTTTTCGGATTGCGCATGAATTTTCGGAAGTTCTTCACCAAAAGGCTTTCTTCATCTTCATCCTCATCCTCTTGGCACTCTTTCTTTGATTTTAGTGCCAACGCCTTCTTCTTTGGCTCCTTGTTGTATTCATCAAATTGGATTTTGAGTTCTACCTCATGGGTTTTGAGATTCCCCATGAGGCTCTCAACTTGGAGCGTTCTTAAGTTGCGCGACTCCGAAATAGCCGTCACCTTCGGGTTGAATTTTGGAGGAAGAGAACGAAGGATCTTATGGACCAAGTCGCCATTTGAGAAGTTCTTTACAAGAGCTTTTGAGGCATTGACGATCTTGGTGAAGCGCGTGTACATACCATCAACATCTTCGCTTTCATCCATTCGGAATTTTTCATATTCCGACTCCAGTTGGAAAAGCTTGGAATCTTTAACTTGCGATGTACCTTCATGAGTAACTTTCAAATGATTCCAAATTTCATATGCAGTAGTACATGCAAAAATTCTATTAAATTCATTTCTATCTAACGCACAAAATAGAGCATTCATGGCTTTTGCGTTATTTTTACATTTGACTTTATCCCGATCATCCCATTTATCTTTGGGTTTTTCTAACATAACCTCTCCAACTACAAATGTAGGAGGAGTGTATTCTTCTTCTACCATGTTCTAAACCTCAATATCTAGGGTCATTAGAAAACAACGCATCCTATTTTTCCAATAGTTATAATCTGACCCAGTAAATAGTTGAGGTCTACTAATTCCCTGACCCTCAGAAAAAGCGAGATCATAAGACACCATTATTCCTGGTTTTTAAACAGTTTGGAATAACCTGCCCTCTGATACCACTTGTTGGATCGATTGGCACCCTTAGAGGGGGGCTGAATAAGGGAATAAAAAGTCTTCTTTATAATTCTAGACAATTTAACTTAAAGGAGGAAACAATACTAATTTGCAATTTTATAATTTAAGTCAAATGAAAGAAATCAAGTAAACACAAATAGAGACATGATTATATTATATGAAAAGGTGTTTACAAAAATTGATTTCTATATCGCTAGAAATCGGAGGCGTACAAAGTAAAAATGAATTTTCCTTTTCTATACCGACTTGTATCCCCACAAACCGGTTGGCTTTAGCCTATCCTTTCCCGGATAAGGCCTCAAGCCGCTCTAGCCAATCCTTCCCTGGATATGGCCTCGAGCCCCCTAGATCTAATCACCTAGAACTAGTCGCCAACACAAGGCGAATCCCCCCCTAAGTCCTACCCAGACCTAGTCGCCAACACAAGGCGAATTATCTAAACGGTTACAAAAAATATATGAAATGAAAATAAATATAACAATAATGAAACTCCCTATATGAGATCTCTGAAGTCGGAGATGAAGGATCGCTGTAGTATAAGCGAGGTCGAATCGATCGTCCTTCGGATGCAGCTTGCTGGCTTCCTTCTCCATAAATCCTCTTTGGCTTTGAGTGGGAGATGAACTTTCGACAGAGTAACAGCTCTGGAAATATGGCACAGGTAATCTCTCTGGAAGCACTCCCAAAACGAGAGAGAGCCCATCATTTTATAGAACTTGACGATAGCGCCTGCGGTAGCATTCGTGTGGAACGGTTGCGAAACCGTCGGTGGCGTGGCGCTGTGCACGAACTTGAGATAGCGCCAGGCGGTAGCGCTAGCGTTGGCGGCAGCGGTTGCGAAACCATCGGCGGCTTGGCGGAACAAACTTTCGTCGAACGGAGCTTCAAGTTCGTCGAACGGAAATTTTCGTCGAACGGGCTTTTCGTCGAACGGCAATTTTTGTCGAACGGAGCTTCAAGTTCGTCGAACGAGCTAGCGCCTGGCGGAAGCGCTAACGCCGGCGGTAGTGCATTCTTCAACATTTTTGAATTCAGCTGCTTTCTACTTGTGGAGTATTGCACCTATAGTTCCCGCACACTATAAACACACAACAAGCAAGATCAAATACAATTTGGGATTTGTTATTCTCAAACAAAGGGATGTGACATACATGTCCAATACCGTGTGATCTGAGGTAGGGCTGATTTGCCTGAGGTGTAGAGCTGAGAGGTTAGCTTGAGGTAGGACCAGCAGGTGGTCTGAGTTGTAGGAGGTGGATTCCTCTGAGGTAGGGCTGCTGTGCCTGAGGTAGGGTTTGTGCAAACCTGAGAGATCCTGAGGGATCTGTGTTGTAAGCTCTTGGAGCTGAGTTTGGAGAAGTTGGCCTTGTCTAACTCATTGTTAGAAAGGTGAAGGGGGAAAGAGGACTACTCAAGACACCCTGTCTTGAGGAACCTTAATAAATGCTTGTGTGTTTTCTGTGTGCTTGATTAATTACTAATACTAAACCAGAAAACAGCTAGGCTAACTAGAGTAAATTATAAGAAACCTATTCACCCCCTCTAGGTGATTTAGACTACATCCTATATAAACTTACAGTAGTTTTCCACGGATCGCGTTGATTTTTTTTACTTGTAAGGAACAAGCTATTATTTTATCGGAAAAAGATATTAATTTGGTCTATAAATTTTAGAGAGTGATAATGATAAACTATTTAGAGTTTGAAAATGATGATAACGATAGCGCCCGATATCAAATTACCTTGAGACGAAAATAGTTTTTTTAAAGAAATAAAAATTCTGATTTTTCAATTAATTGAAACAGATTGTCCGTGGAGGATCCATAAGTAAGAACGCACCTCTCACGAAAAATACGTCAACCTGAGATTAAGAATATTCAACCAAACTCTCGTTCTTTAATCGAAGCTCCCTAATACTCACTTTATGTTGTGAACCCCTCTATTGGTTTTTTTCGAATTCGGGAGACTTGCGTAATCCTATCTCGAGGGTAGCGCGTAGTTCACTTTACCCATGAGCGATCGATCCATACACACGAGCCTCTCAGCTAACTAGTGTACAGAAATGGAAATGAAAACCTTAAATCGATTATATGGCTTCACTCAACGTTTATCTCAGGTAAACCTTAAGTTCGCTAATTGATTTGAAAAAAAGAGAGATTTTTAAATTTAGAAAACAATTAATTTATCTCAATGCTCTTCGACATCGAGTGCTAAAATAGAGTAGCCACTCATCGGAATGTGGACGACTAGAGATTAATGAGTTCATGATATTTTTCTAAGCGATTACGAGTGCGTTTAGTAAAAATGAAGAAAAATGATTAGAAAAGAAAGAAGAAAAACACACTAAATTGAAAATTCACACACTCTATAATAATTAAATGACAAGTAATAAATCTAAATTAACACACTCACACACTCTACAATAATTAAACTAAGTTACTAAAAAAGATAAAAATACTATCTGATACACTCACACACACAAACATAAATTAAAACTAAGTTACAAGAAGATAAAAATACTATCTCATACACTCTCACACACAAACATAATGAAAGCTAAACTAAAAGAAAACAAAATCTAAACTCATACACACACCCCACACAAACATAAAGAGAACTAAGTTAAAAAGGAAAAAAATAAAGAAAAGTTAAACTCCTACACTCACACACACTACAGTAATAAGAACATGTAGAATAAGAACAACAAAACTATTTTTTTGCTAAGAAAGAAGTCATTACAAGTAGACTAGAAAAGGAAATAACAATTTCCAAAAAGTAAAGAGCACTCTTAGACTAGAAAACAACAAAAATAATAATGAAAAAATGCCTTAACAACTAAACAACCGCTTAACATCAGGAGAAGTTGGCTATTTAAAGGCAAAAACTTCATATCACACGCCCTAGGTCATGTGAGAGACTTAGGGCGTGTACTTTGGCGTTTATCAAAAAGGCAGACAGCGTCAGCAACCATCATGGGCTGATGGAGACTGGGGAGAAGATTTGTTGCACAAGGGCGTGACTGAGAGAACACAAGCGTGACTTTCACATAGAATGAGGCTGAGCTGGAATGAGGCAGTGAGGACACAGGCGTGACTTGGAGAACACGGTCGTGACTGTCTTTTCGACTAGATATCAGCTCGATCGATTGGAAGGCACAGTCTGTTGGTTATACAAGAAGTACACGGGCGTGACCATATTGACACGGGCGTGACTGAGGTACACGGGCGTGACTGAGGTACACGGGCGTGACTCTTGACATGAGCTCGATCGGCTAGAAGGTGGCAGTGAGCTGAAATTTGGCTTTTAAGTTGACACGCCCTCGGTCACATCCGTGACTGAGGGCGTGTACAAGGAAAATTTACCAAAATGCCCAAAAATAGGAGAAAACCTGCAAAACACAAAAAAACAAAGTTGGTGCTGAAAATATATAAAGAAACTATTTATTTACTAAAAGAAACATAATATTTACAAATTCAAATTATTATTATTCTAAATACTATAGTAGAAATATGTATGAAAACTACTTATCAAATAACCTCATACTTAATCTTTTACTATTCGAGAGCAAAAGTAAGAGAGATACCTATAAGAAATTAACATAAATTCTAATTTTAGACTAACATTTCGTTTAATAAAAAAAAGACCGAAATAGAAATCCGGAGTATAAAGAGTTAAGTTCTAAATTATGTAAATGATTTAAGTAGGGAGAAATGTCTTAGCCAAAAGATTTATTAAAATAACCTAATAGCAAGCAAAATTGCAATCATTAGTAAACAAGATTAGATTGGAATTATAAAAACCTTAACTTTAAAGAAATTTGAAGGAAATAATACAACTTACTAATTATGCTCTAAATAATTTTTTTTAAATTAAGTATAAGAACAATAAATTGGCTAAGGGGAAAGGGATACAAAGTTTTGGCCAAAGAAGAGCACTTGAATTAGAGGTGATGAATTTTATCCTTTCACCCCTCCCTTTTTTGCGCCCACCGTGGTTTATTCAACTTCAAATAACCCAATGCTTATGTTTACAGAACGAAATCTTATTCTTATTGACATAAGATCTTTTAATTTTTATTGGGTGCGTATGTTTATGGAATGAAATCTTATTCTCATTGACATAAGATCTTTTAAATTTGTATTTTTCTTCTTCTATTTTTTTCATCCAACGCAAAAGGGTGCATAATAAAGATAGAGGAATGAGTGATTTTCAAGAGAAATTCTAGATTTTAATAAAAACAAAATTGAAAGCAATCTTAGTAGTTTGAACATTCCAAAGTTTCACAAGGCTTAAGGTAGAGATAATTGAGGTCTAAGGTTATTTTTCTAATATAATACATATGCATCTATTTTAGAAAAATTAGATGTAGTGCTTACAAACAAATCCTCTATTAAAATTAGAAACACAAGATATTCTTTAAAACTGAACCCCAGATATTTAAATTTATCAATATATGATAAACAAACGGCTAGCAAACTAAGAATTATGAAAATCTACATATAGATACTCTCGAAACTAGATGCTTGGAAATAAGAAAAAAACAACGTTTGGTTTTATTATATTTTTGGTTTTTCTACTATGAAATAAACAATTTTTGGATAGTTTTGGGGTTTTTTAATTTCTTTCATTTTCTAAATTTTTAGTAATTTTTTGAAATATTTTTGAAAAAAGGGAAAACACCCACATACTTAAAACCCAACATTGTCTCCAATGTTGTAATTTAAGTATGAGAAGCTAAAATGAAAGTGCAGTTTGTACGAAAATAAAGAAGGGGGGGGCCAGAAGGCTTCCCTGGATTGAGGTCGGGTAGGACGTGATAAATCCTTCAAAAATATGTTAAAATAACGAAGCATAAAAGTAACCCAAAAAATATTAGATAAAATATCGGGTGCCTCCGACAAGCGCTTTGTTTACTGTCGCATAGCTTGACTAATTTGGCAGGGGGAGATTATAAGTTGGGGAAGGTTAATGATTTGATTTTTCCATCCACTGGATCACCCACAAGATATTGTTTTAAACGATGCCCGCGGACTTTAAACGAGCCTTTTACTTGGTGGGAGATAAGAACGGTTCCATATGGCTAAACCACTTTAACTTCAAAGGGGCCGGACCATCGAGAATTTAACTTACCCAGAAAAAGCCTGAGATGAGAGTAAAAGGACAAGATCACCCAGCACAAATGTTTTTGGACATTTAATTTTTCGATCGTGTTAGAACTTAGATTTCTCCTTATAAAACTTATTACTCACATAAGTGTTTGCACGCCATTCATCGAGTTCATTTAGTTGAAATTTCCTACTCTCGGAGGCTAAGTTCGAATCAAGGTTTAAAAATTTTAAAGCCCAATAAGTGCGGTGCTCTAACTCTACTGATAAATGGCATGCCTTGCCATAGACTAATCGGTACGACGTGCAACCTATAGCATTCTTGTACGCCAGACGATACACCCATAACACGTCGTCGAGTTTAATTGACCAATCTTTGCTATTTATCGACACTATTTTTTCTAATATGCGCTTAATTTCTCGATTCATAACCTCAACTTGGCCTCTTGTTTGGGGGTGATAGGCGGTGGCGAGCTTGTGCGTGACTTCGTACTTAGATAAGATTTTTGCGAACTGAGCATTGCAAAAGTGCGTACCCCTATCACTCACTATTGTGTGAGGCTTGCCGAAGTAAGAAAATAAATTTTGAAGAAAGTTAGCGATGACTCTCGCATCGTTGCTGAGGAGAGCTTGTGTATTCGCCCACTTGGATACGTAGTAGACCGCCACTAAGATATAACAATTGTTAGAAGGAGGTAAAGGGCCTAAGAAATTTATGCCCCACAAATCAAAGATCTCACGCTCTAAAAATAGGTTTTGGGCATCTCATCATGATGAGAGATGTTACCTGAACGGTGGCAGCTATCACAAGAACTAAAAAAAGCACAAGCTTCTTTAAAGAGAGTGGGCCAATAAATGCCAGCTCTAGCTCCTTCCGCGTTGGTTGGCTTGCTAATGCCCTCCGGCCGACCTCTCAAGGCAGTTTCACAAGATTTGCACACCCTCCTTGCTCAAAATGCATCTCCGCACTACTTGATCTGCGCAGACGCGAAAGAGAAAAGGGTCCTCCCAAAAGTAGTTTTTCTAATCATAAAAAAAATGTCTTCTATTGTTGGATTGAAAAATCCTTTGGAAGACCTGCACAACTAGATAGTTGGTTCAATATGCGAACCAAGCGGTGAGAGAAGTTTTAATCTTATTAATAACTAAGAGGCGCTCCTCAGGAAATCTATCATCTATCTCGAATTCTACGAGCTCTTCCGCGCTGGGTTTTCTAATCGAGAGAGGTGTCCGCCCGCCAAATTTTCGTCCCCCTTCTTATCCCGTATCTCTAATTCGAACTGCTACAGGAGGAGGATCCATCGAAGCAAGCAGGTCTTGGCGTCTACTTTCGCTAGTAAATACTTAAGAGCGGAGTGGTCGGTAAAAATGATAACTTTTGTTAGCGTAACGTAGGATCTAAACTTATCTAAAGCGAAGACAACGACTAGCAGCTCCTTTTCCGTTGTAGTGTAATTGGCATGTGCGGTTGTGAGCATCCTTGAAGCGTAATAAATAGGATGACAATATTTATTTACCTGATGTCCTAATACAACTCCTACAATGATATCGCTCGCATCGAACATGATTTTGAACGGAAGGGACCAATCCGACACCACTAAAATAGGAGAATTGATAAGTTTTTCTTTAATAAAATTAAACACCTCTACGCACTCGCTATCAAATACGAAAAAAGATTCCTTTTCCAATAGGTGGGTTAGCGGTTTTGTTATTTTAGAAAAGTTTTGGATGAACCGTCGATAAAAACCCGCATGGACGAGAAAACTCCTAATGGATTTTACGTTTGAGGGCGTAGGAAGTTTTTCGATAATTTCAACTTTGTCCTTATCGACCTACATCCCTTGGCAGAAATATTATGGCCGAGGACCAAACACTCATGGACCATGAAGTTACACTTTTCTAAGTTTAAAACTAAATTTGTTTCTTCGGATCGCTGAAGGACTCAATCTAGATATTTCAAGAAATTTTGAAAAGAGCTTTCGAACACGGAAAAGTCATCCATGAAGACTTCCATAATATCTTCAACACGCTCACCAAAGATTGTCAGCATACATCGTTGGAATGTTGCTGACGCATTACAGAGGCCAAATGACATCCTTCGATATGCGAAGGTACCAAAGGGGCTAGTAAAAGTCATTTTCTGCTGGTCTTTGGGAGAGATAGGGATTTGGAGGAACCCCGAAAGACCGTCCAAAATATATTTGAATGGATGACCCAAAAGACTCTCTAGGATTTGATCGATGAAGGGTATAAGGAAGTGGTCTTTTCGGGTGGCATCGTTCAACCTTTGGTAGTCGATGCACACCCTCCAACCCGTAACAATATGGGTTGGAATTAGTTTGTTGTTTTGGTTCGCCACAATCGTTATACCTCCCTTCTTAGGCACGACTTGTATGGGGCTCACCCACATACTGCCCGAGATAGGGTATATAATTCCCGCATCCAGAAATTTTATTACCTCAGCCTTAATGACATCCCTCATGTTCGCGTTAAGTCATCGTTGAGGTTGGATAGTTTTACCGGAGTTATCCTCAAGAAAAATTTTATGCGTGCAGAAAGATGGGTTTATCCCCTTAATATCTGAAATATGCCATATAATTGCACGAATGTACAACCCCGTATTCGCCGAGTGGGTTCCCAGGTCCCAAAGGTCCAAAAGGCAGGAAAGATAGGTCAAGAAGGGCACTCGCCCATGTCAGGAGAGGCAGGGGAGCCTTAGGGCGAGTGCGAGCCTCATCCGCAAGGCACTCGCTCACTTAGGAGTGTGAATGCACTGAAGGCCAGGCGAGTGAGGGAGGAACCCCACTCGCCAAGCGAGTTAGGCATCAGGCGAGTGGTGCCCCCACGGACCACTCGCCCAGTGGAATCTAGCGTGCGAGAAGCCTGTCGAGTGGTGTCTTCACGGACCACTCGCCTGAAAGGTTTTAGTGGAGAAATTACCTAGATACCCTTTGTGGGCTGCCAATAGCCCTTCAGAACAACGGAGTTAGGCTATTAGCAGACCAATTTGGGGTGTGATTAGTAACATCAAAAGGTGGATTTATGCTATTTGCAGGCCAGACTAGAAAAACTATAAATAGACCCTTAAGGGAACCTTGGAGAAGATCTGATCTTTTGGGATCTCTCCTCCTAGGCAGTTTTTGGTTGGCTATTAGTGCTCTCCAAGGTGCCCGACTGAGCATTGGTTTGGGAGGGGGAGCTCTCTAAGATTTTCCGAGTGTGTGGCGGGAGCTCCTTGCTACAACTTTGGGTCTGTTCGTAGTTCTTCATCCACAGTCAAGAGTGCAAGTGAGGGACAAGTAGGTGTAGGGTACACCCCCCGGTGGGTCTGAACTCAAGAGACCGGTTGACGATTTCAACATTTTTGGTGCGATGAGCATGGACCGTAGCCTATACAGGAAAATCTCTAGCTGAGCTCCATGGCTGGAGGTGAGGAAGAAAGGTCTGACCCAGGCCTCTCATAACCACCCACGAAAGAGGTGATGTTGGAAATGTTTGAGGACCTCAGGAGAGAGATCCTGCAGACCTTGCAGCTCGCATTCCCCACGAGGAGCGAGTTTGAGACTACCGTGGTCCTGGTGGCCGCGCCCCAGCAGCTAGGCAAGAACGCTCCCGGTCAGCGACCCCGGAAGGAGGTGGTAACAAAAGCAAGTTGATTTGGTTTATAAATTTTAGAGAGTTACAGTGATAAAATATTTAGAGTTTGAAAACGATGATAAAGATAACGCCCAATATCGAATTACCTTGAGACAAAAATAGTTTTTTTTAAGAAGCAAAAATTATGATTTTTTAATTAATTAAAACAGCTTGGCCGTGGAGGTTCCATAAGTAAGAACACACCTCTCACAAGGGATACGCCAACCTAAAATTAAGAATATTCGACCGAACTCTCGTTCTTTAATCGAAGCTCCCTAATACTCACTTTATGTTGTGAACCCCTCTATTAGTTTTTTTTCCAATTCAGGAAACTAATGCCATCCTCTCTCGAGGGTAGCGCATACACTACAACAAACTGCACCTGTAGTAAGGACTAAATTGTAACGAAGACAAAATTTGTTACTAATAACTACATTTAGTAACAAAATTTTTCTATCGTTACAAAATATTAATTTTTTGTAACAAGCATTTTATATTTCGTTACAATAACTAAATGTTTGTCACAATAAGTGCAGGTATTTGTAACAAGACTAATTTTACATTACAAATAGTAAAATGTCATCACAATAAGTAGCAATTGTAACAACACCTTGAAAGTATTTGTAACAACTAGAATTTCCTTACAATTAGTGATTTTTTGTAACCAAAGTTTTGTTACAATAAATATAATAAATTTTAAAATGAATGAAAACATGACACTATTTTTAATAAAAATTCATAATAAAAATAAAGATCATATATAATAACTTTAAATTTGTTATTGATTTCTTATCTATATAGACATAAAATATAATAGCCAAATCGCTAAGGGTCCGTTCGGCACGTTTGGGATGATGTTCCCGCACGGGCAGTGTTTCCACCGACCCCTCATTGCTATGTCCCCCAAACATTCTGGTCGCAATTTTTGCATTCCTGTCAATGGCAAGCTAGGGTCAAGCATTAGAAGGAAGAAGAGATTGAACATTGAAATGATTCGACGGTTGTGATTACTTTTGGCGTCCAGCCACACAACACAAAATAAATTGGTTAAAGATGAAGAAACTCTAGAAACTATATTAAGTGCACAATATTATATTAGTTTCTCGATGGAGAGCTTTCCTCAACAATTACAAGGGCTTACTCAAGGCTGTGAGTCATAAATGATTAAAAAAAAGAATGTAGACAATAATAAGGAATAAATAAGAAAAAATTGTAAGTACAAAAGTTGAAACTTTCTAATTCCTAATCTCTTCCTTTCCTAATCTAATGTTTATGTTTGGATGTAAAGAGGAAACTAATATTACAAATCCTCTAACCATTTTGTACACTTATTAATGACCATTACAAGCAAATATAAATTTTGATATTAATTCATCAAGCCAACTAAAATTGTTGAGATTAGCCTGATGATGATTATTTTTATATGAGTCGTTAGTGTATTCTTTTTTTCATTATTCAACAAATTTTCAATTTCTTAATTCCAGAAATTTGAAGATCATCCCGTTGATGTCAAAATTGTGTCGATAATGCCTTCTGGTTGGGTATATATATATATTTATGAAATAAGCTTTCCAGTCAATTATGGATCTTAAAGCTTTCTCAGGTGATTGCTGACTAATATATATATTTTTATCTTGTAGGTCGATGCAAAGAACCCGGCTACTGGTGCACCATATTTTTATGATGAAAAAATGGGACAAAGCCAATGGGAATTTCTTGGTGAATGTGTTTGTTTTCAACTGTCTATAGATTCTTCAGTGTTGCCTTAAGATTGGGAAGATGCATTGGATCAGTCAACAGGTATATGGCATAACAAGATTTGTTTTTGTTAAAATACTTTTAGTTGTATTTAATTCATATCTCCTCTTATAATTGTACTTCATATAATGTTTAAACTCTTATACGAAGTGTAAAAGATACATGTAAAGCCCTATTTTTCCTTGTATAGATTAGCCTCACAGATTGACATTGCAGTCTATAAGAGATTGACATTGTAAAACACTATTCTGGGTACAGATTAGCCTCACAGTTGTTGTCTATAAGAGATTCTGTAAATTTTTGCAGATAATCATATGTTTAGATGCTCTTATATTTATCTTTTTGTTATTTACATCTCAATCTTCCTTAAACTTTTCATTGTTATCAGTGGACTAAAACTTTTAGTATCATTGGAAAGTGTTCTAATCTTTTATTAGTTTTAGAATTTTACCCATTGTGTGCATCACGTGTACTCTACTTGCTTTGAATTACATCATTTTTATAACAATCCACTATAAAACTGCGTCTTTTCTATCATTCTGGTGCTTTAGGAATTTGTATATTTTCGTCTTCTATTGTGTAACAAATTCTTATATCTTGGCATAAATATGATATGTTATTAATATGATTTCATTTATGACATTCTTGTAATCACTTAGAGGAAGTAACATAAAGCTAACATATTCTTACGTTATTATTTTTGTTGACATTTTCAGATTATATTTAGTGCATCGAGGATGAATCAAATGCAAAAGTGAGCAAGTACGACCAGAGATTGATCTGCTCCTGATGAAAATGACATCAAGTTGATTTGCTTATAAAGTTAGAATTCCTAAATATCATGTTGTAAAATTTGAAGAATTTTAATTATTGAGAGATGGTCTAATTTTGTAATATCTCTAGTTTCAATATTTTGCATGAACAATGTGTATTAGAGTTTAAGGTTTCATTGGATTGTACTAAGAGGTTTGGGCCATCTCCCACCCTTAGTTTTAAGTATTAATAAAAATAAAAAGAATATGTTTATATTAATGGTCTTTTTTAGCAATTGGTTATTATATTGTAATAAAATAATGATTGTTACAAGAAAGTTATTTGTGACGACAAATTAATATTAATAAATTTGATATATAAATTAATTTATTTTTAGTGAGTAAGAAATTGAACATTTGTAACGAAATATTCTTTACTATAACTCATCTTATTGTGAGGAAGTAATGTTTGTCACGAATAAATTATTTGTAACAACAAACAAATATTCATTATGAGAACTATTAGCGTCGAGCTTTAGGTCACATAAAGTAAATGTCATTACAAAAACTTTGTGTAACGGTATTAGTTACCTTTTGTTACATTTTTAGTCCTTACTAAAAGTGTAATTTGTTACAGTGGTAGTTCTTTGTAACCGCGAGCAATCGATCCATCCGCACGAGCCTCTAGGATAATTAGTGTACAGAAACTAGATTTAAAAAAAAGAGAGATTTTAAAATTTAGAAAACAATTAATTTGTCCCAATGCTCTTCGACATTGAGTGCTAAAAGTGACTAGCCACTAATCGGAATGAGGATTGCTGTAGAGATTAAAGAATTCGTGTTATTTTTCTAAGCGATTACGAGTGCGTTTAGTAAAAACAAAGAAAGATTATTAGAAAAGAAAGAAGAAAAACACACTAAATTGAAAACTCGCACACTCTGTTGGATCTGTAGGCGCCCTTAGAGGGGGGGGGGGGGGGTGAATAAGGGTTGTACAAAACTTATATTATATTTTGATATATTTGAAATTATAAGAGATTAAGATAAGAAATCAAGCAAATAAAATTGAGACATCATTTTATTAATATGAAAAGAAGAGTTACAAAACTAGATTTCTTATAACGATAGAAATCAAAGACGAATAAGTAAAAATCTCTTTTTGTTTTATATCCTGACTCGTATCCCCACGAACCAGTGGCTTTTTCCTATCCTTCACCGGATACGGCCTCAAGCCACTCTAGCCAATCATTCCCCGGATATGGCCTCGAGCACCCCCTAGATCTACACCCAAGATCCAATCGCCAACACGAGGCGAATTTAATACACGATTTAAAAGAGATGGATAAATGAAATAACAACAATAATATAAAAACTCCCTATATGGATCTCTTGGAGAAGTAGACGAAGACCCGCAGAGTATGATCGTAGTCGATGCGGTCTTTCATCACAGTGATGAAGCATGTTGAAATCTTCTTCAATGATCTCCTTAAGCCTTCATGGATTTGTGGGAGTCTCACTCCGAATCATCCTCTATATGATGTGGCATGAAGCTCTGGAATTTAGGATCATAAGAGGATGAAGAAGATGGATCCAAGGGGTCCTTTTTATAGACTTGGATCTAGCGCCTGCGCTATCGCTACCACCGGTGCTATCTCGGTTTAGGAAATATTCTCCGTGTGAGAATCCTTCATTTTAAGCAAGCCGACTGCCTTCCTCTATTGCTTTGCGGTACCGCCTGCGCTAGGTATTATCGTATGCATTAGATTTTATCGCCTGGCGCTAGCACTTTCTATAATTGCTTCCCGAAATTGCTCTAATCAGAGCTAGCGCCTGCGCTAGGTGCTACCGCCGGCGCTAGTGAACATGTTGGAATTCTGGCTTCAAACTTTGGGGCAACGTTCATATGTTATCCTTGAGTCATATGGCTTTGTTTCCTGCACACTTAAACACACAAGATCAAATACACATAGGATTTGTTATTCTCAAACCTAGGATATACGGAAGACCATATTTCAACAAACCCCCCCTTTTGATAATAACAAATCCATTAATGATAAATCAGAGCATTAATATATAAGCATGATGAAACCTACTTTTGTGTGTGTGTGAGAGAGGACTTAGGATAATTGTTGATTTTGGTATTTAGAATTGCTCCCCCTAAATACATGCTTCCCCTATGTGAATGCTCACCTAATATGTAAGCTATCATCTTTCTCATTAGTCATATTAATTTTCCCATTTGATAACGATTATTGTTTATCATGTTAGTTCTCCCCCTTTTGTTATTAGCAAAAGTGGGCAAGGAAGCAATAGACATAAAAGAAGATTTTTTTATAAAAAGATAAGGCATGATCGAGCTTTTTAGAGGAAATGATAAACAATATGCCAAATAAGCATGATTTAAATGATTAGTATGAAATGATGTTTATGCAAAGAATAACATATGCCCTAGATAAGAATACCCAACCTGTATATCTTGGTAAACATATAAAACCTAACATAGATACTAATATTCTTTAGGTGACAATGCTAGTATGATAAGTTTGAGATTAATGCTATGCTAAAGTATGAAAGTGTTTCAATTTATAGATCTAGACTGAAGTGAAGATTCTAATTGATTTGATCTTATTGATATCAAGATGATTCTAAGGTCTAGACTTGAAATAAATCACAGTACACACATAATTCACCAACCATGGTATACAATTATAATACCAATTGTCATAAAATAATTCATATAAATGTGATAGAAATAGTTGTTTTTAGATGATTCTTGATATGAATTATGATATATGATTTTAGAGAATTTTAACAAAGGATATCAATAGATCATGGTTGTGCATGTGAATTCAATATTCATTATGATGGTAAATTCTTTCAATACATTTTAGTGATTTTCTTTTTAATTATGGATTTTGAATGTATATGTGATTATTTATAGGTGAACAATAGTGATGGTTTAGATCATGCTTGACATCATGGAGTGAACATTATACAATTTTTGTTTAAAAAAACATATTGAAAATTGAACTTTCTTTTAGATCTTGAACTTTCTTTTAGATCATGTTATTTATCTAATTTTGTTGGTGAAGGCTAAAGAACTTAATAGCCTAATAACTTGATTTAGTTAAAATATCTTATAACAAATTTATAGTTTAATTTATATGGATAGTATAAGATATTTATAGGCAATAAATATAAGAGTGATAGATAGGTCTTCAAAATAAAATATGATTTTGAATTTTGATCAATTTGATTTATAAACTCATTAAGTTTTAAGAGATAAAACCATATTTCCAATAATATATAAGATGATCATAACATGATAGCTTAAAAAATAAGAAAACAAAAAGAAAAAATTAAAGCATATCATGAAGTAGAAATTTGTATATTTTATTTTGAAAATATTCTACTTCATGCATTTGGTGATACCTAATGAATACGAGATTTAGGTATCCAAAGGGGACCAAGTGTGGTGGTTCCTTTGGGTACCCAAATATAATGTGTAGGTTTGTGGGTAGATAGTGATGAATGGGTCCTATCATGTGAAGTTAATGTTTCATTTTTAATTTTGGGTCTCCATTCAAATCTTGGTTTATTGTTATTCTTATGCATCAAATTTCTATTGTGATTATCAAAAGTATTGTTCATAGGAAATTTTTGCATATTTGAATTTAATTTGGGAGATACATGATTTTTTAAATAATAATGATTTGGATTTTGATTTACAAACATTTTGTGTTTCTTACTCCCATTATTAGGTTTAGTTAAGATATTCATATTCATATTCATATTCAACTTGCTTTTAGATATTGCTTGATATTGTGAATTTGTATTTATAATTTTCATAAGCAAGTTGATTTTTGATTTTAATTCATCATTTTTATCATAAAATTGTGTCTAGCTTTATTATAAGCAATTGTGCTATTTTTAAGAGTGGAAACAATTGAGTCAATATGAGTTTGATAGTTATTTCTAAATTCTTCAAATCTTTCATCCATCTCCTTGATTTCAATTTTATAATTTTGGCACGTAGCACAATCAATTTTCAACGATGAATTTTCTAAAAACAATTTTTTATTATGTTCTTTTACAAAAATAAGTTTCTTTTCAAGTTCCTTGTATTTTTCATTAATATCATTATAATCAAAACAAGGAGAAGAGTTTTCTTGAGAAGAATTTTGTAAATCAATAATTTTAGCATTTGATTTTAAATTTTTATTTTTCATGCGTCATTTTGAGTTTGCCTCTTTTAATATTTTAATTTTTTGTTTAGCTTTCTGAAGCATGTGAAATGGGAAAACCGAATTTGTAATGAAAAGAGAGGAACTAGTTTTGCTTACAGTGCTATCGGAAGAGGAAAGATTTGAACTCAAGGTTTCTTTTTCGTCTTCTAGGCCTTCCTCCTTTATAAATGAATTTCACCTTCTCTCGATGAATTGCTCTCATTGTCTAAGTCAATTTCCACGATTTCCATGATTTTTCTATGAGAGAGATCTTCTTGAATAATGGTGGATGCTTGTATGTTCTTCTCCTCCTGTGTTTGTTCCATACCTGCGAGAGCAAGATCTTACATTTCTTCAAGAAATTTCCATATTTTGTATTCACTAGAAAAACAATATATTAATTTGAAAACTTCATTTGATAGACCACAAAATAAATAGTGTTTGACTTTTGCATTTAGATGGCATTCTTTTTATTTGATTCATCCGCTGGTCTTACTATTGCTAAATTACATGCTTCGATATCTTAAGTTTTAATAAAATTTTTAATTATAATATTCCATCCTCTATAATTTGTCCCTTTAAATAAAGGTGGTGCTAGTGATTTTTCTTCTTCATAAAAATTTACCCCACTAATAGAAGCGAGATCACGAGACGCCATATATTCCCGGTTGTTAAGCCGATTTGGAACAACCTGGCTATGATACCACTTGTTGGATCTGTAGGCGCCCTTAGAGGTGGGGGTGAATAAGAGTTTTTAAAAACTTATAATATATTTTGATATATTTGAAATTATAAGAGATTAAGTTAAGAAATCAAGAAAATAAAATTGAGACATCATTTTATTAATATGAAAAGAAGAGTTACAAAACTAGATTTCTTATAACGCTAGAAATCAAAGGCGAATAAGTAAAAATCCCTTTTTGTTTTCTATCCGACTCGTATCCCCACGAATCGGTGGATTTAGCCTATCCTTCCCTGGATATGACCTCAAGCCGCTCTAGCAAATCCTTCCTCGGATATGGCCTCGAGCACCCCCTAGATCTACACCCTAGATCCAGTGGCCAACATGAGGCGAATTTCTTCCCTAAGTCCTATCCAGACCTATTCGCCAACACGAGGCGAATTTACTACACGATTTAAGAGAGATGGATAAATGAAATAACAACAACAATATAAAAACTCCCTATATGGATCGCTTGGAGAAGTAGACAAAGACCCGCAGAGTATGATCGTAGTCAATGCGGTCTTTCATCACGGCGATGAAGCGTGTTGAAATCTTCTCCAATGATCTCGTTAAGCCTTCATGGATTTGTGGGAGTCTCTCTCCGAATCTTCCTCTATATGCTGTGGCACGAATCTATGGAATTTAGGATCATAAGAGGATGAAGAAGACGGATACAAGGGGTCCTTTTTATAGCCTTGGAGCTAGCGCCTACGCTATCGCTACCGCCAGCACTATCCCGGTTTGGGAAATATTCTCTGTGTGAGAATCCTTCATTTTAAGCAAGCCGACCGCCTTCCTCTATTGCTTTGCGCTACCGCTTGCGCTACCTGATACCGACTGCGCTAGGTGCTATCGCCTGCGTTAGATGTTATCGCCTGGAGCTAGCACTTTCTATAATTGCTTCCCGAAATTGCTCTAATCAGAGCTAGCGCCTGCGCTAGGTGCTACCTCCAGCGCTAGTGGACATGTTGGAATTCTGGTTTCAAACTTGGGGGAAACCTTCATATGTTATCCTTGAGTCATATGGCTTTGTTTCCTGCATACTTAAACACACAAGATCAAATACACATAGTATTTGTTATTCTCAATCCTAGGAGATGCGAAAGACCATATTCCAACACACTCTACAATGATTAAATGACAAATAATAAATCTAAATTAACACACTCACACACTCTACAATAACTAAAAACTAAGTGACTAAAATGATTAGAATATTATCTCATACGCTCACACACACACACAAACATAAATTAAAATTAAGTTGCAAAAAAGGTAAAAATACTATCTCATACACTCACACACATAAGCATAATGAAAGCTAAACTAAAAGAAAACAAAATCTAAACTCATACACCCACCCACACAAACATAAAGAAAACTAAGTTAAAAAGGAAAAAAAAGTTAAACTCCTACACCCACACACACTACAATAATAAGAACAAGTAGAATAAGAACAACAAAACTACTTTATTACTAAGAAAGAAGACATTACAAGTAGACTAGAAAAGGAAATTACATTCACCAAAAAGTAAAGAGCACTTTTAAACTAGAAAAACAACAAAAACAATAATGAAAAATGCCTTAACAACTAAAAACAATCAACCCTTAACATCTGGAGAGGCTGGCTATTTATAGGAAAAAAATTCAGATTACACGCCATAGGTCACGAGCGTGACTTAGGGCGTGTACATTGGCGGTAATCGGAAAGGCAGACGGCGTCAGCAACCAACATGGGTTGATGGAGATTGGGAGAGAAGATTTATTGCACACGATCGCGACTGAGAGAACACGAGCGTGAATTTCACATTGAATGAGGCTGAGCTGGAGTGAGGTAGAGAGGACACAGACGTGACTTGGAGAACACGGGCATGAATGGCTTTTCGACTAGACATCAGCTCGATCAACTAGAATATGATGTCTGTTGGTTTGACAAGAAGTACACGGGCGTGACCATCTTGACACGTGCATGACTGAGGTACACGTGCATCACTATCTTGACATGGGCGTGAGTAAGGTACACGGGCGTGATTATATTGACACAGGCGCGACTGAGATACACGGGCGTGACTAGCATGAGCTCGATCGGCTAGAAGATCGCAGTGAGCTGAAATTTGGATTTTAGGTAGACACGCCCTAGGTCACGGGCATGACTGAGGGCGTGTACTCGGAAAATTTACCAAAATGCCCAAAAACAGGAAAAAACCTGCAAAGCACAACAAAACTAAGTTAGTGCAGAAAATATAAAAAGAAGCTATTTATTTACTAAAAGAGACATAATATTTACAAATTCATATTATTATTATTCTAAATACTATAATAGAAATATTTATGAAAACTACTTATTAGTGATCGACGTCGACTATTGCAGTTCCTCATGCATCTCATGTTAAATTTTTAGAGGTCAAGGAAAGAAGTAATAATGCGGAACACTTCAACACAATCCACAAGTATGCAAATCAATGACAATGCGAAGACAGAATAGTGCTCTTGTATTAACTATCTCTTTACAGCTCGAGACATACATGGCGAGACATGATTTATAAGAATCACAAAGGAGAGAAGCACAAGACAAAAAATAAGCTGACAGTGAACTGCCAAAGTAGTGACAACCAGACCGCTCGAACAGCCAGACCGCAAGGCTATCCCTGAGACCGCGCGAACAGAGCAAGCTTGATGACCTGCGAACTGTCAGATCGTAATTACAGAACGCACAACCTGCTGCCTAATTCAACTGCTGAAAACAACAACTGTCCGCACTTCTTGATCGCCCAGACCGCACGGTCTCAAGATCACATAAGTAACCCGCGAACTCTTGACGAAGAACTGCTTCCTGCTGCAAGACCGCAACTCAAGACTGCCTGACCACTTAAGGTCGCCTGATCAACTGAGTTTGCTGCACAGTCCAAGAACTTCTAAACACAGTCCGCACAGAGAGACCGCTGGCGACCTGGTTTATTCAAAGCTGGAAAGAAGGGAGAATGATGACGGTGACTGCTAACCGCTAACCTGCGAACAAAACAAACTGGTCAAGCAACCTCAAACCGTGCGACCTCAAAGTGGGACCGGCACAATCAAGCCAACTTTAGTTCATACAATCCTTGCTTTTAAATGGCTACCCCGGAATCCCTATTTATAGGCAAACGACCGGATGTCGTCACCACCCCAAGGGGATGCAGTCACCTTCCTTATTGAAGCACACGGTCTCCAGAACCAGACCGCGCGGTCTCTATAAGATCATATTAGACTTGAGCAACTATCCAAGACAGCTTGCCATGAACAACACGGCAGACCGCCTGGTCTAAACCAGAACAGGAACACTAGGGCAACAAGCAAACCAAACTTAGGCCGCCAACACCATAGGCGCGCGATCATAGCAGCCATGTTGCCACACCGAGCCCGCTATTTCCAGAAATAAACCGCCACACACAAATCGCGCGGTCTCTGCGGTCTCCAAAGACAGACCGCCCGGACAGTCCACTTCCACTTCAAAGATTTAACACTCCCCCTTGAAGTGGGAAGTGGAATTCAGCTCAAGTAGACTCCTCAACCGTGTGAACGGTTCCTTCGACAATGGCTTTGTAAATATGTCCGCGACATTATCCTGGCTCTGCACATGCTCAACCATAAGAGATCCCTCCAACACCTTCTCCCGAATGAAATGATGTTGAATCTCTATGTGCTTGGTTCGTGCATGACAAACTGGATTGTTCACCAGTTTGATGGCACTCTCATTGTCACCCCGAAGAAGAATAGGATCACGCACCTCCCCTTGAATGTCCTCCATAAGCCTCCTAAGCCAGATGGCTTCCTGAGCCGCCAATGCCGAAGCTTTGTACTCCGCTTTTGTGATAGTGACAGACACAGAATCCTGCTTCTTGTTGCACCATGATATAGTTGTAGAGCCCATCATAAAGACGTATCCAGAAGTCGATCTCCGATCATCTGAATCTCCTCCATAATCAGCATACATGTATCCATGCAAGCAAAAGCCCGAGTCCTTGCCATAGAAGAGAACCAAATCAGAGGTGGTATTGACATACTTCAAAATGCTCCTCGCCGCCATCAGATGAGGTTTCTGCGGCTCTGCCATATACCGACTCACCCGGCCAACCACATAAGCAATATCCGGCCTTGTGATCATCAAATATATCAGACTTTCGACCAAAGCCTGGAACACCAAAGGATCAGAAAGAACCTTCCCCTCATCACGTCAAAGATGAATACCAACCTCCAGTGGAGTAGAACTACTCTTCCCCCCTTCCATGCCAAATTGCTTCACAATTCATTCTGTATAGCCCTTTTGAAAAACAAGCATACCACCCTCTTTCCTCTCCACTTCGAGTCCACGGTAATGGTGGAGCTCCACCAAGTCCTTCATATCAAATCTGATAGCTAACTCAGCACGAAGTCTAGCTACCTCCACTTCAGAATTCCCCATGACAATCATATCGTCAATGTATAACAACACCAAGACTTGAAGCTCCCTTGTCTTCTTTACGAATAAACTTGAATCAGAATCAGAAGCAAAGTATCCGCAGAACTGGAGGTATTCTGCTATCTTGCCATACCACACCCGAGGCGCCTGCTTCAAGCTATAAAGAGCCTTCTTGAGCTTGCACACATGTCTTGGGTAGACTTCAGAAACATACCCAGGTGGCTGATCCATGAAGATGTCTTTGTCAATCTCGCCATACAAGAAAGCATTTTTCACGTCAAGTTGTCAAATCTTCCAACCTTGGTAAGCTGCCAATGAAATCACCACCCAAACCGAAGTCATTTTGGCAACAGGGCTGAAGGTTTCTTCATAATCTTCCCCATACTTCTGAGAGAATCCTCAAGCTACAAGACGAGCCTTGTACCGTTCAATGCTACCATCAGCCTTCTTCTTCAGCTTGAAAACCCACTTGCAAGTCACTGGAGTAACTCCCTCAACCTTAGGCACCAAGTCCCAAGTCTCATTCTTCCCGAGGGAAGCCATCTCTTCATCCATGGCCTCTTCCCATTCCTTGACTCCAACGACATTTTCAAAGCAAGATGGATCTCTCTCATCCAGGGGACCTGCGAAGAAACATGAGACAAACCTCACCAATTTTCTGCCCGTATACCGATCTGGTGGAATAATGGTCCTCTTAGACCTCCTCAGAGCTTTGCTCTGATCTACCTCTCCAGCTACTTGTTCTGAACTAGCTCTCCTTTCAGGCATACTTGGAGCATCGCTCCCCCTGCTTCAACAACCTGAAGCACCTGACCCAGATCTAGAAGCACCTAGAGCACCTAGAGAAACAAGTGATGAATAGCAAATTATACATATTTTTAGTATTATTTTTAGCCTAATTTTGGGTAATTTTGTTCACATTGCATGTAAATTATTGAATAAATCTCTTGTTTTATCTAATGTATATAAATATTTATCTTTTTGAAAAAAAGAGTTATTTAATTATGAAACAAATCAGAATTTATGTAAAAATAAGTAAATATACTTATATAAGAATAAAATTTTGAAATATTATTGTATAATAAATTTATTATAAATATAATAAATACATATATATAATATATAAAATATAAATAATATAATTATAAGTATGTAAATAATAAGCAAAATAAATAATGATATATTTATATGTAAATATGATTTTTAAGAATATAATAATACATATATATAATATAGTAGTATAATAATAAATGCAATATAATAATAATAATAATATATATATATATATAATAAATAATAACATCGTATATATATATATATATTAAATATAATCACAGAAATAAATTATGTCAATTAAAAGAAAATTAAATTAAAAAAAATTAAAATAAAATAAAATAATATATAAACTCAGCTGGAGATTCGTCGAACGCTGCTCTGCGTTCGTCGAACGCTGCTATGCGTTCGACGAATGCGCTGCGCCAGCGTTCGACGTTCTCCATACATTATATCATATATTATATATACTATATATACATATCTGCGGCCGGTCGACGAAATCAAGGCGTTCGACGAATGCGCGGCGCCTGGTGTTCGACGATCTCTAAATATTATATATACATATATTATATAAACATATATATATCAGCCCTGCAGTTCGACGAGTTCTCCCCTTCCAGCGATCGACGAACTCTCCCCTTCCAGCATTCGACGTTCTCCATATATTATATTATATAATATATATATTATATATAAATATATATATCTGCCCTGGAGTTCGACGAACTCCCTCTCTCTGCGTTCGACGAAAAGCTGCTGCGTTCGACGATCTCTCAACTGCTGAGACAAGCCGAACCGCTGAGACCAGTCTGCCCACTGAGACCAACCCAGTTCGACGAACTCTGCCCGCTGAGACCAACCCAGTTCGACGAACTCAATTTCAGGCGTTTGATGAATTCCTTCCAGCAAGCTGTCCCGCCAGCGCTCTCCTTCCCGCCAGCTCTCCTGCCAGCTCTCTCTCCTTCTAGAACCAAGCCAGCTTCTATCCGACCAGTGATCAAGTCAAACTTGCCAACCTCTCCAGTCAAACCTCCAGCTGCTTCCCATTAGCTCCAAAATATTTTTTTTTGCTAAATGCAGCCCTCTTTTGCCTATAAATAAAGGGGGTCGGCTCTCCTCTAAAGGGTTCACAAATTCTGAAATAATTGAGATTTGTGTTCCACTTTCATTTCTTTCTCTTTGTTTCCCTCTGTTGGGATTTGTGTTCCCACTTTCCTTTAGTTTGTAATATTTATTTCTGTTTAATGAAATAGATAAGTTTTTCTTCATAATATTGTTCTTCTTGTTCTTCTTGTTCTTCTTTTCTTAATTTTTGTTGTGTGTGTATGTGTGTGAGATTAATTTTAAAGCTTTCATAATTAGTTTTTAAAGCTTTCATAATTAGTTTTACCGCTTTCATAGCTAGATTTTCTGCATTTTTACTGCTTTATAGCTAAATTTTCTGCATTATTTACCGCTTTCATAGCTAGATTTTCTGCATTATCATCGCTTTTCTTGGTTTTTACTAAACGCACACCACGCCCGCGATTTTCTGCATTATTTATCGCTTTCATAGCTTAGATTTTCTGCATCATCATCACTTTTCTTGGTTTTTGCTAAACGCACACCAAGCCCGCGATTATCGTATTTTCTGCTTTTTAGAATTACTGCAATCACACTTATTTTCATCGACAAGATAATAGCGCATCCCCAAAGTAGAAATTATTAACACGGCCTCGGATAAATACGACCGCGATATCATTTTCTAAAAAAAATTATATCATGTACTATAAAACGATAAGGTGCACTTGTCTTTATCGCAAGATAAGTTGGATAAATTACATTCAAAAACTATGCGTGAGACCTTTTTATAAAATTTAATTAACCAAAAAAGAATTTTGGCCCCGTCGCCGCGGTGCTACCCCTGATATTCCGAAAGCGAGAGCGACCGTTACTTCCATCACCTCGACAGGTGCGATAAAGGTTTAGCTCCTTGAAGTAGGAGTACTCGCCGGACTCCTCGAAAACGCCGGCCGGAATCTAACCAAACCCAGGCTCCGCAGGAATTTAATTTCAAAATCCATCAACATGCAACTCCACTAGAACCTCCTTAGTAGCTTCTTCAAGTCCACCATCTGACCTGCTCTCTTGTAACTCGACAGAAGAGCTACCTTGGTATGACGTCAGCTCGTCAAATACTACATCCCTTGAGACCACATATCTTCGTGTCTTAGGATCCATGCATCTCTAGTCCTTCTTCCGGTCATCAAAATCGACAAACACTAGCTTCCTTGCTTTCACATCTAGCTTCGTTCTGAGAGCATCAGGAACATGCACGTAGTAGGTAGATCCGAACACTCGAAAGTGTTCTACGCTTGGTTTCTCCTTGACCATCAACTCATGGGGAGTCTTCATGTTGATAGGACTGAGAGGCATCCGATTAATGACATAGGCCGCACAAGAAATTCCCTCTGCCCAGAAGGACTTTGGAATACTCTCGGCATGAAGCCAACATTTGCAAGTCTCCGTCAGATGACGGATCTTCTGCTCTGCAAATCCGTTTTGTTGTGGAGTGTGAGCACACGAATGCATTTGAGGTGAACTCCCCTTCATTGTCGGTTCTGAACTTCTTGATCCGCAGGTTAAGCCGACCTTCCACCAGCTCCTTGAACTCCACAAACCTCTCGAAAGCCTCTAACTTCTCCTTCAGAAAATATACCCAAGTATATCTGGTGAAGTCATCAATCAAGACTAGTATATACCTGCTACCTCCAAGTCTGGCAATGAAGGTAGGTCCAAATAGATCACCATGAACACATTTCAATGGTTCTTTGCATCTACTTTGTGATTTGTCAAATGGAAGACGTTGAGACTAACCAAACTGACAACCTGCACAAACATGATCATCACCGAAAGATGATAGACTAGGCAGACCTTTCACAAGGCCTCTTCCCGCCATAGCCTTTAGCTTATCCATCCCAACATGCTCAAGTCTTTCATGCCAGATATTAGCGTTGTCATTAGCCCTCATCTTATCAACATAGGAGCTTGTTGATAGAACAAACAAGTCCTTCAACCGTCTCCCTACATGAGTGAACTCAGCCTTCACGGCTGAAACATTTTGGAGAAATTTCCCTTCTGTTGGACCAAACAGAACGTGATAACCAACATCAACAACATTGGTCACTGAGAAGAGGTTCTTCTTCATTCCCGGCACATGATAAACACTCCTCAAGGTGAGTGGACCTCTATCACTGCCTAAAGAGACAACACCCTCCTTCTCTTCTGCATGCACAGTATCATTAGTTGTAATAATTGCATCATTACATGAGTATGTCTGCAAAGAAGAGAACTTTGACTCACCCCCGGTGAGGTGATGACCACACCCTGAGTCCACTATCCAATCATCCTAATAGTTGATGGAAGCCAATGTCCGAACACAAGTGCCCATCATGAAAGCACCTCCACCACCCCAACTACCTTCAGCATTGGATCCGGCCTCTTCCTTTCCTGCAGTATGCCCTGGCTGAAGATTGACTTTACAGTCTCTCTTGAAATGACCAAGCTTGTTGCACCTGTAACATCTCGGCCCTTCCTTCTTCTTTCCATTAGACTTAGGAGCATAACTCCTCTCCTGCTGATATGAAGTAGATGGACCATCGTTACCAGATGACTTCTTCTTCTTGTCCCATCTCTTCTTCTTTCCAGAAAAGAGAACCTCACCTTCTCCCCCAGAGACTGACATCCCCGCCATTTGCTTAGCCAAACTCTCAAGCGAAGCAAGTAAGTCCAACAACGATGGTTGATTGGCCCAGCCTTGCACAGAAGTAACAAAGGCCACATAATCCCTCTGCAAGCCGCATATTATATGCCTCTTCAGCTTCGCTTCTGAGATAGGCTCATCCGGGTCCAATGTTGATATCTCTGCGCATAGGTTCTTCATCTTCAAGAAGAATGTTGAAATGGACAAGTCACCTTGAGTTGCCTTAGCCAACTCATTTTCCAAGAACTTTAGCCGAGCTACATTCTTCTTATTGAACAAGCCATCCAAGGCTGTCCAGATCTCAGCAGCTGACCTACATCCGATTATGTGATCAAACAACTCCGGAATGATAGCTTGCTTGAGAGCGAACTCAGCCTTTATATTTGTTCTCTTCCAATCCTTCATGAGCTCAGCATTCCCCTCAGCAGGAACAACAACTTGTCTTGCTTCTCCTCCGACTACCTCCCATAAGTCCTCGCCAAGAAGATAAATCTCCATGCACGACTTCCACTTTTTAAAGTTAGTCCGCGTAAGGAGCTAAATACCAAGACCTCTAGCATATCCTCCTTCTATTGTTATATCACTGATTGACAACCGACTTGCAGAAACCCAAGCAGAAGACAACGCTGATTACTGCTCAGAAACCTCCCTCTGATACCATGTTAAATTTTTAGAGGTCAAGGAAAGAAGTAATAATGCGGAACACTTCAACACAATCCACAAGTATGCAAATCAGTGACATTGGGAAGACAGAATAGTGCTCTTGTATTAACTATCTCTTTACAGCTCGAGACATACATGGCGAGACATGATTTATTAAAATCACAAAGGAGAGAAGCACACGACAAAAAACAAGCTGTCAGCGAACTGCCAAAGCAGTGACCGCTAGACCGCTCGAACAGCCAGACCGCACGGCTATCCCTGAGACCGCGCGAACAGAGCAAGCTTGATGACCTACGAACTATCAGACCGCAATCACAGACCGCACAACCTGCTGCCTTATTCAACTGCTGAAAACAATAACTGTCCGCACTTCTTGATTGCCCAGACCGCACAGTCTCAAGATCACAGAAGTAACCCGCGAACTCTTGATGAAGAACCGCTTCCTGCTGCAAGACCACAACTCAAGACTGCTAGAACACTTAAGGTCGCCTGATCAACTGAGTCCATTGCACAGTCCAATAACTTCTAAACTCAGTCTGTACAGATAGACCGCTTGTGAGCTGGTTTATTCAAAGCTGGAAAGAAGGGAGAATGCTGACGGTGACTGTTAGCCGCTAACTTGCGAACAAAACAAACCGGTCAAGCAACCTCAAAGTGCGATCGGCATAATCAAGCCAACTTTAGTTCTTACAATTCTTAGTTTTAAATGTCTACCCCGACATCCCTATCTATAGGCAAACGACTGGATGTCGTCACCGCCCCAAGGGGATACAGTCACCTTCCTTATTGAATCACATGGTCTCCAGAACTAGACCGCGCGGTCTCTATAATACCTTATTAGACATGAGCAACTGTCCAAGACAGCTTGCTAAGAATAGCCCGGCAGGGCGCCCGGTCTAAACCAAAACAGGAACCCTTGGGCAATAGGCAAACCAAACACAGTCCGCCAACACCAGAGATGCGCGATCACAACATCCAGGTTGCTATACCGAGCCTGCAGTTTCCAGAAGTAAACCGCAACACATAGATCGCGCGATCCTTGCGGTATCCAAAGACAGACCACCCAGACAGTCCACTTCCACTTCAAAGATTTAACATCTCAGGCCTAAATTTCAGACATTTGCTGACATACTTCTTCAACGCTCTCTGACTCCTTCTTTGGGTGTTGCCGTCATTGAACTTACTATAGAGGAAAACCGTCGCCTTGCTCTTGAGTCTGGCTCCTCATTGGAACCATTTGTTTTGGCCACTCCTTCTGTTGCTCCTCCTGTAGGTGCTCCTGTGGCCGCGGGCACTCCTCCTCTAAGGTCAATATTCAACTATGGAAACCGTCAATTCTGTACTGTGCCTGCTTCCCTTGGACAGAAATGGTGCAACTAGCACAAACGCCATGACAATCATATCATTCAAGAAGGCTTTGCCCTTGCCAACCGCAAGGCTCAAGAAGCTACGGGTCACCATTTTCCCAGTCACCCCACTCCTCAGGCGGCGATAACTGATCTGTCGCCAACCTTTTCTACGGAATAAATGCAACAACTTATGGCTATGATGCAAGTTAACAACTCCTCTATCACTGGTTCTTCCTCCATTGCTGTTTTCGCAGGTATTACTTCTACCTCGTGGATTTTGGACTCGGGTGCTTCTTATCATATGACGAATGATGATAGTCATCTCTTATCCCCTTTACATCTCTTATTCTCCTCCTCTATTCGCACTACTGACGACACTTTACTTCCAATTCAGGGTCGTGGGCATCTCCAAGACCACTCCCACTTCACTATTCCTCATGTCTATCACGTTCCACATCTAGCCATGAATCGTTTATCGGTCTCTCAACTTACTAATCATAATTTTTTTATTTCTGTCAATGCTTCCACTTGCTCCATATAAGATTCCAACATGGGAAAGGTTGTTGGTAAGGGTCACCGCCAGAATGTCCTATAATACATCACTAGTCTGCATCTTCCGCTTCCTCCGTCAACTGTGCCATCACACCTGTCTCGTATGACACCTCCTCGTGTGATCTTTGGCATCATCGGCTTGCCCACGTCTCACTACCGCAGCTACAACTACTTGCTTCCTCCGGAGCTCTTTGTTTCATTAATACAAATTTGCTTAATCTTTGTACTCATTGTATTAGAGGATGTCAGATTGCCTCCTCTTTTCTCTCTATCATTTCTGCTACTGTCGCTTCATTTGATTTAGTTCACTCTGATGTCTGGGGACCATCTCCTCATATTTCAAAAGGTGGAAACAAATATTATGTTATCTTTGCTGACGACTACTCTCATTTTACTTGGCAATATATTTTGAATGCTAAGTCTGATGTTTTCTCTAAGTATGTTGAATTTGCTTCTATGATAGCTATGCATTTTTCTTGAAAAATTAAACTCCGCGTTCTGATTGGGGGGGGGGGGGGGGGGGGAATATCTCTCACACCATTTTCAACAATTCCTTTGATCTCAAGGAACTCTTGCTCAATTTTCATACGCTCACACTCCTCAACAAAATGGAGTAGCCGAATGATGACATAAACACATATTGAAAGTGGCGGGTTCCCTTCTCCTAGCCTCATTGGTACCTGTCCAATACTGGGCTAAAGCTGTTCTTAACAGTGTATTTATAATAAATAAAATACCTACTCCCAATCTGCAAAATATCTCCCCGTATGAACGACTTTATAACAAGACCCCAACTTACTCCCATTTGAGAGTTTTTGGGTGTGTTGGATCGATTGGCGCCCTTAGAGGGGGGGGGGGGGGGGGTGAATAAGGGAATAAAATTCTTTGTAAATGTGTACTAAATTGTTTAGAGAAAACTAGAACAAAATAACAATTTAACTTAAAGGAGGAAACAATTGTAATTTGCAATTCTATAAATTATGCCAAATGATAGAAATCAAGTAAACACAAAAGAGACATGATTATATTATATAAAAAGGTGTTTACATAAATTTGATTTCAATATCGCTAGAAATCGGAGGCGTACAAAGTAAAACAATTTTTCTTTTTCTATACCGACTTGTATCCCCACAAACCGGTTGGCTTTAGCCTATCCTTCCCCGGATATGGCCTCAAGCCGCACTAACCAATCCTTCCCCGGATTTGTCCTCGAGAACCCCTAGATCTAATCTCCTAGACCTAGTCGCCAACTCACGTGGTGAATTACCCCCTAAGCCGCGCAAGGACCTAGTCGCCAACATAAGACGAATTCTACTACAAAAATTACAATAATGAAATAAAGCAAATAACAAGAACTTCCTTTATGAGATTTCTGAAGTTGAGGATGAAGGATCGCTGTAGCATAAGCGAGGTTGAAGCGATTGTTCTTCGGATGCAGCGTGGGGGCTTCCTTCTCCAAAAATCTTCTTTTGCTTTGAGTGGGAGATGAACTTTCGGCAGAGTAGCAGCTCTAGAAATTTGGCACAAGTAATCTCTTTGGAAGCACTCCTCGAAACGAGAGAGAACCCATAAATTTATAGAACTTGAAGATAGCGCCTGCGGTAGCTCCTAGCGCATGCGGTAGCATTCGTGTGGAGTGGTTACGAAACCGTCGGCTGCGTGGCGCTGTGCACAAACTTGAGCTAGCACCAGGCGGTAGCGTTAGCGCTGGCAGTAGCGCTAGCACCTGCGTTAACCCCTAACGCTGGCGGTAGTGCATCAGCTCAGTTTGTTGATTCCAAGCTGCTTTCTTCCTGTGGAGTATTGCACCAATAGTTCATGCACACTATAAACACACGACAAGCAAGATCAAATACAATTTGGGATTTGTTATTCTCAAACAAAGGAATGTGACACACATGTCCAACAATCTCCCCCTTTTGATAATAACAAATCCTCTTAGCAAGAAATCAACAAAGGTGTTTATGGTAAATGATAAGCGAGATAAAAGTGCAACTATAGTATATTATAAGTATGAGAATAATGCATACTCCCCCTATCTTAATGCTCCCCCTACATACATGCAATTTATGTTTTACTCCCCCTAAATGATTGATTACATGAATTAGTCTCCCCGTATATATAGATTTCTGCAATTAATCTCTCCCTTTTGGTATTATCAAAAGAAGGTGAGGCGAGGGTTAGTAAGGAGGCATTCTATATAAATGATAAAGCATGATCGAGCTTTTTAATATAGATAATGATAAAGAGTTTAAGAAAAGTATATATAAGAGATTTCAAATAATGAGATAAGAGTTGTAAGCAAGCGAAAGATTATAAGAAACATCTTTTTGTAAGCATGAAAAGCATAAGTAAAAATATGAGTTTAAGTTCAAAATTGAAAGATGTTTTAACCTTTTTGAAACCTCAAAGTTTTTCATAAAGATACCAAGCATGAAATGAACATATCAAAGAGAGATTATGTTACAATGTCACTTAATTTCAAGTTAAAGAGATACCAAACATTGTAGAGATCATGCAAGGTTATCTAGTGCATTTCTTATATAAGTAGTAAAGATAAAGCATTAGAATCCAATACTCATGAGAAGAAGTGTTATGATAGATAATGATGTGCACATAAGTATATTTTGGGCAATGTTAACAATTGATTTAAATCACAAAATACAAGACATATGTAAAGTAAAGTGCACAATAAATCACAAGTAAATTGACTTTCACACACTTTAATGCACACTATTTTATAAAAAGTGGTGTATTAATCAAGAGTTGCACAAGACACTTTACTATTCTTTCCAAGGTGCTCAACCTCACAATGCTTATGAAGACTTATCAGGAGGTTCAAGTAGTGCTTGGTAGAGTTATATTTGTCTACATATAGAATTTTTTGTTCACATTTGTGAGACAACATTCTCCGAATACACTTGTTTTACAAACCCAAAAAATTTTAAACTTAACCACTTTTCTAAATTTTATAAGTGCAATTCAAATGTAGTGTAGGTAATAAACTTATGCAAGTTTTAATTCATTGTACAAATACAATACACAAACAAGCATTTTTAGATTTAAACACACATGTTGATTACCAAAATAAGTGAGTGAAAGGTATCATTATCAATCATAATACATTTACTCATACTTAGAGGCATGCTAAGCTTAGTTCTACACATATTTTTAAATTCATTTTATGCACTTTAAATAGATATATCAAAGCATGATAAACAAAAAAATGTTCATAGTAATTTGAAGGAATAAGTTTTAACATTGTAAATAATTCTAAATAATAGAATTCATTCATGCTTGAAATTAACAATAAAGATCATACAGTTTTTTTTGTTTTGAAAATTTTTTAATGAAATAAAAACAGAAAAATCACAAAAACATATTTTTGTATTTTTGAATTTTGAAATTTTGTATTTGATTTTCCACAGAATAAATAAAACAAAAATAATAAAAGTCAGAAGTACAAAATTAAAGTAGTAAATATGAATTAAAATATTTCTGTAAATTTTGAAAATCACAAAATTCAATGACTCACGCTAGCGCCGGCGCTAGTGCTGGAAATGGTACATGATTTTTTGAGAATTTTAAAAATATGATTTTTGATATTGATTAGGGGTCTTAAGAGTAGTCTTATGCAGAAATTTTGTAATTTTCAGAGATGTCTTGATTGCTCAAATTGCATAAAACATTAGCATTTTTCATGTTATTCATCCTAAGATGTCTAAGACTCCTAATTCCAACCTTAACATTTGAAACATTGCATCGGGAAGAGGTTTAGTAAATATATCAGCAAGTTGAGAGTCCGTGCCAATGAAACTTATTCTAACATTTTCCTTCTTAATGTGATCCCTTATGAAATGATGACGTACATCTATATGTTTGGATCTAGAATGGTGTACCGGATTATTTGTGAGATCAATGACACTTTTGTTGTCACATTTTAATTCAATAAGTTTTAGATGAAAACCAAAATCCTCTAAAGTTTGGCTCATCCATAGTGCTTGTGCACAACAACTCCCTAATGCAATGTATTCGGCCTCCGTGGTGGAGAGTGCAACCGAATTTTGTTTCCTACTAGACCATGCAACTAATGAAAGTCCTAGAAAATGACAAGTACCACTAGTGCTTTTTCTATCAAGTGAACAACCAGCGTAGTCCGAATCGGAGTAGCCATGAAGTGTAAATGAATTATTGTGCGGGTACCTTAATCCTAATCTAGATGACCCAATGAGATATCTAAAAATTCGTTTTACCGCTTTTAAATGAGATTATTTTAGATTGGCTTGAAATCGAGCACATAAGCATACGACAAACATAATATAGGGTCTAGTTGCACTTAGATAAAGTAGAGATCCTATCATACCTCTATATAAAGTTTGATCTATTGAAATTCCTGATTCATCTTTTCCTAATTTTAGTGATGTACTCATTGGTGTAGAAGCATGTTTAAGGTTTTCAAATCCAAAATGTTTAAGCATATCATGGACATATTTAGTTTGACATATAAAGATACCATCAATTCTTTGTGATATTTGAAAACCAAGGAAATAAGAAAGTTCTCCTACAAGACTCATTTCAAATTCATTTTTCATCACTAAAATAACTTCTTTACACATCTCTTCATTAGTAGATCCAAAAATAATATCATCAACATATATTTGTAAAATAATCATATCATCATTGTTGTGCTTAATGAAGAGAGTATTATTCGCACTTCCCATAATATAACCGTGCTTTAATAAAAATGATGTAAGTCTTTCATACCATACACGGGGCGCCTGTTTTAAACCATAAAGCGCTTTCTCTAGTTTATAAACATGATTTGGAAATTTTTCACCAATAAAACCGGGGGGTTGTTCAACATAAACTTCTTCTTTTACAAACCCATTTAGAAAAGCTTTTTTCACATTCATTTGAAATAGTTTTATTCTTTTAAAGCTTGCAAATGCTAGAAAAATTCTTATAGACTCTAATCTAGCAACGGGTGCAAAAGATTCATCAAAATCTATTCCCTCGATTTGAGAATATCCTTGTGCTACTAATCGTGCTTTATTTCTAGAGATTCTTGATTCACCATCTAATTTATTTTTAAAAATCCATTTTACACCTACAACCGGGTGATTAGATAGTCTTTCAACTAATTTCCAAACATTATGTCGCTCAAATTATTCTAACTCTTCATTCATAGCCAAAAACCAAAATTCATCATTTAAAGTAGTAGAAATGGTTTTTGGTTCTATTTCAGAAACAAAACAATTTTTTTAAAAAGATTCATGAAGAGAAGTGCGAGTTCTTACCCCGATGGACGGTTCACCAATTATCAATTCATGTGGATGATCCTTTGTGAATTTTATGGTACTTGGAGGTACATATTCATCTTCCTTGGCCTCCTCTTCTTCTTCTTTGGAAGGTTCTTTGTCACCATGCTCCAAAGGTGGTAATAGATCATCCTCGTTGCCTGCGGAAAGTTTTTCTACACAAGGAACAAACTCAACAAATTTTACATTTATTGACTCTTCAACTCTACTAGTTCTTTTATTAAAAATTCTATAAGCTTTACTAGTTGAAGAGTACCCAAGAAAAGTTCCTTCATCACATTTTTCATCAAACTTTCCCAAGCTATCTTTTGTATTCAAAATTAAACATTTACAACCAAAAACTTTGAAATAAAATACATTGGGATTCTTTTGAAAATAGAGTTCATATGGTGTGAGATTAAGAGATGGGCGAAGCATGATTCGATTCATAACATAACATGATGTATTTACGGCTTCGGCCCAAAAGGACTTAGGTAATTTATATTCACATAACATAGTGCGTGCTAGTTCTTGAAGTGTCCTATTCTTTCTTTCTAGAACACCATTTTGTTGTGGTGTGCGTGGTGCAGAGAACTCATGTTTAATGCCTAACATATCACAAAGGATGTAAATTTGTCATTTTCAAATTCTCCTCCATGATCCGAGCGAATGCATTTAATTTTTAAATCACTTTCATTTTGAATACGAGTACATAATTTTGCAAATTCACAAAACGCATCGGATTTGGAAGAGAGAAATAATGTCCAACAATATCTTGAAAAATCATCTATTAAAACATATGTATATAATCTACCACCAAGACTTGGAGTGCTAACGAGACCAAAAAGATCCATATGAATTATTTGCAAAGGTCTTGTAGTAGAAATGAAATTTTTACTTTTGAAAGAGGATCTAGAAAATTTACCTTTTTGACATGATGAACAAAGTGAAGGTAAAGTTTCATTTAACATAGGCAATCCTCTAATTAAATTACTTTTGGCAAGTTTTACAATGAGCTTTGTGCTAGCATGCCCTAGTCTTCTATGCCAAAGTTCTAATTCATCATTTTTAGTGATAAAGCATTTTATAGATGATTTAGAAAGATCATGAAAAGAAACTATATAAACATTATGTATTCTTGGTGCAGTTAGTAAAATATCTTTTGTAGTAGGATTAGATATTTTGCATAGATTAGTGGAAGATTCAAATAACACATCTAATCCTTTATCACATAATTGTCTAATAGAAATTAAGTTGTGTTTTAATCCTTTCACATAAAGAACATTAGATATAGTAAAAGATTTGTTACCAACTATACCAATTCCCATGATCCTTCCTTTTCCGTTATCACCAAACGTCACGATCCCTCCCTTCTTCTTTTCTAGGCTAAGGAACTTTGCTTTATTGCCCGTCATGTGCTTGGAGCATCCTGAATCCAAGTACCACACATCTTCATTGTCCTTAGCCTGCCTGCACATCTAGAAAGAAGATGAGAGTAAAGATCCGGATACCCAAGTGGAACCACCCATAGAATAAGTGGAAGCCTTAGGTACTCAGATTTGCTTTAAAGTATTTTGTTTTATTTTCGTGCAAGAACTAGATGTGTAACCTAACCTATAACAGTTTGCACACGAAATATAGGGGGTTGAGACCCTTTTCTGGAAAATTTTCTTGCTGGAAGAAATTGGATTTACAGAATAAAAACATTTTGAAAAAGAAAATTCAGGTTTCTGGTATGAGGTGCTAGCGCCGGCGTTTGTGGCTAACGCCGGGCGGTAGCCCTCTCCTCGATATCCGAGCACAAATTTTCCAGAACCATGGCGCAGGTACCCTAAAATCCTTTCTAGTGATTTTTGGCCTATTCCAAATTTTTTAATTGCCATGGTGAGATCATGAACTTGTGCTTTAAGTGAAGAATTTTCTTTCGCAAGCATGACACACTTATTTTTAAAACCCATTTTGTTATTTTTGATTTGCAAAAGAGAGGCTTCTAATTTCCTTTCTAATTCCCCCTTCTCTTTTGTAAAAGTCTTGGCATGAGAGAGGGCTTTAGAAAGTGTCTCTTCAATATCTTTTGCCAATTTAGTGGAGTGATCACACTCTTGGCAAGAAACCTTTCTCTTTTCTAACACAATTACCTTTTTGGAAAGCTTTTGATTTTCTTTAATAAGAGATTCATTTTCACGATTCAATAAAATACTATCTTTCATATTTTTATCAAAAGCTTTGCAAGTTTCAAGGAATTCATTAAAGAGTTCATCATAAGTGGGAGGAGTTACCTCAGTGTCACTAAGAACACTGGTGTCGTCGCCGTCGTTTCCATGTCCCATGAGGCACATGTTTGCTTCCTCATCATCGCTTGATGAAGACCCGCTTGATTCTTCGGAGGAGGAGGATGAGTCATCCCATGTTCTAGCTTTTAGTACCTTCTTCTTCTCCTTCCCTTTGTGCCGCTTTTCCTTCTTCTCCTTCAAGAACTTTGGGCACTGGCTCCGAATGTGCCCGGTCTTCCTACAATGAAAGCACTCCGGTGGAGTTCTTTCTTCTTCACCGTCACTCTCCTTTTCCTTCTTTGAGGATGACCTTTTCCATCTTGCATCCTTTTGGATAAATTTCCAGAAAGTGTTTCTCCTTTCCGGATTTCGCATGAATTTTCGGAAATTCTTCACCAAAAGGCTTTCTTCATCTTCATCCTCATCCTCTTGGCACTCCTTCTTTGATGTTAGTGCTGACACCTTCTTCTTTGGCTCCTTGTTGTATTCATCATATTGAATTTTGAGTTCTACCTCATGTGTTTTGAGCTTCCCAATGAGGCTCTCAACTTGGAGCGTTCTCAGATTGTGCGATTCTGAAATGGCCGTCACCTTCGAGTTGAATTTTGGTGGAAGAGAACGAAGAATCTTTCGGACCAAGTCGCCGTTGGAGAAGGTCTTTCCAAGAGCTTTGGAGGCATTGACGATCTTGGTGAAGCGCTTGTACATGGCATCAACATCTTCACTTTCATCCATCCGGAATTTTTCATATTCCGACTCAAGTTGGAAAAGCTTTGAATCTTTAACCTGCGATGTACCTTCATGAGTAACTTCCAAATGATTCCAAATTTCATATGCAGAAGTACATGCAGAAATTCTATTAAATTCATCTCTATCTAACGCACAAAATAAAGCATTCATGGCCTTGGCGTTGTTTTTGCATTTTAGCTTATCCCTTTCACCCATTTATCTTTTGGTTTCTCTAAAGTTATCTCTCCAACTACACATGTAGGAGGAGAGTATTCCTCTTCTACCATATTCCATACCTCAATATCTAGGGTCATAAGAAAACATCTCATCCTATTTTTCCAATAATTATAATCTGACCCGGTAAATAGTGGAGGTCTACTAATTCCCTGACCCTCGGAAAAAGCGAGATCATAAGACGCCATTATTCCTGATTTTTAAACCGTTTGGAATAACCTGCCTCTGATACCACTTGTTGGATTGATTGGTGCCCTTAAAGGTGGGGGGGGGGGTGTGAATAAGGGAATAAAATTCTTTGTAAATGTTTACTAAATTGTTTAGAGAAAACTAGAACAATATAACAATTTAACTTAAAGGAGGAAACAATTGTAATTTGCAATTCTATAAATTATGCCAAATGATAGAAATCAAGTAAACATAAAAGAGACATGATTATATTATATAAAAAGGTGTTTACATAAATTTGATTTCAATATCGCTAGAAATAGGAGGCGTACAAAGTAAAACAAAATTTCCTTTTCTATACCGACTTGTATCCCCACAAACCGGTTGGCTTTAGCCTATCCTTCCCCAGATATGGCCTCAAGCTGCTCTAACCATTCCTTCCCCGGATTTGGCCTCGAGCACCCCCTAGATCTAATCTCCTTGACCTAGTCACCAACTCACGCGGTGAATTACCCCCTAAGCCGCGCAAGGACCTAGTCGCCAACACAAAGCAAATTCTACTACAAAAATTACAATAATGAAATAAAGCAAATAACAAGAACTCCCTTTATGAGACTTCTGAAGTTGAGGATGAAGGATCGCTGTAGCATAAGCGAGGTTGAAGTGATCGTTCTTCGGATGCAGCGTGGGGGCTTCCTTCTCCAGAAATCTTCTTTGGCTTTGAGTGGGAGATGAACTTTCGGCAGAGTAGCAACTCTGGAAATTTGGCACAAGTAATCTCTCTAGAAGCACTCCTCGAAACGAGTGAGAGCCCATCACTTTATAGAACTTGAAGATAGTGCCTGCGATAGCTCCTAGCGCCTGCGGTAGCATTCGTGTGGAGCAGTTACGAAACGTCGGCGGCGTGCGCTGTGCACGAACTTGAGCTGGCGCTGGCAGTAGCGCTAGCGCCTGCGTTAACCCCTAACGCTGGCGGTAGTGCATCAGTTCAGTTTGTTGGTTCCAAGCTGCATTCATCCTGTGGAGTATTGCACCTATAGTTCCTGCACACTATAAACACACGACAAGCAAGATCAAATACAATTTGGGATTTGTTATTCTCAAACAAAGGGATGTAACACACATGTCCAACATGGTGTACTTGTTTCGTTAAACTTCCCACAATTGAACGAGATAAACTATCACCTCTCTCTGTGGCATGTGTTTTTCGGGGTTACAGTGAACAACACAAGGGCTAAAGATATTATGACCCCATTGCCAAATGCATGCGCTTCTCCCAACATGTGACTTTCCTCGAACATCTTCCCTACCTTGCCCTTCCTAATCTGCCTATCTCATTAGCACCATCAACTCTTGAAGACCTAATATTTCTTGATACTCTACAACCATCTACTTCTCAAGTGCATATCTTTGCTACTCCCAATGTTTCTAATACTGATATCGGCCCTCTGTGCGACTCAGACTCCTTCCCAACCTCTAATTCACACTTCAATACTAGTGAATCATCCCAGTCTCCAATTCCTCTCCGTCGCTCTACTCACACCCACAAACCTCCAAATCATCTCAGTCTATTTTCCTTCCCCACTCCCATCCTTCAAGCCTTTCTTTCAACTATCTTTAGTCATCAGGAACCTCAAACAAACCAAGAGACATCCACTATACCTATTTGGCAGCGTGCAATGGATGAAGAATTACAAGCCTTGATGAAAACCAACACTTGGGACATGGTCTTCCCACTTAAGGGTACTCAACATATCAGTTGTAAATGGGTGTACAAAATTAAAACTCTAGCTAATGGCGCCATCGATAGATACAAAGCACGTTTGGTTGCTCGTGGTTTCCAACGACAACATGGTATTGATTATGATGAAATGTTTGCTCCGGTTGTAAAGACGTCCACCATCCGCCCTATCCTTGCTATTGCTTCTATTCATTCATGGGACATCTCTCATCTTGATGTCAAGAATGTTTTCCTTCATGGTGACCTTTCTGAAAATGTCTACATGACACGAGCCCCGGGAGTTCAACATTCTGCTGGATAAGTATATCATCTCCGCAAGGCTCTTTATGGTCTCAAACAGGCCCCACGCGCCTGGTTTTTGAAATTCGCCACTACTATGTTAACATTTGACTTTACTGTCAGCCTCTATGATCCGACATTGTTTACTCACGTCTCCGGTACTATCTTACTCCTATATGTTGATGGTATGATCATCACAGGAGGAAACTCTAGGCATATCCAAGAAGTCAAGAATCATCTCAATGTGCAATTCAAAATGAAAGATCTCAGACCGCTTCGATATTTTCTAGGCCTTGGAGTTTATCACTCCTCTAGAGGATACATCTTATATCAACAAAAGTTTATCACTGAGATACTTAACCGTGCTGCTCTAATAGATGATCGCACTGCTGCAACTCCTCTGGAACTAAATGTTAAACTGTGTCCTCAGTAAGGAGATATCCTATCTAATCCTTCCACATACAGACAGCAAGTTGGAATGCTAGTATATCTCACCATCAGTCGACCATACGTTTATCATGTTGCACACATCCTTAGTCAGTTTGTTTCACAACTACGGGGCACCAACTATGCTTCTCTTCTCTGCACCTTGCGATACATTCATGGTACAAGCACTAGATCACTATTTTTCTCCTCAACCCCCTCTCTGGATCTTCATGCTTATTCTAATGCTGATTGGGCTAATGACATATCTAATCGCAAGTCTACCACTGGGCACTGCATTTTTCTTGGAAAATCCCTGATTTCCTAGAAATCCAAGAAACAAGATGTCATATCTCGATCTAGTGCTGAAGCTGAATATTGTGCCATGACCACTACTACTGCAAAAATAACTTGGCGTCACCGTTTGCTACAAGATTTACAGACTACTATTTCTGAAGCTACACCACTCTACAGTGATAACACTAGTGCCTTATAAATTTCTTCAAATCTGGTCTTTCATGAGTGTACCAAGCACATCAAAATTGATTGCCACTACGTTCTACAACAATTTCTCAACAACCTTATCACTCTACCTCATGTATCATCTGCTTCCCAGATAGCTGATTTCCTCACCAAGTCTTATCCAGTTCAGAGATATGAATTCTTGATTCGTCAGCTTTCCTTAATCGACGCATATGACAATACCGCCACCTGATTGCTCCCCTGCTCTTCATACTTCTACTTCAACCATTACAAGTTTGGGGGGGGAGGGGGGGGGGGGGGGTTAAAATATGTCTAATATTGTACATTTATATTTACATAAAATCCACTATTTAGGCCAGTGTTGTACAACCCATTTAGGCACTTTAGTCCCACATCTCCAATCTCCTCATCTATACACTCTCTTGTTGGGAACATTGCTCATAATGTTCTAGATTTGGAGAAGTCCCACAGTCAATGATAAGTACATTTTGTATTTGATGTATATATAATGTGATATAAGCAGAATAGGACATCATTCATCCTCTGTATGTTAGGAGATCAGATTAGTTCAGGATATCAAAATAAAAGTATATAAGTACAATATCGTTGTGTGAATAACACTCACACAATTATATCATTGTGATAACTCACAGAGGGGAGCAGAAAGAGTCTATCATTTATCGTCATGTTAACAAGAAGAACAAGACGTTATCGTCATGTTAACAAGCTTCACATGATGATATCATTATGAGAGCTCAAGGAAAATTTGTCGAGTCAGTTATCATTGTGTCAACTATCTTCACATAATGATATCTTCTTGTCAAGATAAGAAGACGAGATTTCAAATTGACGGAGACGCCAAAAGTATATGTCAAATCAATCATTTTTGAAAAGTGCTCTGAGACTAATTTTCTAAGGTTTTAATCGTTTGAAATTTCAGGGCTATAAAAGGATAAGAGAGGGCCAGTAAACCCTAACATTGAAACTCGTGGAACCTTGCAAACTTTGTAAATCAGAAATAAAAGTTTGCCGCCCAAAAAACCATAGAACAGTAAAGCAGGCCTTTTCAAGAAGAAAAAGAAGAAGAAGTCAAGCTTCAACAAAAAGAAAGCTCTCACTCTAAAGAGCAGGAAGACTTCTATTCACAAGCAAGCTCGACACTGATCATGGTATAAATGCACATATGTTGATTGATCCAGTGTTGTTGCTGAAGAAGACTTTCTACTCAGAAAGACCTAAGAAGACTCAAGCTGCAAAAGTAATATTTTTCCAGAGTGAAAACTTGTAAACGAACTTATCTACTTTCAATATTGTAATATCTCTCTGACATCTGATGTAGGTTGTGCTGCCAGCATAACTATAGGGCTGGTGAGAAGGCATATGTGTTGGGTTTTGTTGTAAGCCTGAGGTAGGGTCTTGAACTCTGACGTATGGTTGTTGCGTGCATCTGAGGTAGGATCCAAGAAGTGGATTTGACTTAGGGGGCTTATTGGGTTCCTGAGTTATAGGATTCAAGGACTCTGAGCTGTAAGATCTTTAATCTAAGTTATTGGAGGATTTGGCCTAGTCTTGCACACTGTTAGATAGGTGGAGTGGGACAGTGTGTTGGGAACAGTGCCCAACAATGTTCCTGATTTGAAGAAGTGCTCAGCTCAATGATAAGTATAAGTTGTATTTAATGTTATATCTAGTTCATGCTTGCAGAGATCAGATAATATGTCCAGTACTTCAATAACTTGCCCAAGTACAATATCGTCGAAAAGGACTAGACATTTCATCATAAAGAATAGGCATATCATTGAAATGGTGTGCAGAAGCAAAGTAGAAGGTCCACGACAGTTATCGTCGAGATATCATACACATGTCGACGATATCGTCGTAAAGAAGCCTTGTCGTTGAAAAGGCTAAGTAAGACTGATGACAATAATATTGTCGTAAAGAAGCCATGTCGATGATAAGGCTAAGGAAGACAAATATCGTCGTAAAGAAGCCTTGACGTCGAGGAGACTTAAGAAGGTCATATGAAGACAGGCAGTTACTGAAGAATGGTCTATCGATATGATATCGATTATGTCGTCGACAAGATCAAGTGGTTACGACGATATCGAGCAGTCAAGAAGATTACGCCGACATCAGTTAGATGACTTCATCTTGTCTTAAAGTGCAAGTGCAGAAGGGATGCCCCGTGTCATCGAGATATCTCTATCTGAAGAAGAAGGAAGGAGACTTGAAGATCTGTCCAAGTCCAAGACAATGACAAGTTTTGTCATCGAGATATTGTCCATGTCGTCGTAACCATGGAAACATCATCGAGACAGATTCAAAAGTGCCAGATGCACTGTCAGCATTTTATGTCGCTGCCTAATTGTCCAATCAGCGCATGCTCTTAAGGTGTGGGCGTCTGTCAGTGAAGGACATCATAGGTGACCGTTAAGCGTCCCCTCTATCTATAAAAGGGAATAGAGGATGCCCTAATCAAGAGCGGACAAGAAAGACGAGAACGAAGAAACGAAAAAGAATCCCGCCGAGCAATACAACAGTAAAAGTTGCAGAGAAGAATCGAAATTAAGAAGAGGAGAACAAAAATGCTCATCCCATGTTCTCCAAGTTAAAGTCAAGCCACATCGACTGAGAAGAATCATTAAATTCAAGAAGCCAGTTAACATAAGGCAAAAGAAGAAGGCTTGAAGAAGATCAGTGCTTTCAAGATTCAACTCAGTGGCATCTTCTTCAAGACAAGTAGCCGATCTCCACCAGGCAGAAGAGTCTATATTGTAAATATTTATTTATAAGGCTTGCGGACCAAATCTGTAAGATCTGTTTTCAGATCTAAGTGTTGAGCTTGAGGGCTTAAAATCTGTGTGGCTTGCAGGCCAGGGCAGAGGACTTGTGAGTCCAATCTTGTCGAGCTTGCGGGCTCGGGTGCAGTGAAGGGGCTTGCGGGCGTAGGCTGTAGGGACTTGCGGGTCCAAGAGGCAAGACTTGTAGGTTTGTGCTGTGTAGGGCTTGAGGGCCTGAGTGTCGAGCTTGCGGGCTTGGGTGCAGTGAAGGTGCTTGCGAGCCTAGGCTGTAGGGACTTGCGGGTCCGAGTTGTAAGGCTTGCGGGCCGGAGACATTGACGGAGTTTGCCGAGCCTAGCACACTGCTAGGTAGGCGCAGAGGGACAAAGGACTACTCAAGACACCCAGTCTTGAGGAACCTCTATAAATTCTCGTGTGTTTTCTGTGCTGTGCTTTTAATCTCTAGATCTATTAACCAGAAATCAAGAACCTCCAAAGGGGAACAAAATAATTTGAAATACTTATTCACCCCCCCCCCCCCCCTCTAGGTGATAAGTCGACACCCAATAACTAACAAGTGGTATCAGAGATAGGTTGCTCAAAGAAAGCTTAACAACTTGAGCAGATCTGCTATTGGGTGTGTCAAATCATCAGCTCAGGAATTTAAAAGCTCCATGGAGAAAGTCAGAAGATTTGACATCAGGAAGTTCAGATCTCTAAGTGAAAGCAGCTGGAGCTCTTCTTATATTAAAGAAGAAAGGAGTATAGGGATCAGAGCACCCCTGACTACTTCAGACAGTGAATCGAATGATGAAGAATGCTCTGTAGCCAGAGAAAGAATAAGAGCACCCCTGACTACTTCAGACAGTGAATCGGATGATGAAGAATGCTCTGTAGCCATAGAAAGAATAAGAACACCCTTGACTCTCACAAACGGTGACTCTGAGGATGAGGTGGTCTATGGGTTGATAGCTCTATCAGATGAAGAAAATCATGATGAATCACATTCTGATCAGGTATGCATCACTCACACACCTTTACTACCTGCTTCAATTAAGAAGACCAAGAGTGCATCAGATGATTGATCATCTTCTGAAAATGATGCAGAAGACTGCTCATCATGCAACAATAAGAACCATGCTGATCTAATAGAATAGTTTGGTGATCTCTTGGCTGCTCCGAGGAAGAGCAAGAAGCTTGTTAGGAAGCAAGCTAAGGAGCTAGAATCACTCAGACCCATAAAGGCTGAGATGAATGAGGAAATGGGTATATCCCACAATGTTGGCACCAATTCCCATGAGCTCAAGAAGATCATGGGCAAGCTTCATGATGAAAGGAACCAAAGAGAAAAACTCATTAGGAAACTTGAGAATGATCTTCTTAAGGAAAGAAGCTTAGTGGCTCAATTCTCTAAGCCCAAAACCACACTGCCCATCATTGACACCTTCTCTTCCTATGGAAATAGGAGGGAATTAGGTTTCAATGAAGGGGCAGTAGATGCTGGGAATGGAAAAAGGGGCAAAACTAAAGTAGAGCCTCATACCACCTTTCAGAAGGTAGTGCTTCCCTCTAACAAGTATGACCAGGACAATGTCCATGGTCACTGGATGAATGGAAGCTCCAATAGCCTGGGAGATACTCCTGACTATGGGAGGAGAAAGGGCACGGGGATGAGTGCGTTGAAGTCTCCCCATGAGTAAATCCAAATGGCCCATCATGGACCATTTGTGTTTGTTGTTTCAGCCCCCACTTTCAAGGGTAAAGGAACAACACCTTCCCAATCTCTTCCAGATAAGAAGCAGACTGGTAGCACCAGTATAATCAACTCTCACTTGATCATATCTGATGCCATCAACACCATATCATCTACCAAGCTGATATCTGTTGCTGACAAATAGATAAAGTCAAGAAGAAATAATTATACGAGGGCAGCTAGTCAGTCCTTAGCTAAGAGAGATAGGAAGAATGCTGATGCCTTCTCTACTGAACATAAGCATTGTGATTCTCCACCCACCTCAAAAATTGTTCAGAAAAGAAGGTACAACATCCATGAATGTTGGTGCTGTGGTAAAGTGGGACACTTTGCCATTGACTGCTGGCACAACCCTAGTGTGCCTAGTGCAAAGAATAAACCTCCTAGAAAGGCTGAGGTGAGTAGAAGAATTCCTTACCATTCTAACAAGAACCTAGGACCCAAGTCACCTTGGGTTCCTAAGGGATATTAAATCTGCCTTTCAGGGTACTCCATGTAGCCAATCAAAAGCAAACAAGGCTAATGGACAATAAGTTATCTAGGCATATCTCTGGACTAAGAAAAATCCCATTGCAAGCCAAGATGCACTGGTCAAGGGGGAGCAGAAAAGAAAAATAAAAGATACTTCCAACAGCAAATTTGTAGTTAACGCCCTGCGTTAACCTGTAGTTTAAGAGGGATGATGTCGAGAAGGGAATGACGTGGAGAAGACATTGCGTCGAGAAGCCAGTGACAATTCCTGCGTTGACACTTAACGCACGCATTGAGTCCACAAACTGCCACGTTCTCGATGGTTGCATGATGTCAGCGGTTGCTATACACGATCACTAACGCTGGCGTTAACTCTTAACGCCACTCGTTAGCTCCCGTGCCTATTTAAAGAGCTGATTTCATTTGATCAATGTTTATGCATTCCAAGCCTTCAATATATACTTCAATGAGAACATTTCATCCCGAATTTAGAGAGCACTCCCAACACCACCATTGAGGAACAAGAGTGAGAAGGAGATTTCCAACAGCAAATTTGAAGAAGGATGCTCGCTTCAACTCTGATGATGGTCATTGCGTGTCTTCAACATCTCCTTCAACGCTCTTCAATCTAGGGAGTATTTTGTTCTGATTTTAATTTTATCTTTTCATATTTTCTTGTAAAGGTAGTGAAATCGCTGCCTTGTGTGTGGCAACTATGCCGGGTTCAGTTTAGGGGGAAATTCATTGCCTTGTGCGCGACGACTAGGTCTAGTTCTATGGGGTGGCTAGAGGCATTTTTCTTGGGAAGATAGGCTATAGCCAACCGGTCCTTGGGAGAAGGACTGGTGAAGGGACAAAAAGTGAATTTTACTTTGTCGCCTTTAATTTCAAGCGTTATTGAAATTCTATCTTTGTAATCATCTTTGTGAAATATAAAATTCATTTTAATTATATCGAATTTTCTGGAATTGTATTTCATAAGTAAATTCACTTTGGACATTTCTGTAAATTTTTTTTCTGAAGAGATAATGCTCGGCGTTAACTATCTAACGCCAGGCGTTAGCGAAAGAACCAAAAAGTTTATGCTTTCTCTAAAATTATTCAGTTTATCTCAAAAACAGTAAACCCCTTATTAACCCCCCTCTAAGGGCGCCATCAGATCCAACAGAAAGTACTATTTTTGAAGTATCAGAAGTCCTAAATCTTGGTGTAAAAATCTGAGGAAATCACTGGAAGACAGTAGGTCTAGTGTCTATCCATTGAAAAAGTTTAGTGATTTATTGAAAAGTTAACTATTTTGGGGGAATTAAGTTGTGATCTCCTTATTATTTTAAATATTCTAAAGAGCTCCTACTTGGTGAAATGAGCCAGATAAAATTATGAAAGCATCCTTATTTTAGTATAAACCATCATTCAAATTTTGGAAAAAAATTTATTGGCAAAAGTTTTTTTGGTATTTTAATATAAAGGTTTATTCGAGGCGAATAATTTATCAGAGGGCAAAACAAGCTTAAAATAATTTGAGAAAATTATGGGGATATTCTTATGACAAATCCAACATATGGTTCAAATTTCTTAAATTTTCGACACTCTGGGTATTTGTTAAATAAAAGAGGTTTAAATCAGAAGAATTAATATTGGTCGTAATATATGAACTTGATTCGCCCCGGTGCAAGCAATTGAGGTTAAAAGAGCTTGTGTCAAACCTCTTATGAAAATTTGGAGTCTCAATGATTAAATCGGGTGTCTATAATAAAGAGACTTGATATTATAATAAGGCTCGATCGAAATCATGTAATCTGATGATCTTTCCCAAATGGTGCAACTAAAAGTGATTATCGGATACAATCAAACCGGTAGACCCTAGCATGGTAAAATACTAAGAACTCACCGCAGAATTTTGAACGTGACTCCTTGGAATGGAGAAGCCTCCTCAGAATGGAGAAGCCTCCTTAGAACGAAGAAGCCTCCTAGATACAGAGTTGCCCCCTTGGAACGGAGAAGCCTCCTTTGAACGGAGTTGCCTCCTTAAAACGGAGAAGCCTCCTTGGAACAGAGGGGAGAACTGATCTTGTCTCCCCGTTTGAAGAGGATGCTGTAAAACTAAACTAATTCTTATTATTCTTTTATTCAGTATTTTGGTTCAACACTTCATTTAAGCACTGCTCTTATCAATATTCTATTTACAGCAGATCATTTCAGTATTTTAGTTCCAGTTCAGTACTAACAGCAGTCTTCCTTTACTGCACTTTAATTACTGCAATTTACTAACAATTTCATTTCTGCACTTTCATTTCGGGCCCCGCTCGGACAAGCGGTTTAATGGGTTAAACATTAGCTGGGGATGACTTGGAGATGTTTTTTTATCCCTCCAAGGCTAACCCTGAATAATAAAGCTTCCTCGATCTCCTGCCCAAATTATTTCATGTCAAGTAGGGCAAGCCACTGTAGGCTCGAAGGGTGCCAATCGTTTACTTAACAAAAAGTTGTAATTTGCTTGTGGTGAAAAGGGGCGGGTCGGTCATGCCCGTAGACCGTATATACTGGCACGGGAAAGTTGATAACTCTAAGCAACAGGGAGAAGTGAACCCCGGGAGCTCATCCATATTATTAATGCCCTGCTTTGTCCCTCCACTGGTTGGCCAATTTCAGTTATCACCGAATGTCACTCACATCCAGAAGTACACCGAGTTATACATTTGGGCCTGGATTGCGAGGTACGTCCACACCCAGAAGCAGTAGGACTAGCCGCTGTCACCAATCTGCCACATCAGTGAGGCCCGCAGGGTTCGCTACCTTGCTGGAAAAGAAGCGGTCAAACTCTGTCGACATAGGGTGTTGTTGTAGGTTATGAACACCTGCGTAATTGCGTGCCAGCTAGTAGATATTTATAAATAATCATTTAACACTGCATTTAGTTATTACTGTTATACTTGCTCCTAATTTAATCACCACTTGTTTATATATGTAATGCTGCTAACATTATTGCTTCGACTATTATTTTTGGTAGAGGCTCACTCTCATCCCCAATCCATAGGAATCTTGGGGAGGAGGTGTGTATCCACTAGTCTTATGACTAGCATGTTGTCATACACTCTTTTTAGGAGATGGAGCTGCGAGAGGCCCAATGACCATGTGAGGGAGTACCCATTATCGAGCCCGCTCGAATGAATGCGTCAGTCTCATCTCCTGACTTTAGAGACGTGAGCCCATAGTACATAGAAGCAGCAAAAGTAGAATGTAGCCTTATTTAGCCTTATATGGCCTGATGTATAAACAATTGACTTCGACCATAATATATCTATATATATGTGTGTTTGTTTTTTGAATTGCTTTCGTGACGCAGATCTGATGTAATGATTGACCAAAGACTAACAAGGCGATCATTCTACGCTTGGAGAGTGGGCATGTTGCCACTTGGGAAGCGTAGGGTGGACGTCTTGGGTGGTAAGGCCCACCACCGACTCAACCCGATTTCAGTTAGGGGAGGGGGGTCTTACATCTAGCACCTAAGTGGCTGCCACAGTCTCCTAAGTGAACTTCCTGGAGCACATTTGGAACTTTTACCTCAGAGACACACCTTGCTAATGGTGAGAGGAAAATCTTTCTGTATAGAATTCCTGCGATGAGATAGTAATAGGCTGGTTTCAATTTAAACCTCTTCTTATCTTTTACAGATTGATGGAACTCCCCAGTTGAGAGGTAGAGGATGAATGGGTTTACCCAAGAGGGATGTTGATCTACTGCATAACCTCAACCTATTCAATAGCTAAATGAAATAAATCCGAGGTAGTTCATCTTGAAAGAAGGGCAGATTTTTCTAACTCATCTGCCTCCGCATTCTCTGAACGTGGGATGTGTTGGATAGTGAAACTTATGAACTTGCTGATTTCAATTTTCACCAACATATGGTATTATTTTATAATAGAATCTCTGGTTTCATAAGTTCCGTTCACTTGAGAAGCCATTACTAAAGAACCAGTTTTTACTCGTATATCTTCGATACCCAGTTTTTTGCGAACCTGAGACCTGCAAGCAATGCTTCAAACTCTGCTTGATTATTCGTAATGGGGAAATACAACTTCAGAGGTTGATCCAACCTGACCCCATTTGGGTTAATTAATACAATTCCCACTTCTGAAGAGTTTCTACCAGAAGCTCCATCAACGAAGATTGTCCATGCTAGAGGTTCTCTTGCATCTTTTTTTGAGTTACTTTCTGCTATATCGATCATGAAGTCTTCCCGCACTTGAGCTTTGATTGCCATTTTGGGTACATATGGGATATCAAACTCACTAAACTTTATTGCCCACTTTGCCAATTTGCCCGAATGCTCTGGCTTTTCTAGCATATTTTTCAGCGGAAGATCTGTCACTACATGAAAAGAATGAGCTTGAAAGTAAGGTCGGAGCCTGCGAGATGAGGTGACAGGCATCAGTGCTAATTTCTCAAGAATTGGATATCGGGTTTCTACATCTTTGAGTATCCTGCTAACATTATAAACTGGGAATTGCTTTTTCTTTTCTTCTCTGACCAATACTGAACTTATTCCATCAGATCCAACTCCAAGAAAAAGAAAGAGATCCTCGCCTTCTCGAGGGCTCTAAAGCAAAGGAGTTTATGTTAACTGCTTTTTTAACTGGTCAAATGCATCATCATACTCCTTGGTCCATTCAAATTTTGCTCCTCCACGGAGAGTCTTAAAGAATGGAGCACTCTTATCTCCCGAACGAGATATAAATAGGCGCAGACCTGTCATTCTTCCACCTAGCTATTGAACTTCTTTGGACAATCTCGGAGGTGTCATATCTAAGATCGCTTTTACCTTATCAGGATTTGGTTCCAACCCTTATGGAGTAAGGAGGTGACCAAGGAATTTCCATTTGCTTGCTCCGAAAACACATTTCAGGGGATTTATCCTCATGTTGAAGTTTCAAAGGGTTGTGAATGTCTCAGTGAGATCATTGAGATGATCATAGAAGGTCTTACTTTTTATTAAGAGGTCATCGACATAGACTTCCCAATTTCTCCCTTTTGGGTTTTTGAAATCCATATCCATCATTTTTTGATAAGTCGCTCCAGCATTCTTCAGTCGGAAAGGCATGACACGGTAACAAAAGCATCTGTCATTCGTGATTAAAGAGGTATGAGGAATGTCGGGCTTATGCATTCTAATTTGGTGATAACCAGAGAATGCATCTAAGAGGCTCATACATGAATATCCTACCGCAGAATCAACTAAAGAATCTATCTGAGGCAAGGGGTAGCAATCTTTAAGTCATACTTTATTGAGCTTAGTAAAATCTACAAACATTCTACATTTCCCACCAGCCTTCTTAACCATTGCAACATTTGATACCAAATCAGGGTATTGAATCTCTCAGATGAATTTTGCTTTGAGAAGCTTTTCCTCCTCCACTCTAATGGGCTGAGCAAGAGTCACTGCCACCACCCTCTTATTTTGCTTGATTGGAGTGAAGTTTGGGTTGATGTTGAGGTGGTGGCAAGCGACATCATGATCGACCCCTGACATGTCATCTACTGACCAGGCAAAGACATCCAATTTTTTTAGTTGACAAGAGATAAGTTGGCCCTTCTCTTCTTCAGACAACTCGACATTGATAGAGAGCTTCTTGCTTCTATCTTCTTCATCAATTGTGATAACATGAGTCACCTGGGCAGGTTCCAGGCGAGATCCATCTCTAGCATCTTTTTCTGTCAATTCTTCCACAACTTCAGCATGATTAGTGTCTTGACGTGATGGAGAGGCCTCAACCATCTTTGGGGGAGAAGATTCATTCACATTGACCATCTTTACATAGCATTCTCGAGCCTTCTTGGGGTTACTCCTGATTCAATATTGCTTTCCGTTGAGAGCAAACTTGACAGCTTGGTTGGAAGTGGAGACCACTGCTTGATATTCTTTAAGGATTGGCCTTCCAAAGATAGCATTGTAGCTACTTGGAGCTTCAACGACAATGAAATGAACTAGATTTGTGATTCCCCTGGGTGTCACCGAGAGTGTGACACATCCTTATACCTCCTTCTCTCCAAAAAATCCATAGAGTGGCCCTTTAGTGGAAAGGAGAGTCTTTCTAGTCTTTAGGACCTCATATGCTGGCTTGATGGGGAGGTTTACAAAACTTCTGGTGTCGACGAGAATTCTTTCCACCATATAGTTCTCGATCACCACCTTAATGACAATAGCATTGTTGAAAGTATTGGCAGTCGGAGGAAGATCATCTTGCCTGAAGGTGACCATCCCCCTAACAGAAGCAGAAGAGGAGGTCACAGCGACCTCTGCTCGGTAGACTCTTGAAAGGCTAGCATTTCGAAAAGATTCGAGTCCTGCTCCTCCATGAATGCAAAAGAGGTAGCCCAATGCATCCTCATCATTAGCCTATATGCATTCATTTTGAAAACCGACGTTGCCAAGGAGGCCAACGTCATCACCTCTTCGCACTCCCAACGAGCTTCTGCTACTTCTTTGCTCTTGCAGGTTGACGCCTTTGAAGAATTATTCTTCAGGACTAGGTCCTGCAACTTTCCTTCTTTTAGAAGCTTCTCCACCAGCATGTGAAGAGCTCAACAATTTTATGTTAAGTGCACCCTCTCCCAATGATGTTCATAGTAAAGGGAGAGGTTCCTGGATTTTGGATCAGATTGCAGAGGGGCCAACCTTTTGTAGAAGGGTTGTTTTGGAGAACTTGAATGACCTTGCTCATTGGCATGTTGAGCTCGGTGAAGGATTCTTGAGAATCATTGAAGGGGTGTTGTGATAGAGGTGTAAGAGGTGGTGGACAGAATTGGAACTAGTTGATCAGTATTGGTTGGATAGATGGAGTGACGGGGGTGGGCAGTAGAGGTCCTTTTGGTTGGAACTATTGATGACCTTGGTATGGACGGTGGTATCCGAAGTTCCTTCCTCTTTGTGCAGGAGGTTGGAACTCTTGGCGAGGAGGCCTCGCCAGCTGCTGAGGAGTAGTGAAGGAACCAGCATAGCCTTTTAGGCTGGCTCTTGACCTTAGATTTGATACATAAATGGGGTTACTGATTTCCCTCTCTATGAATCGGTTGCAATACTGATCAGCTCCTGGTAGGAGCAAGGCTCTCGGGTGGTGACTTCAAATTTGAGAGGGCCTTCCTGAAGGTCATTGACTAAGGCAACCATATAGAGCATGAAAGATATGGGTTGTCCATAAACTACACCTAGAGGGGGGGGGGGGGTGATTAGGTGTTTTACTATTATTTGCTACTTTAAAATGAAGCAATCAAAGCACACGGGAAAACCAGAAAACACTCAAGAATTTATAGTCGTTCCCTACAAGACAATGTGTCTAGTTGTAGTCCACTATCCCTCCCACCTATCTAGCAATGTGCTAGACTAGGCAACTTCTCCAAAGCTCAGATCTTTTCCACTATTCAGTAGATCTTACAACTCAGATCACAAAGGATCCTACCTCAGCTCTTCACACAGAAAAGCTTACACTCAGGTTATACAAACCTTACAACAATTTTCTCAGACTTTACAAGTCTTACCAAGCACTAAGATCTGTACTAAGATCCTACCAAACTCAGACTCACACAACACCCTACCAAGCTCAGGCTCACAAAGAACCATACCAACTCAGATCTGGTACAAGATCCTACAAGCTTAGGTTCATAAGAACCCTACCAAATAAGAAATGAATTGTTCTATTGTAGAAGAGAAGGCTTCAAGATATAAGCTTTGAATGCCAGACTTCTTCTTCTTGCATATGTAAGTCCAGTGACCTTATGGATTACTGAACCTTCTATTGAATCTTCTCATTAGTTGATAGATGCCCTTCTTGTACAGGAGGAGGATTCTTTCTTGTCTTCTCAGCCAATTGATGAAGATTTTCTTTCTTGTCTTCTTTTCTTTTCAAATGGTACAGAAAAGTTTGCTTTCTTTTGAAACTTCTTTGATCTTCACAGCACGGACAATGAAGTCTTCTTCTTGTTTTCTTTTCTTTCTCTTCTGTAGGTATGTATAAGAATGAACTTGAGAAAGAATGCTAAGTAACCGTGCCTCTGTAAAAGAGAAATCTTTCTTTTATACTCCTCTGCACTTATGCATAAAGGTGATTACCGCATAATCAATTCCTCCGTTTGAAAATTGTGGCAAAATTGGCATATTTAATTTATCATAAATGCCTTGCTGTTTTTGGAACTTGCAGAATATAGACATAATATTATTCTTCATTGAATACTATGCAACGGTTATATTCTGCAGAGAAAATGTCATTTAATACTCCTTGATTGATGCGCAAGATAGGCGGTGTGCACAATCCCTGTATATCAATTTCCAAGAACGATTGTGCATTAAATGTTGCTCTGCCACTGTTAAGACGATAATATTTCTTCAAACCGATATCGTCTTGATCAATGTAAGCGACAGATATACTTCTCAACGACATCGTCGACATACTTCCTTCTTCAAGACTATACTTGATATCTCGACAATATCACTTCCTCTAGGCGGTATCGTTGAGATATTTCTTTTAATAACACAGACTTATTTATCTGACAGACAACCTTTCTTCAAGACGATATCGTCTTGATCTTCTAGACGATATAAGATATTCAAACCGATGAACCTTTCTTCATGAACCTTTCTGTTAACTTAATGAGTTCTATCTTTTAGCTTCACGGCTACACCTCTTCTTCAAGACGATATCGTCGACATCTGATCTGAGCTTTATCAATGATAAGTTTCCTTCAAGACGATGTCGTCGACATATGAACTTAGTTATATCCATGATAAGCTTTCTAAAACCTTTCAAAGCTATATACATCTTCTTTAAGATGATATCGTCGACATCTGAACTTAGCTTTATCCATGATAAGCTTTCTTAAACCTTTCAAAGCTATATACATCTTCTTTAAGACGATATCGTCGACATCTGAACATAGCTTTATCAATGATAAGTTTTCTTCAAGATGATATCGTCGAAATTGTTTGAACGATATTTTACTTGGTGAATTTTCATTTCTATTATAGTCTTGATATTAGTAATGTAGCTTTAATGCATCTGTCTACAATATTGATAGCAACTCAATGATATGACCAGTCCTTCTTTATGTTTTTGGACTTAGTGAATTATTTGGCATATGGTTTATCTTATGCAGTCATGAATAAAACTTACCATCAAATACATAGTGCATTTATCATTGAACTGAGCACTTCCTCAAATCAGGAACATTGCTGGGCACTGTTGTTGGAACATGGTTTTCCGCATCCCTTTGATTTGAGAATAACAAATCCTACTTGTATTTGATCTTGTTTACCATTGTGTTTTTAGCATGTAGGTTTGAACAGATATCACACTAGGTTGCTGTTGTTGGTCTGGATTTGCTCACAAGCTGAAAAGAATGGAAGAGAGCTAACGCCTGGCGTTAACTCTTAACGCCGACGTTGACTTCTGTTCCCACCAAGATATAAATGGCATGGAGGGAAGATGTCATGATTGCAAGAGCATTTTGGGAATGATTTGACTCAACGCCAGGCGCTAGACTCAACGCCAGCGTTAAGGTTGCCTAAAATGAATGCCAAGGAGCCCTATTCCAGCACTCTGAATTATTTGTGAGGGCCGTATTTCTAGACCACAAAGGATCTCCGACTCAATTTCAAAAGGAGGAATCAAAGGAGGCTTGGATCAACACGCTAACTCAACGAGAAGAACGCACGCTTGGACTTCAACGATCTTCAGCAATTCTTCGTCGTCTCCTACAGATTACCTCATAGGGAGTTTTTATATTTGTCTTTTGTTTTTTTTATTTATCTTTGTAATCGATTCGTAAATTCGCCTCGTGTTGCCGACTTAGTCTGGGTTGGACTTAGGGAGGAATTCGCCTCGTATTGGTGACTAGGTCTAGGGAGTAGATCTAGGGGGTGCTCGAGGCCTTTCTGGGGATAGAAGGGCTAGAGCGGCTTGAGGCCGTATCTGGGAGAGATCAGCTAAAGCCAACCGGTTCTTAGTGAGAAGAGTCGGTATAAAAAATGAAAAGAGTATTTCATAATCGCCTTGATTTCTAGCGTCATAGAAATCAGATTTTGTAATCAATTTTATAAATGATAATCATGTCTTTCTTGTTTAGTAAAATTGATTTCATTTCTAATTTCTATCTCTTTACTTTTGATTTAACTTACTTCTAATAAAATATCAAAAGTTTTCTATAAAAGATTAAAATTTTCTAAAACCCTTATTCACACCCCCCTCTTAGGGCGCCTCAAGATCCAACAGGTGGTATCAGAGCAAGGTTATTTCAAATCGGCTTAACGATCGGGAATAATGACGCTCCGTGATCTTGCTTTCCATGAGGGGCAAGGAATAAGTATACCTCCACTTTTAACCGGAACCGACTATAACTATTGGAGAACGCGAATGCATTTTTTTCTAATAAATTTAGATCTAGGTGTCTGCGCTAGTGTCGAAACACCGTACACCACTCCTACTTATGTTGTTGGAGAGGTAACCATTGAAAAGCCTAGAGATAGATGGGATGATGGGGATAAAAATAATGCTAAAACTATGAATGCTTTATTTTGCACATTAGATAGGACTGAATTTAATAGAGTTTGTGCTTGTGAAACTGCTTATGACATTTGGAATTTACTAGAAATAACTCATGAAGGTACCTCTTAGGTTAAAGACTACAAGCTCTTCCAACTAGAATCGGAGTTTGAAAGATTCAAAATGGATCCAGATGAGGATGTGGACTCGATGTACACACGTTTTATCAAGATCGTAAACGCCTCAAAGATCCTTGGAAAAACCTTCTCGAATGGTGACTTGGTGAGGAAGATCCTTCGGTCTCTCCCTCCGAAATTCAATCCAAAGGTGACAGCTATTTCGGAATCGCATGATCTAAGATGATCCAGATTGAGAGCCTCATTGGGAATCTCAAAACCCATGAGGTTGAACTCAAAATCCAAGATGAAGAATACAACCAAGAGCCAAAGAAGAAAGACTTGACACTAAAGTCAAGAAAAGAGGATGACAACGAGGAAGAGGATGAAGAGACTTTTTGTGAAAATTTTCACAAAGTTCATGAAAAATCCAGAAAGGAGGAATAGCTTCCGTAAGTTCTTCCGAAAAGGCTCATCCTCCAAAAGAGAGAAAAAGGAAAAATCTAGCGACAGTGATGAAGAGCAATCTCCTCCCGAGTGCTTCCATTGCAGGAATACCAGACATATAAGAAGCCAATGCCCAAAGTACTTGAAAGAACAAAAAAAAGCGCCATAAAGGAAGAGAAAAGAAGAAGGTTTTGAAAGCTGCAACGTGGGATGACTCTTCATCAAAAAGTTCAAAGGAGTCAACTTCAAGCGATAATGATGAGGCAAATCTGTGCCTTATAGGGAGGAGCCATGAATCAACGGACGATGATTGCAATGTCCAAAGCGACATTGAGGTAATTCCTAATACTTATGATGACCTCTATATTGAGTACATGAAAACATGCAAATTTTTTAGTAAAAGTCTAAAAGATCTTAATCTCCTAAAAACCGAAAATAAAATTCTTTTAAAACAAAATAAAAAAGTAAATAAGGAAATAAAAACTTTGGGAAAAGAGATATGGTCTAGCCAGGAAAATGATCATAACTTAGCAAGAACAAAAATACTAGAAAACGATCTTTCTAAGGCTTTCTCCAATATCGAATCTCTCACAAAACAGAAGGGAGACTTAGAAAGAAATTTAAAAAATTCTTTTTCTCAAACAGAAAATGAAAAGAAAAATTTTGCAAAGAGGTGTGGAAATTTAGTAAGCGAAAATTTTGCCTTAAAAGCCCGAATCGATGATCTTAATATGAATAAACAAATTCGGGGTTGGCCAAAAATCATTGGACATGATTTTGGGAAACCAGTGCTATGGTTCTGCAAAGTTGGGCTGGGTTATGTTTCGGAAAGCTACCGCCCAGTGTTAGCTCTAGTTCCAGAAACAAAATTTCTTTTTTTATAATAATTCTGTCACCCCTTCCATTTCTGTGTCTACCGATAAGGGTCAACAAAATTCTCTGAAAAAGGTCTCAACTCCTTATGTTGCATGTGTAAATTGTTTGTTGTTTGGCCACACCATAGATTCATGCAGAAAGAAGGGAAAGCGCACTTTAAAACAAATCTGGGTACCTAAGGTCACCACCTATATTATGGGAGGAACCTCTTGGGTATCCAGATCTTCACTAACATCTTCCTTTTAGGCATGTTGGTAGGCTAAGGACAATGAACACATGTGGTATTTGGACTCAGGCTGTTCCAAGCACATGACAGGCAATAAAGCAAAGTTCCTTAGCCTCACAAAGAAGAAAAGAGGAACGGTGACATTCGGTGAAAACGGAAAAGGAAGAATCTTAGGCACCGGTACAGTGGGTAACAACTCTTTTTCTCTTACAAACGTCTTATATGTAGAAGGCTTAAAACACAACTTAATTTCTATTAGTCAACTACGCGAGAAAGGCCTTCATGTGTTATTTGAGTCTTCTACTAATTTGTGCCAAATTATAGATCCTAAGACAAATAATATTGTACTCACTGCATCAAGAATTCATAATGTCTTTTTAATCTCTTTTCATGATCAATCACGTGTGTCACTAAAATGTCTAATTACAAAAAATGAAGAACTAGAATTATGGCATAGGCGTCTTGGTCACACTAGCACCAAGTTGATCTTAAAATTGTCAAAAAATAAAATAGTAAGGGGTTTACCAATACTTCATGGAAATCTATCCACTTTATGCCCGCCATGCCAAAAGGGAAAATTTTGTAAAACAACTTTTAAAAACAAAAATGAAATGTCCACCACTAGACCTCTACAACTAATTCACATGGACCTATTTGGGCCAATTAGCACTTGTTATGAATGAAGGGTTAGATCAGTTTGAAAGTAATATGTTGGAACCTTAGCTTTTGATTTGAGTTAGGATCCATCCCTTTTTACAATAAGTCATTTAAATAACTCAGATTAGATTAAGTAAGAAAACTAAGGAAACATAAATTAAATATGATGCGATCGAATCAGAGAATATACATAAGAAAATAATATAAGCACTCTATGTTCGACGTATGTCGAACGACGCTCGACAAATAGCTAGCCAGCGCTCGACAAATCTCTATCAGAACAACGCTCGACGAATTCAGTCAAAAGAATCCCAGCGGCCAGGCATTCTCTGAACGGCGCTCGACAAACTCAATCCAGCCATCTCAGCGGTCTACGAATTCCAAGATAGAGACAATCATTCAGTACATCAGACGGCGAGCTCAGCCCGACAAATGTCAAGCTGAGATCGACGAATTTCTCTCTGAATCATTTCAAATATCTTATATCACTATCTTTCTTTTGTTTTGACTATTCCTCTTAACCATTGCAGATCAATTAATATTTTAGCCGTTGCAGAATAACTTTAATGAAAAGAAACGGCAGGTCATCTTCTCGAGGAGACAAAGCATTGATAGAGACCTTAGCTCATTCCTTCTTCCCAAGAGAAGAATTCAAATTAAAAAGAAAAGGCTCTCAGATTATAAAGAGATAGAAACAGAGAAAGAAAAATATACATATACGAGGCACAACAAAAATAGCACACCTTAGGTTGCTAACATCTTCCTGCAGATTACAAACATCCTGAGACACAAATCACAACTACTTGCTCAGGATTATCACTGCACAAGAAGAAAGAAGTGTTTGAAAGGAGAGACCTCCAGAACTGTCATCAACCCATATCAGACAGGGGGAGCTCTTCAACACCAGATCCATTCAACACCACATATGGATCTTCAAGAGTTTTCTTATACAGAGAAGAACATTATAATTTCTATTTTTTTTATTTTACTTCCTTACCCCATCCTGTACAGGGTTATAACTACCTTCAAAAGTTAATCTTAGTTAGGGCACCATGGAAAAAACCTGCATCTTGGTTAGAGCACCTTATCAACAGCTCACCTGGTGTGTGGACACCTTATCAAAAACCCCTTGGTGTGAGGGCACCTTATCAACAACCTCCTAGTGGATTCCTACCAGTGGGTAGAAGAGTAGACGTACCCAGTTGAGGGGAACTACTATATATTTTGTGTCATCTATGGATTGATTGTTTTATTTTTTTGTTTTACTTCTTGTGTTGTGCACTTTAACTGCTTGGTTTCATTACTCATACAGAAATTAGCAAACTCACTTATATATATAAATAGATATATCACTTACTTTGAAAACAAACTTAAATAAGATCTTTTAATAAAAGGAATAAGAACTAAACCTCCACTTTCAAAATAAAGTTTGGAACCTAGTAGAACGACCATCTAATCATCCAGTTGTTGGCGTAAAATGGATTTTTAAAAACAAATTAGATGGTGAATCTAGGATTACAAGAAATAAAGCTCGCTTAGTCGCACAAGGTTTTTCTCAAATCGAGGGGGTAGATTTTGAAGAAACTTTTTCACCCATCACTCGCTTAAGATCTATACGAATATTTTTGGCATTTGCAAGTTTTAAAAGGATAAAATTATTTCAAATGGATGTTAAAAGTGCTTTTTAAACGAGTTTATAAAAGAAGAAGTCTATGTAGAACAACCCCCCAGTTTTATAAATGAAAAATTTCCAAATCATGTTTATAAATTAGAAAAAGCGCTTTATGGTTTAAAATAAGTGCCCCGTGCATGGTATGATAGACTTACATCATTTTTGTTAAAGCACAGTTATGTCATGGGAAGTGCCGACAACACACTCTTCATTAAGCATAAAAATAACGATTTAATTATTCTACAAATATATGTTGGTGATGTCATTTTTGGAGCCACTAATGAAGAGTTGTGTAATGAAGTAGTCTTAGTAATGAAAAATGAATTTGAAATGAGCCTTGTAGGAGAACTTTTTTACTTTCTTGGTTTTCAAATCTCACAACGAAATGTTGGTATTTTTATTTTCCAAACGAATATGTTCATAATATGCTTAAACGATTTGGATTTGAAAATCTTAAACAAGCTTCTACACCTATGAGTGCTTCATTAAAACTAGGAAAAGATGAATCTGGAATTTCTGTCGATCAAACTTTATATAGAGGTATGATTGGATCTCTTCTTTACTTAAGTGCATCTAGACAGGATATAATGTTTGTCGTATGTTTATGTGCTCGCTTTCAAGCCAATCCAAAAGAATCTCATTTAATAGCGGCAAAACGTATTTTTAGATATCTATTAGGGTCATTTAGATTAGGATTATGGTACCCGCACAATGATTCATTAACATTGCATGGCTATTCTGATTCGGATTATGCCGGATGTTCACTAGATCGAAAAAGCACTAGCAGTACTTGTCACTTTTTAGGACCCTCATTGGTAGCATGGTCTAGTAGAAAACAATCTTTGGTTGCACTCTCCACCACGGAGGCCGAATACATTGCTCTTGGAAGTTGTTGTGCACAAGCTTTATGGATGAGCCAAACTCTAGAAGATTTTGGTTTTCATCTCAAAAATATTGATCTCAAATGTGACAACCAAAGTGCAATAGATCTTACAAATAATCCCGTACACCACTCTAGATCCAAACACATAGATGTTCGCCATCACTTCATTAGGGATCATAATAAGAAAGAGCATGTAAAAATAAGTTTCATTGGTACGGAATCCCAACTTGCAGACATTTTCACAAAACCTCTCCCCGATGCTCGTTTCAACATGCTTCGACTAGAATTAGGAGTCTTATATTTATCAAATTGAAACCCATCAAATGCTATCTCTCCTCAAAACTAACTTCCATACTTCTTTAATTAATCCTCTAATTCTAAACATATTTATTTCACTCTTTCAAAAAATTTGAGTTTATAAATTTTCAATATTAAAGCTTGGGTAGCAATAAATAACAATTAAATATCTTATGAAAGGGAGGTTTGAGATGTCACCACATCATATCTTCTAGTACCGGTGCAAACTCTTCATAGGGTAGACCTCGGGAAGTCCAAGATCCACTTTAAATTGCAAAGTCCAATTATAGTCTCACAAAAAAAATCTAAATCAAATAAAAATATAAAAACCATTTTAAAATCACCAAAAATATGCTTAAATAGCCTTCTAATCATCTCCAAATTCTCTGAAATTTCTTCACTAAGAAGGCCTATATACATACTCCCTATTCCAAAGAAAAAACTTTCATAAATCTCAAAAATAGTGTCCTGTTTGGGCGTTAAGTACTTAAAGCCAGGCGTTAGCCCCTTTTGCCAAATTGAAATTCTGTTTTCTCTGCACTATTTTTGGTATTTTTATAATGATTTTTCTCTGTTTCTTTTCTCAGTTTTGAAATTATTTTGTTATTAATTTGGTTGTTTTATTCCAAAATACAAAAAATTCAAATAATGAAAAATAATCAAAAAAATATTTGTTATTTGTTTTGCTTTAAATATTTACTAAACTATGGTTTGACTATAAAACTTAACAAGAGCAAACATCTTAGTTATTTTTGTTTCAAATGGTTAAAATTTATTAGGCATGCACTTAAATATTATCTTCAATGTCTAATTTGAAATTTCAAATCTCCTAAACATTATTTTATCTTCATGCCTTGACCTTAATCTGATTATGTTCAATGAAATAGTCTATAGAAAATTGTGTATCTTGGGAAAAACTCCTTGGATTTAACTTAACAAATTATATAAAAGTGATTTTATCTCTTAGGTTTTAATTACCCATTGTATAGTGAGGGTAATATGGTCATTAGATGTCTTAGGATATCAGACACACCTTGGAGTTTCAAGACCAGAATAAGACAAGCATGAATTGGGTTGAGTTAACAATTACGTCAAATAGTATTCGACGCAACTTCGACTTCATGTCGACGTCACTTAGACTAGAAGTCCAAGCAACTCAACCTCTCTGTCTAAGTAGATCAAGTCGACACTACGTCGAAAGGATATCGGCGTAGATAAAGGAGCATGTCAAAGCTATCTTAGAAGTCAACGCTGCTATGACTTCAACTCAACGCAGAATGAAGAAATCTGTCGAAGCCATCTGAAGTCGACGCAACGTCAACTACAATTCGACGCAGATAACAAAGTTCAAAATCAAGCCTTCAACTCGACGGATAAATCGATAAGAACTCGGAGCTGCGTCGACATCAGAGTTCAGTCAAAGCTTGAAGGAATTCAAAGCTGCTTCTATAAGAACTCGATGGTGCGTCGATTAGAGAGAAAGAGAAATCGACGCAACGTCGAATACAGTCTGAAACGGAAACCTTTTCAGCTGTCATTTTGGAACTCTCTCTCAAGGCTCACAGTACTGGAGACTGTTTTACAACGGCTCATTTATTTCCTAGAATAGAAAGGAGCAATAAAGAAGACAACAAAAGCTTTCTTGGAAAGGATGAATACAGCTGGAGAATGGGTCATGAACAAATGAGGAAAGGAAGAGAAGTTGTTCAGGCTAATACCTTTTCAGCACACTCTAAAAGAGGAAAGGAATTCAAATTAAATGATGAACAATAAATAAGAATATCAGACAGAAGAAAAGGAGAGGATTGAAACACAATTTTGAGCATTCTATCGATTAAGGCTTCCTTCTTCTTCTTCTTCCTCCTGGAACCCTAAAAGATAGAAAAATAAGAACCGCTCTCTCTTAGATCACAGAAAAACAAAAGGCTGCTCCTCATCAATATTATACAACAACAGGATTTCAATAGAAGAATGTAGAAAAGATCAGAAGCTCAAAACCCTTGCAAAACATCACTATCTGAAGCAAGGGTTTGTCATTTGAAGATCTAAAAAAGAGAAAGATTGAAGCAGAAGGCTTCATCAGAATTCTGAGAACAAAATTCTCCTCCTTACTTCTTCCTTCCCCCTTCTCCTTTTCCTCAACTGTAAAAGAGTTATAAGAATCACTCTTCCAAAGGATTCAGTGGTTCAATATTTCCTTATCAAAAGATCTGTGTTTCAAGATCTCCTTATCAAAAGATCTGTGGCTCAAAATCTCCTTATCAAAAGATCTATGGTTCAAGATCTCCTTATCGAAAGATCTTTGGTTCAGAGTCTCCTTATCAAAAGACTCGGACACAGGTGTGCTAGAATCTCTGAAGCTTTATCAATCACAAAGGATCATTTACAAAATAGTAGCTTTATAAAGATAAAAGGAAAGGGAAATAAAGAACGACTAATTCCTTGGTTACTAATAGTTAGAGATTTAATAGAGCAATATTTAAATAAATTACCATATAATATAATTGATAGCGATCCTATATTTAGAGGTAAATTAGGTAAAAAATTACAAGCTCCGGTATTTAATCATGAATTAATAAAGTTACGCCGTTTTTATGGTTTTTAGTAGCGTCATATTTACTATTAATCTATAAATTGTCTGCAAACTTTGCTGTGCCAGCATAAGTAAGTTTTGCCTCTCCTAAATCTATAATACTAGGTGGTAGAAGAGAGGAGTACCCACATTTTGGGGAACCTCTATAAAAATCTGTGTGTCTGTGCTGTGACTTTCTTTGTTGTCCCACTTTCTTTTTCAGCATTCATTTTCAGCAATCTTTATATTATTTATTCTGCCTATGGTATTGTTTGTGAGCATAATACCTTACTTAGTTTTATTGACTGCACTGATAGGATAAAAATATTTTAAATCTCTATTCACCCCCCCCCCTCTAGAGGATTCTCAGAGGCACACTGTGCACTTTCAATTGGTATCGGAGGGATGTTGATCATTAAAAGGTTAACACCTTGATCAAAAAGACCTCCTACTCTTATTTCTTTTATACAAAAATATTTTACAAAGAAAATGAGTTCAAAGGATTATGCCTCAATTAGACCACCAGTGTGTAATCTGAATAGGTTTACACTCTGGAAGGCCAGAATAAAACTTTACATGAATTCTATTGATGAAGACATCTTTGAGGTCATTATTTCAGGTCCACCAACTTCATACAAGAAGGATGCCATGGGACTTCAACTCAGGAACCTGTGCCCAGGGTAGAGTGGACTGAAATAGAGAAAAAGCAGAAGCATGTGATGCCAAAGCAATGAATATTCTGGTCTCCACAATGTCAGATGACATTTTCCAGAAAGTTGCTGATTGTCAATCAGCTAAAGAAATCTGGGAGTCACTTTCATGACTTGTAGAAGGAAGTGCTAATGAAAGGAAGGACAAGAAGTCCCTTCTCATATCCCAATATGAGAACTTTCAGAAGAAAGCTGAAGAAATAGTTGCTGATATGTATGACAGATTCAACATTATCATTAATGAGCTCAGAGGCTTGGACAAGGAGATATCCTTGACAGAAATTAATGATAAAATCCTCATGTACTTCCCAAGCTCATGGGATTCAAGGATCTGGGCAATCAGAGAGTCCAGATGCCACAGAGAAATCTCAATAGAGGCTTTGCTAGGAAAGCTTAAGTCATATGAGATGCTTCTGAAAAATAAGGCTGAATTAGAGGAAAACGAGACAACTCCAGCTCCTGTCCAAAGGATCCTTGCTCTGAAAGCTACTAAAGGAGAGCCCTCCACTCCTGAAGATGAAATGTTCAGTCTCCTAGCAAGGAGATTCAGGAAATGGGTCAGGACAGAAGACTCAAGGAGAAGAGAGAGGAGCTCAAAGCCCAGATATGATAAGACTCCAAGGAAGGAGATAATCTGCTTTACCTGCAACAAACCAGGGCACATAGCTCCTGAGTGCCCATAAGAATAAAGGGATAGGAGCAACAACAAAGAAGAAAAGAAGAAGAAGAAGTCTTTCAAAGGGAAAGACAAGAAGAAAGCCAAGGGTTTCATTGCTGAAAACTGGAGTGACACTGAAGAAGAGTCAAGCTCCTCATCATCTGAAAGTGATGATGAAGCAGAAGAAGAAGCAACTTGCATGATGGCACTGGGGATGTCATTAGATGATGAAGAAGAACTGGTATCCATGTTTAATGATTTTTATTTTAGTTCTGATGAATTTAAAACCTGCTTTAAAGAATTCTGGAATGATTTCATTAAAATTCAAAAAGAACTAGAAGCAGATAGGGAAGGATTAGAAAATTTTAAGATGGATGAACTATATGTAAGAAATCAAGACCTGGTAGAAGAAATGGATAATAAAGAATCAGAATTAATTGAAATTAGAAATGAAAATCTAAAGTTAAAGGAAGGGATAGCAAAGGCAAAAGCCTCTGAGGACTCACTCAATGGGAGGAGTCAAAAGCTCAGAGACATCACCAAAAATCTCTCCATGTGATTTAATCACCTAGGGTTAGGAGCAGAGCCATCCACTAGCACAGAAATCCCTAGAAAACCTGCCTGGAAAAATCCAATTAGCTTCATTAGACCTAGTAACTTTGAATCATGTGAGGATAATGCAAAAACTAAGGACCAGGAAGCTAATAAACCAAAGGAAACAACTAGAGGCAATAAAACAAATCTTAACAAAGAAAAGAAATCTCACGGGAAGAATAATCCAGAGAAACTAAACAATCAAAAGACTAAAGCCAAACCTAGGATAATAAAACATTCTACTGATCTCTTATATTTAGATACATTCTATACTCATTTTAAATATCAAAATAATAAGCATAGGTTTGGGAAACCCATTCCTTATCATCCAAAAGGGTATCATGAAAGACCCTTCTATTCTTTCATTGAACCCTACAATGGTAAAAGCAAAGGGCCCAAGGTAATCTGGGTTCCTTCTAATGTTTGAATTGTTGTGCAGGATTAGGCAGGGTCCCACTCAATAGAGAATGGAGTGGGAAGAAAGATGTAGGTCATGAAGAAAGAACTAAATGAAGTCAAGGGAGTGATTCCTTCTCTAAAACTTCTTTGTTATCCTTATAGTTCATAAAATTAATATCATAAACACTATTTTTAATAAACACAATTGCTGGGAAAAATAACAAGAATTTTCTAAGAAAATAGATCTGTTCATTCAGAGTTGCGTCGAATAGAATTCGATGTACCATCGACTTATACTCGACTCTAGTGTCAAGAAGAACTCAGAGTGGATAATTCGAATAGAATTTGATGCATCGTCGAGTTCATATCGACGCATGCGTCGACTTAATGGTCTCTGCTCAAAGTCAAGGTAGCGTCGATTGGAAATCAACATAACGTCGACAACTCTGTCGACTTAAGAATTGAGGGGGAATCTCAAAGTAGCGTCGAATGTTAATCGACGCAACGTCGAAATAACAGCGTGCGCATAGTTGCTTCTAGAAGCAGTCTCGACATATTTTTGCGCACAAAACACTAATTTTTATCAACGGTGCGTGATGATTTAACTTTGGATTCTTATTTTTGTCTTTTGGTTAACCTTTATATGACGAGTTTAGAATTAGGCGGGTGTTTTTGAGAAGTTTCGCATGTACTCCTACTTTGAGAAATTAACCGTTATCCTATCAAAAAATAGAAGTAACGGTCTTTTCCTTCTTCGTAGTATTGACGATTGCGCCTCGACTACAACGCCGAATTCTATTGATTTTTAAAATAGAAAAGGAGAGTTTTGCAAGTTTTGGATTTGAAAAGCGTTTGTTTAGATTTTAATCCAAATTAATCATATGATAAAGGCAAGTATACCTTATCGCAAGTAATACATGATATTTTGTTTTTAGAAAATATCGGGATCGTATATTTCCGCGGGTCGTGTTGATTATAACTACTTTGAGGAACGAACTATTATTTTATCGGAATAAGTTTTTAGTGTGGGTTTTTAAAAGCGAACGATAGTAAGCGTATAACTAGAGTTCTAAACGATGATAAAGATAGCGCCCGATGTCGAATTACCTTGAGACAAAAATAGACTTTTTAGAAGTAAAAGTTATGACTTTTCAAAATATTAAAACGGCTTGGCCGCAGAGGTTCCATAAGTATGAACGCTCCTCTCTCGACGGCACGCCCACCTGAGATTATGAATATATGACCAAACTCTCGTTCTTTAATTGAATCTCCTTAATACTCGCTTTATGTTATGAACCCCGCTATTGGGTCTTTTACATCCAATTCGGGAGACTTACCTCATCCTCTCTCGAGGGTAGAGCGCACTTCTCTTTACCCGTGAGCGATCAGTCCGTACGCATGAGCCTCTCGGCTAACTAGTGTACGGAAATAGAAATGAAAACCACATATCGATTATATGGTTCCACTCAATGTTTTTCTCGGGTAAACCTTAAGCTCGTTAATTATTTTTAGAAAGAGATGTTTTTTACTTTTTGAAAAACTATTTTTGTGTCCCAATGCTCTTCGACATCGTGCGCTAAAGGAAATTAGCAACTCATCGGAATGGAGACGACATTAATAATTAGAAAATACATGTTAATAATTTAAGCGGGTATAAGCGTGAAAGAAAGAAATAAAAGACTTATATAAAAGCTGAAATAGTATCCGTCCCAACCGTCTTAAACAAGCGCTAAAAAGTTCTTAGCCTCTTATCCAGGACGGGGTGGTATAGAAATGAAATACTTATAAAAGTGTAGAAATAATATCCATCCCAACCATCTTAATCAAGTGCTAAAGAAAATTAGCCTCTTATTCAAGATGGGGGTGGTATAAACAGTTATATAAAGACTTGAAATAAAGCTAAGTTATAAAAAAGGGAAAAAGGAAAAACGAAAGAAAGCGTTTAAACGAAAGCGATATATAAAGCGTTGAAAGAAAAACAATAAACTATTTTTATGAAAGCTTTTAACCTAAATTATGAAAGAAATAAACCTAAGTTATGAAAGCAATAAACCTAAGTTATGAAAGCAATAAACTATTCTCATACACACACACACACTAACATAAATTGAAAAAGAAGATGATCCAAATGAGAAAAACAACATTTTATTTCTAAAACAAGCATTACAACTAGACTAGGAAGGCGAAAATTACAAACGAACATAAACTTAATTGCATAAACAAAACTCACATTCACTCAAAAGAACTCAAAAACCACTAACAAGAACTCAAAATTTGGATGAAAATTCCTTCAGCCGAGCCCCTCTATTTACAACCAAAATTTTATTTTACACGCCCCCGGGTCACGGGCGTGACCCTGGGGCGTGAAAATTGCTCTGGCATAACGGTCGCCTTCTCGAAGGATCCGCCGTCAAAATAAGGCCGTACACGGGCGTGGCTTGGATTGTCACGGGCGTGACATGGAATATCACGGGCATGACTATGGGCGGCAGACGTCAGCAGCATGGGCGTGACTTTGGGGCATGACGCGCTGGTGGTACACGGGCATGAATTTGCTGGATCACGTGCGTGACTTGCTCGATCCGTCGGATTTTGTCCTGACAGCTGGAAATTGGTGTTTAAAATTACACGCCCTTGGGTCACGGGCGTTACTTATGGTCACGGGCGCGACTCAGGTGCGTGACTTGACAAAAATTGCCAAAAACTACAAAAACAAAAATAAAACTAAGTTAGTAAGGAAAAAAATGAAAAGAAGCAATTTATTCATTAATTTACATAGAAAATTCACAATATTAATTAAAACTATACTAATAACTATACTAAAAATACATATATTTTACTACTCATCAAATACCCCCATACTTAAGCTTTTGCTGTTCCACAACAAAAGTAAGAGAGATCTATACGAGATTAGCATAAGTTCTAATTTTTAGCTATCATTTTATTTTAATCATAAGAGACTGAAAAATAAAAATTCGGAGTAATAAGAGTTAAGTCCTAAATTATGCAAATGATTTAAGTAGAAAGAAATGTCTTAGCCAAAAGACTTCTTAATTAACCAAATAGCAAGCAAAATTGCAATCATTAGTAAACGAGATTAGATCGAAATTATAAGAACCTTTGTTTAAAGAAACGTGAAGGAAACATATAAGTTACTAATTATGCTCTCAAATGATTTATTGAATTAAAACTAGAAACAATAATTTGGCTAAGGGAAAAGGGGTAAAAAGCCTTGGCAAAAAGAAGATTTTTGAATTAGGGGTGATGGTTCTTATTCGTCCACCCCTTCATTTTAGCCTTTTTTGGTGCCCCCGTGATTTACGAGGGAAAACTAATTCATTTATTTTTATTAACCCAATGCTTATGTTTATGGAACGAAATCTTATTCTCATTGACATAAGATCATTTAAAGTTTTTATTGGGTGCCTATGTTTACGGAATGAATTCTTATTCCCATTGACATAAGATCTTTTTCTTCTTTTAATTTTTTATTTGTCATGCTAAATTGGTATATACAAGGGGTTTTCAAGAGAAATTCTAGAATAATAAAAAAAGGGTTTGAGGTCAACCTTAGTAATTTGAATATTCCTAGATTCCGAATGACATAAAGTAGGGATAATTGTAGTCTAAAGTTGTTTTGCCAACATAATACACATGCCTCTATTTTAGCTAGTAGAAGTAGTGCTTGAAAACAAAGCCTCTATTTAAATTAAAAACACAAGATATTCTTTAAAACTTAACCCCAAACATTTAAATCTATCGATCTTAGATAAACAAACAAATAGTAAAACTAGCGATTATGAAAAGCCACAAATAGATATTCTCGAAACTAAATGCTTTTAAGAATAAAAGTAAAGTAGGGTTTTATTATTTTTTTGGATTTTTGCATTTTTGTACTATGATAAAGTAAAAGGAAAAACATGTTTATGATTTTTTTTTTGTAGTTTTGTTCAAGCTTATATTTACAAAAGTAAGCATGATGAAATAAAAGTAAGCAAGATGAAATAAAACAATTTTTTTTTTAAAAAATTTGTTTGTTTAAATGAAAACAGTAAGAACCCCCATAATTAAAACTCAACATTGTCCCCAATGTTGGAAAGTAAGTATGAAGAAGGGAAAATAAAATTGCAATATATACAAAAGGAAAGAGGGAGCAAAAAGGCTTCCCTAAAATAAAGTTGGCGGGGCCGGAAGAAACCCTGCAAAAACATATAAAAAGAACAAAGCGTAATAAAAGGTTAGATAAATATGGGGTGCCTCCCACGAGCGCTTTGTTTACCATCACGTAGCTTGACAAATGTGGCGTGGTGAGATTATAAATTGGGGAGGGTGAAGGATTCGGTATTTCCGTCCACTAGATCGCCCGCTAGATAAATTTTTAAACGATGCCCGTTTACTTTAAATTCACCTCTTTCGGGGTGAGAGATAAGAACGGTCCCATATGGCCAAAACTCTTTGACTTTAAAGGGGCCGGACCATCGGGATTTTAGCTTACCCGGAAAAAGACGAGGCGAGAGTTATAAAGAAGAACAAGATCGCCCGGCGTAAATGTTTTGGGAAATTTTATTTTGCGATCATGGTAGAACTTAGAACGCTCCTTATAAAATTTATTACTCTCATAAGCGTTCGCACTCCATTCATCGAGTTCATTTAGTTGAAATTTCCTCCCCTCGGAGGCTAAGTTCGAATCGAGATTTAAAAATTTTAAGGCCCAAAGGGCGCGGTGTTCTAACTCTACCGATAATTGACACGCTTTGCCGTAGACTAATCGATAGGGAGTTCAACCGATAGCAGTCTTGTATGCCGTACGATATGCCCACAATGCGTCATTGTGTTTTAAGGACCAATATTTCCTATTTAAAGAAACAGTTTTCTCCAAAATGCGTTTAATCTCGTGATTTACTACCTCTACTTGGCCGCTTGTTTGGGGGTGATAGGGGGTGGCGAGCTTTTGCGTGATGCCGTATTTAGATAAAATTTTTGTAAATTGGGCGTTGCAGAAGTGCGTACCCCTATCACTTACTATTGCGTGTGGCGTGCCGAAGTGAGAAAATAGTTTTTTCATAAAATGGACGACGACTCTCACATCGTTGGTGGGCAGAGCTTGCGCTTCTGCCCACCTAGAGACGTAGTCGACCGCTACTAAAATATAGCGATTATTAAAAGAAGAAGGTAGGGGGCCTACAAAATCTATGCCCGACAAATCAAAGATTTTGCATTCGAGAAAAAGGTTTTGGGGCATCTCATCATGACGAGAGATGTTACCCGACCGCTGGCAGCTATCGCATTTGCTCACAAAAGTGTGAGCATCTTTAGAGAGAGTGGGCCATTAAAAGCACGACTCTAACACTTTCCGCGCGGTCCGGTTGGCTTGATAATGACCTCTAGTCGGCCCCTCATGGCAGTGTCACAATATTTGCGCACCCTGCCCATTGGAAACACATCTTCGTATCACTTGGTCTGCGCAGACGTGAAAGAGAAAGGGCTCCTCCCAAAACTAGTTTTTCAAGTCAGAGAAGAATTTCTTCTTCTGCTGAGTCGAAAAATCTTTTGGAAGGACCCACGCGACTAAATAGTTCGCGTAATCTGCGAACAAAGGGGTGGAAGAAGTTTTATTATTATTTAAAATTAAGAGGCGCTCCTCAGGAAATCGATCGTCTATTTCGGGTTCAAGGAGCGTTTCTGCGGCGGGGTGTTCTAAACGTGAGAGGTGGTCGGCTGCCAAATGTTCAGCCCCTTTCTTATCCCGGATCTCTAAATCAAATTCCTGTAAAAGGATGATCCATCGAAGCAAGCGGGGCTTGGCATCTATTTTGGTCAAAAGATATTTTACGGCGGAGTGATCAGTGAAAACGATTACGTGTGAAAGTGTTACGTAGGGTCTGAACTTATCAAAGGCAAATACGACGACAAGAAGTTCCTTTTCCGTCGTCGTGTACTTAGCCTGTGCGGCTGTGAGCATGCGAGAAGCGTAATAGATTAGATGAAAATATTTATTAATGCGTTGGCCTAATACGGCTCCTACCGCAATATCTCTTGCATCGCACATGATTTCAAACGGAAGGGACCAATCTGGCCCCACCAGAATGGGAGAGTTGATAAGTTGTTGTTTTATAAAATTAAATGCCTCAACGCAGGCAGTATTAAAAATAAATGGGGAATCCTTCTCCAGGAGGTGGGTTAGCGGTTTCATTTTTTTAGAAAAATCTTGTATAAACCGCCTATAAAAACCCGCATGGCCGAGAATACTTCGAATAGATTTTACGTTCGAAGGTATGGGAAGTTGTTCAATTTTGGCAATTGTGGCCTTATCGACCTCCATCCCCTTGGAAGAAATCTTATGGCCGAGGACTAAACCCTCTCGGACCATAAAGTTACAACTCTCCCAGTTTAAGACTAAGTTTGTCTCTTCACACCGCTGGAGGACTCTATCTAAATTTTTTAGACAATTTTTAAAAGAGCTTCCAAATATGGAGAAGTCATCCATGAAGACTTCCATTATATCTTCTACGAGCTCCCCAAATATCGCCAACATATACCGTTAGAATGTAGCTGGCACGTTGCAGAGGCCAAACGGCATCCTTCGATATGCGAAGGTGCCAAACGGGCAAGTAAAAGTGGTTTTTTATTGGTCCTCAGGGGAAATAGGGATTTGGAAAAATCCCGAGAGACCATCAAGAAAGCAATAGAAAGGATGACCGGAGAGACACTCCAGGATTTGATCAATAAACGGTAACAGGAAGTGGTCTTTTCTGGTGGCATCATTTAATTTTCTGTAGTCGATGCGCACCCTCCAACCCGTAACAGTACGAGTTGGGATTAATTCGTTATTCGTGTTTGCCACGATCGTTATACCGCCGTTTTAGGGATGACTTGTACGGGACTTACCCACGTACTGTCGAATATAGGATAGATAATCCCCACATCAAGGAGTTTGATAATTTCAGTCTTAACGACTTCCCGCATATTCGGGTTAAGGCGTCGTTGAGGCTGAATCGTTTTGCGGGGGTATCTTCTAAAAATATTTTATGGGTACAGAAGGAGGGGTTTATTCCCCTGATATCTGAAATTTGTCATGCAATTGCACGGCGATGTTTGTTTAAAACTTCTACTAATTCGGATGTTTTCGAATCACTTAACGTAGCAGAGATGATAACAGGAAGTTTTAAATCTTTTTCAAGAAAAACATATTTTAGATTATCAGGGAGCTGTTTTAACTCGAGGGGTGGCGGTTCTTCGTAAGATGTTTTAACTTTTAAGGCTTCTGAATCGAGGGGTTCGAATGGCGATTCTATCGGCATGTCATCGAGACAAAAAAGATTCGCCAAATTCGAATTATCCAGTGCTGAAGAGAGAAATTCAGTAAGCGAAGAACATTCCTCTTCAAATGTGGGTTCCAAGTTATAACTGGAATCATCGTTCAATAGGGAGTTCCGCATCGAGGGGTTAATAAGTAAAGTAACTTCGTCGTCTCCGACCCGAAGGAGGAGGCGACCCGTTACTAACATTGATTAACGCGCAGGAGGTTTCGAGGAAGGGGCGACCGAGAATGATAGGCACCTCAGCGTCCTCCTCTATGTCCAGGATGACAAAGTCTACCGGGAATATAAACTTGTCGGCCTTGGCCAGGACATCCTCCACTACCCCTATCAGGTACTTTACCGAGTGATCCGCGAGTTGGATGCTCATCTTTGTCGGGCTTGGGATGCCCAAATCAAGTTTTTTGAAAAGGGAGAAAGGCATTAAATTGATGCTAGCGCGAAAGTCCGCTAGAGCGTACTTTATTAACATATTGTCGAAGAGGCACGAGATGGAGAATTCCCGGGTCATTCAGTTTTGGCGACAATTTGTTAAGGAGAACAGCCGAGCATTCCACGTTAAGGGAAACACGCGAAATATCTTCGAGTCGCTTTTTATTAGAAAACAACTCTTTAAGATATTTCGCGTATTTCGGCATTTGGGAGAGTGCCTCACAGAAAGGAACGTTTATGTGGATTTGTTTTAAAATTTGTAAAAAAAATTATAATGCTTGCCCATCCGCTCGTTGTTTATTTTTGTGGGATAAGGAAGAGACGGGCTAAAAAGGTTTGGCACGGTCGGGATACTCGTTGTATTATCTATCGAGAGAGAGGGTGGAGGGGTCGGTGTCGAAACATGTACCTTGGGCTCAAACCATTTTGGGGAGGTTACCTCCTTGGCGCTGCGAAGGTTTATGGCGTTGGCATTTTCTCTGGGGTTCGGCTCCATGTTCCCTGGTAGAGCTTCATATGGCCGCTCAGAGACCATTTTTGCCAGCTGTCCAACCTGATTTTCCATGTTTTTAATCGATCCGGTAATATTCCGGATATTTGACTCGGTGGACGCTACGTATTTCGCAAAAATATCTTCGAGCGGAGAAGGTTTTGGAGGTGGAGGCTGGAGTCCATTCGGAAATCCTTGCGGATTCACAATTGGGGGCCTTTGAGCATTATTAGGATTGCTCCAGGAAAATTTGGGTGGTTCCTCCAACCCGGATTATAATTATTATTGTACGGATTGTTATTAGGGTTGAAGGGGGGCCTAACTGGGTTGCTTAGGTAATCTACAGTTTCTTCGACAAAATTATTATTATTATTATTAAGCCAAGCGGGAGTGGAGGAGGAAGCAGTCATCTCTGCCACTTGCTTACTTAACCTTTCGACTTGAGAGGCTAAGTGAGAAGTGGCATCCACTTCATATATCCCAGTTGGTTTAGTAGGGCGTGATCTAGGCGCATTCCATTGATAGGCGTTCATGGCCATTTCTTCGAACAGAGCTTGAGCGGCCTCTGGGGTTTTGTTGTTTAACGCTCTCCCGGCGGCCGCATCGATCATCTGTTGCGTAGAGAAATTTAAACCATTATAAAACGTCTGGACCTGCAGCCAGGACGGCAGTGCGTGATGAGGACACCTACGCACTCCTTAAAATGCTCCCAAGTCTCGTAGAGAGAATCAGAATTGAATTGAATGAAGGAGGCGATATCTGTGCGTAATTTAGCAGTTTTAGACGGGGGAAAATATTTTGTGAGAAATTTCTCCGTCAATTGTGCCCACGTGGTTATGGATCCTCTGGGGAGAGAACTTAACCATGCCTTGGCCTTTGTCCGCAGTGAAAATGGAAATAATCGTAAATGAATAGCGTCGTTAGTAATGCCATTAATTTTAAGGGTATCACATATTTCCAAAAAACTAGAAAGATGTAAATTTGGATCCTCATCTGGCAAACCGTCAAATTGGACTGACTGTTGTACCATTTGAATGATGCTAGATTTTATTTCAAAATTATTATTAACCACTGTTGGGCGTGCAATACTCGATCTGGTATCTTCCAAATTTGGCCTGGCATAATATGCCATGGTCCGTGGTGGGGCCGCATCTGGAATTTGATCGGCCATAGTTTTAGCGTAAGCATCTCCGATAGACTCTTCGGAAAATTCGAGTAAGTTTTGATCGCGAAGTCGGAGGCGCTCGCAAAGAGTGCACTCAATTTCAGGGTCAAAAGGGATATTCGAATCCTCCGAGGAGTTTCCTCGGGTCATATACTAATAATAAAAATTATTATATTTTGGCTTTTCTAATTATTTATTTATTTATTTATTATTTTTTATATATTATATATTTTTAATATATATATAATAAAATTAATAGTTATTCCTTTTTTCAAAATAACAACTCTAGCTCCCCCCAACGGCGCCAAAAACTTGATGATTTATTTTTGGATTCTTCTTTTTGTCTTTTGGTTAACCATTATATGACGAGTTTAGAATTAGGCGGGTGTTTTTGAGAAGTTTCGCAAGTACTCCTACTTTGAGAAATTAACCGTTATCCTATCAAAAGATAGAAGTAACGGTCTTTTCCTTCTTCGAAGTATTGACGATTGCGCCTCGACTACAACGCCGAATTCTATTGATTTTTAAAATAGAAAAAGAGAGTTTTGCACGTTTTGGATTTGAAAAGCGTTTGTTTAGATTTTAATCCAAATTAATCATATGATAAAGGCAAGTATACTTTATCGCAAGTAATACAGGATATTTTGTTTTTAGAAAATATCGGGGTCGTATATTTCCGCGGGTCGTGTTGATTATAGCTACTTTGAGGAACGAACTATTATTTTTTTGGAATAAGTTTTTAGTGTGGGTTTTTAAAAGCGAACGATAGTAAGCGTATAACTAGAGTTCTAAACGATGATAAAGATAGCGCCCAATGTCGAATTACCTTGAGACGAAAATAGTCTTTTTAGAAGTAAAAGTTATGACTTTTCAAAATATTAAAACGGCTTGGCCGTGCAGGTTCCATAAGTATGAACGCTACTCTCTCGAGGGTACACCCACCTGAGATTATGAATATTCGACCGAACTCTCATTCTTTAATCGAATCTCCTTAATACTCGCTTTATGTTATGAACCCCACTATTGGGTTTTTTACTTCCAATTCGGGAGACTTACCTCATCCTCTCTCGAGGGTAGATCGCACTTCTCTTTACCCGTGAGCGATCAGTCCGTACGCACGAGCCTCTCGGCTAACTAGTGTACGGAAACGGAAATGAAAACCACATATCGATTATATGGTTCCACTCAACATTTTTCTCGGGTAAACCTTAAGCTCGTTAATTATTTTTAGAAAGAGATGTTTTTACTTTTAGAAAAGCTATTTTTGTGTCTCAATGCTCTTCGACATCGTGCGCTAAAGGAAATTAGCCACTCATCAGAATGGAGACGACATTAATAATTAGAAAATTCATGTTAATAATTTAAGCGGATATAAGCGTGAAAGAAAGAAATAAAAGACTTATATAAAAGCTGAAATAGTATCCGTCCCAACCGTCTTAAACAAGCGCTAAAAAGTTCTTTGCCTCTTATCCAGGACGGGAGTGGTATAGAAATGAAATACTTATAAAAGTGCAGAAATAATATCCGTCCCAACTATCTTAATCAAGTGCCAAAGAAAATTAGTCTCTTATTCAAGATGGGGGTGGTATAAACAGTTATATAAGGACTTGAAATAAAGCTAAGTTACAAAAAAGGGAAAAAGGAAAAACGAAAGAAAGCGTTTAAACAAAAGCGATAAATAAAGCATTGAAAGAAAAGCTATAAACAATTTTTATGAAAGCTTTTAACCTAAATTATGAAAGAAATAAACCTAAGTTATGAAAGCAATAAACCTAAGTTATGAAAGCAATAAACTATTCTCATACACACACACACTAACATAAATTGAAAAAGAAAATGATCCAAATGAGAAAAACAACATTTTATTTCTAAAACAAGCATTACAACTAGACTAGGAAGGCAAAAATTACAAACGAACTTAAACTTAATTGCATAAACAAAACTCACATTCACTCAAAAGAACTCAAAAAGCACTAACAAGAACTCAAAATTTGGATGAAAATTCCTTCAGCCGAGCCCCTCTATTTATAGCCAAAATTTTATTTTTACACGCCCCCGGGTCACGAGCGTGTCTTGTGGTCACGGGCGTGTCCCTGGGGCGTGACAATTGCTCCGGCTTAACGGCCGACTTCTCGAATGATCCGCCGTCAAAATAAGGTTGTACACGGGCGTGGCTTGGATTGTCATGGGCGTGACATGGAATGTCACGGGCGTGACTATGGGCGGCAGATGTCAGCAGTATGGGCGTGACTTTGGGGCGTGAGGCGCTGGTGGTACACAGGCGTGACTTTGCTGGATCACGGGCGTGACTTGCTCGATCCATCAGATTTTGTCCTGACAGATGGAAATTGGTGTTTAAAATTACACGCCCTTGGGTCACGGGCGTTACTTATGGTCACGGGCGTGACTCAGGGGCGTGACTTGACAAAAATTGCCAAAAACTGCAAAAACAAAATAAAACTAAGTTAGTAAGGAAATAATGAAAAGAAGCAATTTATTCATTAATTTACATAGAAAATTTACAATATTAATTAAAACTATACTAATAACTATACTAAAAATACATATATTTTACTACTCATCAGTGCGTCGACCTAAACCCTAAGTTGCGACGAATCGCCTTCTTTTGAGCAATTACAGCGTCGATTCATTACGCTTTCTAATTTTCCTCTCCCTACTCTCTTGCTCTCCTTCTTCTCCAACTCTCTTGCATTCTTGTCTCTCTCGTGCTTCTCTCTCATTTCCTTTGTTCTTTGCAGGTACACAGTCACAGAGATAATACCTCCTCCAAAGATCAATTCAGGCTTCGATGTGGATGTCGACTCCTTCAATGCGGCTACAGAGAGTTTCATAGCCATTCTTGGCTTATTTCAGGCAGCTGGACTAACAAAGGTGATCTCTACAAGGAGCAAGATACTTGAAATAGAGCTGACTGCATTCAAAGAGACTGTGCAGATAGGAGATGATTGCTCCCTTAGTGGAAATTTTTTTGAAACAGATATACATATCACAGAGGAACTCCTGAATCAGACATTTGATTTTACAAATGGAATGACTCAGATGAACTTATAGGAGAAGAAATCAAAAGGGTCCTAGAGATTATGCACTTCAAGAAGGACAAGCGAATCAATCTGAAGAAGATTGATCTTGGTGAGGAATATAGGTTCCTTGCTGACATAGTAGGGAAGGTGCTGCTATGTAAGATCTCTGCCCATGACACCATTCCCAGGCAGTAACTGCAGATAATGGGCATTCTGGTTCTCCAGAAGAAGATAAAATGGGGGAGATGCCTCCTAAGAATGATTGGGCACAAATATGCCCACAAAGAAAATGCATACATGAGAATCATGAGCCAAGTGCTCTTCCACCACTCTCCTGGTGTATGCAAATCCAAGGGAGTGCATATTCCTCAAGGAAAGAGAATCAACATAGGAATATTCTCAAAGTGGACCAGACAGATTTTGAAGCCTGGTCAAGCTCCAGCTTCACCTCCTCCCTCTCCAACTCCACAAGATACTGTCCCAGATCTCCCTCAGGATGCTATTCCAACACAACTTTCTCCTCAACAACAACAGGAAATTACTCCCGAACAACAACAACAACAACAACAACAACAATAGCAAAACTTCCAGTCCATCCCATTTACTTCAGTTCCAGATCCAACACCTCACATTCCTCAACAACAACCATCCACTATTACCTCATACTCTCAGTCTGCTCCTCTACCACCACCACCATCAATCCATATCTCTCCTGAAACCTACCATACACTCTCTACTATCCCAGAAGACTTCCCACCATCACCTCCTCCATCTACCCCTCCTATCCCTCCAATTGACCTCGAGCAGGTCATCTCCAAGGCAGTTGGCTTGGCCTCCACTACATTTGCTGATCTATTAGCCACACAAGCCAGAAAGTTTGACAGAAAATACTCCCAAATGGAGGCTGAACTGATAGACTCCAAAAGATCTCTACAGGGAATCACAGACTTCATGTACTCCTCCATAGTGACAAAGGAGTTCTTAACTTCTCTTACTAGCAAGATTAAGAAGGGGGAGAATATTCAGGAGGAGGAAAGGCCTATTCTAGATCCTAGTGGCTATGATAAGAGGGATGATCTTGCAGCTCCTGATAAAGTGATCATCTTCCAAGGTCCAAACGTCCAGGGGGAGCCAGCTCCATAAATTCAAGAGGAGCCTGCTACATAAAAAGGTTCAGAGAATCAAGAAGAAACAACTACAGACAACTAGGGGGAGTTCCCATCTACTCAGGGGGATCTCCCAGGTCAAGAACCTGCTTGGGATTTGATTGCTGAAGATACATCAGTGGATCAGGGGGAGCCTTAGGATGAAAATCTACTGGTTTAGGTGGCCAAGATTGCCATGGAGGCTGTCCATAATGCTGAGTTAAATGCACAGACTCAGGGGGAGCTTCCCAAAGAAAATGTTGTTGAAGAACCTGTAATGTCTTCTGAAGATGATGAGCCTCTGCAGATTGCCCCAAGGAAGATTATTCCAAAAGTTTTCTCAAGAAAAAGAAAAACTCCTGAGAAGGAGCAATAAAGCTCAGCTATTCAATATATATTATACTTTCTAGAAATAAACAGTTGTGGACATCAATATAATTTCTTGACAAATGAATTAAATAGCTTGTGACTTCAGTCTGTCATATTCTATTGTCTATATTGTCTTATACGTAATTCTGCTTATATAAAAGATTGTGTAAAATCACTTTAACCGAGTCTGTAAAATTTATTAAGATAAATAAAGGGAGATTGTTGGGAAAAACTCATTCGATTTAGCTTAACAAATTATATAAAAGTGATTTTATCTCTTAGGTTTTAATTACACATTGTATAGTGAGGGTAATATGGTCATTAGATGTCATAGGATATCACACAAACCTTGGAGTGTCAAGACCAGAACAAGACAAGCATGAATTGGGTTGAGTTAACAATTGCGTCGAATAGTATTCGACGCAACTTCGACTTCATGTCGACGTCACTTAGACTAGAAGTCCAAGCAACTCAACCTCTCTGTCGAAGTAGATCAAGTCGACGCTACGTCGAAAGGATATCGATGTAGATAAAGGAGCATGTCAAAGCTATCTTAGAAGTCGACGCTGCTACGACTTCAACTCAACGCAGAATGAAGAAATCTAAGCCATTTGAAGCCGACGCAATGTCAACTACAATTCGACGCAGATAATGAAGTTCAAAATCAAGTCTTCAACTCAACGGATACGTCGATAAGAACTCAGAGCTGTGTCGACATCAGAGTTCAATCAGATCTTGAAGGAATTTGAACCTGCTTCAATAAGAACTCGATGATGCGTCGATAAGAGAGAAAGAGAAATCGACGCAACGTCGAATACAGTCCTATGTTGGAACTCTCTCTCAAGGCCTACAGTACTGAAGACTGTTCTACAACGGCTCATTTATTGCCTAGAATAGAAAGGAGCAATAAAGAAGACAACAAAAGCTTTCTTGGAAAGGATGAATATAGTTGGAGAACGGGTCGTGAACAAATGAGGAAAGGAAGAGAAATTGTTCAGGCCAATACCTTTTCAACACTCTAAAAGAGGAAAGGAATTCAAATTAAATGATGGACAATAAATAAGAATATCAGACAGATGAAAAGGAGAGGATTGAAACACAATTTTGAGCATTATGTCGATTAGGGCTTCCTTCTTCTTCTTCTTCTTCTTCTTCCACCTGGAACCCAAAAAGACAGAAAAATAAGAACAACTCACTCTCAGATCACAGAAAAACTAAAGGATGCTCCTCATCAATATTATACAGCAGCAGGATTTCAATAGAAGAAAGTACAAAAGATCAGAAGCTCATAACCCTTGCAAAACATCACTATCTAAAGCAAGGGTTCATCATTTGCAGATCTAGAAAAGAGAAAGATTGAAGCAGAAGGCTTCATCAGAATTCCGAGAACAGAATTCTCCTCCTTACTTCTTCCTTCCCCCTTCTCCTTTTCCTAAAATGTAAAAGAGTTTTGAGAATCCCTCTTCCAAAGGATTCAGTTGTTCAAGTTCTCCTTATCAAAAGATCTGTGGTTCAAGACCTCCTTATGAAAAGATCTGTGGTTCAAGATCTCCTTATCAAAAGATCTGTGGTTCAAGATCTCCTTATCAAAAGATCTTTGGTTCAGAGTCTCCTTATCAAAAGACTTAGGCACAAGTGTGTGTTCCTACAAGGTGGTAGAAGAGGGGAGTATGCACATTTTGGGGAACCTCAATAAAAATCTGTGTGTCTGTGTTGTGACGTTCTGTGTTGTCCCACTTTCTTTTTCAACATTCATTTTCAGCAATCTTTATAATATTTATTCTGCCTGTGGTATTGTTTGTGAGCATAATACCTTACTTATTTTTATTGACTGCACTGATAGGATAGAAATATTTTTAAATCTCTACTCACTCCCCCTTTAGAGGATTCTCAGAGGCACACTGTGCACTTTCAGTGTATGATTGCCTAGCATGCCTCTAAGTATGAGTAATGTTTTATGTTAATCAAAGATTCCTACACTCATTATTTTGGTAATCTACTTGTGCTCATAATCTTAGTCTTGCATGATTGTGTAGTGTAATAGTTTTAACACATTAAGTTGTATATCTAATACCTACACCGTCTTTCGAACAAAAACTTTCTTGCACAAATAGAAGTGCTATTTCAATATTGTTAATGTTTGCAACAACAAGTGAATTCAGAGACCTTTTGCACAAGCTTTAAATAAAAAAAATGAAATCAATTGCAAAAGATAACTCCACCAAGCACTACTCACCCTCTTGATAAGTCTTAATGAGCATTGTGAGGTTGAGCACCTTGGAAAAAAATGTAAAGTGTCTTCTGCAAACACATTCTTTTTATCACTTCTATTTGTACACCAGATCATTAAAAATAAAAAATTATTAATAAAATTGCTTATGTGATCCTCCAAGCAATACTTCGCTCCCTGATAAGCCTTAATAAGCATTGTGTGGGCGAAGCACCATAGTAGTTGTAACTTTTTTTGTGCTTTGAAGTTTTATTCTAGAATTGATGTGTGAATGTAATTATAAGATTACAATCTTAATATTGTTGTTACAATTTCATTACATATGTCACCGGTTTTGATTATTTCACTTGTATACTTTTATCAAAACACTTATGCACACATCATTGTTTTTCATAAAGCTTCTACTCATGAGAATTGGATCCTAAAGCAAATGTGAAGAGTCTAGACATATTGTTGGAATGGTCACACTATTACAAAAATATTAATCTTAGCTATTTTGTTTTTGTTTTTCCACATTCCTAATTTGCTCATAAGTTGTGTTTACCATGTTTTATCATGCCTACTTCTAAGGTTTTTCTTCCCCTGTACGTGTCAAACTGTATTGCACTTCTTCCAACAAGTTTCTTAAAAATTTCACTTTGAAAAGCAAGTGGTAGAATTCCTTTGGTAAAACAAAATAATGGATTGTTATTCATTCACGCTAATCATACCTTTTCCGCTATGCTACTCTCTCCCTTAGCTCGATCGCGACTTACCTTATGTTTAAGCAAAACTCTTAATCCTCTCCTAGTTATGTTCCAACTTTTGTCTTCTCTCTTCTAGTTTTGTTTCAACTCCACCCTCTTTTGCTAATAACAAAAGGGGGAGAATAAAATGATAAAACTTAATGATTAAAGGAGTAGGATTCACTAGATTAAGGGGGAGCATAAACTAAGGGGGAGCACAGCTTTAACATTCTATAATTCTTATTATTGTCTCTATATTGCTTAGTGTCATATATCACTCTAAAAACACACCTCTCTTATATATGAATCTGATTTATCTATATTGGATTTGTTATTATCAAAAGGGGGAGATTATTGGAACATGGTTTTTCGCATCCCTTTGATTTGAGAATAACAAATCCTACTTGTATTTGATCTTATTTGGCATTGTGCTTTTAGCATGTAGGTTTGAACAGATATGACACTAGGTTGCTGTTGTTGGTCTGGATTTTCTCACAAGCTGAAAAGAATGGAAGAGATCTAACGCCCGGCGTTAACTCTTAACGTCGGCGTTGACTTTTGTTCCCACCAAGATGTAAATGGCATGGAGGGAAGCTGTCGTGATTGCAGGAGTATTTTGGGAATGATTTGACTCAATGCCAGGCGTTAGACTCAACGCCAGCGCTGAGGTTGCCTAAAATGAATGCCAAAGAGCCCTATTCCAGCACTCTAAATTATTTGTGAGGGCCGTATTTCCAGACCACAAAGGATCTCCCACTCAATTTCAAAAGGAGGAATCAAAGGAGGCTTGGATCAACATGCTAACTCAACGCGAAGAACGCATGCTTGGACTTCAACGATCTTCAGCAATTCTTCGTCGTCTCCTTCAGATTACCTCATAGGGAGTTTTTATATTTGTCTTTTGTATTTTATATTTATCTTTGTAATCAGTTCGTAAATTTGCCTCATGTTGGCGACTAGGTCTGGGTAGGACTTAGGGAGGAATTCGCCTCGTATTGGCGACTAGGTCTAGGGAGTAGACCTAGGGGGTGCTCAAGGCCTTTCTGGGGATAGAAGGGCTAGAGCGGCTTGAGGCTGTATCTGGGGAGAGATCGGCTAAGGCCAACCGATTCTTAGTGAGAAGAGTCGATATAGAAAATGAAAAGAGTATTTAATAATCGCCTTGATTTCTAGCGTCAAAGAAATCAGATTTTTTAATCAATTTTATAAATGATAATCATGTCTTTTCTTGTTTAATAAAATTGATTTCATTTTTAATTTATATCTCTTTACTTTTGATTTAACTTACTTCTAATAAAATATCAAAAGTTTTTTGTATAGAAAGTTAAAGTTTTCTAAAACCATTATTCACACCCCCCCCCCCCCCTCTAAGGGCGCCTCAAGATCCAACAACTATTCCCAACAGAGCGAGGGATTAACATCCCTGATCCCAAGGATCTCTTTTTGAAAGCGAGCTAAAGTCTCACTTTCCCCTTGCTTAATTCGGAAGAGGGTTGCAGGACCACTCTTCCTTTTTCTAGAGGTTGCAAACAAAAGGAGAATCTCTTGCCTAAGAAAGGCAAAGCAAGTGATGGACTAGGGAGGTAGAATGTAGAACCCCTCCCATGCTTTCCCATCGAAATAGGTGATCAAGTGTTTACACCTCATTGCAACTGAGAGAGATCTCAGAGCGACGGCTGACTCAAAAGCCAGAAGATGAGAGACTGGATCACTTTCTCCAGTGAACATAGGCAGTCGGGGCTCTTTAAATACAATGGGAATAGGTTCCCAATGAACTCTATCTGTAAATGTGAGGGCTATTCTGCTTCAACAGTATCGAAAGGTGCAGAAGGATAGGCAGTAGTGGAGACTAGAGGATAGATGTAATCCTCCTGAAAGTTAAGCACCCATGATAGAGTTCCGTGAGCTGCTGCTCTGAAGAATTCATGATGAGTAATGAACTCTTCATCCTGAGACCACAGAGGAGCTGCGGGCTGATGGGCCACGCAGTTAGGTGCACAACCTCTAGCTGGGAGACCTGGGGTAGCAGTCAAAGCGGTTTGAGGAACTAACCACTGGGAGAACGCCGCTAGGACATATCATATCGCTTTGAGCTGCTGAGCGGTCTCTTGTTGAGGTTGGGCGGCCTCTTGGCGATCCTGTTCAAGGTGGAGCTCGACACAAAGCTTGAGAGATGCTGAGCGGTCTCTTGATGAATGCTGGTTTGTTGACACAGCTGGTTTTCGCAGTTTGACATTCTATCTGGCCGCTGGATTCTCCTAACACTCTGATTTGAAGGTCACGAGTTCGTTCTGTTGGCATAAAAATTGTACCTCTAAAACTCACACTACAAAGAGATAGGGGAAACTATGGAGTGTCGGTTACTCGGGCTAGAGGATGCTAAAAAGAAGGGTTGCTGAGCAATGAGGCCTGACTGCCCACAATGGGAACTCTTGTCTTGGGTGATCTGATTGATGAAAAGAGGTTACAGGAGAGTTTAAAATAGGTTATGGAAAGAGGTAGGAAAAGACTGAATTCAAGATCTCTTATACACGTCATAAGCTGGAAGCCCAAATCAAAAGTCCCTTTTCTTGTACCCCTTCCCTCTATTTATTGACGCAAGGGCCTGCCCAAATGGGCATGCCTAAAAATAACATGATGCCCGGGGTACAGGAGAACTGGGGTAGGGAAGAGAGGATACATGGGGTGCAAATAGAAAAAAAGAGGGAAAACCTCAGACTGCATGGTCATGCGGTCTCGCTGAAAGTAGATCACCTGTGCTTTGGAAAATCAGTTAGAGACAGGATGAGCAGTCTTAGAAATCAGTGACCGCTGGCACCAAAAACCTTGATTGAAAAGTTGAGTTCGCGGACTTCCGAGCAAACAAAGAAGGTCTTGGTAAAGTCTCCAAAGGGGAAGAAAGTTGTTGAAGAGGAAGAAAGTGAAGAAGAGAGATCCTCCTCAGGAAGTCAGCCAGTGCATGATCCAAATCTCTCAAGTTCTGAGGGGGAGGTAGAGAAAAGAAATATTATAGTCCAAATTTCTTTGTTAAGCAATGAGCCAAGTAATACTGAAGGTAATGATCAGGCTGATGATATGGAGGTTGCTGAAAATCTAGATGAATCTTTGAGCAATTTGTCTGACAAAGAAAGTGTAGATGGTGCTAAAAGTGAGGGGGAGCCTGACATTGAGCTCCCTGCTCAGGTACTAGACATGATCAATAAGATTTCTGAGGTTGAGGATGCCATCCACACTGGGTTGGCAGTCCAAGAGGACCAGTTTGTAGTCCTTGAGAAGATCAGTCCTTAGAAGTCTGCTGACAACTCCTATAGGGAGATAATAAATGTTGAAGCTACAATTATTATTGAGGAAGAAGTGAGACCAACTTTTATAAGAAGATCACCTTCTCCAATGTTTGAAGAAGCAGATGGAGTAGAAGAAATTATCCAAGAGATAATCAGGAAGAAAGTTGTGCCTGAACCAGAAAGACCAATTTCCTCCACAGGACAAATGCTACAAGAATCCTACATGATAAGTCAGATTAAAATGCTCATGGATGAGCAAAGAAGTAAGAAACTTATGTTGATATTGCTATCAGTGATCTTAGAAGAGATTTGTCTAGTGAAATAGAAGGTCTGAGGTTTGAAATGAACCTTCTTAAAGAAAAAACTTTGAATTTCCTTAAGAGAGCAGCTCCTACAGTTGATCATATTGCACAGTAGTTGGAGTTAGCACAGAAGTATTTGATAGATATAATCAAAATCAATGTGCAACTTCTGATAGTCTAGAGGATGCCTTCAATGCTACAACTAGGAACATGGTTGAGCACAGAAAGAACACTCTAGAAAGAATGGACTTGAGCAGTCAAGAGCTGGACAAACATCTCCTACAAACAAAGATTCACCTGACTGTTGGAATAAACATGCTGAAAGATAAAATCCTCAATCTTCAAGAGAATCTGTAGAAGGTTATATGTGAAGAAGTCCTAAAGGGGGAGAGATCAATGATAAAGGACAGTATTGACCATGCCATCTTGACTTCAAATTCTATAAGGGAAGCACTAGACCTACTCCAAATCAATTATGATGAACCTGTTGATGCTGAATCTGTTGAAGTGCCTGTTGCTACCCCTGTTACATTCATTCCTTCAATTTTTGTCTCTAGTAAAGGGCAGGAAATTGCTTCTGAGGAGGATGAGATCAGATTAAGAAAGAAAAGATACATGGAAGAAATAGAAAGAAAACCCGATTATGAGCAGTGGAGTCATAAGTAGAGGGAAATCAATTTAGCTGCATGGGATCATATCAAAGCAAATAAAACTGACAGAGCTAAAATGTACAACACTCAAGAGTGGTCCAGGTATGAGAATCAAGAAGAAATCAGAAGGATCTACAAAAGAGAGAAGCTGGTAGGAAGGCTTCTAAGGGATGCAATAGAACCTTCAAGATATCATCCTAAGCCTTTTGGCTATTTCACAAGATAGACTGAAAAGAGAATGGATGCTACTGTCAAGAAGGTAAGGGGTGGCATAGTCTTCAGAAAAAATGAAGAATAGTTGGGTTATGTCTACTGGGAAATGTAGAACTGATTTAAATTTCAAAAACATTTCAACACTTAATATATATGATATTCCTATAATATCTTTCTATTGTTGTGTATTAGTGTGTTCAGCATAATTTTTTGCTCTTATTTTCTATTATTATTCATTATTGTGCTTTATCATTGACTGAGTTAGGACTTATTCAAATAGGGGGAGATTGTTGGGAATATTGCCCACAATATTCTAGATTTGGAGAAGTTCCACAGCCAATGATAAGTACATTCGGTATTTGATGTCTATCTGATGTGACAGAAGCAGAATAGGACATCATTCATCCTCTGTATGTTTGGAGATTAGATTAGTTCAGGATAACAAAATAAAAGTCTCTAAGTACAATATCATTATGTGAATAACACTCACACAACGATATTGTTGTGATCACTCACAGAGGGTGCATAAAGAGTCTATCATTTATCGTCTTGTTAACAATAAGGACACGATGATATCATTTTGTCAACAAGCTTCACACGACGATATCATTGTGAGAGTTCAAGGAAAATTTGCTAAGTCAGTTATCATTTTGTCAACTATCTTCACACAATGATATCGTCTTGTCAAGCTCAGCAGGAGGGATTTCAAATTGACGGAGACGTCGAAAGTAGATGTCAAATCAATCAATTTTAGAAAGTGCTCTGAGACTAATTTTCTAAGGTTTTGATCATTTGAAATTTCAGGGCTATAAAAGGTTAAGAGAGGGTCAGCAAACCCTAACCTTGAGACTTTTGGAACCTTGCAAACTTTGTGAAATCAGAAAGAAAAGCTTCTCGTTTGCAAAAAATAATAGAATACTAAAGCAAGCCTTTTCAAGAAGAAGAAGTAAGGCTTCAACAAAAAGAAAGCTCTCACTCTAGAGAGCAAGAAGACTTATATTCACAAGGAAGCTCAGCACTCATACTGGTACAAAGGCACATCTGTTGATTGATGCAGTGTTGTTGTTGAAGAAGGCTTTCTACTCAGAAAGACCTAAGAAGACTCAAGCTGCAAAAGCAATATTTTTCTAGAGTCAAAACTTGTAAACCAACTTATTTACTTTCATTGTTGTAATATCTCTCTGAGATCTGATGTAGGGTTGTACTGCCATTCTGAGTGTAGGGCTGGGGAGAAGGCCTGAGTGTAGGGCTTTGCTGTAAGCCTGGGTTAGGGTCTTATGAAGACCAGAGTTAGGATTCATAGGCAAATTTGAGTTATATGTGTGTTATCACTCTGAGGTAAGGTTGCTTCTTGCACCTGAGGTAGGATCCAAGAAGTGGATTTGAGTTAGGGGGTTTGTTGGGTTCCTGAGTTGTGGGAGTCAAGGACTCTGAGATGTACGATCTTTGATGGAAGTTATTGGAGGAGTTGGCCTAGTCTAGCACACTTCTAGATAGGTGGAGGTGGACAGTGGAATACCCATAATCTGGGAACACTATAAATCTTTGAGTGATTTTCTGTGATGTGTTTGTTTTTTCCTTTTCTGAGTTAAAACAGTCTGCATATTCAAAAGGGATTAAAATATTTTAAACACCTATTCAGCCCCCTAGGTGATTAGACTACCCCTTAAAATTTCATTTCTTACCTATAAATACCCCTAATAGGATGAATAAAGTGTTGTTTCTCTCCATTCTTACAATTATAATCCGTCGTTTGTGAACGCTCAACCTCACCTTAAGTAACTTCAACACACTTCAATGTTTAAAATTAGTTTTATTTATTGATAGTGGTCATAGACATTGTCATGTTGAACACATATTTTATGACGGTGACATTTTTGTCCAAATTCTCCGGAGTGAAAACTGCACGCTAAACATACCCTTAACTGATCCAACTAAGGCTCCGTTTGGCGCTGCATTTTTGCTCCGGTGAGTTTGGACAAAAAATGACACCGTCATAAAATGTATGTTTAACATGACAACGGTTACGACCACCACTGAGAAAATAATACTAGTTTTGATTATAAAAGCGGATGAAGTTTCTTAGGTGAGGTCGGACATTCACGAATGACGGTTCATAACCATCGCGCTCACAACCGCTGCTGCCGTGCCCAACTAAGCCTAAACCTTGAAACAAAAATAAATAGAAAATTTTCTCGTGGGTAGGTCCTATTTCATTTATCGAAGAGGCGTGTGTCTGGGTATACAAGAATGATGAACAAACACCATTCTTATAGTTAACTTTTGAGGTAAGAAACCCAAGAACACAAATACTGATATTATTGCTCAAGTTCAAGTTCTCGATATACTCCAAAAGAATGGGTTATTAGCTCTACCACGAAAGAGCTTTGTGTAATAGTATGATGGGGGGAGGAATTTATGTACGCTCTTCGCACCATGAGCTTTGGGCGTGAAACTTTTTCCCACGAAATTACAATTGTAATGTAAGTTACAGTTGTAAAAAATACTGTAAGTTGTCATTTGTTTTAACGAATTTACAACTATATTTTTGCTGCAAAAATAAGTGTAAAAATACAGTTAATTACAAGTATGAGCATTTCAGTTTGGCGCTCTTCGATCTGGCACATGCGCCCTTCCATTGTGGCGATGGGTTCAACCATGCCCTCCTGCACGAGCAACAGGTTGATAAGTGAGTGGGAAGGGGATGTTTCTGCATGCCCCCCAGGGGAGGATCCCTCAGTAGTATGGGCTCCTTTCCTTGCTATGGGATTGAGTCACTAGTACTGTTGTAAGTACTGTCTTGAAAGAGTTTTCAAAGAGTTTTGGTTGGACACGAGTTCCCAAAGACAACACCAAACTATTGCGGGTCACCCGACACTCTGTGGATCGGTCGAGACAGATCGTCTTAGTTCGAGAGCAAGTTAGACATTGCGCACAGTCATAGTAGAGACTAACAACTGACAAGGATACTTTTTAGCGTGGAAAACTCAGAAAGGGTGAAAAACCATATGGTCGGATCTGTGCCTGCCAAATTGCACTATATCTTGGAGTGTTACAAGTAGAAGAATGCGAGAGGGTGACATGACATCACTTGTTGCTGGGGGTGCAGAGAAGAATGAGAAAGGGAAAATCTACAAGTCCCTAAGGAGGAATCTCCAAGGGGGAAGAAGATCTTCTAGGGCCGAAGGGAGATTCCTGGACTCCTTCAAAGGAAATCTTCGAAGGGGAAGGGGAAGGAGATCCTCGGAGGCCAAAGGAGATCTTAAAATGTGTCTTCGAGCATTGATGGAGAATTCTAAAGAATCTTTGAAGGACTCTCTCAGATGCAGAAGGCAGGGTGTTCTTTGAATGAGGGCTTTGATCTCCTTTTATAGTTTTTAACATGGACAGCTTGGTAATTGCATCGTTGTAACCACCATAACTATATGATGAGCGAATCATGTTCCTTAACTTGGAGCACATAGATTACCACTTGTGTAAATATGATGGTTCTACCCCTCGAGAACTTTGGCAAGCTCGGAGGCGATGGAAGCAATGGCATGCTCTAAGGCGACGCGAGCTATGGCTTGCTTGGAGGTGATGAGAGCTTTGGCATGCTCGGATTCGATGGGAGCTTTAGCGGGCTCAGAAGCGATGCAAGATTTGGCGTGCTCGGAAGCGAAGGGAGCATTGGCGTGCTCGGAAGTGCCAGGAGCCTTGGTGCGCTCTGAAGCGACTGAATCTTTGGTGTGCTCGGAAGCAGTGTGAGCTTTGGCATGATCGGAAGCGACGAGAGCGTACGCTCGGAAGCGATGAGAGCTTTGGGGTGCTCGGAAGGGACTGGAGCTTCGGCGTGCTCAGAAGAGATGGGAGCTTTGATGTGCTCAGAAGAGACGTGAGCCTTAGCGCGCAGGGAAGCAATGAGAGTGTTGGTGTACACGGAAGCGACGAGAGCGTTGGCATGCTCGGAAGCGATGAGAGCCTTAGTGCACTGGGAAGCGATGAGGTCTTTGGCGTGCTCGGAAGAGAGGGTAGCCATGGAACTCTCGGAAGTGATGGGAGCCATGGTGCACTAAGAAGCGTCGGGACCAATGGCTCGCTAGGAGGCGATGAGCGCGATGAGTTCTGCGGGCATGGTGGAGATAAGAGGCGGAAAGAAATAATGCAAGCATGAGAGTGACTTAGCGCTTTCGCGGAGCGAGTGGAAGATCCTTCTCAGAAGGGTGTGTTTCGGGCGACCGTGGGGAGGGGTTCATGAGGTGGAGTCCACGAGGAGACCATGAGGCCGAGGCGGCTATACGGCCTCAGCCGCGTGGCACCGCCCATGTGGTCGAAGCACTCCCCAATTGGGGATGGCTTGACACTCCAAAATTGGGGAGTTAGGCCCACTCCCGAATTGGGGAGTTACATAATGTAACTCATTCGGGAGTTACGTAACATAACTCCCCAATTGGGGAGTGGGGAAACTCCCCAATTGGGGAGCACCACCACAGGCATTCAACAAGTCAGCACCAATGGGGCGTTGACTTGGCCAGCGCCACCACGGGCACTGACTAAGTAAGCATCAATAGGACGTTGACTTGGTCAGTGCCCCAACACAGAGAATGAGAGGAGGCCACCTGGCCTGCTTTTGCACAGCAGATGCCACAAAGAAGTAATCAGTGCAGTAGTTGCCGCGCAGATTCGTTGCGCGAGGCAGTGCCGCGCGAAACTATTCTGCGTGGCTGCTGCACGAACTATTCTGTGCAGTTGTGTGCTGTTTGGCACTATGCACTATGCACAAATGCGCCGCCTTGCGCAGTGCCGCATACAACGCCGTTCATGGTGCATGCGCGGTCGGCATGGAGTGGCTCGCGCGTAATGATGTACGGGTTCCCACATCCATTTGGGGACCAAATTCACTCGGAATTGTGTGAGACCGGGCCTATTTAATCTTATCAGCTAACCGGTCATGGTCGTTGCGAGAAATTACTAGTTTGACCGAATGATTGTGGGGAACCCTAGCAAAATCTCCCTAATTTTTGGAGGTCATTTTTCGCAGAAAATAAGGACGAAATTTTTTTCCTGGCGGTCATATATTATTGGATGCATGGGTTTACTTAAGAGAAATTTCATGCTCAGCATGGTTATGAGCATGCCACTTTTCACAGGTGTCGGGAGTCAGTGTCAGAGCTACTAGCTCGTTATGTCGTGTTAGTTGTCGTGGACTCGTTGTTTGATGTTGTTGCTGGAAGTTGGCGCTCGTTTATGGGGTGGAGGGACCTTTGTCCTCTTCTATAGGTGGCGAGTGAGCTCGTTGCTCGTGATTAACACCGAAGTTCATTGGTGTAAGTGTAAGAACCCTACCCAAAGGTGATTGCAATAAATATGAGAGTACTTTCCTAAGGCAATTGTTGTGATTGTGAGCATGTTGTACCGAGGCAGGTGCTATCATTGTGAGCGCGCTGCTCAAATGCAAGCACCGTCATTGTGAGTGCGCTGCTTAGAGGCATGCGCTATCATTGGGAGCGCGCTGCTCAGAGGTAGGCACTATCGTTGTGAGCATGCTGCTCGGAGGGAGGCGCTGTCATTGCGAGCATGCTGCTCCAAGGCACGCATTGTCATTGTGAGCACGCTGCTCAGAGGCTGGCGCTTTCATTGTAAGCGCGTTACTCCGAGGAAGCCATTGTCATTGTGAGTGCGTTGCTCCGAGGCAGATGCTATCATTGTGGGCACGCTACTTAGAGGTTGGTGCTATAATTATGAGCATGCTGTATGGAGGCAGTAGCTGTAAATGAGCGCGCTGCCCGGACATAGTTGCTGTAATTGACCGCGCTGCCCGAAGGCAATTGTTGTAATTGAGCGCACTGCCCGGAGGCAATTGCTGTAAATGAGCGCACTGACCGGAGGCAGTTACTGTTAATATGAGCATGCTACCCGAAGATAATTACTATAAATGAGCGCGCTCCCTGGAGGTAATTGATGTAAATGAGCGCGTTGCCTGGAGGAAGTTGCTGAAAATATGCACGGTACACAAAGGCAGTTGCTGTAAATGAGCGCGGTGCCCGGAGGCAGTTCCTCTAAATGAGCGCGGTGCACAGATGTAGTTGCTGTAAATGAGCGCACTGTCCAGAGGAAGTTGCTCTAAATGAGTGCGATGCCCGGAGGTAGTTACTATAAATGAGTGTACTGCCCAGAGGCAGTTGATGTAAATGAGTGTTGCCCAGAGGAAATTGCTATAAATGTGAGTGCGCTACCTGGAGGCAAGTGTTGTAATTCTAGGAGATTTGTTTTGGATAACCGTAATGAAATTCATGAAATGATTGCAATAATATAGAAGATGTCGCGCAAGCTTGAACTCGTTGCTCATTATGTTAAAAATAGCAAGAAAAAGAGAAATTGTTGATAAATGAGGCACAGACTCTACGCGTTCTGGGTGCTGGGAAGAATCCTTCTGCCTTGGATGACAATTCTCAGAGATGCCCCAGGCTCTCTCAAGGCTATCTGTCACAGTGCGTGTGTCCCCATAAATTTTCCAAGCAACCGTTGATGGATGAGGCGCTCAATCTCTTCCTTTAGTCGAGTACAATCTACAGTTTTATGTCCACGCCCGCGGTGAAAAATGCAATATTGTGACTGGTGGTCGGTGTTTGGAGTAAGATGCATGGGCCTCTTGAGAGCGCACATCATTGCAGATAGCAAGGAGTACATTCATCTGAGAAGTGTTGAGGGGAGTGAAGTTCTAATGTTGTTGGTGCCCCATGGGAAGATGAGTGTCGTTGTGATGCTCGTCACTCTTCCTTGGAACTGGGTGAGGCAATGACTCTTGCCCCGCTACCTCTTCGACCTCCGCTCGAATTGCTGGTGGTGCACTTCTAAATCCTCATCAACTACAATCTTAGGCTCGACCCTATGAATGAGATCAGGCTAGCTGGGCATAGTCTCCCGCATTAATGCATAGTAGAAACCACCAGGGCAGAGTCCACCAAGAAAAACTCATCGTAGAAGCTCGTGGTCCATCCCTGAGATTTTTTGCGCCTCAGTAGTGAAGCGGCAAAAGAAATCCTTGAGGGTATCTCCCTTGTTCTGGCGTATTCCAAAAAGTGGGAAGGATCCCGAACGATTCTGTAGTTTGCAATGAATTGTTCAGTGAATTGTTGATCCAGTTCAATAAAGTTGTTGATGGCTCCTTCTCTCAGATAGTGGAACCAAGTTTGTGCTTTCCCTTTCAGTCTTGCCGAGAACACTTGGCACAGTAGTTGGACAATGGTGTTCTAAATCCTCATGATGGTGGTGAAGTGGTTGACATGCTCCAGTGGATCGTCCGTTCCATTGCATGTCTCCATGTTCAGGAGCTTGAAGCCATGCGGGAACAGGTGTGCCACAACCTCTGGTGCAAACGGGGAACTGTGTTAAAAAGGGCAGTGGGCAAATGCTGCCTGTCAGTTGACTTGTCCGTATTCTTTGGCGATCACCTCGTCGATCTCTTCATTTGTACGCCTTCCAATTTTAGGCATGAATCATGTTGCTCCGGGTGCCGGTGATTGCGGTAAGCTTCGAGTTCTCTAGTTGGCTGAATTGGGCATGTTGAGCTGTCCGCGTCAGAGCATTCTTCATCGAGGGCATGATGCTTGCGAACACGGCACTCGATCGGAGCATGATCAAGAGTTGGCGGAGGCAAATTTCTTTGCTCAGGGGCAAGATTAGGAGCCTATGGCACTCCGAACTTCCTTAAATGTGCAAGCAATTTAGTTAGGTGCTCTTCAATCTGGCGCAAGCGCCCTTCCATTGTGGCGACAGGTTCAACCATGCCCTCCTATGTGAGCGACAGGTTGATAAGTGAGTGGGAGGGGGTTGTCTCTGCATGCCACCTTGGAATGGATCCCTAAGTAGTACAGGCTCCTTTCCTTGCTATGGGATTGAGTCATGAGTACTGTTGTAAGTACTATCATGAAAGAGTCCAAAGAGCATTGGGGGGACACGAGTTCCCACAGACAACACCAAATTATTGTGGGTTGCCCGATGCTCTATTGACCGATCGAGATGGATTGTCTTTGCTCGAGGGAGAGTCGGACGCCGCACAAAGTCAAAGTTGAGACTAACAACTGACATCGAGACTTTTTAGCTTGGAAAAGCCAAAAGGGTGAAAAACAACGCGGTCGAATTTGTTTCATCCAAATTGCACTATATCTTGGAGTGTTACAAGTAAAAGAATGTGAGAGGGTAATATGTCATCGCTCGTCACTGGGGGGTGCAGAGAAGAATGAGAAAGGAAAAATCTACAAGTCTCCAAGTTGGAATCTCCAAGGGGGAATAAGATCTTCTTGGGCTGAAGGGAGATCTTCTGGACTCCTTCGAAGGAAATATTTGACGGGGATGTGGAAGGAGATCGTCAGAGGCCAAAGGAGATCTTCAAATGAGTCTTCAAGTGCCGAAGGAGAATTCTAAAGGAGTTTTGAAGGAGCTATCTCAGGTGCTGAGGATAAGGTGTCCTTTGAATGAGGGCTCTGAGCTCCTTTTATAGTTTTTGACATGGGCGGCTTGGTAATTGCTTCATTATAACCACCATAACTACTGGACGAGCGAATCACATTCCTTGATCTGTAGCACACTGATCACCACTTTTGCTGATATGATGATTCTTCCACCCTTGTGCTTTGGCGTGCTCAGAGGCGACGGGAGCTCTGGCGTACTCAGAGGCGATGGGAGCTTTGGCGTGCTCGAAGGTGTTGGGAGCTTTGGCTTGTTCGAAGGGGATGGGAGTGAAAGATTTTGCTTTGATTAAACTTACACCTAGAAGGGGGGGGGGGGGGGGGGGGGGGGATTAGGTGTTTTCAATGTTATTTGGTCCTTTAAAATATTTAGCACTACACATAAGCAAACCAGAAAACACAAAGATTTATAGTGGTTCCCTTCAAGACAATATGTTAAGAGGTAGTCCACTGTCCCTCCCATCTATCTAGCAATGTGCTAGACTAGGTAACTTCTCCAAAAACTCAGATCTCTTTTACAATACAACAGATCTTACAACTCAGATCACAAAGGATCCTACCTCAGCCCTCACACAAAAAAGCTTACTCTTAGGTTACAAAAACCCTACCAATAACTTAGACTTAACAAGTCCTAACAAACACTCAAATCTTCACCAAGATCCTACCAAACTCAGGCTCACTTAGAACCTTACAGAATGAGAAAGTTGTTTTGCTGTTGTATAAGATAAGGCTTCAAAGATAAGGCTTTTCATTGAATGGTCTTCTTCTTCTTCTTCTAGCATGTGTAGCCTCAGAGATCTTTTGGATCACTAAATCTTTCTTGAGAATCTTCTTCTGAAAATACTAGATTGTCTTTTTCAAATCAGGGAAGATGATTCTTTCTTTGATCTTCACAGCACAACAATGATGATTTCTTGTTCAACACTTTTCTCCTTTTTATTTGTAAGTGTGTGAGAGTGAGAGAGAGAGATCAGAACTGTTGTAGGTTTGAAATTCTCTCTATTTATATTTCTCTGCACTTTTGCATAAAGGACCTCATTAATTGATTCCATAATTAATTGGGTCATTAAGGAATATAGACTGAAATGGCAGAATAATATGTCATAAATTCTTTGCCATTTTTGGAACTTGAATAATATAGAACTATTTGATATTCTTCTTTAATAGATGTGTAATGGCTAGATCTGCAGAGAATACATCATTAATTATTCCTTGATTTGTGCACGAGATAGGCGACGTGCATATTCCCTGTATAATAATTTCCAAGAAAATTTGTGCATTAAATGCAGCTCTGCATCTGTCAAGACGATAAAAATTCCTTCAAGTCGATGTCGTCCTGATCATCTAGACGATACAAGGTCATCAAGCCGATGTCGTCTTGATCATCTAGACGATATAAAGTCTTCAAGCCGATATCGTCGACATGCTTCTTTCTTCAAGACTTAACATAACCTTCTAAAATATATGACTCCTTCTAGACGATATCGTCGAGACGTTTCTTTCTACATGACTTATCTTAAATCTTCAAGTTGATAAGGCTTCTTCAAGACGATATGCTTTCTATCTCAACGATTTGTCTGCTAAGGATCAAGACAATATTTGACTTAGTGATTTTTCACTTCTATTGTAGTCTAGATACTAAGAATATAGTTTTAATATATCTGTCACATCATGAACTAAAACACACATAAAAATAACTTTGCTTATCTATACTTGTGTTACTTCTTCAAATCTAGGAACATTGAGGGCACAATACCCAACAATCTCCCCCCATTTGAAGAAACCAGAACTTACAATTATAGATAAGCTTGACTAATAAATATATTCAATAGAGAGCAAACAAGATGTAAAGCAATTGATATATTGATTAAATATTGTTCCATAAGCATGAAGATATATCAAACAATAATGTAAAACATAGAATTGTGCAAGTGTTCCTAAAATCCTTTTTTATCGTCAATCCTCCTGAACAGCTTTCCCTTTTCAGATGATCCAACCTTCTTAGATTGCTCAGCTTCAGCCAACTTTTGCTTTTGCCTTTCAAAATAGTTGCATGGCTTAGGGTGTTATCTAAGAGGGGCATGAGTAGGCACTGAAGTATCTCCCATCTTAACTCTGTTCCAATAATCTCTTCTACCAGCTTCACCCAATTCATATTTATGCCATTCTTCAGAGCTATAGAATTGGACTTTGTCATTCTTTCTTTGCTGGTACAGTGTCCAAGTATTTAATATAATATCCCTTGACCAAGGGCTCCATTCTTGAAAATTGGGATTCTTCTTGACTTCGTCCTTTCTCTTTCTCTTAGCTTATTGTTCTTCATTATCAGCATGATGACTTTTCCTTTTTTGACTTGCCCACTTACACAAATAGGTTCATCAACAAAACATCCTTGATAAATGCCAGGCTGTTGATATTGCTCTATAAGGTCTTCTTTGATTGTCTCATTTGAAGGTCCTTCAGGGATGAGACTTTCTTCTGGAATAGGATGTTTATAAGCAAACCCATAATCTATTGGATCAAGATCCATAGATAATTTGACTTCATTAGATAGCCACATGGCATGATGGCTTGAGATGATCTCCCCCTTTTTGACTTCTAAAAATATTTCTTTACAGAGTGAGGCCTGGGAGTTCGGAAGTTGTCTAGAGAGTAGAGCATGAACATTTCCAACTGCATCCATGAGTATGCCTTGAGTGTTTTTGAGAGATTGATTGAGAAGTGAGGAGAGCTGATTTTGGGTGACTTGAAGCTATTAGAGTAGAGTTTCATAATCATTTTCTACTAGCTCTTGATAGACTTGAGCACTATAGGATATTCTTTGAAGTATGGTATTCACAACATCTTCTAAGTCATTGAAGGTCACATCCTGATTCTGAATAATTGCCTGCTGATTATCTCTCAAAGTAGACATTCTATCAAGCACTATGTTAAGTTGTTGTCCAATCAACAAGGTTGCTTCATTGATATGGGCTATTTCATTTCTTGCGTTAGCAACAACATTTGCAGTAGTAGAGTAGATATCGTTACAACTTGTGACCTTCATTTGCATTTTGATGATTTATATGATGTATGTCCTCTTGCAACACATTTATTCTGGCAGATAGCTCATCCTTACAACTTGTGACAGCATTATTGACATATGCTTCAAAGCGTATTCTCTGCCTTTTAAACAGGACTTCCATTTGGGACATGAATTCAGTGGATCTGGCTGTGGGAGTTGTGAGGATTTGAGGATGTTGCTCATCTACTATACTTGAAGGTGAGGGCCGCAGTGTGATCTGAATAGTAGTCTCCCCCTCCATTATTGCAGGGATATCAAAGGACTATTCACATTCATTCTCAGGAGAGCTATGATGCATATCATCATCATCATTAAGAAATTCATACAAAGATCTGTCAGAATCTTCTACCTCTTCAATAATTCATATCCACCACTTGGAATTTTCTCAGTCTCATAAACTTCCACATCCATCACGGTCTCTTTAGCAATTGTCAAAACATCTTCTGGGGTCACCTCCTCTTGAGGCACTAGATCACTGTCAAACACAGTAGTATCTTTTCTCACTGGCTCCTCCTCAATAGGAGCAGGAGAGTTTTGAGCTATTTGTGGGAGTTGTGCAGGGCTTTGAGGGATATCAATTCTTTGTAAGGAAGGTTCACCCTAGTATTTATTTGGTGAACTTCTTCTCTAATCTGCTAATGGTCTTCATATCTATTCTTTTTAGATAATGGAGAGGTGTTGATTCAAATTCATTTAGATGTTGAGGAATGGAGTGCTTTAAGTATAATGAAAGTATTCTGCCAAAGTTGGTGCCCTTCAGGCTTTCTTTGATCTTGTCAAATAGGACTTTGCCCCAGTTAGTCTTCTTCTCAAGAACGACTCTGATCATCAGCTCAAACATTTCTTTGGAGATTCTATCATGTGACCCAGCCTTGCACAACAGTACTCACTACAACAAACTGCACCTTTAGTAAGGACTAAATTGTAACGAAGAAGAAATTTGTTACTAATAACTACATCTGGTAATGAAATTTTTCCATCGTTACAAAAGATTAGTTTTTTGTAACAAGTATTTTATATTTTGTTACAATAACTAAATGTTTGTTACCATAAGTGCAGGTATTTGTAACAAAACTAGTTTTACGTTACAAATAATAAAATATCCTCACAATAAACAGCAATTGTAACAATACCTTGAAAGTATTTGTAACAACTAGAATTTCCTTACAATCAAAATTTTTTGTAACCAAAGTTTTGTTACAATAAATATATTAAATTTTAAAATATGAGTGCGCATTTAGGCCCTAGAGCGTATTTTTTTGCCAGAGAATGTGTTTTTCACTTGTGCGCGCGTTTTTTGTCCGGTGGCGCATTTTTGCTCTAGCATGCATTTTTGCTCGGGCGCATTGTCTCCCAGGCGCGCATTTTTGCTCGGGAGCATGTTTTCGCCCGAGAACGCATTTTCGAATCATCACTCATTCTCTCCCGAGTTCATTTTTGTCAGGGCGCATGTTTTTGACTGCGCACACTTTTAGGCTCGGGAGCACAATTTTCTTTGCGCACAAGTTATTCGCTCAGGAGCGTTTTCTTCAAAAACACATTTTTTCGGTCGCGCTTTTTTCGTCCTGATTCTTTTTTTCACCCGGGCACGTTTTAGCCTAGCTAGCTAGTTACATATTTTCTCGTGGGTGCGCATTTTTCAACTGGGTGCAAGTACTGTTAGCCCAAGCATTCATTTTTCTTACGGGCACGCGAGAGATGACTATTAATTAAATATCGTAACATGAAAAATATCTACTGTATCTTGTAAATTTTTGTATAAATAGAAATATATTATGACAAAAAAATAATTTTATTTATTTATTATCACCACATAAGGAGACGTCTACGACGACGTTTTTTGTAGCGTTTAAAAAAACAAGACTAAAGATTTTAAATTTTGGGTATTTTCGCACGCAGGGGTTTGCGAGCTGCATGAGCGTCGTCGCACTGAGACACTATCGAGGCGGGGGTAATTATTGTCATGTGGGGCACGTGCGCGCGCTTTTCCTATGCACTGTTAGTTGATTGATCGGGCGTCTGAGAGTGGGAGAATACAGTTTTGGCCGAGATACCATCGATGCTGGTGTACGGTCACAGTGGAGAGTATCGAGCACGGCCATACCTTTATAATTAATATATATATAACCGGTTAAATATATAATAAATTATAATTATAAATTTAATTATATATAAACATGTATAAAATTTTATGTAAAACTTTATAAAACGTCTTTATAAAAAATTCATATAAAATTTTTATATGAAACTTTACGAGCAGTTCCGCACGGGCTTCGCCCCTGCTCGCTGACTCTTAGTGGGCTGCGCCCACATTCGAGCGGGCTGCACCCGCATTCTACAGTACCCGGCCGGCAACGGCGGGCTTCGCCTGCCCCCGACGGGCTTCGCCCGCAACATATACAAATGAGTACTCAAAATGACCGTACAAAAATATACATCAATATTTTATAATTATTTTTTCTAAAATATTTATATTTTAACAAAAAATCATTTTAAAGTTTCTTTATATGTAGTAGTTAAATATATATAAAGTTTCTTTATATAATTTTTTTATGAAATTTTATAAAAACTGTTATATAAAGTTTTTATAAGACTTTAGAAATATTTTTATAAAAGTTTCTCTTCCTCTCCCCCTCTCTCTTACATGAATGAAATATATGGAGGAAAATTTTCCTCCATAAATTTTGCAAAAAAAATAATCCAAAAATTAAAAATATTAAATTTAAAAATGATTGTCAATTTGACATTCATTTATTAACATAATTTTAGAATAAAAATTACTATCGCGCACGGGCCCCGACGTAAAAGACACTCTCGTGCGCACGCGCGACCACCTCCGAGCACAAGCGCATGCACGACGCGGACTCGAGAGAGCATTTTTGGCCCGAGAGAGAAATTTTTCGACCGGGCACGTGTTTTTCACTCGGTCGCGTGTTTTTTGCGCGAGCGCACGTTTTATGCACAGTCGCGTGTTTTGCACTTGCATGCATTTTTGACCGGGTGTATTGTCTCCCAAGCGCCCATTTTCTTAGGAGCGCGTTTTTACCCTGACACGTATTTTCGAATCATCGGTACTCATTTTCTCCAAGATGCATTTTAGCCCAGTCACGCATTTTTTTGCGAACGTGCATTTTTCACACAGGTGCAAGTTTTTGCCAGAGCGCGCATTTTTCTTACAGTCGCGCGCGAGATGACTAATAAATATCGTAACATTAAAAATATCGCTAATTGTTTCACCAAACCCAACTGCACGTACAGTTTCGTCATCTTCTCTTTCTTTGTCGACTTTGCCACGCGTGACAGTATACGTTCTCCGTGATCGGCGGGTGGAGACCCCCGTGTACTAAAGCAAAAATATTAAATTAAAAAACATATAAACTTAAAGTATGAAAACACGTACATGTCATATCGATTGCTAGAAGACACGTGGTTTAATAAAAATAGATATAAAGAAAGTCATAAATACATGTCATATCGATAAATAAAACACTTGGTTCAATAATTAAGCTAGCATTAATTACTTTTTAAATAAAATTTACTTTTAAATCTAGACATAGACATGTGGTACTATTGCGGCATAAGTAAAACACATGGTACTGTTGCAACGGATAGCGTGCATCGAGCACGGGCACGGGCGCTTCCTAAATATCATTGGAGTAAAAGAATGATGATATATTTGGCAACACTACAACAAAATCGGTATACGGTGACGTTTTTTTATGCCTTTAGTGACGATTTTTAAGCGTCGCGATTGTTTTCGTGACGTTTATAAAAACGTCACAAAATCGTCGTGATTGCAGCCGCCGCCGTAGCTCTTTGCGACGCTTTCACAAAAAAACATCACCGTTGATAGTTAGTCTATCGCGACGCTTTTCCAGAAACGTCATGATTGACAGTCGCTCTACCGTGACAATTTTTCAAAAAAATGTCATAATTGACAGTTACTCTATCGTGACATTTTTCCAAAAACGTCATGATTGACACTTAATCTACCGTGACACTTTTTCAAAAAACATCATAATAAATAATTGATCTATCGTGACACTTTCTAAAAAAAGGTCAAAAAACATATTAACCCTACCACAATATTTTTTGCAAAATGTCACTGTAATTAAAGTTCTACAACAACGCTTTTAAAAAACGTTGTAACCTATTGCATTTTAAGAAAGAAATTTAAAATAAATAAAAATTTATCATAATCTAGACTCTAAAAAATAATTATACATCTAAAATCTTAATTAAAAATATAATATTATTTTTTACAAAAATAATTTTCATATTTGAAATATTTTTGAGAGTGATATTAAGATATGTTGAGTTATTTTCTTCAACTTGTTGTCCAAATAATATATCTCTAATTATAGCAAAAGAAATGAAATATTAATTAAAATACCCACATAATACATCATCATTAAGATGGAAGAGTATATACTTGCAAAAGATCACATTAATGATAAACAAAACTTGTTTCAAGTAATGTAAGCTTGCAAAAAAACATATAATCATTCAATATATACATTGTTTTCAATACAAAAAAATCATGAAACAAAACAAGCACCATACAACTTCAAGATTTTCTTCTTTAACCATTGACTTCATTGACATTGTATTGAAACATGCATGATGAACATTCAACTTCATTCATATACCAATCTACCACATCATCTTCTCAAACTTCAAACATAATTGATCAATTGTCTGCATAACAAACAAAATTGATACACATGTTGAATATTCATTCTAAAAGAAACTAAGGTTAAAATAAATAACTATGCAAAAGTACCATAACGTACAATGTGGAGAACAAAAAATAAAGAGGCCACATGTAATATTTAGAAGATAACAATCCACTAATTTACTAGCAAAATTTGATGCCCATTTGGTATGTTAATGGCTGAACAACCTGAAGTAAACACACCTATCATTGAAGAACTTGATGTCATGGCTATTAAAATTCAAGACAACTTGACAAATCCTCATACAAAATGATCTCACTACAAGTATTATTCAAAGCATTTAACTTGAAGAATCATATGCATATGCTCTTCCGACATTTCTACAGGAGTCTAACATCACAATATGGTCTAGTGGCTTATAGAAAGTGTAGCCCTAATATTTCCCATTCCCGGTTTGAATAACATGATCCAGCACAAAGGAAAGTGGATGCAAAGAGTTGCAGCTGAACTGAGAAGCATTGAAAATATTAAGCTCTGAGTGTGAAGAAACTTCATCATAGGCTGAGTAGCAGCAATGGCAAAGAAGACTTGCCTCTCAGAAGGATATCACAGTGTTGTAGCTTCTGAAGGCGCTCGAAATTGAAGAGATAGCGATGGGTTCGAGTGCAGGCAGCGGCGACGGGTCTTGGTTGCAGGCTCGGAGGAGGCGGAAGGAGGTAAAAGTCGATCCTGACATATTTCGACCGCGCCGGAAGCAGGTAAAAGCCACAAGTGGAGCGAAGAATTAGTCGGGAGCGAAGACTTGCGGAGAATGCATGGGTTGGGAGCGAAAAATCGGTCGTGTTCAGTCGCGAAGGTTGCAGGGGTCGGGAGCGAAGAATCGTGCTTGCGGCGCGGACGAACTAGAGTAATTTGTTGCAGTCACTTGACAGCTTCGGCGAGAAGTTGGTGGACGGCGAGGGAATATTCCTCTTATGATCGACGGTTTCTGCCGATATATGATGGTTTTATTTCCAAACAAGGTATATTTATTTATCTTTCCAAATGAGAGCTTAGCCACTAGGCATGTTAAACGGGGGAGGGGTAGACAAAAAAAACTTGGAATGAAACTATAAGGAAAGACATGATATACTTGGGCATTAGTGAGACTATGTGTAACACCCAGACCTAGTTTTACCACAAATCAGTAGTCCGATCGGGCGCCGTGATAAGAAGCAAACCAAGTAACGGTAATAAAAATGGTACATAGCAGACATAATTGAATAAGATACTAACATAAACACTTACAACGGAAGAAGTAAACAGGAGCTAGGGTAACGAGGGGCATGACTTGCGATGGTTTCTAAAATCGTGCTATGTTACGGTACGTGACCCAAATGGAAGGGCGTGAACCGACTAGGGAACTTTATGAGGGGAGAATTAGGCATTTCATCTTTATTCCCAAATTAGTATTTCGTTTTAAAAATCCAAAAATTCGTTCACTACGCCCTCGCATCAATACTAACACGCGTCGACGCCAAAATTCTTAAATTTAACTGAATTAAGATTAAAACGAAAACTTTATTGCAAAGGTTAAAAGTACCTCGATCATCGATGGCGTCGATCGCAATCATTCAAAGCGGGTCCTGAATAAAAATTGTATTTGAATTCAAATTTTACGGACGTTACACTATGATTAAAGATAGGGCACAATGGCTTGAGTGTTGTTGTTGTATTTGTTTTTACAATGGGAAGATATTAGCCAAGTTGCGAAGCTAAGTATGGGGCCTTAAAGAGTATGTGGTAGAATTTCCTTAAAATGTATATTATACATGTATAAAATTCTGCACCATTCTTCTAGTAAATTTTTCTAATGTTGTTATGAATCTAAACAATATTCATATAAATTCCATTGAATCTCAAAAATAAATAAAAGAAAAGAAAAATCAAACCTTGATTCAGATTGGAATTTGTAGTAAGAGATGGTGTTTGGGTGTTGCTGGGGTAGACTCATTTTGATTTGATCTTTGAATAGAAGCCATCATTCTCGGGAACTGCACATATAATAAATATTTATAAAACTATTGTAATTAAATCAAACATTATTAACTAGATTTAAACACAAAATTATTATTTGGTCTGGTGATAGATGTATCCCTTGTCCCACTGATGTTCCAGATGAATCTTCCCTAGAATATGATGTTCCAGATGAATCTTTGGATTGAATGTCTCAAGCCAGTTATTTTTGAGCGTCGTGCCAACTGGTTTTGATTGATTAGCTCAACAACCTCAAGTTGGGAAATGGGGCTAATGTCACAAGATAGAAAAATAGAGCAAAAGTATGAACAGAGAAGATAGAGATCTAGATTCATTTTCTCAACTTGTGCTGCATATTTCGATTTTGCTATATACACCAAGCTGCCATATGACAAAAGCCAATTTTCAATAAAAATGGAAAACATCTCAAAGATGCAACAACAACAAATAAAAAGGGACTTTCTTAAAGGTTCTTGTGCAAAAAAGTTATATTGATGTCACTAAATGATATAATAACTTGTAACTCTTTTTCTTACTACACATAATCATGATTTAAACCAAAAACATTAGCTATGGATTTCATCAATAATTCCATACCTTCGAGTACAGTGAACAACGCGACACATGGGCCTTGCCTTCCCAACAAAATTAAAATAGTTGGACTCCAAGCAGAAAGCATGCCCTTGGTTACAATGGCTAGGACTCAGTTTTCCCAAAATACTGAAGTATTTCGGGAGCAGCAATCCAATTGTTTTCAAAGACCCAGTGAACTGACATGAGTATATAGCTCATAATATTTCCAATAATACAAAAATGTTTTAAGCATTTCCAATAAGAACGCGACACATGGGTCCTCGTCAGGGGGAGATGATTTGTACAGATGCCGAGATAACCGACTCCCCGCTTCCGATTTGTGCTCATCCACATCCTGTTCCTACTCCTCCACCTGACCCTACACCGCCTCTTGCTCCTGTTCCTCCTACCTCCGCTCCTCCGATCATATATACATACTCCCGTCGTCCCCCGACTGTTGAGCATGTGCAGGCTGAAGATGTCCCGCCAGTACCGGTGAATGCCTCCAACCCAGATTCTGAGGACGATCTCCATATTCCTCTTGCTCGCCTTATAGGTAAGAAGGGTAGCACTAAACATCCCATTGCCAACTACATTCGTTATGATCACCTTTCTCAGGCACATCAAGCCTTTGTTTCTTCCCTCTCATCTATTGTTATTCCTAAGACATGGCAGGAGGCTGCTCAGATACCTGAATGGAAAGCGGCAATGGAGGAGGAATTGCATGCCCTGGACAAGAATAAAACATGGCAGCTGGTGAGCCTTCCTCCAGGGAAGCGAACGGTCGGATCCCGTTGGGTGTTCACAGTTAAACAAAACCAAGATGGTGTTGTGGAGCGGTATAAAGCTCGTTTGGTGGCTCGGGGATATACCCAGGCCCAGGGCATTGACTACCAGGAGACCTTTGCTCCGGTTGCTAAGATGAATTCGATCCGTGTCCTTTTTTCTATTGCTGCAAGTCGTGGATGGGAACTACTTCAGCTAGATGTCAAGAATGCTTTCTTGAATGGTGATCTGGAGGAGGAGGTATACATGGATACCCCACCGGGCTCTGTTATCAAGGGGTCCAAGGGCAAGGTGTGCCGAGTTCTAAAATCTCTGTACGGCTTGAAACAGTCTCCGAGAGCATGGTTTGGGCGTTTTTACAAGTTCATGCTTCAACTTGGGTACACTCAAAGTCATGCTGATCACACACTCTTTATTAAGAGGAAAGATGCCCTGGTCTCTATTCTGATTGTGTATGTGGATGACATCATCATTACCGGGGATCACATGGAGGAGATCACTTACTTGAAGGAACAACTGGGCAAGGAGTTTGAAGTTAAAGACCTGGGAAAGTTGAAATATTTCTTGGGAATTGAAGTGGCTAGGTCTCAACAAGGGATCTTCATCTCCCAAAGGAAGTATACTCTAGATCTTCTTAAAGAGACTGGGATGCTTGGGTGCGCACCCGTGGACACCCCCATTGAGGCTAATCACAAAATTGATGCAGATGCTAATGGAGAAAAGGTAGATGTCTCAAAATACCAACGTTTGGTTGGACGTCTCATATACCTGTCCCATACTCGCCCCGACATTACGTATGCGGTGGGGGTCCTCAGTAGGTATATGCATTCTCCTTCCATTCGTCATCAGCAGGCGGCTTTTAGAGTGCTACGATATCTCAAAAAGGCACCCGGCCGTGGGATCCTTTTCAGGAACGGCAAATCTTTAGAAGTTGAAGTGTTTACCGATGCTGATTGGGCTGGTAGCCAAGATGACAGAAAATCAACTACTGGGTATTGCACTTTTGTGGGTGGCAACCTCGTTTCGTGGAGGAGCAAGAAGCAAAATGTGGTAGCTCGATCAAGTGCAGAGGCAGAGTATAGGGCAATGGCACAAGGTGTTTGTGAAGGATTGTGGTTGAGGACTCTCCTTCGGGACATTGGCTTTCAGGGGAACAATCCTATCATGATTTACTGCGACAACAAAGCCGCCATCAGTATTGCGCACAATCCAGTGCAACATGATAGAACTAAACATGTGGAAGTTGATAGACATTTCATCAAGGATCATCTAGACAAAGGGGATATCTGCACACCGTTTGTGAACTCATCCGATCAGCTTGCGGACGTCTTCACCAAGGGTTTATATAGCGACAACTTCAAGGACAACACAAACAAGTTGGGAATGATCAATATATATTCCCAACTTGAGGGGGAGAGTTGAAATTAGATTTATTTTGGTGTATTTACTTTTTGATATATATATATATTTGTGTATGCCCTAACCGGGCACTCATGTATTCTACCATCAGCCGTTCTACTAAATATACATCAGGATCACTAATATAAACAAAGCAGGGATTGGTAAGAATTCCTACAACCCATCCATAAAGAGTGTATCCCTTCTCAATGCCAATATTACCTAGAGAATTAGAACTCAAAGATCCTGAACCAATAGTCTCTTTTGACATCCCAAATTCAATAACGAATATGATAATGTTAGTGATAACTAGAAACAACAAGTCCTGTGCAGCAACAAAAGAGTTAAATTTGCAGAATACCTGACAAATATAAATTAAAAAAAAAATCAAAATTGAAATGTATTGTGTAGTTGTCCTACAAAAATTCATTATAGAACTTACGAACTTACTTATGGTGTAACTGTACCGGGGCAATAACCATGTCTAACCATAGCATAATGTGTGCATGCGAGGAGTGAACTAGCAATAAATTGCAAATAGAAATTAAAACATAAACCTTAAGCACATGATTTAAAAAGCGAACAAACTAGCCTATCTTCTGATTGAAGGGCAGTTAGTTAATATGCTTAAGTGAATAGATCCTAAAAGTCACGATAAGTCTCAAAAGTGAACACTTTAATATAGAAAGATATCCATAAAAATATAAGTGATCCTCTCCATACAACAATGCTAAAAATAATAACACAAAACAATAAGAATTTAGAAGTGAGGGGTTTTAGGCATAGGAGTGGATATATGGTGATCATTGGAGTGGCATTGCCTACCCAGAAAGGTAATAGTGGCTGGTGGTGGATGAAGAGGAGTCATGGATGTTTTATGGATGGGATGGGGTGTAAATGGTATGTGGGACTCGACTAGGATATAGGTTGGGGAATATGAGCTGATCGGGGGAGATCGAAGATGGTGGCTGGATGGGTGCCAAAGTAGATAGTGCCAAAGTTTGGGAGCTACTCAATGAATATTATCTTCTTACTTCAATTTGCTATCAGTAAACTATTAAAAAAACAAGTTCTAACAAGAAATCTGAGTATCCATATGCTTAAGTAATTGATAGTTACACTCTTCTTGGCAATACTTTCAATCTAAAATATAATTTTCATCATAAATAAAGAAAAATAGGGACACTCTCATATACTAGTTTACTTATAATAGAATATAGGTGATGCAATAAATAGAAAAAAAGATAGAACACGTGATTTGATTGTTACTATACAAGTCACATTATAAACTAAAACCCCTAAATGATCATATAAGTAGAAAGAACTTAATGATGAACAAATAGAAAAACTACTATGATCATCAGGAGAGAAAATAAACCTCATTTGTTGTTCCTTAGTCATCTTTGTGGCCAATCTTTTCCAATATCTCATGCATTGCTGTCAAATCCATTCTTAAGCAAGCTTCACCCAACGAAGAAATTGACAATGACTCAACAGAGGATGCATCTCCATGTGGTATATCCATCAAAAAATATGAAGGAACCTAAATGAAGATTTCTAATAACATTAGAAAGCTTGAAAAAAATATAGGTGAACTGATGCCTTAAGCAAAATGATTCATCATATGCACTAGCTATAGAACAAATTTGTCGTGCAAATTAACAAAATAAATACAGAATTTGAGAAAGATGAGAGGACACCTGAAATTGGAAGTGAGAAAGGCGAAACTGAGAAACCGACGCCACCGCCCGCCGGGAGGTTCTGCCAGTCGCGTCGTCCGGAGGCGTCGTTGGAGGACCAGAGATTCAGAGATATAATCGAAATGTGAAATCGATCCGTTGTCCCGTACTCCTGCCATCCTGCGTCCGCTCATCGTCGCATCGTCGAGGAATCTAGGGCACGCCTCAAATCGGCGCTTGCTGGTTTTGTCGCGGAAGAGGGAAAATGAGGAAACGAGAGGGCCTCTCACGCATTTCGCAAAAAATTTGACCCGGGCACATGCCCGGGTGAAACTCCACATAGGTCCGCCCCTTTCATTACTCAACTTATAATCTCCAGCGAGGAGGAGATGCCGTCGTGGAGGAACCGTCGTTGTGGAGGAGCTTCGCGCAGGCTGGAACATTGTGCGTGGAGGAGAGGTGAATAATCTTGCAGCGTGGTCATGGAAGGGTTATCCGGTTCGGCCGATGCCTGCGTGGGCGCAGCCGCAAAGTGTTCCGGCCTGTAGAAAACATTCAAAGAAGATAAAGAAACATAAAATAAAGCAAAAAGGTTAGAATGAAAATAAAAAATAAAAGAAGATAAGAATGAATCAATGAAAGGCCGGTCCTTATTGGAAACTTGAGTAAAGGGTAGCTTTTTGTAGGTTTTCTCAAACAAAGTTTAAAAAGAAGAACTCCTTTCTTTATTTGGTGTAACTATTTGAGCCGGATGAGAGGAAACTTTCACGTCCGATTGTGGGGGGGGGGGGGGGGGGGGGGGGGGGGGGGGGGAATCCAATCCTATAGGAACCTATCTCAATTTTTCTTTTGCTAGGTCCATAGCTAAAAAACCTACTTTCTTACGATTACGAGGTTCGTTGTCAATATGAATAAATTTTGTTAGAAAAAAAAATTTCAAGAAATTATATATAAATTTGTGTTGGATTAGCACAACATAAAGAAGAAAGAAGAAATTGGAGCGACAAAAAAAGAAAGGTGCAATACAAAGACAAGAAAGATCACCCCCCCTCTTTTTTTTGGGGGGTTCCACAAAAAGGAGCAAGAAAAAAAACTAATAAGAAAATAAGTATGAATATAACAAGAAGAAAACAAACTTTGAATAAATAATTACACAAAGATAGGTACTAGTGAGCCTACCCCAGAGGAAGAAGGAGGAGGAGGAGGAGGAGGAGGAGGAGAAGAACTGAAGAAGATGCCTACCTTGAAACGCGACGACGAGTTGTAGGATGTCGAGGGGAGAACACAGTCAAACTCTCCTCCTGCGCATTGTCAAAAACCCTACCGTAGTAATTAGTACTCAGCTCCTTCGGTGTTAAGGTGGGGAATAAAGTAAAAATTTGGGGGGAATTTTCCCCCATAAATTTGGGTGGAATTCCCCCCCCCCCCCCCCCCCCCCCCCCCCCCCCCCATAATTTGTATATTAATAACTTAATGTATTATATTTTTGTGTGTAGATTAAAAAGGGAAAAGAATATGACTTTCAAATATCAAAATAAAAATTTAGTGGTGTTACCCACTTGACCCATGTTCTGCATTCGCCGACCGGGCAGCGGAACCCTCAAAAATATTGTACGAGTTCGGGATATCTAATATTAATCTTGAACTTTTGACTAATTGACTCATTGATGTAGTCTTCTTCAGTGCTATCGCGACTCAACACCTATCTTCAAACATTCACATTACGTCTATAGTTATCTTCATCATTATCGTCACTCGACTTCTTCTTTAGACCATTCATCTATCGACGCATCGACGATGTCCTTTTCATCACTTTGTGAGACAATTTCTTCTTTGGACAATTTGCCTACCTTGATGCACTTAATGTCTACATCTTCAATATTTCCTTTGTATAACTTGTCTGATGAAACTACTTGTATGTGGAATTCATCTTGTTCGTCTTTTTCTATAAGAATAATAAACTAATACCTTATTAGAATTAGGCTATGAATATGACGAGGTTCTTATTGCTTTTATAAAAAGGCTAATAGTCATTGGTAACTTATATAGTAATCGTCACACAACGAATATGACATACTAACCGGAGCTCACAAAAATTGTCAAAGAACAGAATATTAGAGGTCATTGTTGATCTAGTTCTATAATGACTTCATTTTGGATTATTCATTAGTGGATATCAACTATTGTGGTTTGACAACTATTTTGGATTATTCATTATTGGCTCTTCTAAATTGCTTGATAACAAACTTAATTTTCAAAAAAATCCTATGTTTTGATGACGTTTTAAAAATAAACGTCACCAAAGCTAAACTTGTATGTTGACGTTTTTCATAAAAAGCGTGGCTAATACTAAATTTGTGTATTGACGACGTTTTTTTAAAAAAAACGTCACTAAATAGAAAACTAACGGCGACGCTTTTGAAAACGTCACAATAAAAACGTCGTTGTAAAGCTGATATCTTGTAGTGCAATTTTGAATGTTGCACCAAAGGGAACTTCATCTATATAGTAGTTAAAGATATATATATATATATATTACAGTGTATATATATATGTATATATAATAAATTATTATTATAAATTTAGTTATATATAAACGTATATAAGATTTACTATCAATGTTATCTCATTACATCGCTATTTTTTCATCGATGAATTAAAATTGTGTTCTGATCATCTAGTCATTCCCCCTCTCTTGTATCTCATTATTATATACAGACACAGACACAGACAGACACGAACACACACATACACTAACACACGGACACATAGACACATACACACATAGGCACATACACACATATATAGCTAGAGATCACACAGAAACACACACACAGGCACAAACAACACAGATAGACACAGACACACAGACACACATACACTGACACACACACACACACAAAGACACACAAACAGACAGACACACACACATGCACAGGCGACACAAACTAACACCGACACACAGACACTGACACACGCACAGACACACACACACACAGACATAGATACATGATACAGACAGACACAAACTCACAAACAAAGACACACAGACACAAACACAAACACACATGCACAAACACACATAGATACACAGATACACACATGCACAAACACACATAGACACACAGACACAAACAAACACATGCACAGTCACACATAGCTAGAGATCATACCAACACATAGACACACACACATAGGCACAGACACAGACAGACAAACACACAAACACATACACACGGACACTGACACACACACAAACACATACACACACATGCACAAACACACTTAGAAACACAGACACACACATGCACAGACACACATAGACACAAACACAAACACACACAGACACAGACACAGACACAGACACAAACACAGACACAGACACTGACCAACACAAACACAGATACACACATACACATAGACACATATACACAGACACACACAAACACAAACCCACATAAACACAAAACCCACATAAACACAAACCCGCCTAGACACATAGATACACACAGACAACTCCAAGTATCTCTAACAACCAACAAACCAATTGATTTGCATAAAAGTCACCATCGTATATAAATATTCGAAGCTATCAAATAAAGTAATAAATTTGCATAAATGACCCCATTTAAAATTATGAGTTGAATATTTCACATGAATGAAATATTTGGACGCTCGATTAACTGACAGTGCCCAGGAAGCCCATATTCCCCGCACGACAGTAACCTCGCCTCGACAGTGCCCCGCCTCGACAGTCTATATCACTATCACACATTGTTGTAATGTTAAACAACATTTTAATTAAAAAAGGAATTTTATTGATTTTAATATATTATATGTCGTGAAATGTATGGAGGGAAATTTCCCTCCATCAGATTAATTGGCAAAAAAATTAAAGCAGTACTCCCGCTCCTTCCATCTCCTCCAGATAGCATGACTTCCAGCCGCACGGAAGCTTTCCGTCTCCTTCCATCTCCTCCAGATCGCACGATTTCCAGCCGCTAGGAAGCCTTCCAACGCTTTCCCTCTCCTCCCAGGCACACAATACTACTCCATTTTACTGGTGGCCACTAGGGAACCGACTTTCGTTGCTTTATTCATGCCCACTCCCCGTCCTCCCGCATTCATGTTCCCGAGAGTTTGCAAAGGGTTCAATGGTCCTCCCTTTATTTATTTCGCTGGTGGATACCTCCTCTAACCTCAACTTTATCTTCCCTGGAACCATCAATCCTTCTCCATCCCGGAGAGGTAGAGAGCGAGAGATAGAGAGCGAGGCAAGGGCGAGGGCGAGTGCTAGGCGAGCTTCGAGCGAGGTAAGAGCGTCAACAAGAGCGCGAGATCTTGCGCACAATCCCGCCGGCCAACATCACGCGCACATGGTAAGCCGCCGATCTCCTCCTTTACCATTTCCCATTCACGGTGAACTCCCACATCCCTAAATAGGTCTCTATCCCGCATCCCGCCGGCCACCATCTAGCGAACAAGGTAAGCCAACGCTCTCCTCCTTTACGATTTCACATTCACGGCGAACTCCTACATCCCTAAATAGGTCTCCATCCCGCTTCCCGCCGGCCACCATCTAGCGCACAAGGTATGACACCAGCATCTTCTTTTACTGTTTCCCATTCACTCCTACTTCCCTAAATCAAATTTATTGCAGGTTTCCATCTACTCCATCCCACCAAACCGATGGGTCATTCGTCAGTGAACAGTACACATCATCTTCATAAATTAAGTTGACCTCTTCATCTTCTTTGATTCAAGTACTTTGATTTCGACAAACCTCATAACCTCTTTGATTTTTGGCAAAAGTATTCCCTCATTCCTCAAATGATGATGTTCTTCACATGGTATAAAGGTATTCATGATGTGCTTCACAAGGTCTTAAGGTATGTGTTTGTTATATGTTTGATATTGCTTGACAGTTGACTTTCAATGCTAAAAGTATTCTGGTTTGACATTACATGTCAAATATTCAGACATATCTCTTCAGATTTTGGGATTATTCATGCGTTGGTGATCTTTTATTAAACGTGTATTAAAATTATGTTTAAAAATACAGTTACTTGTTTTAATGTTTTATGCCCGCATCCAATCATTCATGTTCAAGCAGGTAGTTCATCTTTTATGCTAATTCCAATTTCATTTCATTGCAGGTTCAGTGACGGAGACTCCCAAGCATAAAAGAGTACAATCCAACATGTCATAACTTAAAAAATTCTAAGGCTTTATTTTGCCTTCAGGTTCAGAAGAAACTTCCAAATGCAACAGTGAGCACATAAACGGAAACAGAGAAGATGAATTGAACCATGGAGATATATGAGCGTTTCTTTTTATTGTGCCTATTATTATTTAAGTCTTATATTTTGTAAGACAAATCTTCATCAATTTCTTTTTTGAATTGTAATTACAAAACCATTTCTCCACTTCACCTGCCAATATCATTTCCCATGCCCAAAGTCATGCCTTTGAAGTGGTGCAATACTTTGCGTAAATTTGACATCGACTCAACTTCCTCTCAAATTTTCAAATTCCAACACAATTTGATATCTCACTTGCCTACGGGCGAAGCCTGTAATAGTGCAATGAACAGGGTCGTAACAGGCTTGCTTGCGAGCACACGCCAAGGATAAAAAGTACTCATATTTCACAATAATTGAGTTTTACCTACACTTATATCTTTTTCTCATTTAATGTGTTGTATATTACATGTTTGCTTCAAGAATTAGTTTTTTTTTGGATTAAGAAGTGATTTTAATTGCACTCTTCTAAAATTTTAGTTTAAAATTTGATCTCTGAGTTATGGTTTTGCATTCCGTCAGCCCATATCGATACAGTAAGAAGTCGCAAGCCACGAACAGAAAACTGGTGAAGGTAGTTCTGGCATTACGTTATATGGTAATTAGATCCCCAATATGCAACGTTTATAACTTTTAGTTTTAGAAACCATTCTTTCAGATTATAGATCATTTGTTCGTTTTATGGTATACACTACCTATACGCTTTTTGATTTAAAGAGTAGAGCAAGCATGCTATTGAAGCTTTGTTGATAGTTGTGTTTTGGATTATCTGTGCATGTTTATTGATTTCTGGACTATCACAGCTAAATATGTTCATTTGATTCTTCTTTTTTGAAATGCTGGATTGGATGCACATTATCAGCAGTTAAATTCATGAATCAAATCTAGGATGACATTTGGGCAAAGTCTGAGTGGTTAGCTATAAAAAACCTCAGCCAACCTGCAGCGGTTTGCTGCAGAAAACCGCTGCATAGTCACAGCGATTTGTTGCAGAAAACTGCAGCCAACCCTCAGCGGTTTGCTGCAGAAAACCGCTGCGTAGTCGTAGTGGTTTGCTGCAGTAAACCACAGGCAACCTGCAGCGGTTTGCTGCAGAAAACTGCTACATAGTCGCAGCGGTTTGCTCCAGAAAACCGTTGCATACATTAGTTTGCTACAAGAAAAACTGGGGCAAACACGCAGCACATTGCTGCAGGAAATGGTAACAAAACCGCTGCGGGGTCATGGAGCAAACCACAGCAAAACCCGATTCTGTTCTAACAACTTCTAATGCCTTTACTTAAAGTTTGTTCAATGTTCACTTTTGTATGAGTTTTATGGCTTTTAATTATTTACAGATCCAAGTTTGCATTGATGTCAAAGATACCAGGACATGATTTATCTTCCTTACAAGAAAGCATGAGCTTTATATGGTATGTGCAATTATGCAGCTCTTCAATTAATGCATTTATTGCTAGTCATTCTAATGTAGACTATTGTCCAATTACAATATCTATGAAGGTTTGCGCAAATTTTAGCTTCAACTAAAATTTTTTGTTACTAGCATAATAGTTTTTCATGAATTTTATAACATGGGCAAAATTTAACTTCATTCTCCAGAGATGGGAAGCTCGATGAGGAGCATGAGCGTTTTCTTGATATGTCTTTTGTAATTACCTCCTCTTTTTGACAATACTCCTAATTTGATATATGCATCTCTGATTAAAAACTATTTGATTGAATATTGATTTGATAGCAGGTTGGTTGTTAATGTCGCCTTTAAAAATATACATCATATTAGATTGTTCAACTTTCAACATCATATTAGATCATATTAGATTGAACTTTATGATATGCATACCGAATTTAATCACAATGACATCTATCATGGATTTATTTTTAAAATCTAGCATGATTATACAAGTTAAGGCATGACTTCACTTGTGGAAAAATCCCCTACCCTTTCAAACCTGCATGGAACAAAGTTGTTTGTTGAGATTTTCAAGCTTCAGTTAATGGGAGTTTTTTCTCCCTTGGCTAAACGAGTGAAATCAGATAACAAATTCAGACATCATTTTTTTATTTGATCTATTTCTATGATAAGATTTGTGTAACTAAGTCTTGTATGTTATTAAAATATCATCTTAATAACTTAATATAACTGTCCTAACCTGCATCTAAGTTACTCTATTGTTGATTTGCAATTTTAAGTTATTTGCCCCTTCATAGGATCTAGAATTTCAGTAGTTTACTGCAGCAGTGAGTTTGCTGCAGCTGCAGCAAACTCTTTGGTGTGAGTGTTGTGTGTGCATTTGTGCTGAGTGTTGTGTGTGTAGTTGTGTTGTGTATGCAACTATGAGGGATATGTGTGCAGCTGCGTTGAGTGCATTATTGTGAAGTGCATGTTATTTTTTGTGCAGTGAGTGTTTTGTGCAGAGTGTATTGTGTTGGGAGTGAGTAGTGTAGTGTGTTGTGCAGAAAGTAATGAAATATGCTCTTCCCTTGTAGCTGCAGTTTGCCGCAACTGCAGTAAACTGGCAGCAAGCAGTTTGCTACATCAAACTGCAGCTGCCAATTTGCTGCATTGCTGCAGGTGCCAGTTTGCTGCATTGCTGCAGCTGCCAATGTGTAGTGTTTTGTAGTGAGTGTGCTGTGCTGCGAGTACAATTGTTCAAAAAAACTGGGCCCAGGGGGCCGGCCCAGAAAAAGCCCGCCGAGGCCCGGGCAAAGCCCGCCTGGGCCCAGGCTGGGCTTAGGGGCCTAACTGGGCCCCCATATTAGGCAAATGCCCGGCCCGGTGCCCGGCCCGGGTCGGGCCGGGCAAAGCCCGGTTTGGCCATGACAGCTTGCTAACATGGCAGCCATAAGGCCGGGCCCGGTCAGGGCCCGGCCCGGCCTGGCCCTGGGGGCCTTGGCAGGCCCCCATTTGGAAGGAAAGCCCGAGCCCGGCCCGGCCCGGTTAAGGCTAGGCCCAGGCCGGGCCCGGTTGGAAAAAAGCTCGGGCCCGGTAGGACCGGTCTCGGCCGGGCCTGCCAGGCTTTTTGGACAGGACTAACTGCGAGTGAGTAGTACGCTGTGTTGTGTAGTGAGTAGTACGATGTGTTGTGCAGTGTTATGTTGTGCAACGAGTTGTAAGTGTGCAGTGAGTGTGTAGTGATTTGTAGTGCAATGAGTGTTATGTTGTGAAGTGAGTGTGTTGGGCAGAGAGTGTGGTGTGCGGTTACTGAGTGGTGGGCTGTGTTGTGCAGTGAGTGTGTTGTACAGTGAGTAGTGTTGTGCAATGAGTGTTGAGCTGTGTTGTGCAGTGAGTTGTGTTGTGTAGTGAGTGTGTTGTACTGCAGTGAGTGTGTTGTGCTAGATCATAAAATGCTAATGTATTATACTACAGTTAGTTGTGTAGTGAAGTGTGTGTGATGTTAAGTGAATTGAAATGTCTGTGTGTATGTGTGTGCTATTTTTAAGAGTTGTGTATGTGTGTGTGATGTTAAGTGCAGTGTGTGTGCTATTTTTATGAGTTTTGTATGTGCGCGTGTGATGTTAAGTGCAGTGAAATATGTGCATGTGTGTGCTGTTTTAAGGGTTGTGCAGTGAAGGGTGTGCGATCAATGTTAAGTGCAGTAAAATGTGTGCGTGATGTACGTTTTAAAGAGTTGTGTAGTGAAGTGTGTGATTTTAAGTGCAGTGAAGTGTCATTAACAGGTGATCTTAATTTCAGAACATTACAACTAAACAGTGAACTCCCTCATGACCTTAATTTTAGTGTGAACTAAACAACGGGCGGCAAGTGTGTGTTTTATTGCACGCTTGTTTAATGGGGTGTGTATGGATTATGTATGTATGGATGTGAGTTTGTATGGATGTTTCTGCTCTCATTTATTTGTAAGGTGATCTTAATTGCTCTCTTTTATTTGTAGGGTGCTCGAGCATTGACCGACAAGTGACGAAAGATTCATTAGTCAGAAAGTGATGGGCGATTCATTTTTCGAAAATGACGGAAGATTTATTAGAAACATGTTGATCTTGTAATGTAATATTGTTTTATTTTAGAAGAGATGATAATTACTTGTACTCTATGCAATACTTTTTGGTGTGAATAAATACATGTTGATCTTGTTACGAAATATTAAATATATGTGTTTTCAAGATTATTATTTGTAATAAAATCTCAGGTACGCAAAAAATAGAAATGGAATATTTTTGATATATAAATGAATTGGCTGTAGTAAGAAGAATGGAAAACAAATGTAACGATTTTTTCGTTACTATTGTTTAATCTATTGTAACGAAATAATGTTTATTATACTTTATTATAACGAAGTTAGTTTATTTTTAGTGAGGAAAAAATAAAACATTTGTAACGAAATAGTTTTAATCGTAGCTATTTTTTTGTGAGGAAAAAAACATTCGTAACGAAATAATATTTATTGTGACCAATTTATTGTGAGGAAGAATCTCTTTTTGGTGAGAAAGTATCGTTTGTTACAATTAATTTATTTGTAACGACATGCATACATTCGTTACAAGAACTATTAGCTTCGAGCTTTAGAGGAGGACCGTTACTTAAAGTTTTTTTTCGTTACCAAAGAGTTTTTGTAACAATTTTTGGCACTTACTGTAACGATTTAGGTCCTTACTATAAGTGCAGTTTGTTGTAGTGACTTTCCCTATAATGTCTGATAAGAGCTTACCATGTACATTCATCTTATTTCTCTGAATGCTTCCATAAGGTTTGCCATCCAGGCCACACCATTTATATCCTTCCAAGAAATCCTCAGGGTTGACTAATTCTTCTTCTTCATTCTCATCAAAAATAGTTAGTTTAAGTGCATTGGTTAGGCCCAGGGCAGTTATCCTTATATATTCTCTAGACACTGTGGTGAGAATTGCTTTTCCTACCTTGCTAATTTGGGCATTTTCATATATTTCAGACAGTGCTATGTAGTAGAATCGAGTAGGCTCAGTGAGAAAATACTCTAATTCTAAAGCATATAGCAGGGTAATCACCATATAAAGTTCTTCATCAGCACCTTTGAAGCCATCTTTTACTAACTCTCCTCCATATAGAACCTTCTCATCTGACTTTTGGTGCCATTGCTTGTTGCAGGAAGTCGTTGAGAAGAAGAAGAAGAAGATGATGATGATGATGAAATAGTGATTCTATGATTTTGTGTAATTTCTATGCTTCCACATTGTCTAATATATATTATTATGCTTTTGGAAGGTAAAGAGGCGTGTACCTGATGAAATCTTCCCGAATCATTTTGAAAAGCACGTAAATGCAGCGTAATTATGACACTTACTTGTCCTGTGACGTCACTTTGTCGCCCTGATTGAGTTCTGTCATCAAAAATGTCATCAAGATCACATTAATTTTGTCGTCGAGACACCAACTATGTCGTCTTGACCATCAATACGATTTTTCTTTGTCTAAGCCAATTTTCTCTAGACAACTTTCCACTTATGCCTTAGCCATTTTCCTATTGTTCTTGTCTACAAAACTAAAGTTGTTAGACTACGTTAGGGTGGACCTTGTGAGAGATCCAACCCATTATCAAAATATTTCAAATCCTCTAACAATAGACATAAGGAATTCAACATGCCCAATTTTAAAGAACTTAGCATCCACAATTCAATTTTGAATTGATTGAACTTGGACTCATCAAGGGGCTTAGTAAAAATGTCAGCTATCTGCCTTTCTATATTGACACACTCTAGACAGATGTCCTCTTTTTCTACATGCTCCCTAATAAAATGATATCGAATATCAATATGTTTTGTTCTACTATATGCCACAGGATTATTAGCAATAGAAATGACACTAGAGGAATCACAAAAGAGAGGTTTTCTTTTAATTTGCAAATTGTAATCCTCTAATTGGTGTTGAATCCAAAGAAGTTGTGCACAACAACTACCAGCAGAAATGTACTCTGATTCAGCTGTGGAGATAGCAATGCTATTTTTCTTTTTACTACTACAGGACACAAGCCTTCTCCCCAAGAACTGACAAGTTCCTGAAGTGTTTTTTATGTCCTCTTTGCGCCCAACAAAGTCTGCATAAGAATAAACACACAACTCAAAGTCATCTGACTTAGGATACTAGAATCCTAGATTGGGAGTACCCTTCAGATATCTCAAAATTCTTTTGACTGCTAAATAATGAGATTCTTTGGGGTTCACTTGATACCTTGCACAGACACATGTAACAAACATGATGTCTAGCCTACTAACAGTGAGGTAGAATAATGAGCCAATTATGATTCTGTACATGGACTCATTATAGGGTTTCCCCTTCTCATCCTTGTCTAGAGACACATTTGATCCCATAGGAGTTCTCATAGGGTTAGAGTACTCCATTCCACATTTCTTTATGATATCCAAGGTAAATTTGGTCTGAGAAATGAAAATTCCTTCCTCAAATTGTCTTACTTGAAGACCTATGAAATATTTGAGCTATCCCATACTGCTCATCTCAAATTTACATTGCATGAGTTTAACAAGTTTTTTGCAAAGACTCCCATCAGTTGATCCAAGTATGATGTCATCAACATATATATATTTGGACCAAAAGGATCTGGCCCTTCAATTCTCTCAAGAAAAGAGTCTTACCTATTTTCCCTCTTGAGAACTAGTTTTCAAGGAGAAAGGTAGACAGTGTCGTACCAAGTCCTTGGAGCTTGCTTTAAACCATACAGGGCTTTCTTTAGAAAGTAGACATGATCAGGATGAGTAGGAGAGATAAAACCTGGTGGTTGAGCTACATAGACCTCCTCCTTCAAGTCTCCATTCAGAAATGCTGATTTAACATCCATTTGATGGACTTTGAAGCCATTGAATGCAGTATATGCTATAAAAAGTCTGATAGCCTCCAATCTAGCAACATGGGCAAATGTCTGATCAAAATGTATGCCTTCCTCCTGCCTATATCCCTGGGCTACTAGTCTTGCTTTATTCTTTATAATCGCTGCAGCTTCATCCATCTTGTTTCTATAAACCCACTTTGTCCCAATGATATTATGTCCTTGTGGCTTTGGAACAAGCTTCCAAAATTTGCATCTCTTGAATTGTTTGAGCTATTCTTGCATTGTCATAACCCAGAATTGATCTTGGTTGGCCTCCTCAAATTTCTTTGGTTTAAGTTGAGATAGAAAGCTGAGGTGCAAGCTTTCATTTAGAGCATTTCTTTTGGCTCTAACTCCATGATTAACCTCACCAATTATATGGTATGCTTGCTATATCCTACAAAGATACCTTCATAACTCTTTTTAGATAATTTGGTAATGTAATTCTTATTATTCTTCAACACATAGCATTTTGTTGGAACAACCCTATTACTAATTTGGGCTACGATCACTATCTGTGGTTAGGACTGAAGTTGACCCATTGTATAGTCTTAGGGTCAATGATTAAGCTTGTCTGAGTTAGCTAGAACTTAAGAAATTCTGAGTTTTCTGTGTTCGACGAACTCCTTCCTGAGTTCGACGAACGTCGTGTATCAGTTCGACAAATTTGATCTCCAGCTTGATGAAATTAGTCTTCCAAGCCAGTTCAACAGATTTTATATCTCAGTTCGACGAACTCCTGATTGAGATCGACGAACTCAGTGTTCTGTTCAACGAATGAGTAACTGATATATATTTTCGCGGTTTTGAAATTTTAGTGAAGGGTTGAGATTTTCTCCAAAACTATATCTGATAAAGGCAAGTGTACCTTATCGTCTATAGTATAGGATATTAAGAAATACCAAGGTCGTATTCCACGGGGCGCGTTGAATACTTCTACTTTGAGGAAAGTCACTATTATCTTATCTAATGATATTTTGGGGTTTTGGTTCTTAGCTAAAAAAGAGAAATTGCAAGCTAAATTAAGGGTTTAGATGATGATAAAAGAGGCTAGTACTCAATCAAAAGTCACCTTGGAGTGAGAAAAGACAAGTAAAAAGAAATTAAATCTAATTCCGTTTAAATTGAACTACTTGACCGTGGAGGTTCCCGAAGCTCGAACATGCCTCTCTCGAGGTTAATGCCCAACTAAGATTAGGAAAAATCAACCGGACTCTCGTCCTATAATCGATTACCTAAAACTTGCTTTACGAGGTGAACCCCACTATTGGATTTGACTCCAATCCGGGAGATTTACGTCATCCTCTCTCGAGGGGTGCGTGCAACTCTCTTTACCCTTGAGTGATCGATTCATACTTTGAGCCTCTCGGCTAACTAAATATGAAAACTTAAGCGAAAACCATATATCGAAAGTATGGCCTCACTAATTAAAAATCAAGGATAATTCAAGTGTTTATAAAAACGGAAAAAGAAAACTTTAGAAAATCATAACTTGTCTAACTCATCCTCGGATCATTTTGATCGAGTACTAATGAGGATTAGTTAATCATGGTGGAGGGGGAAGAGGAAAAAAAATAAAAATGCATATTAAGAAACTTTAGCTAAGGAGGAGACAAAATAAAGAGAACAAACTATTTTTTATTTAAATGAAAAACTATTACAAGACTTAAGAAAGGAAATTGCAAGCTAGGAAAAACAAGATTACAAGCTTAAACTAGACTATTGCACTAAAGGAAAGCTAATACATTGCATTAGAAAAGGAAGAGAGCATGAAAATAAAGAGACATGAACATGAACATGAAAAAGGAAAACTACTCAAGATTGGCTCCAGCAGCACCTTCCCCACTCCAAAATTCTGAACCCTGGACTCAAGGAGAGCCTCTGAATTTATAGGCAAAATTTTCAAGTTACACGCCCTCGGTCACGGGCGTGTCCAAGGGCGTGTAATCACTGTAACATTGGATCCGGCAGCGGCGTGGGCTTGGCGTGACGGCGGGAGAAAATCGGACATGTCACGGGCGTGACATATGGGTCACGGGCGTGACTTAGGACGGCTTCATTTAATGCGGCATGGGCTAGGCAGACCGCGCGGCGGCGTGCTTGGATCACGCGGGAAGGTCACGGGCGTGACATTGGTTCACGGGCGTGACTTTGGGTCACGGGCGTGACTTTGGTTGACTTCTCAACGGCAACTTCTCGTCTCGACGGCAGCTCCACGCGGCAGATTCTAATATTACACGCCCATGGTCACGGGCGTGACTTTGGGTCACGGGCGTGACCTGGGGCGTGACTGGGTGTGGACTAGCTCAACAGCACGGCATCGACCTGGACTGGTCTTCAGGTTACACGCCCTTGGTCACGGGCGTGACCGAGGGCGTGACATGTGATTTTTCCCGATTTGTCCCAGAAATCTGCAAATATTAAAATTAGGCTAAGTTAGAATCAAAATTACAAAAAGAACTACTTATAACCTAAAATTGACATAAAAAGGAAAATTCAAATTAAATAATTACAAAATTTTCTATTAAAAACTTATATAAAAACTACTTTATCAAATACCCCCATACTTGAGGTTTTGCTATTCCAGAGCAAAAGTGTGAGACATAATTTATAAGACATCCTTAAAAAAATTTTTAATTTAAAACTAAAATTTCATTTAACCAAAAGTTAAGTTAAGAGTAAATTCAAGGGGGAGTTAAGTCCTAAATTATGATGATGATTTGAAAAGAGGGAAAAAATGTTTAGGCAATAACTTCTCAAGAAAATTAAGTAGTTTGACAAAATTGTAGAAATTATAAAACTAAATTAAATTAAAATTATAAGAACTCTATCTTAAAAGAATCTTAAGGAAAAGTAAATTACTAAATATTGCTCTCTCCATAATTTTCAACTAAAACTAGAACAATGATAATTGGCTAAGGGTGATTTCATAGAATTTGGCATAAGAAGAGAAATTTTTGAATGGAGGAAATGGAATTTATCATGAAATTTCCCCTTTTTTTTTCTTTTCTCTCTTTTTTTTTTCTCTTCTAATAAAAACCCAAAATGTATATGGTTTAGGAGTAATGAATTTTATCCTCTTACTCCATGCCATATAATCTTTTCAAATATTTTGGGTGCATATGTTTTAGGGAATAATGAATTTTATCCTCTTATTCCCATGACATATGATCTTTTAATACACATTTTTTTTTATGCCATCAAAGGGGGTAGGGTAGGGGAAAAATAAATCTAGCTAGTTTTAAATCATATTGAGAGCAAATTCTAGTAAAATTAAAATTCCTAAGATCTAAGAAGTTAGAAGAAAGTATAATTGAAATCTAAAGAGGTTTAGGAAATTTACTACAAAATGAAGCCATTTAAAAATAAAAAGAGAAGTCATGCTAACAAAATTCTCTAATCAATTTAAAATCATAAGATGATTCTTAAATCAAGATTACCTCAAATTTAAAATTAACAAACTATGATAAGCAAAATTTTAGCCAATTAAAAACTTAAACATGCTTATAAACATTCTCAACTAGATTTCTAAGAAATCACAAAAACAACAAGGAGGGAAATAAGAATTTTTTGAATTTTTGATATTATCTTTTTTTTTGAATTTTTCTCATTAAAAACTATTTACAAAGAAAGGAAACTAGATTTAAAACTTAACAAATTTTTTTGCAAGTCTTGGACTTCCCAAGGGCTACCCGGTGAAGGGTTCGCAAGGTACTAGGAGGTGTGATGGGATAAAATCCCAAACGTCCCTTTCCAAGATTTAAATTTTTCTGTTTTCTATTTTTTTTTTTTTTTTGAGTTTTGGGTTTTACAAGTGCTAAAATAGAAGAAAAACATAAGAAAATATATATATATATATATTTTTTTTTTTTTTTTTTTTGAAAATTTTCTAATTTAACAACTATTTACAAGAATTTACAAAGGGCTATTCACACCCCCATACTTAAAGTTAAACATTGTCCCCAATGTTTAAAAATAAGTATGAAGTAGGAAAAGATAAAAAAAAATGCAAAAACGAAAGAAGAGAAGGAAAAAGGGCTTCCCTGATTTTTTTGAAGCTTTTGTGGGGAAGCCGCGATTACCTGCAAAAGTTGTTAAAGCAGAAAAGAAGAGACAAGAGAAAATAACAAAAGATAACTTTGGGGTGCCCCCCAAAAGCGCTTTGTTTAAGGTCGCGTAGCTTGACCCACTTGCCGATTATGTTATATGATGAAGAAAAATCGCATCACTCTTGTCATTAGGTACGTCTCCCGGAAGATACAATTTAAGGCGGTGCCCGTTAACTTTGAAGGAGCCTTTTTCCGGGTGGGAAATTAGGATTGTCCCATAGGACCAAACCTCTTTAACAATAAAGGGTCCGGACCATCGGGATTTTAATTTTCCCGGAAAAAGGCGAAGGCGAGAATTATAAAGGAGGACGAGATCGCCCGGCGAAAAAGTTTTCGGAAATTTTATATGTTTATCGTGATAAAACTTTGTTCGCTCCTTATATAATTTATTGCTCTCATACGCATTCGCTCGCCATTCATCTAACTCGTTTATTTGAAACTTCCTTTGTTCACCCGCTAAAGTGGAATCGAGATTTAAAAATTTAAGCGCCCAAAATGCGCGGTGTTCTAATTCGACCGGAAGGTGGCAAGCCTTGCCATAGACCATTCGATATGGTGTACAACCGATAGCGGTCTTGTACGCCGTACGATAGGCCCAAAGCGCGTCATCGAGCTTTATTGCCCAATCCTTCCGATTAATAGAAACCGTTTTCTCTAAAATTCGCTTTAATTCTCGATTAACCACTTCGACTTGGCCGCTCGTTTGTGGGTGATATGCAGTGGATAGTTTGTGCGTGACACCATATTTTGCTAAAGTTTTTGTGAATTGAGTATTGCAAAAATGGGTGCCCCGATCACTCACAATAGCGCGCGGAGTGCCAAATCGAGAAAATAATTTTTTTAAAAAGTTAACGACGACTCGCGCATCGTTGGTGGGGAGAGCTTGCGCTTCCGCCCACCTTGACACGTAGTCGACCGCCACTAGAATATACTTATTTGAAAATGAAGGAGGGAGAGGACCAACGAAATCAATGCCCCAAAGATCGAAAATCTCGCATTCTAAGAAAATATTTTGGGGCATCTCATCCCGGCGAGAGATGTTGCCCGACCGCTGGCAGCTGTCGCAAGTACTCACAAGGGTGTGAGCATCTTTGAAGAGCGTGGGCCAATAAAAGCCTGCCTCCAGCGCCTTCCTCGCGGTTCGGTTCGAATGATAATGACCACCGGATGGTCCCTCGTGACAATGTCGTAAAATTTTAAGACCCTCCTTACTCGAGACGCATCGTCTCACCACTTGGTCTGCGCATACACGGAATAAAAAGGGATCCTCCCAAAAGTAATTCTTTAAATCAGAAAAGAATTTCTTCTTTTTCTGACTCGAGAATTCTTTTGGCAAGACCCGGGCTACTAAATAGTTAGCCAGATCTGCAAACCAGGGGGTAGACGACGTATTAATATCTTCGAGAGCGAGGAGGCGCTCTTCGGGAAATTTATCATCGATGTCAGATTCTATCAAAACTTCCGAGGCGGGGTTTTCTAAACGGGAGAGATGATCGGCCGCCAAGTTTTCGGCTCCTCTTTTGTCCCGGATCTCTAAGTCAAACTCCTGCAAGAGGAGGATCCATCGCAAAAGACGAGGCTTGGCGTCCGATTTGCTTAAAAGATACCTAAGTGCGGAGTGATCCGTGAAGACAATAACTTTTGAGAGGGTGATATATGACCTAAACTTATCGAAGGCAAAAAACGATCGCTAGAAGCTCCTTTTCGGTTGTGGTGTAATTCGCTTGTGCCGACGTGAGTGTTTTGCTCGCATAATAAATAGGGTGGAAATACTTACTCACCCGTTGGCCTAAAACGGCACCAACCGCAATGTCACTCGCGTCGCACATGATTTCAAAAGGAAGCGACCAATCCGGCGCGACTAGAATCGGGGAGTTTATAAGTTTCTCTTTGATGAGTTTAAAAGCCAAATGGCATTCATCGCTAAAAATAAACGAGGATTCTTTTTCAAGAAGGTGGGTTAACGGCTTTGTGATTTTTGAAAAATTCTGTATAAAGCGCCGATAAAACTCCGCGTGGCCTAGGAAACTACGAATAGCTTTTACGTTTGTTGGAGGGGGAAGTTTTTCAATCACTTCGATCTTGGCCTTATCGACCTCGATCCCCATGCCCGAAATTTTATGACCAAGGACTAGCCCTTCCTTGACCATAAAATGGCATTTCTCCCAATTAAGTGCTAAATTCGTTTCCTCGCATCGCTGCAACACGCGCTCAAGATTTTTTAAACAATTTTTAAATGAATTTCCGAACACGGAAAAGTCGTCCATAAACACTTCCATCACCTCCTCTACTAACTCGTCAAATATTGCCAGCATACATCTTTGGAATGTAGCTGGCGCATTACAAAGACCAAATGGCATCCTTCGATAAGCGAAGGTGCCAAAGGGACAAGTGAAAGTGGTTTTCTCTTGGTCCTCGGGCGAAATCGGTATTTGAAAATATCCCGACAAACCATCGAGAAAACAGTAGTAGGAGTGACCTGAAAGGCGCTCTAAAATTTGATCGATGAATGGTAGGGGGAAGTGATCCTTACGGGTGGCATCATTTAGTTTTCGGTAATCGATGCACATCCGCCAACCCGTAACAGTACGGGTTGGGATCAACTCATTATTCTCATTAGCTACTACCGTAATGCCACCTTTCTTTGGTACGACTTGTACTGGGCTAACCCAAGTACTATCCGATATCGGGTAGATAATTCCCGCGTCCAATAGTTTGATCACTTCGGCCTTAACGACTTCTTTCATGTTAGGGTTTAGCCGTCGTTGAGGCTGGACCGAATTTCGGGAATTATCTTCGAGGAAGATTTTATGAGTGCAGAAGGAAGGGTTTATACCCTTTATATCCGAAATTTGCCACGCAATTGCGTGGCGGTGCTTTCTTAAGACAATAGCCAACTCGGAAATTTCTGAGTTGCTAAGTTCGGATGAAACGATGACGGGTAGCTTCGACTCTTTTTCTAAAAATAAATACTTAAGGTGAGGGGGAAGTTGCTTTAGTTCCAAAACGGGTGGCTCTTCATAAGATGTTTTGATTTTTAATTTTTCTAAAAATAGTGGTTCGGGTGGTGTGAAACGAGTGACTTCTTCTTCTTCCAGACAAAAGAGCTCGGCGAACTCGGACTCGTGACTCGAGGTGGAGACTAACTCGGGAGGGGAATCGAATTCCCAACACTCTTCCAGGTAAAAACATGAATCGTCGTTTTCTAATGTGTTCCGCATCGAGGAATTTATGCCGAAAGAAACTTCATCATCTCCAACCCGAAGGAGGAGCTTTCCGTTACTTACGTCAATAATGGCGCGGGAGGTGGCAAGGAAGGGGCGGCCGAGTATGAGGGGTACTTCGGCATCCTCTTCGATGTCAAGAATGACAAAGTCCACCGGGAAGATGAACTTGTCGACCTTGACGAGCACGTCCTCCACTATTCCTACCGGATATTTTAAAGAGCGATCCGCTAATTGAATACTCATTCGAGTGGGGCTTGGATTTCCTAGACCTAGTTTCTTAAATAATGAAAAAGGCATGAGATTGATACTTGCTCCCAGATCCGCTAAAGCGTGTTTTACTAACGAATTGCCAAATAAACACGGGATGGAAAACCGTCCCGGGTCATTCACTTTTGTAGGCAATTTGTTGAGTACAACCGCGGAGCATTCTGCGTTCAAAGAAATATGCGAAATATCTTCTAATTTTTTCTTATTGGAGAGCAACTCCTTAAGATATTTCGCATATTTAGGCATTTGAGAGATAGCCTCGCAGAAGGGTACATTAATGTGGATTTGCTTTAAAATATCTAAAAACTTTTTATAATTCTTTTCGGCGCTCTCGCTTTTAAACTTAGATGGATACGGAACATTAGAAGTAGAAGCGCGCGGAGCTAACGTAGTAGGTAAAATTGAAGATAAAATAGGAGGAAGAGGAGGAGAGGAAGTTACCATGGGTTCGTCCTGCTTAGAAGCCACCTCCTTCCCGCTTCGGAGTGTAATCGCGTTTGCGCTCTCCCTTGGGTTGGGCTCCGTGTTTCCCGGAAGGGCTCCTTGCGGTCGCTCGGAGATTATCTTTGCTAGCTGGCCCACTTGGTTCTCTAAATTTTTGATCGATCCGGTGAGGTTCCGGATGTTCGCTTCAGTTGTAGCAACATATTTTGCAAAAACCTCTTCAAGCGGAGAGGGTTTTTGCTGTTGCGGTGGAAAACCGGGTGGATTAAAATTTTGAGGGGGAGTTAAATTGAGAAGTTGATTTGGAGGTTGATTTAAATTTAAGGGACGCTGAGCATTTCCTTGATTGCTCCATGAGAAGTTCGGATGATTCCTATAACCCGCATTGTAGGTGTTATTATACGGAGCGGTGTTCGGGTTATAGGAAGGCCGAGGTGGATTTCCCATGTAATCAACTTGCTCTTCAAGTAAAATATTATTAGCCCAAGGAGGAGTGGCGGAGGAAGCAGACATCTCCGCCACTTGCTTTGTTAAGCGCTCAACTTGTAAAGCCAAATTTGCGTTAGCGTCTATTTCAAAAATTCCGGCCGGCTTATTAGGCCGCGCTCGGGGCATGTTCCATTGATACGCATTTGTGGCCATCTCTTCGAAAAGCTCTTGAGCGGCGATCGGGGTTTTGTTATTTAATGTCCCCCCGGCGGCCGCATCAATCATTTGCCTCGTTTGGAGATTTAAGCCATTATAAAATATTTGCACTTGTTGCCAAGTGGCAAGTGCGTGGTGAGGGCATCGACGCAAAAGCTCCTTGAAGCGCTCCCATGTATCATAGAGAGTCTCCGAGTCGATTTGCATGAATGATGCAATATCCGTGCGTAATTTAGCGGTCTTTGAAGGCGGGAAATATTTATTAAGAAATTTTTCCGCCATTTCGGCCCATGTAGTGATGGATCCCCTTGGTAGGGAGCCCAGCCACTGCTTGGCCTTAGACCGCAGAGAGAAAGGAAAAAGACGTAATCGAATGGCATCATCGGTGACGCCATTGATCTTAAAAGTGTCGCAAATTTCAAGAAAGTAAGAGATATGTGAATTTGGATCCTCGTCCGGTTGACCATCAAAGGTCACCGATTGTTGCACCATTTGTATGATGCTGGACTTGATCTCAAAATTATTGTTCGCCACCGCGGGGCGAACAATACTCGATTGTGTGCCTTCCAAATTCGGCCGCGCATAATAGGACATGGTCCGTTGCGCGTCCTCATTAGGGTTTGGCTCGTTAAGATTAGGAGGATTAAGATTATGATCCATATTTGCTGCGTTAGTGTCCCCGATTGACTCTTCAGATTCTACTTGATTTCCTTGATCACGAGAACGGCGGTGCCTCAAAAGGGTTCGCTCGATTTCCGGATCAAAAGGAAGAATCGAAGTGCTACCACGGGTCATACACTAAAAAGAGAAGGAAAGAAGAAGAAAAAGAGAGAATATTTTTTTGTTCTTTTTAGGCGGATTAAGTTAGTCTTGGACTTCCCAAGATCTACCCGGTGAAGGGTTTGCAAGGTACTAGAGGCTGTGATGGGAATTCAAGCCCAAAGCGTCCTTTCCAAGAATTTTAATTTCACCCTTAAGATTTTCAAAAATAGAAAAACTAAAATAAAAACAACATGATAAAATTAATAGCTATCCTTGTTTCAAAATATCTACGCAAAATTCCCCGGCAACGGCGCCAAAAACTTGACATATATTTTCGCGGTTTTGAAATTTTAGTGAAGGGTTGAGATTTTCTCCAAAACTATATCTGATAAAGGCAAGTGTACCTTATCGTCTATAGTATAGGATATTAAGAAATACCAAGGTCGTATTCCACGGGGCGCGTTGAATACTTCTACTTTGAGGAAAGTCACTATTATCTTATCTAATGATATTTTGGGGTTTTGGTTCTTAGCTAAAAAAGAGAAATTGCAAGCTAAATTAAGGGTTTAGATGATGATAAAAGAGGCTAGTACTCAATCAAAAGTCACCTTGGAGTGAGAAAAGACAAGTAAAAAGAAATTAAATCTAATTCCGTTTAAATTGAACTACTTGACCGTGGAGGTTCCCGAAGCTCGAACATGCCTCTCTCGAGGTTAATGCCCAACTAAGATTAGGAAAAATCAACCGGACTCTCGTCCTATAACCGATTACCTAAAACTTGCTTTACGAGGTGAACCCCACTATTGGATTTGACTCCAATCCGGGAGATTTACGTCATCCTCTCTCGAGGGGTGCGTGCAACTCTCTTTACCCTTGAGTGATCGATTCATACTTTGAGCCTCTCGGCTAACTAAATATGAAAACTTAAGCGAAAACCATATATCGAAAGTATGGCCTCACTAATTAAAAATCAAGGATAATTCAAGTGTTTATAAAAACGGAAAAAGAAAACTTTAGAAAATCATAACTTGTCTAACTCATCCTCGGATCATTTTGATCGAGTACTAATGAGGATTAGTTAATCATGGTGGAGGGGGAAGAGGAAAAAAAATAAAAATGCATATTAAGAAACTTTAGCTAAGGAGGAGACAAAATAAAGAGAACAAACTATTTTTTATTTAAATGAAAAACTATTACAAGACTTAAGAAAGGAAATTGCAAGCTAGGAAAAACAAGATTACAAGCTTAAACTAGACTATTGCACTAAAGGAAAGCTAATACATTGCATTAGAAAAGGAAGAGAGCATGAAAATAAAGAGACATGAACATGAACATGAAAAAGGAAAACTACTCAAGATTGGCTCCAGCAGCACCTTCCCCACTCCAAAATTCTGAACCCTGGACTCAAGGAGAGCCTCTGAATTTATAGGCAAAATTTTCAAGTTACACGCCCTCGGTCACGGGCGTGTCCAAGGGCGTGTAATCACTGTAACATTGGATCCGGCAGCGGCGTGGGCTTGGCGTGACGGCGGGAGAAAATCGGACATGTCACGGGCGTGACATATGGGTCACGGGCGTGACTTAGGACGGCTTCATTTAATGCGGCATGGGCTAGGCAGACCGCGCGGCGGCGTGCTTGGATCACGCGGGAAGGTCACGGGCGTGACATTGGTTCACGGGCGTGACTTTGGGTCACGGGCGTGACTTTGGTTGACTTCTCAACGGCAACTTCTCGTCTCGACGGCAGCTCCACGCGGCAGATTCTAATATTACACGCCCATGGTCACGGGCGTGACTTTGGGTCACGGGCGTGACCTGGGGCGTGACTGGGTGTGGACTAGCTCAACAGCACGGCATCGACCTGGACTGGTCTTCAGGTTACACGCCCTTGGTCACGGGCGTGACCGAGGGCGTGACATGTGATTTTTCCCGATTTGTCCCAGAAATCTGCAAATATTAAAATTAGGCTAAGTTAGAATCAAAATTACAAAAAGAACTACTTATAACCTAAAATTGACATAAAAAGGAAAATTCAAATTAAATAATTACAAAATTTTCTATTAAAAACTTATATAAAAACTACTTTATCAGTAACTCAGTGTTCAGTTCGACGAACTCCTGATTGAGTTCTACGAATTCAACTTTCTGTTCGACGAATTCAACTTTCTGTTCTGATTTGTTCAGCTTGACAAATCCTGAAGACCAGTTATTTCCTTCTCTGAACTCAGATCGACTTTTCAGCAACGGATCTATTCATATATTTGGACTTATTCATTATCAGATAAGATAAGATTTCTGCTTCCCTTTTATATATCTATTCTATCCTATTCTTTCGAGAATCTAGCCATTGACATATTTTGGAAAAGGAAACTTTCATTGAAAAGGAATTAAAGTACTCTGCAGAATCAGAAAGTTGTTATTGAAGTTCCAAGAAAGATTTATCTCATTTTTATTCTATTCCTTATCAGAAGATTTGAATTTTCAAGTCAGAATATATATCTAAGGAAAAAGGACAAATCAATATATAAGAGATATACAAGTGGATACAATAGGGAAGATAGAGAAGATATACTTGTGACATACTCAGTCAGAAAAGAAAAATACAAAGATCTTCATATACAACAGCATCTTCATTTTTGAAGAACATCTAAAGTCTTCTCTCAGTTTTCAACTGCTGATTCTTAGTCTTCTTCATCCAAGAGAATGCTTCACCAACTGTCAACAAATTCTATCAGACAGGGGGAGCTTTACAACAACAGCATCCACTAGTCTTCTCTCAGATTTTATTGAGAGAGAAGAACTTCATAAACTCTTTTTGTTTATTCTTTTTACCTCATCTTGCACAGGGTTTTAACTCCCTTCAAAAGTTAATCTTTGGTGGCAGGGCACCTGATCAAAAACTTGTGGTTTGGTTTGAGCACCTGATCAAAAGCTCAGTGGTGATAGGGCACCTGATCAAAAACCTAAGTGGATTCCTACCAAGGATGGTAGAAGAGTAGATGTACCCAGGTTGATTGGGGAACTACTATAGATCCTTGTGTCTTTGCTGTGTTTGTGTTTTTCTTTCTGTACTGTGTTGTGTTTATTGTTTTGATTTTATGCTCACTCAATTACACATACATATATCATTATTCTAATTCTGCTATAAAATACGTTAAAACTTTTAATACTCTATTCACACCCCTCTAGAGTAAGTCTAAGATCTAATACCTCACTTTCACATTTACTTCCAAAAATTCTAAAGTATGCTAATGTTGGCTTGTACCTTTAAACAGCTCATAAGGAATCTTGTTATGGTTCTTATTGATGAGTGCCATATTTTGCACATGACATGTCGTATTGACTGCATCAGCCCAAAGGTATGCTAGGAGTGAGGAGTCACTTTGCATGGTCCTATTAGCTTCAATAAGTGTTCTATTTTTCCTCTCAGCCACCCCATTCTGTTGGGGAGTTCTGAGAGTAGAGAACTCTTGAAAGATACCTTCTTCTTCACAAAATTTGGTCATTGAACCAGACTAAAATTCAGTTCCATTATCACTTCTGATCTTGACCACGGAGCTACTTATTTCATTCTGAATTTATCTGACAAAATGCTTGAATGTACTTAGGGTATCAGACTTGTGATTTAAAAAGAACACCTAGGCAAAACCTAGAGTGATCATCAATAATAACTAATGTATAAGCCATTCCACCTAAGTTGTGTACTGCCATAGGGACAAATAGGTCCATGTGCAGAAGGTATAAGCACCTGGTAGATTGTTTGTCTTGTATGCTTTAGAATGAAGTTCTTGTTTGCTTGCCCATTTAGCATGCATGACAGGGACTCATTTCTAAACAATCCAACTTAGGTGCATCCCTTACCAAATTTTTTGTCATTAATTTCTTAAGAGACTTGTAATGAATGTAGGCTAGTCTTTTGTGCCACTTTACACAAGCAGACACTCCATCATTTGCTACAAGGCATACATGTTCATTATTTTTGTAATGCAAATGAAATTCAAGCAATAAATATTGCCACTCCTAGTGTTTGTTAGAATAGATTCACCATTCTTAGAATCCTTGATCAGGCACTTATCCATATGGAAAGTTGAAAGTGCATAGTGTGTCTCTGAGTATTCTCTAGAGGGGGTGGGGGGTGAATAAAGATTTAAAATATTTTCTATTCTATTTATGCACACACAATAAAAACACTAGGTATTATGCAATCAACAGTCCAAAGACAGAATAAAGTAAATGTAGATTGCTGGAAAAATAAACAAAGAACAACAGAAATATGGACAGCACAGAAAAGCACACACAGAAGACACAAGAATTTTTATAGAGGTTCCCCAAAATATGGGTAGTCCTCTATTCTACCTCCCTAGTAGGATTGCACAACCTGCGCCTGAGTCTTTCGATAAGGAGACTCTTAGAACCATTAAGTCTTTTGATAAGGAGGCTCTTAGAACCACTGAGTCTTTTGATGAGGAGACTCTTAGAACCACTGAATCTTTTGAAAGAGGGATTAATAAAACTCTTTTACAGTATGAAGAATAAGGGGGAAGAAAGTAAGAAGAAGGAGAAAAGAATTCTGTTCTCAGAATTCTTCAGAAGCTATTTCTTAAGAACAGCAGCTTATGATTTTCACTGGATCTGTATATGATGAACTCTTGCTTATGATTGTGATGATTTGCAAGGGTTATTTTCTTGATCCTTTTCTCTGAGCACTTCCTGTAATATAGCTGATGTGAGATGAAGAAGAAGAAGAAGAAGAAGCTATTTTCATTTCTGTTTAGATCACTTGTTTTCTGTCTTAGGGTTTTGGAAGAGGGAAGAAGAAGACCCTATTCGACAGTTGAGAATAATGTAATGAATGCCCTGCTTTTCTTTTCCCCTTAAACATACTTATTCTGTATGATTGGGTTTTGAATTTCTTTCCCCTTTTAGGTTGTCCTGAAAAGGAATTCTCATTGGACATTTGATTTGCCCTTTTTCTTTTGGTCCCGACCCGTCCATCAGATTTGAAAACCTTCCAAGAGTGTTTTTGCTGTGTCCTGGAATACTCCATTCCATTCTTGGCAATAAACGAGTCGTTGGAGAACTTTCCTTAGCCTTGTGGTCCTTCTAAAAAGGTCTTAAAAGGACACCAAAAAAGGCTTCCTTTTCTGACTGTATTCGATGCATCGTCGACTTCATCACTCTTCATATCGACGCACCTCTGAGTTCTTATTAAAGTAGCTTCGAATCCCTTCTAATCTTTGACTGAACTCGGAAGTCGATGTTTACGTTGATTCCTTATCGACGTATCCGTCGAGTTGAAGACTTAGACTTGAGCTTTAACTTCTGCGTCGAATTGAAGTCGACGTTGCGTCGAGTTCTTAGATGACTTCGACAGACTCTTCCTTCTCCGTAGAGTCCCTTTAGACGTTGCGTCGACTTGACTTATACTTCGACAGGCTAGTTAAGTTGCTTGGACTTCTAGTCAGAGTTGCGTTGACATTAAGTTGAAGTTGCGTCGACATCAAGTCGAAGTTGCATCGACATCAAGTCGAAGTTGCGTCGACTTTCATTTGACACAAGTCTTAACTTAACTGATTTTGTGATTGTCTTGACCTGGCCTTGGCACTCTAAGATGAGTGTGACATCCTAAGACATCTAATGACCAATTTACCCTTTTCTATACAAAGAGGGTAATACTCCTAGTAAGTAAAATCACCTATAGATAATTTGTTAAGTTAAATCAAAAGGGGGGTTTTCCCAACAATCTCCCCCTATTTATCTTAACAAATTTTACAGATTATTTAAAGTGATTTTACACATGCTTTGACATAATTCTTAATACAAGCAATTATACATAAGACAATAACAACATAAAATAATGGAAACACAGACCACTTCATACACTGTCAAGTAGTTATATTGTTCAACACTGATGTTGGATCCAGATGTTATAATAAAGAGTATTCATATTTACAGAGTACCTGGACTCCAATGCTCCTTCTCAGAAGTTTTCCTTTTCCTTGAGAAGACCTTTGGTATCACCTTTCTTGTAGCAAGCACAAGAGGTTCATTTTCTTCAGGATCCTTGTCAGCTCCTTCATGAAGTTCATTCTCTTTGGGAGGCTCCCCCTGAGATTGTGCATTTTGTTAAGCATTTAGGGCAGCCTCCTTAGCAATCACTGCCACCTCATCCACTATCTGTTCATCTTCTAGGAACTCCCCTTGAGTTGATAGGAGTTCCCACTGGGATACTACAGGAACTTCTGCAGCATGCTCCCCCTGGATTGATGCAGTCTTTTCTGGAGGATTCTCAACTAGCTCCACTTGAACTATTCCTGTTTGAAAAACAGTTAGCTTATTTGGTTCATGAGCCTCAGTATCTGGAACACTTAGAGCAATCTCTTTTACAACACTCTTGTCCTTCTCTTGGACACTATCACCTCCCTGATTATGTATCTCCTCCTCCTGAAACTTCTCCCCCTTCTTAACCTTACTGACAAGGGAGGTTAAGAAATCCTTAGTGATCATTGAGGAGGATACAATTGTCTTGGGAGACAGGAGTGACTCTTTTGATTCTTGTATTTCTGACTCCATCTGGGAGTATTTCTTATTAAACTTTCTGGCTTGCCTGGCTAGTAGGTCAGCAAAGGTGCTTGAGGCCAAACCTACTACTTTTGAGATGGCTAGTTCAATATCAAAAGAGGGAGTATGAGCAAGAGATGTAGGAGGAGTAGGTGTGGATAGAATAACTAGGGGGATTACTGTGAGGTTCTCATTGAAGTATGGAAGATCTATAGGAGAGTGGGATTGATAGACCTCTAAAGAGATATGAAATGGTGGTAGGGGAGTAGACTGATTCTCTGTGATTATGGTGGATGGTTGTGGCTGTGGTTGGAGAGGGACCTGAGGTACAGGTTCTGTGGCAGCAATGGATGAAGTGGTCTGGTTGACCTGGGCTGGATCAATATCTTGATTAGTATCATGTTAAGTTGTTGGGGTGTCCTGTGGAAGAGAATTATCCCTTGGAAGATCTGGTAGACATGTCTCTATATTTTGTGGGGGTGGAGAAGGAGGAGGTGAGGGTGCAGATTGACTAGGCTTCAGAATTTGCATGGTCCACTTGGAGAATAATCCAATATTCATCCTTTTCCCTGCAGGAATGGGCACTCCTTTTGATTTGCACACCATTAGATAATGATGGAAGAACACTTGTCTCATGATCCTCATATTGGCATTCTCTTTGTGTGAATATTTGTGCCCAATCAGCTTTAGGAGGCATCTTCCCTAGTTTATCTTCTTATTCAGGACTAGAATTCCCGTGATCTGCAGCTGCTGCCCGGGGATAGCATCATGTACTGATATTTTGCATATGAGCACCTTCCCTACTATATCAGCAATGAATCTGTATTCCTCTGCAAGATCAATCTTCTTCAGATTGATGGATTTCTCTTTCTTGAATTGCATGATCTCTAAAACTTTCTTGATCTCTTCCCCTGTCAGTTCATCTGGATCACTGCTAATTGTAAGATAAAATGTTTGGTTAAGCAGTTCCTCTGTTATATGTATATTTGTCTCAGAAACTTTCCAATTGATGGAGCCATCATCTCCTATTTGCATATTGTCCTTGAACTCTGTCAGTTCAGGTTCAAGTATCTTGCACCTTGAGGAAATCAATTTTGTCAGCCCAACTATATGGAATAAGCCTAGAATGGCTTTGAAGATTTTGGTAGCAGCATTAAATGAGTCAACATCCATGTCAAAACTAGAATTTATCTTTGGAGGAGCCATTGATTTTGAAGTACCTGCAAAAAGAAACAAGAGAGTGAAAGAGACGAGAGAGAGATGCAAGAGAGTTGGGGAGAGGAAGAGGACAAGAACAGGAAAGAGAGAATTCAAAAGCGTAATGAATTCGACGCCAATGGTGCTTAAGAGAAGATGATTCATCACACCTTAGGGTTTTATTCGAAGCACCATCGACAAGGATTAATAGAGAGAGTTCCAAAATCTGTTGAAGCAGCTTCTAGAAGTGAAACTGCGCGCGCTTGCTATGTCGACGTTGCATCGATTAAGACTCGACGCACTTTCGAATTAGATGAGCAACTATTAAATTGACGTATCTGTCGATATGAAGTCGACGTTGCGTCGAATGCTATTTGAATTATCTGATTTAGATGGCTCACAAAGCTGGCGTCGAATAGAATTAGACGGTACGTCGAATTCTATTCGACGCAACTCGAATTATCCATTGTATATTGCTTTCAAAGCAGACGTCTGTTGAAACCAGCAACTGGTCTCTTGAGTTCGGACCCACTGGGGGTGTAGCCGATGCTTATTTCTCCCTCACTAGACTCTCTTGATGGTGGATGCTGGAAACGGAATAGACCCAAGGCTGAAGCGAGGAGGTCCCGTCACACACCCGGAAGATCTTAGAGAGCTTCCCCTCCCAAACCAAAGCTCAACCGGGCACCTTGGAGGGCACTGGCTGCCAACCAAAACTAGCCTAGAGGAGAGGATTCTCTAAAATCGGGTCTCCTCCAAGGTGCCCTTAAGGGTCTATTTATAGTTTTCCTAGGCTGGTCTGTAAATAGCCTGAATCCGCCTTTTAATTTTACTAACCGCACCCCAAATTGGTCTGCTAACAGCCTAACTCCGCTGTTCTGAAGGGCTATTTGCAGCCCACCAGGGGTATCCTGGTCATTTTCCCCTCACAGCCCTTTGGGCGAATGGTCCGTGAGGGCACCATTCGCTGAGCACCCGCCTGGCTGGGCGAATGCCCTCGCTTCTGGGCGAGTGGTCCGTGAGGGCAACACTCGCCTAGCGTCTTCTCTCCTACAGCTTACCCCCACCAACTCGGGGGCATTTTTACCTTCCTTAGCCTGGGCGAGTGACCCGGCGAATGATCCGGATGACCCAGGTTTCGCCAGTTGGCTGGGGGGCCCACTCGACGAATACGGGTTGTACACAATCCCCGCTCTTTACGAGCGGTTCCTGCGGTCGTAAAGAACAGTCCAACCCTGTATTCGGTGAGTGCTTGCTGACTGGATCCATAAGATTCCGTGGGTCCCACCGCTGCCTTATATATATATACCCTCATGTCAGGTTTCTCTGGACCACTCTCTCATCTCGGCTCGGAGCTTCTCCACTTCCTAATGTCTTTCCACAAACCTTCTGCGAAACCCCTCTCACGAGAGATGATCGACCGCCTGGCTGCGGCTCAAGCTGCAACGGCCCCCAGGGCATCCAAATTTGCTCCCTGGCTGATGTCTAAACGGGATCCGAGCGCCCCCTATGTCTCGCGTCGAGCCAAGACGATTCGGCTGAATCGTCAGAGAGGCGAGACTGCCTCGGAGTCTCCGGCGGATACTCCACCGGCGAACACGCTGGCGGATGCCCTTCCGGACCCCGCGGTGCTGGTATGAGGATTCTTCCTGTCTCCATTTAGTTCCTGTCCCTTACCCTGCGTTTATTCCGACCATTCGCAGGGGGCTTTGGTACCTGAGGACGGCCATGGGGCCGTTTTGAGCAGTGCGCTGCAGGTGCTGCGGCGAGCGGGATACCTGAAGGTGGAAGCCGAACGCCTTTCCGCTCGCCAAGTCGTCCCCGAGCTTTACATTCCAATCCCCTTTCCTGAGTACGACCACGTCGAGCCGCGAGAAGACACCCTCATCCCAGACTCTGGCGAGAGCGACGGATCTTCAAGCGAGAAATCTGCTGATCCTTGAAAAGGGCCTCCTATATTTTCTCTTTTTGCCTTTATCATTTTGACTGTAATCTTGAATGGGCGAGTGCCTTTAAAAGATGTATATATTGACTACAATTTGTGTTATTCTAAGCTTTCCTCTCATTCGCCGCTATACCTCGTTAGGCTCATTAGGACGTTGATTCTTCTTATTCGCCGCCACACCTCGTTAGGCTCATTAGGACATTAGGTCGTGATGCGACTGTCTTGGCCACCCCGTGAATGCTCGAAGATGACTTAGGTCGGTCGTTCCCCTTCGATCTCTCGCTACCACGTGAACCTTACCATTCGCGTATCACGGGGTTTCGCTTAGGTAGTCAAGAGAGTGGGGTGTGATCCTCTCTCTGGCGCGTGGTCTATGCGAATGCTCTTGAGATTAACTCTTGAGAACTTAGAACCTGACACCGGGTGAGCCTTCGGACCTGCCAGCTAGATAGGAGCCTGGACAGCGGGTCTGCTCGGGGCCAACCTATGGAACGTAGAACCTGCCACCGAGTGAGCCTTCGGACCTGCCAGCTAGATGAGAGCCTGGACAGCAGGTCTGCTCGGGGCCAACCTCCGGAACGTAGAACCTGCCACCGAGTGAGCCTTCGGACCTGCCAGCTAGATGAGAGCCTGGACAGCGGGTCTGCTCGGGGCCAACCTCTGGAACGTAGAACCTGCCACCGAGTGAGCCTTCGGACCTGCCAGCTAGATGAGAGCCTGGACAGCGGGTCTGCTCGGGGCCAACCTCTGGAACGTAGAACCTGCCACCGAGTGAGCCTTCGGACCTGCCAGCTAGATGAGAGTCTGGACAGCGGGTCTGCTCGGGGCCAACCTCCGGAACGTAGAACCTGCCACCGAGTGAGCCTTCGGACCTGCCAGCTAGATGAGAGCCTGGACAGCGGGTCTGCTCGGGGCCAACCTCCGGAACGTAGAACCTGCCACCGAGTGAGCCTTCGGACCTGCCAGCTAGATGAGAGCCTGGACAGCGGGTCTGCTCGGGGCCAACCTCTGGAACATACAACCTGCCACCGAGTGAGCCTTCGGACCTGCCAGCTAGATGAGAGCCTGGACAGCGGGTCTGCTCGGGGCCAACCTCTGGAACGTAGAACCTGCCACCGAGTGAGCCTTCGGACCTGCCAGCTAGATGAGAGCCTGGACAGCGGGTCTGCTCGGGGCCAACCTCTGGAACGTAGAACCTGCCACCGAGTGAGCCTTCGGACCTGCCAGCTAGATGAGAGCCTGGACAGCGGGTCTGCTCGGGGCCAACCTCTTGAACGTAGAACCTGCCACCGAGTGAGCCTTCGGACCTGCCAGCTAGATGAGAGCCTGGACAACGGGTCTGCTCGGGGCCAACCTCTGGAACGTAGAACCTGCCACCGAGTGAGCCTTCGGACCTGCCAGCTAGATGAGAGCCTGGACAGCGGGTCTGCTCCGGGCCAACCTCTGGAACGTAGAACCTGCCACCGAGTGAGCCTTCGGACCTGCCAGCTAGATGAGAGACTGGACAGCGGGTCTGCTCGGGGCCAACCTCCGGAACGTAGAACCTGCCACCGAGTGAGCCTTCGGACCTGCCAGCTAGATGAGAGCCTAGACAGCGGGTCTGCTCGGGGCCAACCTCTGGAACGTAGAACCTGCCACCGAGTGAGCCTTCGGACCTGCCAGCTATATGAGAGCCTGGACAGCGGGTCTGCTCGGGGCCAACCTCTTGAACATAGAACCTGCCACCGAGTGAGACTTCGAACCTGCCAGCTAGATGAGAGCCTGGACAGCGGGTCTACTCGGGGCCAACCTCTTGAACATAGAACCTGCCACCGAGTGAGCCTTCGGACCTGCCAGCTAGATGAGAGCCTGGACAGCGGGTCTGCTCGGGGCCAACCTCTGGAACGTAGAACCTGCCACCGAGTGAGCCTTCGGACCTGCCAGCTAGATGAGAGCCTGGACAGCGGGTCTGCTCGGGGCCAACCTCTGGAACGTAGAACCTGCCACCGAGTGAGCCTTCGGACCTGCCAGCTAGATGAGAGCCTGAACAGCGGGTCTGCTCGGGGCCAACCTCCGGAACGTAGAACCTGCCACCGAGTGAGCCTTCGGACCTGCCAGCTAGATGAGAGCCTGGACAGCGGGTCTGCTCGGGGCCAACCTCTTGAACATAGAACCTGCCACCGAGTGAGCCTTCAGACCTGCCAGCTAGATGAGAGCCTGGACAGCGGGTCTGCTCGGGGCCAACCTCTGGAACGTAGAACCTGCCACCGAGTGAGCCTTCGGACCTGCCAGCTAGATAAGAGCCTGGACAGCGGGTCTGCTCGGGGCCAACCTCTTGAACATAGAACCTGCCACCGAGTGAGCCTTCGGACCTGCCAGCTAGATGAGAGCCTGGACAGCGGGTCTGCTCGGGGCCAACCTCCGGAACGTAGAACCTGCCACCGAGTGAGCCTTCGGACCTGCCAGCTAGATGAGAGCCTGGACAGCGGGTCTGCTCGGGGCCAACCTCTTGAACATCCAGGGTCTCTCCTGCGAGCTGTAGCATCATTTTCATACACATAGTTTAAACAAAATGTTTTCATTAAAAAAACCATCATTATTACATGGTACTAAGGATAAAAACGTTTAAGGTCGTCGCCGCTCCATGTGTGGCTGAGGGGTTGGCCCTCCACATTCTGAAGGCGATACCCCCCGGACTTTAGTGCCTTTTCCACGACATAGGGGCCTTCCCAGTTGGGGTTAAGTTTTCCCACCGCGGCGGACCTCCCAGCCGCGTCGACCTTCTTGAGTACCAGATCTCCCTTCTCGAACTGCTTGATCCTGACGTGCCTGTCGAAATACTTGGCCATCCGCCGCTTGACCTCTTCTTGATGAATGGCTGCTCGATCCTGAGCTTCTTCGATGAGGTCGAGGGAGAGCCGCAATTCCTCCTTGTTCTCGGCTCTCCAATCTTCCTCACCATTTGTGGCTACCTTCACCCGTGGTGTCATAACCTCGAACTCTATGGGGATGACGGCCTCGCAACCGTGAGAGAGCTTGAAAGGGGTCTCTCCCGTGGTGGTGTTGGGGGTGGTTCTTAAAGCCCAAAGGACCGAGGGGAGCTGCTCCACCCAATTGCCCTTGAGATTTTCCACCTTCTTTTTGAGCAAGTTCACGATGACCTTGTTCGCCGCCTCCACCTGCCCGTTGCTCCTGGGATGGTGAACGGACGCAAACCTAAGGTCTATCCCCAACTGGCCGCAGAAGCCGATGAATTCCTCGCTTGCGAACTGCGATCCATTATCCGTGACTATTGCCTGTGGAAGCCCATGTCGACAAATGATCTCCCCCCATACGAAGTTGCGGATTACCTGGGAGGTGACCTTAGCCAACGCCTTGACCTCCAACCACTTTGTGAAGTAGTCAATCATGACTAGGAGAAATCTCCTCTGTCCACTAGCCTGGGGGAAGGGTCCTACCAGATCCATTCCCCATATGGCGAATGGCCAGGGCGCCGTGATACTCTTTAGCCTCTGAGCTGGCATGAGCTGAAGCGGGGCTAACATTTGGCACTTCTGGCATCTCTTGGCGAAGGCTGCCGCGTCTTTACTTAGGGTTGGCCAGAAGTACCCCTGCCTTATTATCCTTGCTTCCAGCATCCTGCTCCCCGAGTGGCTGCCGCACTCGCCGGAGTGAACTTCTTCCAAGATCTTTGGGACCTCTTCCTCCGAGATGCATCGGGCCAGGAGGCCTGAGAGGGTCTTCCGATACAAGTCGCCCTCATGGAGCACGTAGTAGGCAGACTTATACCGGAAGCGCCTCTGGTCCGGAACTTCTTCCGGAAATTTTCCCGTTGCAAGGAAGGTGACGAAGGGATCCTTCCAGGAGGGCCGCTGTTCGACTTCCATGAGCTCTCCCTCCTCAATCGAAGGATGGAATAGGTCCGTCAGGGTCCCCCCGGCTCGTGGACCAGATTTTGCCAACCGATCTGCCGGGGTGCTCTCCTCTCGAGGGACGTGCCAGATGGAGAAAGTTTTGAACGTCCCCACGAGACCTTTGACTTTTGCTAAGTACCTCATGAGCACAGGTTCCCTTGTTTCGAACTCTCCCCTTATCTGAGAAGCTATTATCATGGAATCAGTGAGGACCTCCACGTCATGGACCCCGAGCTCCCGGGCCAACCGCAGACCGGCGATTACAGCCTCATACTCCGCCTGGTTGTTGGTGATTGGGAAGTGTATCACTAGTGTCTGCTCTATCTTTACTCCGTGGGGACTCTCCAACACCACCCCTCCTCCGAGAGAATTCTTGCCCGAAGCCCCGTCCACCAGCATCTTCCACGGAATGTGACGAGGGGCTCCGTCTTCTTTCATCTCGGCCATGAAATCTGTCATGAAATCAGCCACCACCTGCGCCTTCATAGATAATCGAGGGACAAAGGTAATGTTGAATTCACTTAGCTCGATTGACCATTTTGCGAGTCTTCCTGAGTGCTCCACTCCTTCGAAGATCTGGCGGAGAGGATGGTCCGTCACTACTTGGATCGAATGGGCCTGGAAGTATGGCCTGAGCTTCCTCGCTGCGATGACCAGGGCAAAGGCCAACTTCTCTAAAATTGGGTACCTGAGCTCCGCTTCCCTCAGGACCCTGCTTATGTAGTAGACTGGCAGCTGCTTCTTGCCTTCTTCCCGAACCAGGACGGAGCTTACGGCCTCCGCCCCGACCCCGAGATATAGATGTAGATCCTCCCCCTCTTTGGGACTTTGCAGTAGCGGAGCCTTGGTGAGTTGGCTCTTCAAGGCCTGAAAGGCCTCCTCGCATTCTCTCGTCCACTCAAACTTCTGATTGCCTCGTAGCGCTTTGAAGAAGGGGGAGTATTTTTCCCCAGCCCGGGAGAGAAACCTGTTCAGCCCGGCGAGTCTTCCGGTCAAGCGCTGAACTTCCTTGGCGTTCCGTGGCGACCCCAGCTCCATTATAGCCCTAACCTTGTCCGGGTTAGGTTCTACCCCCCAGGGGGTGAGAAGGTGCCCTAGGAACTTCCCTTTGCTGGCCCCGAACACACACTTCAGGGGGTTTAGGCGCATCTTCTACTTGCGTAGGGTGGCGAAGGTCTCCTCGAGGTCCCGGATGTGAGAGCTCACACACTTGCTTTTTATCATAAGGTCATCCACGTAGACCTCTAGGTTCCTTCCCCTTTGCTTCTTAAATACCCGATCCATCATCTTCTGGTAGGTTGCTCCTGCATTTTTCAGCCCGAAGGGCATCATCTTATAGCAGTAGCATCCCTCCCTGGTGATGAACGAGACATCTCTGACGTCCGGGGGGTGCATTCTTATTTGGTGATAACCTGAAAAAGCATCCAAAAAACTCATCACAGAAAAACCGACGGCTGAGTCAACCAGCGCGTCGATCCGAGGCAAGGGATAACAATCCTTAGGGCAGGCTTTATTTAACAATGAAAAGTCCACACACATACGCCAGCGGCCATCGGCCTTTTTTACCATTACGACATTGGAGACCCAGCCTGGGTACTGGATCTCCGTTACAAAACCTGCTTCGAGAAGTTTCGCCACCTCCTCGCGGATCGGTCCTTCGAGCTTGTCAGCTATAGTCCTTCTCTTCTGCCGGATGGGGCGGGCTTCTGGATCGAGGTTGAGATGATGGCAAGCCACGTCCGCCTCGATGCCTGGCATGTCCGCTGCGCTCCATGCGAAGATGTCCACGTTCTTCTGGATGCACTCCAGCATCCTTCTCTGGTCCTCCGGGCCGAGGCCCCCGCTGATCCGCACCTTCTCCACCCTTCCTGCCTGGGTGGTAACCTCCATCTCAACTATCTCTTCTGCCGCCTCGAGCCGGGCTGGCTCTTCCCATTGGCCCTTTATTTCTCGCCCCTCCTCCCGGGCCTTTTCCTCTGCAGCTCCTTCCGCCTCCACCGGCTCGACCTCCTGCTCTTCTCGAGCGACCTCCAACAACTCGACCTCCTGCTCCTCACGAGCGACCTCCAACAACTCGACCTCCTGCTCCTCACAAGCGACCTCTATATTCTCCTCTCGGGCATCGCCCTCTCCCCCTACTTCTTTCTTCTCCACCTCTTCTCCTGGCCCCTCCGGCCTCGCCATCTCTTCATCCATCTTCTCGGCATCCGCCATCCATGAAATGGTGTTGATGGCAGTCACGTAGCACTGCCTCACCACCTTAGCATCTCCTCGGACGCGGATCTGGACTCCTCCACTATGGAGCTTTAAGCACTGATGGTAAGATGAGGGCACGCACCGGAAGGCGCTGATGAGGGGTCATCCGAAGATGGCGTTATAGCTGCTCGGAGCATCCACAATGACGAACCGGCAGTTTCTTGGGACTCCTCCTAGCGTCACCTGGAGACCTACGCCTCCCTCGACCTCCTTCTGCTCCCCCGAGAAACCAAACAGTGGTCCGTCGGAGGCCTGCACCCTCTTCTTCTCTACCTCCATCGCGTCGAAAGCTTTTTTGAAGATCACATTCACCGAGCTCCCGTTGTCCACCAGGATCCGAGAGACCGTGAAGTTTTCTATCGCCGTCTGGATGACCAGGGCGTCGCAGAATGGGTCTTCATAATCTGGCATATCTTCTGAGGAGAAGGTGAGCTTCTCAGAGGGGGGTGGGGTCTGGGAAGTCGACGCGACGTCCCTTCGGAACATGGCCTGGAAGCTTCTCTTGCGAGAGGCCTCTATCCCAACCCCACCGTGAATCACCCCGATTCCCCCCTGGTTCCTGTATCTGCCCTATCCTCACACCGGTCCTCTTCTGCCACTGGGAGCACTTCCTCAATTCTGGCCTGCTGCCGCCGTGGCTGTCCTCTTCCCCTCATCTCCAAGAACTCTGGGCAGGTGGCGATCGCGTGACCTTCTTCCTGATGTAAGTCACAGTAAGGCAACGCCGCCCTGTCCTCTCTTCCAGCTCTTCCTCTGCCTCCTCTTGCTCCTCTACCTCTTCTCCCTCGGCCTACCGCCATGGCTTGCTCCCTCGGGGGGGTGAGGGGGTGTGGGACCCTGCCTCCACCCCTGATTCACTCCTCCTGCCTCCCTTCCTTGGTACCTTTCATCCTGACCTCGCGCTGGTCCTTCCTGGTTCCTCCAGCCCAACCTGTTGTTGGGTTCTTGGTTCCTCCAAACCCGAGGTGGTCTTTCGAACCCCTGGCCCCTGGGCTCCTCTCGCCTTCTTCCCTCTGGCTGCCTCGCCTCGGGCTCGCTCATCTTTGCCAACCTTTTGTAGAATTCGGGGTTGGCTGCCTCCCCTTCAATCTCCTCCGCGGCTCTCTCCATCAACTCCTCGAAGGATACAGGAGGTCTTCTCTTCAGGTCCATCTTGAAGAACCCCTCTCGCAGCCCGACGATGAATACCATCTGGAGGGCGAATCCCGGCACCTCCTGCACTAGGTGTATCTCCTCCTGGAACCTGTCCACGTACTTAGCCAGGGATTCCCCCTCCCTCTGTCTGATCTTGAAGAGAGCCTCCACATCCTTCTTCCTCTTTTTTGACGTCGAGAAACGCAGTCGGAAGCTTCGGCGCAGATCATCGAACGCGTAGATGGAACCTGTGGGAAGTTGGTGGAACCAGTCCCTTGCTTTCTCCTTCAGGGTGGTCGCGAAGAGTCGGCATTGGAAAGAATCCGACATGGGGAGGATTGATGTCATGTCCTCGAACCACTGCAGGTGCACAACTGGATCCTCCTTGCCGGTGTAGTAAGACATCTCCGGCCCACGAAACCCTTCTGGCACTGGGGCCGAGAGGATCATCTCGCAAAAGGGGCTCCCTTCCCCTGCTCGGCGAGTGGTCCTTTCGCGCGGGACCAACTCACACACCTCAGCACTCGCCGGACTGCTGAACAGCTGCCGTCCGGGGAGATCTCGCGTGCCTCCTTCTGCCGGCACCTCCTTCCCCGGCCGCTGCCCCGGTGCGTTCTCGCCGATCTGCAGAGGCGGGACCACTGGGACCGCCGGGGTCTCGCACTCGCTCCTTGCCGCGAGAACTGTCTGCAGAACCTCTTGCTTGAACTTCTCAAACATCTCCAGCCACTCCCCTGCCGCGGGTGGCTGCGAGTGACCTGAGTCAGAACCATTTCCTCCATCTCCCGTCATCGAAACTAGCTTGGGATTTTCTTTCACCGGCTACGGTCCACGCTCACCGCACCAAAAATGTTGAAACCAGCAACTGGTCTCTTGAGTTCGGACCCACTGGGGGTGTAGCCGATGCTTATTTCTCCCTCACTAGACTCTCTTGATGGTGGATGCTGGAAACGGAATAGACCCAAGGCTGAAGCGAGGAGGTCCCGCCACACACCCGGAAGATCTTAGAGAGCTTCCCCTCCCAAACCAAAGCTCAACCGGGCACCTTGGAGGGCACTGGCTGCCAACCAAAACTAGCCTGGAGGAGAGGATTCTCTAAAATCGGGTCTCCTCCAAGGTGCCCTTAAGGGTCTATTTATAGTTTTCCTAGGCTGGTCTGTAAATAGCCTGAATCCGCCTTTTAATTTTACTAACCGCACCCCAAATTGGTCTGCTAACAGCCTAACTCCGCTGTTCCGAAGGGCTATTTGCAGCCCACCAGGGGTATCCTGGTCATTTTCCCCTCACAGCCCTTTGGGCGAATGGTCCGTGAGGGCACCATTCACTGAGCACCCGCCTGGCTGGGCGAATGCCCTCGCTTCTGGGCGAGTGGTCCGTGAGGGCACCACTCGCCTAGCGTCTTCTCTCCTACAGCTTACCCCCACCAACTCGGGGGCATTTTTACCTTCCTTAGCCTGGGCGAGTGACCCGGCGAATGATCCGGACGACCCAGGTTTCGCCAGTTGGCTGGGGGGGCTACTCGACGAATACGGGTTGTACAGCGTCCAATAGAATTAGACGCTACGTCGAATTCTATTCGACGCAACTCTGACTAAATAGCTCTATTTTCTTTAGAAAGATTTTGCTGTTTTTCCCAGCAATGTTTTTTATTGAAGATGATATTTATACTATCATTTTTATGAACTACATAAGATAACAAGAGGATTCAGAGAAGAAATCACTCCCTTATTGGATTTAGTTCTTTATTGGGCCATAGTTCATCCTTCCCCTTGCATTATCTACTAGGAGGGATCCTACCTAATCCTGCACAAGTAGCTCAAACATTAGAAGGAACCCAGGTTACCTTGGGCCCTTTACTTTTACCATTGTAAGGTTCTATGAAAGAGTAGAAGGGTCTTTCATGATATCCTTTTGGATGGCAGAGAATGTGTTTATCAAACCTTGATTTATTATTTTGATACTTCAGATGTGTATAAAATGTATCTAAACATAATAAATCAGCAGAGTGTTTGATTTTTCTACTTTTGGCTTTAACCTTTTGATTGTTGTTGGTTAATTTTTCCGCATTACTTTTGCCTAGGGATTTCTTTTCAGAGTTTAGGTTTACTTTATTAAGCAAAGTTGTTTTATTTGGATTATTAATATCCTTATCCTTAGTTAGTGCACTCCTCTCACTTGTTTGAAAATCACTAGGTCTAATAAATCTAACTGGATTTTTCCAGGCTGGTCTACTAGTGATTTCAGTGCTAGTGCAAGGGTGTGCTTCTAGACCTAGGTATTTAAATCTCATGGAGAGATTTTGTGTAATATCTTTGAGCTATTGACTCCTCCCATTGAGAGAGTCCTCAAAGGCTTTTGCCATTGTTAGCTCTTCTTTTAATTTTAGATTTTCATTTCTTATTTCTATCAATTTTGTTTCTTTACCCTGAATTTTATTTCTCAAATAATCATTTAATGAATATAATTCATCTTTCTTAACATTTTCTAATTCTTTTTTTCTTTGAGTTGCAAAATTCTTTAAAGTAATTTTTAAAATCATCAGAATTAAAATCAAAATCATCAAATAGAGATACCTATTCTTCTTCATCATCTGAAGATATCCCTAATTCCATCATGCAGGCTGCTTCAATATCTTTTTCTTCATCACTCTCTGATGAAGAGGAGCTTGACCCTGCTCACTCCAGGTTTCAACAATAAAACTTTTGCCCTTCTTCTTGTCTTTCCTCCTGAAAGATTTCTTCTGCTCATCTCTGTTGTTGATCATATCCCTTTGTTTCTGTGGGCAATCAGGGGCTATATGCCCTGCCTTGTTGCAGGAGAAGCAAATCACCTCCTTCTTTGGAGTCTAATCAAATCTGGGCTTTGAGCTCCTCTCTCTTCTCCTTGAGTCTTCTGTCTTGACCCACTTTCTAAATCTCCTAGCTAGGAGACCGAACATTTCATCTTCAGGAGTGGAAGGCTCTCCTTCAGCAGCTTTCAAAGCAAGACTCCTTTTGGTTTGGAGTTGGAGTTGTCTCCTTTGCCTCTGCTTCAGCTCTGCTTTTCAGAAGCATCTCATATGATTTACGCTTTCCTAGCAAAACATCAATAGAGATCTCTCTATGGCATTTGGACTCTCTGATGGCTCAGATCCTTGAGTCTCGTGAGCTTGGGAAGCACATGAGGATTTTATCATTAATTTTTGTCAAAGAAATCTCCTTCTCTAGACCTTTCAACTCATTTATTATAATGCTGATTTTGTCATACGTCTCAGCAATAGTTTCCTCAGCTTTCTTTTGAAAGTTCTCATATTGGGATATGAGAAGGGACTTCCTGTCATTTCTTTCATTAGAACTCCCTTCTACCATTCTGGTAAGAGATTCCCAGATCTCTTTTGCTGATTGGCAGTCAGTTACTTTCTGAAAAATGTCATCTAACATTGTGGAAACCAGAATGTTCATAGCCTTGGCATCACATGCCTTCTGCTTCTTCTCAGCCTCTGTCCACTCATTTCTTGGGACTGCTTCTAGTGTTGAAGATCCACTGACATCTTGTCTAACTGGAACTGGGGGACCTAAAATTATAATATGAAAGATGTCTTCATCAATTGAGTTCATGTAATGCTTTATTCTGTCCTTCCAGAGTGTAAACTTATTTATGTTACACACTGGTGGTCTTGATGATGCATAATCCTTAGAACTCATTTTATTTAAAAATAGTTTTAATTAATTTTAAAATAAGGAAATGAGAGTGAGGAGATCTTTTGATCAAGGTATTAACCTTTTAATGATCAACCTCTCTTTGATACCAATTGAAAGTGCACAGTGTGTCTCCGAGTATTCTCTAGAGGGGGAGTGAATAGAGATTTAAAATATTTTCTATTCTATTTATGCACACACAATAAAAATACTAGGTATTATGCAATCAGCAATCCAAAGACAGAATAAAGTAAATGTAGATTGCTGGAAAAATAAATACAGAACAATAAAAATAAGGACAGCACGGAAAAGCACAAACAGAAGACACAGGAATTTTTATAGAGTTTCCCCAAAATGTGGGTAGTCCTCTCTTCTACCTCCCTGGTAGGATTGCACATAATTTGCCCGAGTCTTTCGATAAGGAGACTCTTAGAATCACTGAGTCTTTTGATAAGGAGACTCATAGAACCACAGAGTCTTTTGATAAGGAGACTCTTAGAACCACTGAATCCTTTGAAAGAGGGATTAATAAAACTCTTTTACAGTACGAAGAATAAGGGGGAAGAAAGTAAGAAGAAGGACAAAAGAATTATATTCTCAGAATTCTTCAGAAGTTATTTCTCAAGAACACCAGCTTCTAATTTTCACTGGATCTGTATATGATGAACCCTTGCTTATGATTGTGATGATTTGCAAGGGTTATTTTCTTGATCATTTTCTCTGAGCACTTCTTGTAATATAGCTGTTGTGAGATGAAGAAGAAGAAGCGGCTATTTTCTTTTCTGTTTAGAGTACTTGTTTTCTGTCTTAGGGTTTTGGAAGAGGGAAGAAGAAGACCAAATTCGACAGCTGAGAATAATGTAATGAACTCCCTGCTTTTCTTTTCCCCTTTAGCATACTTATTCTGTATGATTGGGTTTTGAATTTCTTTCCCCTTTTAGGCTGTCCTGAAAAAGAATTCTCATTGGACATTTGATTTGCCCTTCTTCTTTTGGTCCCGACCCGTCCATCAGATTTGAAAACCTTCCAAGAGTGTTTTAGCTGTGTCCTGGAATACTCCATTCCATTCTTGGCAATAAACGAGTCATTGGAGAACTGTCCTTAGCCTTGTGGTCCTTCTGAAAAGGTCTTAAAAGGACACCAGAAAAAGCTTCCTTTTCTTACTGTATTCGATGCAACATCAGCTTCATCACTCTTCATATCGACGCACCTCTGAGTTCTTATTGGAGTAGCTTCGACTCCCTTCTAAGCTCTGACTGAACTCAGATGTCGATGTTTACGTCAATTCCTTATCTACGTATCCGTCGAGTTGAAGACTTGGACTTGAGCTTTAACTTCTGCGGCGAATTGAAGTCGACATTGCGTCGAGTTCTTAAATGGCTTCGACAAACTCTTCCTTCTGCGTCGAGTCCCTTTCGAGATTGCGTTGACTTGACTTATACTTTGACAGGCTGGTTAAGTTGATTGTACTTCTAGTCATAGTTGCGTCGACATCAAGTCGAAGTTGCGTCGACTTTCATTCAACGCAAGTCTTAACGTAACTGATTTTGTGTTTGTCTTGACCTGGCCTTGACACTCTAAGATGAGTGTGACATCCTAAGACATGTAATGACCAATTTACCCATTCTATACAAAGAGGGTAATACTCCTAGGAAGTAAAATCACTTATAGATAATTTGTTGAGTTAAATAAAAAAGGGAGTTTTCCCAACAAAAGTAATAGTATATTCCAAGTCACATATCTGACTTATGCTAATAAGGTTATATTGTAACCCTTCAACATAAGATACCCTTGTGATAGTGATACTACCATTAGTGATCTTACCATAGCCTTTAACTACACCTCTGTCAGATCCTCCAAATTTTACTTTGGGTCCATCTTCTAAAGGTGTAAACTCCTTCAATAGGCTTCTAGTTCCAGTCATGTGCCTGGAATAACCACTGTCCAAATACCACACATGAGTCTTGGTGGTTTTTGGACATACCTGCAAGATAGCTGCACCTCCTTAGGAACCCATGCTTTCTTGGGTCCTAGGTGCTTATTAGAAAAAGATCTAAAAGGAAAATTAACAGCTTGCTTTCCAATTCTCATGTGGGGAACATTCTAGATAGTTGGATTGAACCAACAATCTAAGGAAAAAGGCCCTACTTTCCCACAACACCAACATTCAAATCTATTATATCTAGATCTTCTTGTTGTGCTTGAACTGGCTAGGTTAAGTTGTTGCTTGGCAGCTAGCCCTCCCTTCTTGGGAGCTGAAGAATTCCCCCACCATGAGAATTTCTAGAGGCTCTCACAGGAATATTCTTTTGGGGTGAAGATAGTGCACTCTTCCTAAAGAAAGTCTGCCTTTTGCTCAGCCAAGTAGAAGGGAGCTTAAGACCACACTCAGTCTTCTTTCTCTCTTTATATCCATAGACGCTGCTATGATCATAGGAATTTGTGGGTATGACTACTTTTCTGAAGATTGTCTTTCCTTGGGGAGATTTCCCACTGTCCTCACCTTAACCATAACATAAACCCTTTTTGTTAATTTGAGAAAATCCATCAATCATGGGAAGAACAGTTTGTGGCTTAAAGTAACTAGCCACAATCTTCCTTTCCACTAGGAGCTTATCCTCCAACTCTTTGATTTCATTTTTCTTATGCTTAATAACTTCAGTTAAAGTGCTAGTGCTCAGTGTAGACATTGATAATTTGGTCTTTTCTTGAGTATGTTCATTAACATTCTCAAGAAACTCATCTCTCTTGTAATTCAAGGAGGTAATCTCAGCTAATTGAGCCTTATAAAGAGCTTTTGATTTCTTAAGTGCCTCAAGTAGGGCACCAAATTTCTCAATGTATTCAGAGTCAACTTCTCTTACCGTTGAAGAGGAGCATGCATCTGAATCTGTGTCAGAAATGGTTGGAGAGGCTTTAGGAATTACCTGGTTGTGATTTGATTCATCACAACTTCCTTCATCTGAGAAAGCCATAGTTGTTATATGACTATCTGATTCTGATGAGGATGACTCAGTGTCACTGTCACTGAGTGTTCTCACTTTTTGGGCTACAAAGCTTTTTTCCACTTTCCAACTCTTTGAGTTTTTCCTGTCTTCACTCGTCTCTTTTCTCTTATATGGACACTCAACTATGATGTGTACAAGATTCTGGAAGCTATAACAAATAATATTAGAAGAATTTTATTTGTTGGATTTAGAACCATACCTGTCTGTTTTGTGTCTGATCCTAGATTTGTCTTCTCTCCTTGAACTGGAGGGAGAAGCTTCCTGCCTCCTGTTCCCTCTTCTTCTGTTTCTCAGCAATTTCTTGAACTACTTGGTGAACAAGGAGAGTTTTCCATCTGAGAGATCAGAGCTTGAATTGTTGATGATCTCATCTTCTGAGATGCAAGTAGCCTCCACAGCCTTATGCTTCCTTGAAGTGTCAGCTTTGAAGGCCACTGCCCTTTCTCTGCTATAAGCCTTAGAGTTCTCCTCTCCTCTTCATAAGATAGAAGTTTGCCAAACCGCTGATGAGGTTCCATGTTTCCCAGATAGCCAGCTTCTCTGATGGCACAAAGCTTCCAATCACATTCCTTTTTCAGGGATCTCAAGAACTTATCATTGAGCTCATAATTGGTGAACTCTCTTTCATAAGTTTTGAACCCATTAACAATTCTGAAGAATTTTTTATAGTAGGTAGCTATTCTATCCTTCTTTTCTTGCCTAAAGGATTTATATTCCTAATTAAGAAGGGATTTTTTGTCATCCCTAACTTCTTCAGTTCCTTCCATGTAGACAACTAAGGAATCCCACATTTCTTTTGTTGTTTTGCAATGGACCAGGTTCTGAAATGTGGAGTCATCAATTGCATTCACAATTATTTTTGGCTCTCTTGTCCATGGTGACCGAGGCTACTTCATCCTTGGTGAACTGAGACATGGTCTTAGGAACAGGAACTGTTGTTGGGTCTACAGGAATAGTCATGGGGATATATGGTTCCTCTTTTACAGCCAAGTAGACTCTAAGATCTGAGGCTTCCATGTACAATTTGATCCTTTGCTTCCACATGGGAAAATTTTCCTTGGTGCAGATAGGTAGCCTCATTGAACTCATCTCTTTGTGATGCTCACCAGCCATAGTTTGCTAATCACCCAATATAATTTAGAGATCTTGTTCTAAGTTGTTAGGCTTTTGAGCTTAACACCCCTTTGATACCAATTAAAAGATTTAGGTTTGATTAAACTTGCACCTAGAAGGGGGGGTGATTAGGTGTTTTCAATTTTATTTGGTCCTTTAAAATATTTAGCACAACACACAAGCAAACCAGAAAATACACAGAGATTTATAGTGGTTCCCTTCAAGACAATATGTCAAGAGGTAGTCCACTATCCCTCCCACCTATCTAGCAATGTGCTATACTAGGCAACTTCTCCAAAAACTCAGATCTCTTTTACAATACTACATATCTTACAACTCAGATCACAAAGGATCCTACCTCAGCCCTCACACTAAAAGCTTACTCTCAGGTTACAAAAACCTTACCAACAACTCAGACTTGACAAGTCCTACCAAACACTCAGATCTTCACCAAGATCCTACAAAACGCAGGCTCATTTAGAACCATACAGAATGAGAAAGTTTTTTTGCTGTTGTAGAAGAGAAAGCTTCAAAGATAAGGCTTTTCATTGAATGTTCTTCTTCTTCTAGCAGATATAGCCTCAGAGATCTTTAGGATCACTAAAGATTTCTTGAGAATATTCTTCCAAAAATACCAGATTGTCTTTTTCAAATCAGGGAAGATGATTCTTTCTTTGATCTTCACATCACAGCAATGAAGATTTCTTGTTCAGCACTTTTCTCCTTTTTTTGTAAGTGTGTGTGAGAGAGAGAGAGATCAGAACTGTTGTAGATTTCAAAATTCTCTCTATTTATATTTCTATGCACTTTTGCATATAGGCCCTCAATAATTTATTCTATAATTAATTGGGCCATTAAGGAATATAGACTAAAACGACATAATAATATATTATATATGCTTTGTCGTTTTTGGAACTTACATAATATAGACGTATTTGATATTATTCATTAATAGCTGTGTAACGGCTAGATCTACATAGAATACATCATTACTTATTCCTTGATTTTTGCACAAGATAGGCTGCGTGCACATTCCCTGTATAATAATTTCTAAGAAAATCTGTGCATTAAATGCAGCTCTACATCTGTCAAGACGATAAAAATTCCTTCAAGACGATATTGACTTGATCATCTAGATGATACAAGGTCTTCAAGCCGATATCATCTTCATCATCTAAACGATATAAAGTCTTCAAGCCGAAATCGTCGACATGCTCCTTTCTTCAAGACTTAACAAAACCTTCTACATGATATGACTTCTTCTAGCGATATCGTCGAGATGTTTCTTTCTACACGACTTATCTTAAATCTTCAAGTCGATAAGGCTTCTTCAAGATGATATCGTCGAGACTATCTCGACGATATGCTTTCTATCTCAATGATTTGTTTGTTAAGGCTCAAGCTGATATTTGACTCTATGATTTTTCACTTCTATTGTAGTCTTGATACTAAGAATATAGTCTTGATATATCTGTCACATCATGAAATAAAGCACACATCAAAAACAACTTTGCTTATCTATACTTGTGCTCCTTCTTCAAATCTAGGAACATTGAGGGCACAATACCCAACAGGGAGCTTTGGCATGCTCAGAGGTGACAGAAGCTTTGGCATGCTCAGACGCGAGGGAAGATTTTGCATGCTCGGAAGTGTCGGGAGCCTTGGTTCGCTCGAAAGCAAGTGGAGCTTTGGCGTGCTCGGAAGCGACGGGAGCTTGGCATTCTTGGAAGCGTTGGAAGCCTTGGCGCGCTCAGAAGCGATGAGCGCTTTGGTTTGCTCGAAAGCGATGGGAGGTTTGGCATGCTCTGAAGCAACGAGATGCTTGGCGCGCTAGGAAAAGATTGGATCTTTAGCATGCTCAGAAGTGACGAGAGATTTGGCATGTACAGAAGCGATGGGATCATTGCAATGCTCGGAAGCGATGGGAGTCTTGGCGCGCTGGGAAGCGATGGGAGCTTTGGCGTACTTGGAAGTGACGAGAATTTCAGCGTGCTCAGATGTGACGAGAGACTTTGCGCGCTTAGAAGCAATGGGAGCATTGGAATACTCGAACGCGACGGGAGCCTTGACGTGCTCGGAAGCAATGGGATCCTTGGCATGCTCGGAAGAGATGGGAGCCTTGGCATGCTCGAAAGAGATGAGAGCCTTGGCGCGCTTGGAAGCGATGGGAGCTTTGGCATGCTTGGAAGCTATAAGAGCTTTGGTGTGCTCGAAAGCCACAAGAGCTTTAGCGCGCTAGGAGGCGATGGCAATGAGCACGATGAGTCCTACGGGCATGGTGGAGGCAAGAGATGGAATGTAATAATGCAAGATTAAGAGCGACTATGCACTTTTATGGAGTGGTAGAAAGCTCGTGCTTAGAAGTGTGCGTCTCGGGCAACCGCAGGGAGGAGGATGTGAGATGTCCACTAAGAGACCGCGAGGCCGAGGTAGTTGTACAACCTCGGCCGCATGGCACCACCCGCGTGGCCGGGAGCACTCCCCAATTGGGGAGGTCTTAATAATTTCTTGCCTGGAAGTATCTTGGGCGCTAACCAAGATAGCCCCAATGGGGCGCTGACTTGGTGAGCGCCTTAGTATAGAGAATGAGAGGAATGAGGCAGTGCCCCCATCCCCCTAACTTGCTTCCACGGGGTATGTGTCGCGTGCCAGCCTTCAGTGTAGTATATTCCACACAGAAGTAATCTGTGTAGTAGCTATCGAGTGAAACTATTCTGTGCGGCTACTACGTGGACTATTTTGTGCAGTTATGTGCCATGCGCCATTTCGCACTACGTGATAAACACACCACCTTGCGCATTGCCATGCACATCATCATGCATGGTGCATGTGTGCTCAGCATGGCGTGTGGAAGTGCACAGTGAGTCCTCTGAGTATTCTCTAGAGGGGGGGGGGGGGGGGGTAAATAGAGTTTTAAAGTTTTTTCTATTTGTTATGCACACACTAAAAAAATACTTCTAATAACTATGCATTCATCTTTCCAACTTAGAATAAAACAAACACAGATTGCAGAAATTAAATAAAGGGACAGCACAGAAAATCACAGCCAAATGAGACAAGAGCTATAATGGTTCCCCAAAATTTATTGGTACATCCACTCTTTTACCACCTTGGTAGGAATAAACTATCCAGTGCCCGAGTCTTTTGATAAAGAGACTCTTAGAACCACTGAGTCTTTTGGTAAGGAGACTCTTAAAACCAACCACTAAGTCTTTTGACAAGGAGACTCTTAGAACCACTGAGTCTTTTGGTAAGGAGACTCTTAGAACCGCACTAGATCTTTTGGTAAGGAGATCTTAAACCAACTAAATCCTTTGGAGAGATTCTTAGGACTTTTTACACGTATTACAATAAGAAAATAAAGAGTAAAAGAGAGAAGAAGAAATGAAGAAGATGTTCTTCTGGTTGAATCCTCCTCCAGCAATCCCGAGGATTTAGGCACTTAGTGTTGTTGATGGATCTCTATTTCAGTAGATGAGTCCTTGCTGAGAGAGAGAGGGATACAAGGACTGTTCATGCTTTGATCCACATAATCTCTGTCTTTATGTAGACTTCCTTCTGTAAGAGAAGAAGAAGATGAATATGCCATTTTGTTATTCATGTACAGAGAGTTCTTGTGCTGTCTGAATGACGGGGGGTTCAGAAAGATGAAGATTAGAGAATAATAGAATTGCTTGTGTTGTCAATCTTCCTGAGTCCCCTTATTCTTCTATCGAAAAAGAATTTGAATTCCTTTCCTCTTCTACTGTATTAATAATAGGAATGTCCAAGGGATAATAATTTCCTTCTTCTACTTTGTTGACTGCCTGTCAATCTCTATTTGAATATCTTCCAAAAATAGCTTTATTGTGTCTCTAGAGACTTCCTTTCCATTCTTGGATATAATCGACCCGTTATAGATCCAATCAATTCCATGTATAACCTCTGAATCAGCTTTAAAAAAGAATAAATAAGATATTCTAATTCTGTCTGTATTCGACGTAACGTCGAGTACATTTATCTTCTTATCGACGCACCTCTGAGTTCTTATGGAAGCTGCTTCGAAATCCTCCTTAGTTTAGAAATGGACTATGCAGTCAACGTTGCGTCGAATACTTATCGACGTGTCCGTCGAGATGAGATCCTGAACTCAGAGCTCTTCCTTCTGCGTCGAATGTAAGTCCAAGTTACGTCGACTTCAAATTCCACTTCGACTGACTTTGTCTTCTGCGCCGAGTATATCTCACGTTGTGTCGACTTCAACTTATATATTGACTTCAGTCTGAGTTATTCTTACTTCTATTCGAAGTTACTTCAACTTATAGTCGAAGCTTCGTCGACTTCTATTCGATGCAGATTTAGCTCAACTGAATTTTGGACTCTTTTTGGACTGGTCTTTGACACCCTAATTAGAGTTTGACATCCTAAGGCATCTAATGACCAAATTGCCCTCTCTATACAACATGGGTAACGAATCTTAGATAATGAAATCACTTGTATATAATTTGTAAGATAAATCAATGTGTGTTTTTCGCAACAATTTCCCCCTATTTATCTTAACAAATTTTATAAATAGTTTAAGTTATTTCAATCATACTGAGAAATAAAATTGAGTACAAGCAAATATGCAATAAAGAAGAATGACATTTTTGCATATAAGCATAGACCCACATGATAAACTTCCAATTGATCAGATTGTCTCCCATAGCTATATCCTCAAATATGTCGACTGAGATGTTATAATAGAAATTGTTCATTAGCTGATTACCTATATTGTACTATTCTTTTGGAGGGGTTTCCTCTTCCTTGAGAAAACTTGTGGTGTCACTTTTCTTCATGGAAACACCAGGGGCTCATCCTCCTCTTCAGCATCCTTGTCATATTCTTTGTCATCTTCTTTGTGAGGCCCCCCTAAATTAATGCAGCATCTTGAGCTATCTGGGCATCCTCTTTATCAATGTTTGTGACATCTTCTAAGAGTTGTTCATCTTCTAAAAGTTGTTCATTGATGAGGGACTCCCCCTGTGTTTATGCCATATGTTCAGTATTGAGAACAGCCTCCTGAGTAACTGTAAGAGGCTCCCCCTGAGTCAGTGCAGGCAGCTCCCCCTGAATTTGTGCAAGAAATCCTTTTTGGAATACAATGATCTTATTGGGGTCACTAGATTCTAAGTTATTATTATCTTCTGGCGCAGGAACTTCCTCTTCTTGAATAGTCTCCCCCTTTTGAACCTTACTTGCAAGTGAGGTTAAGAAAGATCTTGTTACTCTAGAGAAAGATATCACTGCCCTGATTGACGGGATAGAATCATATGAATCCTTCAGTTCTTTCTCTACATGGGAGTATTTTCTGTTCAACTTTCTTGCTTGAGTCAGTAGTAGATCAACAAAGGTCTCAGTGGCCAACCCCACTGCTTTAGAAATTGCCTGGTCAATGTCAAGGGGGTGGGTAGGATGGGATGTAGTGGTTGTATCAACATGGGGTGGAGATAGGTTAATAGGAGGGATTTCTGTTGAAGCAACATTGAGGCCTGTGAGATTTTGGTTGATAGGAAATTGTCTTTGATTATCTTCTGGGGTTATGGTATATTGTGGTTATTGTTGAGGAGAGGCCATTGCTGAAAGTTTTATTGTTGTGTCTTGTGGAACTATTGCAGGATCTTGAGCTGGAGTGTCATTTGAGAGGTTTGTTAAGTCTGTCTCATGATCTTGAGGAGTTGTAGATGGAGTAGGAGAGGGTGTAACTTGACTAGGCTTTAGAATTTTCCTGGTCCATTTGGATAAAATGCCTATATTAATTCACTTTCCAGGAGGAATGTGCACTCCTTTTGATTTGCATACCATTGGGTAATGATGGAGCAGGACTTGGCCCATTATTCTCATGTATTCATTTTCCTTATGTGCATACTTATGACCAATCATCTTCAGGAGGCACCTCCCCCTATGGATTCTTTTATTGAGGACCAGTATTCCCATAATCTACAGTTGTTGTTTGAGAATCGCATCATGTGCAGAAATCTTACACAGTAAGACTTTCCCTACAATGCCAAGAACCTATATTATTTTGAGACATCATTCTTCTTCAAATTGATTGCCTTCTCTCTGTTGAACTTCATTATCTACAGTGCATTGATGATCTCTGCTGCTATCAGTTCATCCGAGTCCTCACCTTCTGCTAGATCAAATGTGAGTCTCAACATCTCATCTGTGATGTCAATGTCGTTGCCTGTGATTCTTCCATGGAGGGATCCATCATCTCCAATATGGATGCAATCTTTTAGTGTTAGTTCCACATCATATATTTTGCATCTTATTGAAATTAATTTCATCATCCCCGTGGTTTGGAATAACCCGAGAATTCCCTTGAAATTGTCAGAAGCAGCATTGAAGGATTCAATGTCCGCATCGAATCCGGAGTTAACCTTAGGAGGAGACATTGATTCTGTATTGCCTGCAGAAGTAAAACAAGAAAGAGAGAGAGACGCAAGAGCAAGTAGGCAAGAGAGCTAGAGAGCAAGAAGGCAAGAGAGAGAAAATTCGAAAGCATAATATAATCTAACAAATGAGTTGCTTAAAAGAAGACGATTCGTCACAACTTAGGGTTGTATTTGAAGCAACATCAAAAATAAGTTTATTCAGCGTGCCAAAATGTGTCGAAGTACCTTCTAGAAGCAAAACTGCGCGTGCTTGGCATGTCGACATTGCGTCGATTTGTAATCGACGTGACTTCAAATATATACAACAACTATTAAATCGACGCATGAGTCGATTTGTATACGACGTTGCGTCGAATGCTATTCGAATTATCTATCCTATGCAGCTCTCGGAGCTAACGTCGAGTAGAACTTAATGGAGCATCGAATTCTATTCGACACAACTCTGATTCTACAGTTGCATTTCTTTAGGAAATTTATGTTGTTTTTCCCAGCAATGGTTTTTATTGAAAATAATATTTATAATATTATGTGTTTATTAGAATGCATCATAAAGAGTTATTAAGGAAGAAGTCACTCCCTTGATTATTTGAATTTCCATGTTGAATAGTTAGTTTTTGCATTTCCCTCTATTATCTGATACCTTGAATAGGAAGGGATCCTAAGTTCTCCTGCACATGTAATTCAAACATTAGAGGGTACCCATGTTACCTTGGGTCTTTTACTTTTACCATTGTAAGGTGATATGAAAGAATATATTGGTCTTTCATGATACCCTTTTAGATGACAAAAAATAGGTCTATTAGACCAATATTATTATCTTGATATTATAAATTTGCATAGAATGCATCTTGATATAGTAGATCTGTAGAATGCCTACTGATTTTTCTCTTAGTTTTGGTCTTTTGATTGTAGTTTATTGGTTTTTCTGGATTGTTCTTGCCTCGGGTGTTCTTCTCATTTTTAGGTTCTCTTTATTAAATATAGTGGGATTATCAGAATGATCATTGTTTTGTTCTCTAAACACTAAACTGTTCTCCTTTATCTGATAGTCACTAGGTCTGACAAATATAAAAGGATTTTCCAGACTGGGTTATTGGATATTGTTGTGCTAGTTAAGGTATCTTCTCCTAAACCAAGATATTTAGATCTTATAGAGAGATTATGTATGATATCCTTGAGCTTTTGACTCCTCCCATTGAGCGAGTCTTTAAAGGCTTTTATCTTTGTAAGCTTTTCTTTTAAGTTTGAGTTTTCATTGGTCAATTTATCTATTTCTGTTTCCTTTTTATATAGTTGATTTCTTAAGTCATAATTAACAGAGTATAGATTTTCTTTCATTAGTTCTTCTAGTTCTTCCCTAACTATTTCAGTTTCTTTTTGAAGATTAAGATAATCTTTATAGAATTCATTAAAACAGTTTTTAAAGTCTACTGAAGAATAATCAAATTCATCAAATAGTCATACCTGATCTTCTTCAGTTGAGTCTTCTAAAACCATCAAACAGGCTTCTTCACCAGCACCTTCTTCATCATTGTCAGATGAAGAAGAGCTTGACTCAGATTCTTTGTCACTCTAGGTTTCAACTATGAAACCATTTCCCCTCTTCGTATCCTTCTTTCTGAAGGACTTCTTCTTGTGCTCCTTCTTGTTGATGTTTCTGTCCTTTTGTTCTTCAGGACATTCTGGGTAAATGTGCCCTGGCTTTCTGCATGCAAAGATGATTATCTTCTGCTTTGGAGTCTTGTCGAATTTGGGTTTGCTTGAGCTCCTTTCCTTCCTTCTAGAGTCTTCAGATTTGACCCATCTTCTGAACCTTCTAGCTAAGAGATTGAACATGTCTTCTTCAGAAGTGGAAGGCCCTCCTTCAGTAGCCTTCAGAGCAATCATCCTTTCTTTAGGAGCTAAGACTTTATCCTTGGCTTATGTCTCAGCTTTGCTCTTCAGTACTAGCTCATAGGACTTGAGCTTCCCTAGTAGAGCATCTGTGGAGATTTCCCTATGACATCTGGACTCTCTGATGGCCCAGATCCTTGAGTCTCATGTGCTTGGGAAGCACATGAGGAGCTTGTCATTTATTTTAGTTAGAGAGATCTTCTTGTCCAGTCCCCTGAGCTCATTTACAATGATGTTGAATCTATTATACATTTCAGCAACATTATCTTTAGCATTCTTTTGAAATTTCTCATATTGATATATGAGAAAGGACTTTCTATCCTTCCTTTCATCTGAGCTACCCTCAACCAATCTGGTCAAGGATTCTCAGATCTCTTTTGCTGAGTTGCAGTCAGCTACCTTCTGGAATATGTCATCTGACAAAGTTGACACCAGAATATTCAATTCCTTGGCATCACATGCCTTCAGCTTCTTTTCAGCATCAATCCACTCAGCTCTAGGGTCTAGTTCTTGAGTCGCAGTCCCACTTGCATCTTTTCTGAATGGGACAGGGGGACCTGAAATAATAACATCAAAGATTTCTTCATCAATAGAGTTCATGTAAAGTTTTATTCTGGCTTTCTAGAGTGTAAACTTATTCAGATTACAAGCTGGTGGTCTTGTGGATGAATAGTCCTTAGAACTCATTTTTCTGAAAATAATTTTATAATGTAAAATTTTAGTGAGAGAATCTTTTGATCAAGGTGTTAACTTTTTTATGATCAACCTCTCTCTGATACCAATTGAAAGTGCACAATGAGTCCTCTGAGTATTCTCTAGAGGGGGTGAATAGAGTTTTAAAACTTTTTTTATTTGTTATGCTCATATAATAAAAAAACGTTTAATAACTATGCATTCAGCTTTCCAACACAGAATAATATAAACACAGATTGCAGAAATTAAATAAAGGGACAGCACAGAAAATCACAGCCAAAACAGACAAGAGTTATAGTGGTTCCCCAAAACTTATGGGTACATCCACTCTTCTACCACCTTGGTAGGAATACACTATCCAGTACCCGAGTCTTTTGAGAAGGAGACTCTTAGAACCACTGAGTCTTTTGGTATGGAGACCCTTAGAACCAACCACTGAGTCTTTTGACAAGGAGACTCTTAGAACCACTAAGTCTTTTTGTAAGGAGACTCTTAGAACTACACTAGATCTTTTGGTAAGGAGATCTTGAACCAACTGAATCCTAGGGAGAGGGATTCTTAGGACTCTTTACTCAGATTATAGTAAGAAAAGAAAGAGTAAAAGAGAGAAGAAGGAATGAAGAAGATGTTCCTCTGGTTGAATCCACCTTCAGCAATCACTGAAGATTCAGGAACTTAGTGTTGTTCATGGATCTCTATTTTAGTAGATGAGTCCTTGCTGAGAGAGAGAGATGCAAGGACAATTCAAGCTTTGATCCATTGAATCTCTGTCTTTCTGTCGGCATCTTTCTGTAAGAGAAGAAGAAGAAGAAGCCTTTTTGTGATTCCTGTACAGAGAGTTCTTGTGTTGTCTGAAAGAGGGGGGTTCAGAAAGATGAAGACTAGAGAATAATAGAATTGCTTGTGTTGTCAATCTTCCAGAGCCCCCTTATTTTTCTGTCGAAATAGAATTTCAATTATTTTCCTCTTCTGTTGTATCCTTAATAGGAATGTCCAAGGGATAATAATACCCTCATTTTATTTTGTTGACTACCTGTCAATCTCTATTTGAATATCTTCCAGAAATAGCTTTATTGTGTCTTTGAAGGCTTCCTTTCCATTCTTAGATATAATCGACCCGTTAAAGATCCAATCAATTCCATGTGTAACCTCTGAATCATCTTTAGAAAAGAATAAATAAGATATTCTAATTCTGTCTGTATTCGATGTAGTGTCGAGTATATTTGTCTTCTTATCGATGCACCTATGAGTTCTAATGGAAGCTGCTTCGAAATCCTCCATAGTTTAGAAATGGGCTCTGCAGTCGACGTTGCGTCGAATACTTATTGTCCATCGAGATGAGATCCTGAACTCAGAGCACTTCCTTCTGCGTCGAATGTAAGTCCAAGTTGTGTCGACTTCAAATTCTGCTTCGACTAACTCTGTCTTCTTCGTCGAGTACATCTCGACATTGTGTCAACTTCAACTTATACATCGACTTCAGTCTGAGTTATTCTTACTTCTATTCGAAGTTACTTCGACTTATAGTCGAAGCTGGGTCGACTTCTATTCGATGCAAATTTAGCTCAACTGAATTTTAGACTCTTCTTGGACTGGTCTTTGACACCCTAATTAGAGTATGACATCCTAAGACATCTAATGACCAAATTACCCTCTCTATACAACATGGTAAATGAATCCTAGATAATGAAATCACTTGTATATAATTTGTAAGATAAATCAAAAGGTATTTTCCCAACAGCGTGGTTCGCGCGTAATGGTGCACGGCTTCCCATATCCATTTGGGGACCAAACGGACTCGGAATCGCGTCAGACCGGATCTGTTGAATTGTATCGACTAGCCGGTTATGATCGTGGTGAGAAATTCTTGGTTTAACTGAATGATTGTAGGGAACCCCATCAATAAAATTATTATTTTAGTAATTTATATTCAGCTATTATATGATGCACGATTTAATTACACTCCCGCACTTTATGTTCATGCTTACTCCAGACTAGTAGAATTTTAATTTTTATTACTGGGTCGACTATGTGATTATGAACCCATTCAGCTCTTATAAATTAAATTTTATTTTTAAAACTAAATTAAATTCATTAAATGGTGCTACAAAATTTATAAAATATATGATATTACTCAATAAATTTAATTGAAATGATATCTCATCAAAGTGAGCGCTCTCACGTAGATTGTTTTACTTTGGCATTATCAAGATTTTATTGGGTGTGTCATTCATGCAAATATTGATTGTCTCAAATGAAAATAAATATTTGGCCAAATTACGTGCACACATGTGGTAATAAATGTGCGACGATTATTTTGCCCTCCATGTGAAAGTATGCCGGTCCAAAGAAAGATCAATTGTTTGACAAAACTTATCGTCAATATTTGATTACTACACCAAGAGAAACACTTGTAATTGATATTTTTATCGAAAGGCTAAATATCGATGTTGAACTAGGTATCTTGTGATGGGTCCCACCATTTTTTAATGAATTAATATGTGAAATGTGATGTGTACTTTTTTTGTGAGCACGTAATTTATTACTGGAATGTATTATTTTTCTTTTCAGCTCATAATTTTGTTGCAACAATTTCAACGAACATTAACTATATTTCTAGGCTAAATGGGACAAATTTTAAAGACTGAAAATAAAACATTAGTTTTGTTCTTAGTTGTAGGGCCTAGATATTGCGCTCCAGACTGACCCTCTCACATTTCCTTTGGATGATAATTCTGCTGAGGTAAAATGAAAATATGAAAAGTGAGAATGTACAGATAGCATGTGTTTAATGATCATGAAGTGGGGCATTCCAGAAGCCTTAAGGGCAATGATGAGACTACCCATTCCTTAACGTTCCTTGATGAACTTCAAAATTGTTTTGCACAAAATGATAGTACAAAAACGAACACGCTTCTTGTGAAGCTTCTTTCCATGAAGTATAAGGCCAAAGAGAATATTCAAGAGTACATTATAGAACTGTCATATCTTTCTTCAAAACTAAAAGCCCTAAAGTTAGAGTTGTGAAAACACTTTCTCGTGCATTTAATTTTAATTTCTCTTCCTACACAATTCAATCAATTTAAGATTAGTTACAATTATCAAAAGGTGAAATTTTCTCTAAATGAGCTCATTTCATATTGTGCACAAGAAGAGGTACGATTAAACCAAGATAGGACTAGAAGTGCTCATGTGGCAGTGGACTCCTAAAACAAAGGCCAACAAAGGAAGAATGAAAAGCAAGCTACAAGTGGACATCCACAAAGAAAGCCACAAAAGAAATAGGATAAAGGTTCCACATTTTTTTGTGAGGGTGGTGGACACGTGAAGAAAGATTATGCCTAATGTCACATCTAACATGCTGAGAAGGGTACACTTCTCACTTTGGTTTGTTCTGAAATTAATTTAACTTACGTACATAAATACCTTTGGTGGATAGATTTGGGTGCTACTACTCACATAATTGTGACTATGCTTTGTTGTCTTAGCTGGCAAAATCTAGGTGGTGGTGAAAGATACATCTTTGTGGGTGATGACAAATCATTTGAAGTTGAAGTTCTAAGTACTTTTGGATTATTGTTATTAAAGACTGTTATTATCTAGATTTGTTTGAGACTTTTGTTGTACCGTCTTTTAGAAGAAATTTAGTTTCTATTTATATATTGGACAAATTTAATTATCATTGTTCTTTTGGAAAGAATAAATTTAGTCAAGTTTTCAATTCAAATCTTATTGGCAACAGTTATTTATCTAATAATGATAACTTATATTTTCTTAATACAATTGTTTCATATAATGAAACTTTGCATGTTAATTCAAGAGGTATACAATGTAAACAAACTAATAATAATTGTCTCTTTATGGCACAAGCGCTTAGGCAACATCTCTAAACAGAGAATTAAGAGACTTATGTCTAACATAATTCTTGATTCCGTTGATTTTTTAAACTTTAAGGTTTGCATAGACTGTATAAATGGGAACAAATGAACGTAATGAAGACAGATGCCGACAGAGCTATGAAAGTCTTATAACTAATACACACTTATATTTGTGAACCTTTCCATACGGCTTCTTGGAATGACCAACAATATTATATCACGTTCATAGATGATTTCTCTCATCATTGGTATATTTATCTAATTCATGAGAAGTTACAGTAACTGGACATATTTAATGCCAACAAAGCTGAGATGGAAAACCAACCCAACAAACAGATTAAGAATGTCAGATCTGATTGTGGTGGTGAGTACCATGATAAATATGACATATCGGGAGAACAATGTTCATGCCTTTTTGCTAAATTTTTAGAGGAATGCGACATCATCCCTTATTACACCATGCTCGGTACTCGTACCATGAATAATGTTACTGAGAGGAGAAATATGACTCTTAAGGATATTGTGAGAAGTATGATTGATCATTCTTCTTTACTATAATCCCTCTAGGGTGAAATACTCAACACTGCAGCTTATATCCTCAATAAAGTTACAAGTAAAACAGTACCAAAGACCCCATATGAGCTTTGGACGGGTCAAAATCTCATCCTAAAGCATCTATAGGTTTGGGGTTGTCCAGTTGAGGTTAGGTCGTATATGCCAAATAAAAATAAGTTGGACTCCAGAATGGTGAGCTGTTATTTGATTGATTATTCTAAAAGTCTTAGGGGATATAAATTTTATGATCCTGCTGCTAAGGTTTTCTTCGAGATTGGTAATGATCGATTCTTTATCGATGTAGAGTTTGGAGGGAAGATATAGTGCGCGTCTTTGTCTTTGAAGTGGAATTTATTTCTCTTCCTATAGTTATTACTGACAATACTCAATATCTCATTCTCGATATTGCTCTAGTAATAAATCCAGATCAAGACATTATTGAAGAACTTCCTTATATAGTTCAAAATCAACAAACTCCACAACTTCAAGAACACATGCAATTAAGGGGATCCACTAGAAAGAGGAGAAGGGAACTTCTAGATCATTATATCATCTTTCTCCAAGAACATAAGGGTGGACAAGGGATGATGGATGATGATCCAATCAATCTCAAGCAAGCTATTCCAAGTTCATTAAGCAATGATATAGATATACTGCATGAGGCCAAGAAATTTCATTCAAAGAAATATGAAATGAAATATCTTGGGGAAACCTCTTTTGTACTAGGAACACGGATACACTAAGATCGTACTCGGGGAATGTTGGGTTTCTTAGGCATCTAATGCACGATAAAAAAAACTAGCAAGAAATCCATTGAAATGACCATGAAAAAAACCAATAAATCAATAACTGAGTTTATACCTACATCAAAATTAAATTTCGAGAAGGATAACCATCGTATGAGAACCAAAATGTAGAGAATTATCCATGTCTCAACAGGTATCCACACGAATGGAAGAAACACCACACAGTTAGCCCAATAGGCTCGAGGTTGGAAGAAGATCACCCTTCTCTTCTCTCGGAATACTAGTTCTGTTTCAGAGAAACTTCACTCTCTTCTTTCTCTCTTTCACACGGATCCCTTCTGAGGGAAACAAGAATGCAACTACAAGTTCACCAGAGTCACTAACTAAAAGAAAACCTAAAATGCACTACTTATGGAAGTTTAGTAAACCGTCTTAAAAGTGTGTCGAGAAAGACTGGCGGGATAAAAGATTAGAGTAATTTCTTCAATTCGACACATGTCAATTTCCCAAATCAGCACGCGTTGAATACTTTTCTGTTAATCGACTAACGTCGATTTTCCAAATCAACGTGCATCAAATACTATCCAATAGTATAGAAAGACAGTTAAATGCACACCAATTTGACGTACATTGATTTAAAAAATACACATTTGTCGAATAGTTCCAGGAAATGCGTCGATTTCACCAATCAACTTGCTTCGATTAGTTCATTTAACTTCCTTTTCGAATCTAATTTGATATATAATTACTTTTAATCTTTATATATAATTAATTCCTAATTAATTAAATTATATTTTGGATTTGGTTCTTCACTTATATCTAATATAATTAAAAAACCAACACGATCATTAATCCTTTTTTCGTATGTTCTTAATTTGTAACCCTATATGTTTATATTACACTGACAGTAAGACTAATCTCTTGATTATTTCTAGATCACAGATTCTAACAATCTCTCATTTGATTTAGAATGTATCAACCATAGTCTCACAAATAATGAGCGACATCTAGTAATGCATCATGGCTACCCAAGTAATACAAGAGTTGGTAACTCAATGAAACCTATTAGTAACCAATGTTCCAATGTATCTTAGTACCTTTGTCCATTACATCCATATTGAACTCGAGGCGTGCAGGGTTTCACGCTCTTAATAATTCAATCTATGTTTCCTTATTCTCGAGTAGGCAATAAAAAAAGTGAGCTTAGGATGCTTATATTGACTTGACTTAGCATGGACATGCATTTCATAGTCTCACTCCATCAAGGGACGCCCATGGATGCAACTCATGTCATATAGGAGGACAAATCCCATCTATATTCCACAACCTACATGATTTGTAACGTACCCAATAACCACTCTTATAAACAACTTTTTTTAAGGAAGACTTTAGATGTCATCTAAGTATGCTCCTCCTCATATAATGACTATAGTGACTTCAGGTCAAAGAACCACATACATCATTGTCACTCTGAGAACAACTTGTAACACGTTTATATAACAATGGACAAAGTAATATAATGGGTGGGTTTGTCTAATACACTTATTCTATAATAAGTACCTATGTGATGACTTTATATTAAATATCATGACCTATGAGACTCGATCATCAGTCAACCCACATACTAGTCTCAAGGTATCAACATTGCCCCAATTTCTACTATGTTACTTTGACTAGGGACAATTTAAGAATAATGCTTCATATAAACACACTATCTCACATTCAAGTCATGCACTTGAATTTTTATGGAAGCAAATATTACAAGGGCATTATTACATTTATTTAATCTATCTTTTTTGAAAGTAATAGACATAACAAAAAAATATGCCTTAAATGTAAATGAAATAATAGTACAAGTCATTACACGAACATAAAATTGACCAAGCCAAAATCCACTAGCCTCCCACTAGAATTGATCATTCAGGTATTGAATACCCAATGATCTATTATGATAATCATGCTTCTTCTAAGGAAGAGTCTTCGTTAGTGGATCTTCAATATTCTCGACATTCAGTACTTTGCATATGCTCACATTTCCTCTTTCGACAATCTCTTGAATGAGATGGAACCTCCAAAGTATGCGCTTGGAACGCTGATAAGATATAGGTTCCTTGGCCTATGCAATGACACCATTGTTGTCACAGTAAAGTGACACGTGATCTATAATGTGGGAAATTACATCAAACTCATCGATGAATTTTCTAATCCATGCAGCCTCCTTTGCTGCATTAGCAACAGTGATATACCCAGCCTCTATTGTTGAATTAGCAACTATTTCTTTCTTCGAACTCACATTGCCTTTATTAATGCAAAACACAAAACATGATTGAGACTTCGAGTCATCCCTATCAGTTTGGAAACTGGCATCTGTATAACCCTTTACAACTAGTTCATCACCACCATATACCAAGAATACATCCTTAGTCCTTTTCAAGTACTTCAGGATATTCTTAATGCCACTCAGTGACCTTCACCTAGATTAGACTGTATATAACATTGCAGACATGATTGATCCAATTCCAAAAACATATGGAATCATCCTCATGCGGTTCTTATCTTTCAAAGATCTAGGACATTGGTCCTTAGAGAGATTCACACTATGTGACATGGGCAAAAATCCTCTCTTAGACTCAAGCATGTTGAACCTCTTCAACACCTTGTAAATGTACATAATTTGTGATAGCCCGAGCAATTTCTTTGATCTATCTCTATAGACCTTAATACCAAGTATGTAAGTTGCTTTGCCCAAGTCCTACATAGATAACCAGTGTCATAGCCCATTCTTAATAGCTTGTAGGGTTAGAATGTCAGTCCCGATCAATTGTAAGCCATCTACATACAATATCATGAATACAACTATGCTCACACTAATTCTCTTGTAAACACAAAGATCATCTTTATTCATGATGAAACCAAACTCTTTGAATTTCTAATTAAAATGAAGATTCCAACTTCGAGAAGCTTGATTTAATCCATAAATGGATCTCTGGAACTTGCATATTTTAGTAGCTTCGTGTGGAGATTCAAAAACCCCAAGTTATGACATGTACCATTCTCAAGGAGGTTTCCATTGAGGAAAGTCATTTTGACATCCATTTGCTAGATCTCATAATCATAGTATGCTTCAATAACCCACAAAATTATGATGGTCTTAATCATGATAATTGGGAAAAAGGTCTCATCATAGTCAACACCATGAATTTGCTTAAAACCTTTAGCCATTAATCGCCCTTTGAAAGTCCGTACACTCCCATCCATGTTGGTCTTCTTCTTGTAAACCTACTTGCACCTTATGAGTCATACCCCTTCAGGTGGCTCCACCAAGGTCCATACCTGGTTTATATACATGGAGTCCATTTCAGATTTCATGCCTCAAGACATTAATTAGAGTTTGGTCCATTCATAGCCTCTTGGTAGGTTGTAGGCTCATCATCATGATCCATAAGAAACACATTACCAATTTGAGACATGAGAAATACATATCTCTCAAGCTCAAAACATGGTTTCCCAGATCTACGTAGAACTTCTATTTCATGAAAAGGATATTTAGCTACAATAACTTTTAGTCCTTGCTCATGTTCCAATTTTGGATTATTCATTATTTGTGGTTCTTGGACCACTTCAAGTTCTATCTTATTAGTTTTTCTAGATAAGAACTCTTTCTCTAGAAAAATATTATTTCTCACGATAAAAATTTTGCCCTCAGAATGATTATATAAATGTACCATTTAGTGAAAACATTTGTGGTGAAAACTTTTAAGTCATTGAAAAGCCCCCATAATACCATGGAACCACTCTAGGCCGCTTAGGGACTTCAAGACCTATTCAAAGGGTGGGGGGGGGGGGGGGGGGGGGGTTAGGGTGTTACAAACCTCCACCCCTTACAAAAGTGCACTTTTTTTGTAATGACTCAAGACCCGACTCCGCCTTTCGGCCCTGGTACATGAGACCGTTAGGGCTGCAACCCAAGAGACCCTAACCAAATCTATGCACCTGTTTCTCAACAGCGCCAGGTTATTGAGGCCAAGTCTAGAACCCGCAACCTCCTTGATAAGGAGCCTTCAAACCACTCTTCATCACCAATTGCAGCTCAGTTGTTGATGAGGAATGGTTTGAAGGCTCCTTATCAAGGAGGTTGCGGGTTCACGGCCGGACTTAACAACCTAGCGTTGCTGACAAAGAAGCGCACATATTTGGTTGGGGTGTGTTGGGTTGCAACCCTAATGGTCTCATGCCCTCCTGGATGAAAGGCGGAGTCAGGTCTTGTGTCGTTACAAATTCCATAATAAATATCATTCAAATATATAGAGCAACTATTGTTATTAATGATAAATGATGATCATTTCATCTCTAAACATAAAATAGAAATAATGTTTCTAGTAATTGCAGGAACATAATTGCAGTTGTATAGCAATATTACAAGCCCAGAGGGCAAAGATAGATGGTAAGTTCCTATATAATGACAACAACTCTTGCTCCATTTCCAACTCGAAGGTCAATATCACGCTTAGCCAACATTCTTCTCCTTCTCAGTTCCTGCACACTTATACAAATGTGAGAACCATATCCAGTATCCAATACTCAAGATGAAGGGGTAGAAAGATTCACTTCTATAACAAATATACATGAAATGGAAGTCTCACTTTCTTTCTTCTTTTGCAAATCCTTAAGGTAAAAAGGACAATTCCTCCTCTATTACTCTGCCTTCCCACAATGTTGGTAATTCCCTTCCTTGGCCAATCCTTTCTTCTTTAGTGCATATGATTTGGGAATAAGATTTGACTTAGATCCCATCTTATTCTTCTAAAATCCCTTGGTCTCACTCTTACCTTTATGCACCATTAATATGGGGCTAGTAGCCAACCCTTAACTTTTTTTTCATATTATTTTTGGCAGTTCTCAACATCCCTAGGAGCTTGACCAGTGTTTTGTCAATTTCATCATATTGTAATTCAAGACAAACTGCTCATAATTGTCTGACAACAAATGTAGGATCAAGTCTGTGGTCAATTATTGGATTAAGGGGAAACCCAATCTTTTAAGGATCTCAATGCACTCAATCATCTTAAGTACATGAGTTCCTACTGGGTCACGAGCTCCCATCTTACACTGAAACAATGACTTACAAACATCGATCCTCTTTTGTCGAGTCTTCCCCTGAAACATTTTTATGAGGTGCTTAATTATCTCATAACCACACATGATCTCATAATGCTTCTGAAACACAGAGGTCATGGTGGAAAGCATGAGGCATTCGACGTCCAAGTAGCGTCTTGATACTTCTTATGAGCATCTTTGTCTACACGAGAGGAAGGGTCGATTTGCACTTTAGGGGAATCTTCCTCTAAGACATAGAGCTTACACTCTTGTTTGAGGACAATCCTCAAATTTCTATACCAATCTACGAAGTTTGTCCAATTAAGCTTGTCCTTCTCAGGGATAGATCGCATGGATAAGGTGTGATGTGTATTGCTTGCCATAAAATTTCTACAAGAATTATGCAAAGTTAAATAATACTATATTTCAAAATATATTTTATTTTAATAATGTCTTTTATTAAATACTCCCACTATTTTCTTCAAATTAATAACACTTAATATCAATTCTGAGAGTTTATGCGAGCTACTCTCTAGTAGTACAAGATACATATTTCACCCCGATCATGAGTCAGCTTTGGCTAATCACCCATAACACGATTATTTAGGTAGACAATATTTGTCAATTATATTATATACAACTCTTGTGTGGTTGGTGAATAACTAATATTCACATCCATCTTATGGTGCATGCCAACCCTATGCATCTATGTACTCAATCATTGAGGTCACCTAGTTAAGTTAGACCAGATATTGATAGTTGGGTATCACAATTATCCGATCGCACCCCGCCAAGATAGATTAATGCACTTTACTTTGGCAAATTCCACACTCCATCGATCAAGACAGAAAGAGTGTCATCCATCAGAAGACATCTAAATACTCAATATAAAATTTTAGGGATTTTTCATGACAGATGATTGATATTTAATCATGATTAACATTTAATCTTCCCACATTTTGAAACAAAATCATAAAAAATATTACATCATTCACATTGCAGATACAACCCAGATATACACCATTTCCCAACAAAATACAAGGCGCACCTGGAAGGGTTCAAAGGGGTTGCGCCCTTGGTGGGATTCAAAGGGTTGCTCCCCTAGCATGGTCTTAGGGGCAGCACCTAGCGGGGTTCCAAGAGGCAGCACCCTGAAACCTAAAAGAAATCCACCGTTATTTTCTTATAGAAAATCATCAACATTTTATATTTTAAGGCAACATAATGAGTTCCGGAACACTTCTAAAAACTCGTATATGTTCATTCTGAATGTTTGGTAATTGCAACCAATCTCTGATGCCACTGTTGGGTTTCTTAGGCATCTAGTATGTCGCAAAAAACTAGAAAGGAACCTATTGAAATGACCATGCAAAAACCAATACATCAAGAACTTAGTTTAAAACTGTGTCTAAATAAAACTTCGAGAAGTATAACTGTCGTATGAGAACCAAAAACGTAGAACGAGATCCACGACTCTAAATTTATCCGCATGAATTGTAGAAACACCATGTAGTTCGTCCAACGAGCTCGGGGTTGGAAGAAGATGGTCGTTCTCTTCTCTCAAAATACTAGTTCCATTTCAGAGAATCTTCACTCTCTTTTTTTCCCTTTCACATGGATCTCTTCTGAGGAGAAATAAGAATGCGACTACAGGTTCACCAGAGTCACTAACTCAACGAAAACCTAAAATGCACCACTTATGATAGTTTCGTAAATCGTCTTAAAAGTTCGTCTAGAGAGAATGATGGGAGAAAAGATTAGTGTAATTTATTCAATTTGACGTACGCCGATTTACCTAATCGACATGCCTCGAATACTTTTCTATTAATTGACGTACATTGATTTCCCAAATCAACATGGGTAGAATACTATCCAATAGTATAGAAAGTTTGTTAAACGCACACAAATTCAACGTACGTCAATTTCACAATTCAACGTGTGTCAAATTGTACCTAGAAATGCAATGATTTCACTAATCAAATTGCTTCGAATAGTTTGTTTAACATCCTTTTTGAATCTAATTCGATATACAATTACTCTTAATCTTTATATATAATTAATTCCCAATTAATTAAACTATATTTTGGATTTGATTTTTCACTTATATCCAATATAAGTAAAAACCAACACGATCATTAATCGATTTTTCGTACGTTCTTAATGTGCGAACCCATATGTTCATATTACGTTAACAGTAAGACTAATTCCTTAATTATTTCTAGACGATAGATTTTAACAGGGAATACTTGGGTTATCGCAGAAAATCTATAACGATAAGGTCCTTAAAAGGTTTGGCATACAAGATTTTTAGCTAGGAGATACTCCTACTGCTAAGGGAGATAAATTTTATCTCAATCAGTGCCCTAAAACTAAAGTGGAGGAATTGGAGATGCAAAAGCTTTCTTATGCGTCAACAAAAGGAAGTCTTATGTGTGCTCAAGTATGTTCGCATCTGGATATTGCGTTTATTGTTGGAATGTTAGGCAGATATTTGAGCAATCCAGGATTTGATTATTGGAAAGCAGCCAAATGAGTCATGCGATATCTGAAAAGAACTGAGGTTTCATGTTCACTTATAAAAGGTCAAATCAGCTCGAGATCATTGGGTATTCTTATTCAGACTTTATTGGATGTCAAGATAATATAAGATCCACTTCAAGCTATTTATTTGAAGAATGCTAAGCAAGCACTCATAAACTTTTCAACCATGGCGACATAGTTCATAGCATGTTATGAGACATCTAATCATGGAATATGATTGTGAAATTTTGTCACATGACTGCACATTTTGAATGTTGTTGAGAGGCCACTTAAATTATTTTGTTACAATAAATCGATAAATATGTATTCCAATAACAACATGAGTATCTCTAAATCTAAGCACATGAAGATTAAGTTTCTGGTTGTTAAAGAAAGAGTTCATAGTGGTTACATGTCTATATTACTGAAAGAAATCGTTGTCTACCTAAATCACCTAGAGGGGGGTGAATAGGTGATCTCTACTGCGATTGCGGAATAAAAATTTTGCACATACACAACAAAAAAATCACAGCACAGAGACACAAGATTTATAGAGGTTCCCCAAAGGTGGGTACTCCTCTCTCCCGCTCCGCCTATCTAGCACTTTGGGCTAGCGTCAGCAACTTCACCAAAACTCGGATTTATCAACAAATCCTACACTCGGAGACTACGCCTCCTACAAGCTCGGAGAACAACCTCTCCTACAAACTCGGAGTAAATAACTCCTACAACTCGGAGTAAACCACTCCTACAAAATAACTCGGAGTAAAAACTCCTACAGGAATCAAGTAAAGTTTGAAACAAAACTTCTCTTTGAATCTCAATAGAGATTAACTTCAGATTAGGAGAAACTGAATCTTCTTCTTCCTTTAGAGTGAAAGCTTGAATCTTCAAAGATTAGTAAGAATAGAGAATCGGCAAACCTGATCTGAATATGCCCTTTGATTGAATCGAAAAGATCTTCAATATTGAGAGCAGCAACTTGATCAAAGGCCTAATCTGGGAAATCTTTAGCAACACTGAAGAACGAAACTTGAGCGGCGCAGAAGTTAGATCTCAGAAAACTTGTTCAGCAAGAGAGGAAGAAACGGCTAGAGAGAAATATTCTCTTTTTAATAATTGGGTGCTTTCTCTTTTTTTTGCCCTAAAATAAAAGATTATTTATAGAGAGACCTCCAACGGCTCGGGCGACAAACAAGGAGGGATCACCACGTGTACTGTACATGACGGCGAACCCTAATTTTCGAAAACGAAACTAAAATTTGATATCCTTCTGCCCGTCATTCGTCGAGTCTTCACATGAACATTCGACGAATTGACTTGGTCTTGAAAAACACTGATAAAACATTGAAAATTGTCTTCTGTTATCATTCATCGAAATTCGTCGGGAGTTCTCGAGAACATTCGACGAATATACTTAGCCGCAGAAAATTCTTCTTTAAACTTGAAATTTGGCTTCTGTCTGGATTCGTCGAGATTCATCAGAACTTCACGAGACCTCTCGACGAATTGACTTAGACAAGAATAAAATTCATTCTGAAAACCTGCTCCATTCCTCAATCTTGAAAACCTTCAGTTATGAGTATATGAAGTACACCCCAATAGAGAGATTACACATGGACCAACACTTTGTTCTACACAATGAGGGATTACATTGTCTAGAACTGTGTTTGGTGATCCATTGCAACCTCACTTTGGTGTGCACTTAGCATTAAGACTTGTCATAACACATCTAAATAGAGATCATCAAATACATACTCAATTCAATTTAGTTCACTAGGGGACATCTTCAAATCCAGGTAATTGTGGATACAATACCCAACAATCTCCCCCTATTTGAAGATGTCATAACCCTATGCACTAAGTTGAATTGTACAGAAAATATAATGAACAAGAAAAACAATAATCATGCAGTAATAAGTAAAGAGAGAATCAATGTTTAACTTCACATATATATATATATATAAACAAAGAAAAAACAACATGATTCCTGAGATCAGTGCAGTTCATGATTTGTCTTTGCCCTTCTGCTTTCCAAATATTCTCTCACCTGCCTCAGCTTTCTTTTTCTGCTCAATTTCCATTCTTTCAAAGAAGGCTTTTGGTTTAGGCCAATACTTATCAGGAGCAGTTTCTTTGGTTCCCCCAGTCTTGAAGTGAATCCTTCTTTCAGATGTCCTTTTCTCGAACTTACTCCATTCATCCTGGCTGTAGTGATCACTGGCATTTTCATGATGTTTACTGACTAGATTGAAGGTTGTGAGAATAATACCTTTGGAAGTAGGACTCCAGCTCTCTTGGAAATTCCTTGGGGGTGGCCTATCATAAAACTCTCTAATCTTTTTAGAAGGATTAGACCTCTTTGCAGAAGGTTTGTCACCAAATATTTTCCTTTTCAGAGACTTTTCAGAGGGTTCAGATACTTTGGAGCTGTCAGGCCCTTCAACAAAAACTGGACCATCCCAGAACTCTTGGTAGGAGGAGGCGGGGATGTCTTCTTCAGCAAAATCAAAATCCTCAACAGGAATTGGAGAAGAACTTGGAGCACTTGGACCTGGAGCACTTGAAGAAGGAACATCTGACTTTTTGTCCACAACAGTGAATCCAAGCATGCCTGCAACTTCCTTGAACAGCCAACTTGTTGATTCATGGGTATACCAATTGACATCTTTAACATTTTGCAAGATGTTCTCCTGAAGCTCTTGCATCTTTGAAAATACATTGCCATCCAAGTCAATCAACTTACTTGCACTCTCCTCTATCTTTGACACCATACTCTCCTCCCCCTTTATGACATCTTCATGTAGGAGGGTGTAGAGTTTGGCCAGTTGCCTGTCAACTTGATCATCCAGAAAGTTAAGCCCTTGATCATGAGAAATTCTAAGAGCTGTTTGTGCAGAATTCAAATTAGTAACATCTTCAGCAACTTGATGCAAGTTATTTCGAACATGCCCAACTCCCTTATTGGTGTGGTCCAATGCCTTTCCTGCTTTTGTCATCCAACCATCTTGATCACTTTTGAATTTTTCCATCTCATGCTTCATTTCAGCTATCTCTTGCCTTAATGAACTATCAACAACATCAATTTTTTGATAGACTTTCTTGATGGACTTATCAAAATGCTCAGTCTGAGCTTGCAGCAAACTTGCAATAGACTTCAGCAGAGAAGATTGAGAGCTCTCTCCAGTTTCAAAATCTTCAGGAGAGGCTCTATCAGGTACAAAACTGGTAGACTGTGCTTGCTCATCAAGCACAGTTACTCTTGGAGATTTTCTAATAAGAACTTCTGGTGGGGGCAAAAGCAGCACAGAAGGAAGAACCTGAGGAACTGCAGATTCATCCATGAATATATCTTCTTGTTCTTTCTCCCCCTCAGCCAAAGACATCCTCTTGGCTAACTCCAACTGATCACCAAAACTGCCCTTATCTATTGAATCAGATTTCTCAGAATGTGCAGATGCAGTATCTGGCAAGTCTTCATTACCTTCTGAATCAGAGACAATCACTGCAGGTGATTTCCTTGACTCTTCCAGCACAACAGCTTTATTAACATTAGCAGATTTCTCTTGACCCTCCAGGTCATGAACAACATCAGTGACAGCTGTACTAACTGGATCAACATGAACTTGATCAGCTTCACTGGGATGAATTTCTTCTGCAGCAACACCACTTTCAGCAATGTGTCTTGGGGTTGGAAACTCCCCCTCAACATGTTCACCTCTTCCCTGATCAGGAGATGGACTAGGTCCACTACCCCTTGAGGGTTGTCCTACTTCAAGAGTTCTATCATCATTCAGCGAAGGTGCCTCATCACCACCAGCAACATTCTTTACTCCACCCTTTGAAATAACTCTTTCCCATTTTGAGAAAATAGAGGAGGTGATTTTCTTGGTGTGATGGATTGGGGTACCTCTTCCAAGATTGAACAAATCTGGATTACATCCATGTAGAAGCAAACTGATAATCCTTCCAAAATTTGGATTCTGAAAGCTTTCCTTGATCTTCTCAAAAATAACTTCACCAAAGTTGAAGTTCTTTCTACAGATGATGGCTGTATGAACCTTAAATGCTTCCTCAAAAAAGTAGTCATGAGAACCCACTTTACAAAGTAATACCTTTCCTATAATATCACAAAGCAGCTTGCCACCGCCACCATCATTGATAAACTTTCTCCTTATTTTTGAACCTTCATCATTAATGCCACAGAACCTTTTGGCTCTTAGGATATCTTCAACATTCAGTTCTTCAGATTCTACTTCAGGCATCCTCAAAATTCTATTGATGCCACTAGCCTTCAGAATAATCTTGCATGACCTAATGGAGCTTTTTATCTTCTTACCTTGACTGGTGATCCTGGCATTTCTGAAAAATTCCAGAACATCCTGTTCGAGAATCCTGGCTGGCTCTTCCAAGATAAAATTTAGCCCGGCCACTTCAAGCATCAAAATAATGTTTCAAAATTCATCTGATGCAGTTCGGAATGCCCCTCTCACCAGCTCTCCCCCTGAGTGCAAACCTCCAGAAGCTTTGGGCGCCATTGAATTTGTCGAACTCGGGAAGAAGAACAGTAAGTGCTCGAGAGAGCCGAAGAGACGAATAGGGTTTTCTCAGAATGATCGCGTGGAATCACGTGTTTTCAATATTTATATATATATATAAGAAATTTAGGCGCATACCTGATTTCACGGATGGCTCTGCGGATCCAATAAAGTGAATTTAATGAAAAGATTTCACGGAGACGTGTCCGAGAAGATAAAGATTTGACACGTGAAATCCCGTGCAATTTCTCAAAATTTCAACAGTCCTGTCTTCAAGATTCCTTGTTAAGCATTCCAAGTTCCATTTTGAAGAAATTGAACTTGGTCTCGTCTAGAGGCTTCGTAAAAATATCTGCAATTTGTTGGTCAGTATTGACATATAATAAATTTATATCCTTACTCTCTACATGTTCTCGAATGAAGTGGTAGCGAAGCTCAATGTGCTTCGTTCTGCTGTGAGAGACTGGATTATTTGCTATGGCAATAGCACTTGATGAGTCACAGGACATGGGGATTTTTGTGAGCTGTAAGTTATAGTCCTCAAGCTGATTTTTTTATCCACAAAAGTTATGCGCAGCAACTGCCGGCAGAGATATACTCTGATTCAGCAGTTGATATTGCAACACAATTTTGTTTCTTGCTACTCCAGGAAACGAGTCTTTTTCCCAAGAATTGACAAGTTCCTGAAGTACTCTTTCTATCATCTTTGCTACCTGCAAAATCAGCATCTGAAAAACCAATTAGTTCAAAGTCATTGCTTCTTGGGTACCATAAGCCGAGATTTGGTGTACTCTTAAGGTATCTCAAAATCCTCTTTGCAGCGTCATAATGAGATTCCTTACACTTCACCTGATACCTGGCACAAACACATGTTGAAAACATTATATCAGGCCTACTAGCAGTAAGGTAGAGCAAGGACCCAATTATGCTTCTGTACTTGGTTTCATCAAAAGGTTTCCCTTTCTCATCCTTGTCCAGAGACATGTTTGAGCCCATTGGAGTCCTCATAGAGGTTGCACTCTCCATTCCAAATTTCTTAAGAAGCTCTTTAGTGAACTTTGTCTGAGAGATGAAAATTCCATCTTCAGATTGGTGCACCTGGAGTCCTAAGAAATATTTCAGCTCTCCCATACTGCTCATTTCAAACTTATCTTGCATCAAGTTATAAAACTTTTTGCAAAGTTTGTCGTCTGTAGAGCCAAAAATAATATCATCGACATAGATTTGCACAAGCAAAATCTCGCCTTTCACTTCCCTAAGAAACAATGTTTTGTCTAATGTTCCTCTTGTGAATTTGTTCTCAAGAAGGAACTTAGACAATGTTTCATACCAGGCTCGGGGTGTCTGTTTGAAACCATACAAAGCTTTATGCAAATAATATACATGATCAGGAAAGTTAGGATCTGCAAAACCTGGAGGTTGAGCTACATATACTTCCTCTTTAAGGTCTCCATTCAGGAAGGCTGACTTCACATCCATCTGGAAAACCTTAAAGCCCTTATATGCAGCATAAGCCAGAAATAATCTGATGGCTTCAAGTCTTGCTACTGGTGCAAAGGTCTGATCAAAATCAATCCCTTCTTCTTGCCTGTATCCTTGTGCAACCAGTCTTGCTTTGTTCTTTGTAATGATGCCCTTTTCATCAAGCTTGTTCCGGTAGACCCATTTGGTTCCAATCACATTCTGTCCTTTGGGTCTTGGTACCAACTTCCAAACTTTACATCTCTTGAATTGGTTGAGCTCCTCTTGCATAGCAAGGATCCAAGATGGATCGGCGTTTGCTTCTTCAAACTTCTTTGGCTCAATCTGTGAAAGAAAACTTAAATGTAAAACTTCGTTAGTTGTACCTCTTTTCGTTAGAACTCTGCTTGAAGGATCTCCGATAATCTGATCAGCTGGATGATCTCTTGAATATCTGACTCCCAAGTTACTTGCATTTTCAGGAGCAACTTGAGGTTCAGCCACCTCTGGAACATCTTCTTCATGAACTTCTTGTTCATCTTCAGAGTGATCTGAGATCTCTTCTGTCAACTTTGGTGCATCATCTGTGGTATTTACTCCATCTTTGATAGTGAGTTCCTTTAGCTTTTCACCTGCATCTTCAATGAATACACTAGACGAGTTGCTATGCAGCAGGCTCGTCTCATCAAATACAACATGGACTGTTTCTTCTACCACCAGAGTTTTCTTGTTAAAAATCCTATATGCCCTACTATGGCTACTATTTGTTGGATCGGTAGGCGCCCTTAGAGGGGGGGGGGGGTGAATAAGGGTTTTAAAAACTTTAGATATATTTTAAATATTTTAGAAAAAGCTTTGATTATTAAACTAGAGAAGATCAAGACAAATCAAGTGAAGTAAAAGTAAAGGCATGATTTTATTAACTTGAGAAGCATGATTACAAAAACTTGATCTCTTATCGAAGCTATAAATCAAAGCTAATAGAAAGACTCTTTTTGTTTTCTATATCAACTCGTATCCCTACGAACCGGTTGGCTTTAACCAATCCTTCCCCGAATACGGCCTCAAGCCGCTCTAGCTAACCCTTCCCCGGACGTGGCCTTGAGCACCCCCTAGACCTACTCCCGAGACCTAGTCGCCAACACGAGGCGAATTTCAGCCCTAAGTCCTACCCAGACCTAGTCGCCAGCACGAGGCGAATTCACTAACTGTTTACAAGAAGAATATGAAATGAAAAGACAATAATATAAAAACTCCCTCTATGTAGATCTCTTGGAGAAGTAGACGAAGACGCAGAGTATGATCGTAGTCGATGCGGTCTTTCGTCACGATGATGATGCATGTTGAAATCTTCTCCACGGATCTCCTTTAGTCTTTATGGATTTGTGGGAGTATCTCTCTGAATCTTCCTCTCTATGATATGGCACGAAGCTCTGGAATTTAGGGTGATAGAAGAGTAAGGAAGACGGAGCCAAGGGGTCCTTTTTATAGCCTCAGCGCTAGCGCCTGCGCTAGTGCTACCGACGGCGCTATCCCATTTTAGGACATATTCTGCGCGGCAGAATCTTCAATCTGTGGCAACTCTGCTGAGATTCCTCTTGTGTTTTGAGCTAGCGCTATCGCTACCGCTGGCGCTATCTCATATTAGGTAATATTTTGCGCGCGAGAATCTTTAATCCGGGGAAACAATTTTACCATTTCTTTTGTGCTCCGCGCTACCACCAGCACTAGTAGATACCGCCTGCGCTAGCTGCTACCGCCTGCGTTAGCTGCTATCGCCTGGCGCTAGCACCTTCTAAAATTCTTTCCGAGATTTTCTCAAGTCCACGCAAGCGCTAGCGCTAGCGCTAGCGCCGGTGCTAGCGGGCATGTTGGAATTTTGGCTTCAAATTTTGGCGCAGCATTCTTATGTTATCCTTGAGTCATGTGGACTTGTTATCCTGCACACTTAAACACACAAGATCAAATACACATAGGATTTGTTATTCTCAAACCTAGGAGATGCGGAAGACCATGTTCCAACAAACTCCCCCTTTTGATAATAACAAATCCATTAATGATAAATCAGAGCATTAATATATAAGCATGAAGAAACATTCTTGTGTGTGTGAGAGTGATGACTTATGATAATTTATTATTTTAGCATTTAGAATATCTCCCCCTAAATATATGCTCCCCCTAAGTGAATGCTCCCCTAATATGTAAGCTATCATCTTAATTAAGAATTATATTTTGCTAGCAGATTATATTTATCATGTTAGTTCTCCCCCTTTTGTTATTAGCAAAAGTGGGTAGGGAAACAAAGCAACAAAAAAGTTTGTAAGTAGAAAATAAGGCATGATCGAGATTTTGAAGTAAATGATAAGGAGTTTTAGAATTGTTTTTCATTTAAATAGATCAGAGTTATAAGCATTACAAAATTTTTCATAGAAGGAAATCAGAGTTTTTAGCATAAAAAAGTAATGATTTTCCCTTTATATAAAAGTTTTAAGCATAAAAATAAGGATTTCCAAATAACCAATCTACCCAGACAATATGTCTACACCCTAGCCCCGTACTAAGTGACGGATGGGCATGAGGAGCTGCAAACATGCCGTAGGTTGGGGTGTTAGTCCCATATGCAAACACTAGACAAAACTCAACCTAGCACTCTTTCCCCCCAGTGCCTCACAAGGCCCTACTGGAACCCTCCCCGGTTAAGGACAAGACATGACTAAAGATAAGTTTATCTAATGTCTACAACCCTACGCCCCCGCTATGGGGAGATATGAAGTCACGGATAATAGTTTTTTGAAACATGAAGCTTTTAAATCTAATGGGAAGAATCATAATTGAATTTTTTTGAAATAAAACTTTCTTAGCTATATTGAAATTCATGAATGTATCAGAGTTTGAGCATTGCGGAAGATTTCGAAAAAAAACACCATAATACTAAATAAGAGTTTAATTTAAAAAAGGAGATGTTTTTGAGTTTCAAAACTAACTTTATAAAGATAAGAGTTGAAGCATTTTGGAAGAAAGAAACAACATCCTTTTAGCAATGTTTCACTTGTTGGAAGAGCGTTTAGCATACACGTTTATATTGAAATAAATCAGAGTTTGTTACTATAAAAATGATATGCGTGTTAGAACAACCAATATAAATTCTACCAAGCAAGTCTACCACTTGTTTTTAAGAAAAAATTGAGATTTAAGACTTGATATAAGCATGAAAGTGCAAGGTAAAAGTTATATGGTGATGATGCGGAAGACTAGTAGAAATACATGAAACATCTTATTGTAATCAAGAATAATCCATAAAAAGATATATGAGTTTAATTTCAAAAAGAAGATGATAATGTAAATCATGTTTCAATGAAAATCTTTTATGGTTGACAAAAATAACCAAGCATGAAATAATATTATCACAAAGAGATTACTACAATGTTATTTCAATTCACAATTTCAAATCATACCAAACATTATAGAAAACATGCTAGGTTATCTAGTGCATTTCATAAGTAAAGAGTAATATAGAATTAGCATTAGGATCCAATACTCATGAGAAGAAGTGTTATGGAAGATAATGATGTATACATAAGTGTATTTTTGAGTAGTGTAAACAAATGTTTTAATCAAAAATACAAGAAATATGTAAAGTAATAGCACAATAAAATACAAATAAGATTACTTCCACACACTTTAATGCACAATAAAAAGTACAACTACCAAGGTGCTCTGCACACACAATGCTCATTAAGACTTATCAGGGTGCAAAGTAGTGCTTGGGGGATCACATATTTTATTTTGAATTTTGAGACTAGTGATCCGGTGTACTTAAGAGTAAGTGGTTTTTCTTATTTTTGAAAGAAAGATTTGATTTGCACAAGACACTTTACTATTCTTTCCAAGGTGCTCAACCTCACAATGCTTATTAAGACTTATCAGGAGGTTCAAGTAGTGCATGGTGGAGTTATCTTTGTCATTTATTTTATAATTTTGTTTTGTACAAAGTTCTCCGAATACACTTGTTTTGCAAATCAATAGAATTTATGAAAAAACATAACCACTTTTCTTAATTTTTAAGAGTGCAAAATAAGGAGTGTAGGTAAGATACTTGTGCAATTTTAATCCATTGTACTAATACAAAACATACACAAGTATTCTTAGATTAAACACATATGTAGACAATGCCAAAAAGGGTGAGTGAATAAATATCATTATCAAACATAAAACATTTACTCATACTTAGAGGCATGCTAAGCTTAGTTCTACACAACCTTTAAAATATAATTGATGCACATATTAATAGATATATCAAAGCATGATGAAAACAATGTTCAACGTAGTTTGAAAAGATAAATTGCAACATTGTAGAATTTCTAAATAATAGACTAAATCATGCTTGATTTTTACAGGAAAGTCCATAAAGTATTTTTGATAGTTTTAGTGTTTTATATTTTTGTATTTTGATTTTAGCAAATACAAGCATATTTTTGTAATTTTTGCTTTTGTATTTTGTATTTGATTTTTGCATAAAAATAGACTTTTAAACAACAAAAACAAAAATAGGAAAATCATATTTTATTGTAATTTGGTTTTTGTAGTTTTATATTTGATTTTTCAAAAAATAAAGAAAAATAGAAGTGCAAAACTAAGTAGAAAATATAGATTAAAATATTTTTAGAAATTTTTCAAAATTTTAAAATCACAGAAAATTGAACATGGACACTAGCGCTTGCGGTAGCGCTAGCGCGGGAAATAGTGAACGATTTTTTGTGATTTTGAATATTTTAATTATTGATTTTGATTAAGTGTCCCAATAGCAGTTCCATGCTGAAATATCAGATTTTTAGGAGATGTTTAGATAGTGCAAATTGCATGAAACATTAGCGATTTAATGTATGACTTGACAACACATGATGTATATTTTCTTATATTTTCATTTTCATTTTTCTAAGACTCATATTTATCAATATAATGTAAATTGAAACTGATAGGAAATGTAAGCACAAGATATCATGTTTGAATAAGCCAAATGATATATGTTTTAATGATTAATCCATAAACTATGTGTTTGATTGAATTTTAGTATTCTATTATGATTTCAAATCACATAACATCATAAATGTTGTACCTAGCATAGATACATAAGCATAAACCAAAAAGTGATGTTAGGATGATGAGTTCGGATGCGGATTAATCATGCATTTTGTGAAAAATATTTTTCTTCATTATAAGGGCTAACATAATCAACAAAACAAGATCAACATTAGTCTAAGCCCTTTAATAAACCATTTAAATCAATTAAAATATTATCATTAGTCTTGGCAATAATTTCAATTTACAATTCATAATTCAAGACATTTAAGAGGTAATGGATTTAGAAGGTAAAAATAAAAAGGATAAGTAGATCACTAAACAGAATGATATGAGTTTGATTCACTTTTATTGATTCATTTATGAATTATGGTTTATGAAAGTCATATCACAAGATATATAGAGTGATCATATCATGTTAGTTTAAACAAAACAAAAGAAAATAAACAAAACGAAAGTTTAAGCATATCATGAAGTAGAGAAGTGATATTTCATTTTTAGTTGATTTCTACTTCATGCAAATGATGGGATACTAATGAATGAGAGATTTAGGTATCCAAAGAGGACCATGTGGGATGGTTCCTTTGGGTACCCAAATATAGCGATATGGCTTTTGGGGAGACAAGTACGAATGGACCCTTTCAAGTGGAGTTAATGTTTCATCTTTAATTTTGGGTCTCCACTCATACTTAGGTTTAATATTATAATTTTGCATTAAATTTCCACATTCATTAAACTTAGACTTAAAATAATGATGACATTTGAAATCATTTTTCATAGGAAATTTTTGCATATTTGATTTTACTTTAGGAGATACATAATTTTGTAAATAATGGTGATTTTGATTTAGATTAACAAATCCTTTATGTCCCTTACTCCCATTATTAAACTTAGTTAAGATGTTCATATTCATATTCAACTTGTTTTTAGATATAGTTGGATATTGTGAATTTGTATTTACAATTTTCATAAGCAAGTTGATTTTTGATTTTAATTCATCATTCTTGATCTTTGAATTATGTCTAGCTTTATTATAAGCGATTGTGCTATTTTTAAGAGTGGAAACAATTGAATCAATATGATCTTGATAGTTGTTTCTATATTCATCAAATGTTTCATCCATCTCTTTAATTTCAATTTTATATTCTTTACACTTAGCATAATCAATTATCAAAGATGAATTTTCTAAACATAATTTTTCATTTTGTTCTTTTATAAAAATAATTTCTTTTTCAAGTTCCTTAAGTTTTTCCTTAAAATTATCACAATCAAAACAAGGTTTTGTGTTTTCAAGTAAAGGACAAGATGGTGAAACCACATCACAATTTGATTCTAAATTAACATTAGCTTTTAATCTCTTATTTTCTAAACGTAAATTTTTATTAGTAATTTACAATTTCTTGATCATACGTTTAGCAGTTTTTAGTATATTGAAACTAGAAATGGAAGTTATCACAGAAGAAGAAGATTTTGACTTTCTTACATCGCTTTTGGTAGAGGCAAAATGTGTGCATGAAGTTCCTTCGTTATCTTTTGGGCCTTCCTCCATCATAGATGAATTTTCATCTTCTTTTTCTTTTGATGTATTGCTCTCTTTTTCCAAGTTAGTTTCCATGATTTCCATGGCTTTGCTACGAGAGAGATCTTCTTGAATAGTAGTGGATGCTTGTATGTTCTTCTCCTCCTGTGTTTAATCTATACCTGCGAGAGGAAAATCATATATTTCTTCAAGAAATTGCCAAACTTTGTATGCACTAGAAAAACAATATATTAATTTGAAAATTTCATTTGATAGAGCACAAAATAAATAATGTTTGGCTTTTGCATTTAGTTGACGTTCTTTTTTATTTAATTCGTCCGCTGGTCTAACTATTTCTATATCCCATGCATTGATATCTAAGCTTTTAATAAATTTTTCCATTAATAATTTCCACCCTTTATAATTTCTTCCTTCGAATAAAGGTGGTGCAAGAGATTTTTCTTCTTCTTCAAAATTACCCCCATTGATAGAAGCGAGATCATGAGGCGCCATTATTCCCGGTTGTTAAGCCGATTGGAATAAAACCTAGCTCTGATACCACTTGTTGGATCGGTAGGCGCCCTTAGAGGGGGGGGGGGGGGGGTGAATAAGGGTTTTAAAAACTTTAGATATATTTTAAATATTTTAGAAAAAGCTTTGATTATTACACTAGAGAAGATCAAGACAAATCAAGTGAAGTAAAAGTAAAGGCATGATTTTATTAACTTGAGAAGCATGATTACAAAAACTTGATCTCTTATCGAAGCTAGAAATCAAGCTAATAGAAAGACTCTTTTTGTTTTCTATACCGACTCGTATCCCCACGAACCAGTTGGCTTTAGCCGATCCTTCTCCGGATACGGCCTCAAGCCACTCTAGCCAACCCTTCCCCGGATGTGGCCTCGAGCACCCCCTAGACCTACTCCCGAGACCTAGTCGCCAACACGAGGCGAATTTCAGCCATAAGTTCTACCCAGACCTAGTCGCCAGCACGAGGCGAATTCACTAACCGTTTACAAGAAGAATATGAAATGAAAAGACAATAATATAAAAACTCCCTCTATGTAGATCTCTTGGAGAAGTAGACGAAGACGCAGAGTATGATCGTAGTCGATGCGGTCTTTCGTCACGATGATGATGCGTGTTGAAATCTTCTCCACGGATCTCCTTTATTCTTTATGGATTTGTGGGAGTATCTCTCTGAATCTTCCTCTCTATGATATAGCACGAAGCTCTGGAATTTAGGGTGATAGAAGAGTAAGGAAGACAGAGCCAAGGGGTCCTTTTTATAGCCTCAGCGCTAGCGCCTGCGCTAGTGCTACCGACGGCGCTATCCCATTTTAGGACATATTCTGCGAGGCAGAATCTTCAATCCGTGGCAACTCGGCTGAGATTCCTCTTGTGTTTTGAGCTAGTGCTAGCGCTATCGCTACCGCTGGCACTATCTCATATTAGGTAATATTTTGCGCGCGAGAATCTTTAATCCGGGGAAACAATTTTGCCATTCCTCTTGTGCTTCGCGCTACCACCAGCGCTAGTAGATACCGCCTGCGCTAGCTGCTACCGCCTGCGTTAGCTGCTATCGCCTTGCGCTAGCACCTTCTAAAATTGTTTCCGAGATTTTCTCAAGTCCACGCTAGTGCTAGCGCTAGTGCTAGCGCCAGTGCTAGCGGGCATGTTGGAATTTTGGCTTCAAATTTTGGCGCAGCATTCTTATGTTATCCTTGAGTCATGTGGACTTGTTATCCTGCACACTTAAACACACAAGATCAAATACACATAGGATTTGTTATTCTCAAACCTAGGAGATGCGGAAGACCATGTTCCAACACTATATCCTACGAAAATACCTTCAAAACATTTTTCACTAAACTTGGTTGTAGGATGTTTCCCATTGTTAAGTACATATCATTTACTGCCAAAAATTCTAAAATATGAAATCTTTGGTTTTCTGCCCTTTAGAATCTCATATGGGGTCTTACGATGGTTCTTATTGATGAGTGCTCTGTTTTGCACATGGCAAGCTGTGTTGATAGCTTCTGCCCAAAAATATTCTGGAAGAGCAGAATCACTCAACATAGACCTGCTAGCTTATCTGAGGGTTCTATTCTTTCTCTCGGCTACTCCATTTTGCTGTGGAGTACGAGGAGAGGAAAACTCATGGGAGATACCTTGACTTTCACAAAACTCTGTCATGGCCCCAGACTGAAATTCTGTTCCATGGTCACTTTTGATTTTGACCACTGAACAGTCAAGTTCATTCTGAATAAGCTTGACAAATGTAGTGAATATGCCAAAGGTTTCTGACTTAAGTTTTAGAAAGAACACCCATACAAACCGGGAATAGTCATCAACAATAACCAAGGTGTAAGCTTTCCCACCTAAGCTTCTAACTGACATTGGACCAAATATATCCATATGCAGCAGATGAAGACATCTGGTAGAATTATTGCCAATAATGCTCTTAAAGCTAGCCTTTGTTTGCTTACCCATTTGACAAGCATGGCAAGGGCTTTCTTTAATGCATTTAACTTTAGGGGCATCCCTTACCAAGTTGTGAGAAAATAACATAGTTATAGTTTTGAAATTAATATGTGCTGATCTCTTGTGCCATTGGTCACAAAGAGATGCACTATCTTTGGCAACAAAACACACTGGGGTAGAAGACTGTAAACATATAAAATCCAAACAGTGTATTCCACTACTCCTAGAGCCTGTTAAAATAGTTTCCGCAGACACGGACATCTTTATCAGGCATCTATCTCTAAAGAACTCAACGGTATAGCCTTGGTCACACAGTTGGCTTATGCTAATCAGATTGTATTTCAATCCTTTCACATGAGCTACACATGTGAAAACGACTGAGCCGTTGGTTATTGAACCATAACCTATAATAATACCTCGTTCAGATCCGCCAAACTTTACTTTAGGCCCATTCTCAACTGGAACATAATCCTGAAGTAATCTTCTTCTCCCGGTCATATGCTGAGAGCAACCACTGTCCAAATACCAGATAGGAATTTCGTAGACCTATGGACATTCTTGCAAGCATGATCAATACCCCTTAGGAGCCCAAACATATTTGGGCCCTTGGTTCCTTGTTAGTGGAACACCACTTGGAACATTAACTTTGCAAGTGGTCGGTCTTGCACTGTTAACTCGTGGAGTTCTTGGCACAGTATAATTGAACCAACAATCTATGGCAAAATGACCAATTTTGCCACAGCACCAGCATTCAAATCTATTGTATCTCCTCTTTGTGTTCTGCTGAGCCTTTTGAACGGGTGGCTTTGCAGGAGGAGCGACCTTGGAGGTAGAAGCCTCGTTGGTGCAACCTACACAATTCTTAGGCACAATAGGCTTGACCTGCGGTGCCTTCTTGGCATTTGATCCATGAACGAATGGTCCATGATGCTTCAATTGAACTTCCTCATAAGGTGCCTTGAGGGAGCTAGATCCAAAGTTTCTGGGTCTGGTCCACACTGAGTTCACCTTGGCAGGCTCAACATAGGTTGGTCTGCTGAAGTGACCATAGATGCTCTCAAAATCATAGATGTTTGTAGGAAGAACCACCTTCTTGAAAGTTGGAGCACATTGCGGACCCTTACCCTTTGCTTTAGCAGCTCTTCTTCTGGCTGACTTACTTAGGCTCTTCTCAGCAACATGGCCCAATCCACTACTACCAGAAACAGCAGTGAAACTGTCTATGATAGGCAAAATTGTCTTGGGCTTAGAGAAGTTCATTATGATCTTCTTTTCAGCCTCAAGCTGTTTCGTCAAATCATTGATAATTTCATTCTTTTGAATGCCTGCTGAAGTGGCCTCGGAGAGAGCAATCTTCAAGGATAATATTTCATCCCTGAGTAGGTTAGATTCTTCAATCTCCTTTCTCAAGTTTGATTCTTGATCCTTTAGGGATTGAATCTCCTTTGATTGAGTTTTAACAAGCTTTCGACACTTATTAAACCCCTTCAAGATTTCCTCATACTTAACAGTCAACTCAGGATCCTCTTCCGAGTAGTAGTTTTCATTAGCATCAGATGTCGTTTCTGAACATGAAAGAGGTGTAGAAGATAATACCTGACCGGTGAAAGGAACAATATCTTTGTCATCATCTGACATGGCCATTAGACTGTAGAAGCAGTCTTCTGTGAGACCTTTTCCTCTATATTGACCAAATTGGTCTTCTGTATCAGGTTGAGCCATCAGTCCAAAGAATGCCTCTTCATCTGAGTTAGACTCATTTGTGACACTATCACTCAGAGTCTTGGACTTCTTGGCAACAAAACTCTTCTCCTCTTTCTTCTTTCCTTTGAAGGACTTCTTTTCTTCTTTTCTTGAAGATTCCTTCTTCTTGTGTGGGCAATCAGCTATCATGTGCCCTGGCTTTTTACAACAATAACAAACAGGTTCAGTATAATCGTGTTTGTTTGGTTTAGAACCATACCTGTCATTTCTATCACGATGTGATCTCCTGTGATCTCTTGAGGAAGATGAGTCTTTTCTCATTTGCCTCCTCTTGCTAAGTAACTTCATGAATTGCTTGGAGAGGAGGGAAAATTCTCCTTCAGATAGTTTTGAATCTGCAGAAATGCTTTCAGCTTTATCCTCAGAAGACTCATCCCTCACAGGGGACAGAGCCCTGCTTCTCCGGGAGCTTTAAGCCTTTAGAGCAATGGTATTCTCCTTGCCAGAGCTCCTACTGCTTTCCTATTCTGACTTCCTGATATTCAACTTCAGCTCATGGGAAAGCAGCTTCCCATACAGAATCTGTGGCTCCGTAGTAGCCAACTTACCATATTCTATAATAGCTATCACCTTGGGGTCCCATTCCTTAGACAGGGATCTAAGGAATTTATCGTTTAGTTCAACCATGGTGAATTCCCTTCCATAGTTTCTCAAACCATTTACAATCTTGAAGAATTTCTCGTAGGTGTCAGAAATTGTGTCTTTGCCTTGTTGCTTGAAGGCTTCATATTCTTGGTTCAGCAAAGACTTCCTGTCATCTCGAACTTCTTCAGTACCTTCCATCAGAACCACAATAGAATCCCACATCTCTTTTCAGACTTGCAGTGAATCAAATTTTGTAGCATTGAATCATCAACTGCACCTGCTATGATGTGCTTTGCTTTCTTGTCCAGAGTGATAAGTACAATTTCGTCCTTTGTCATATCCATCAGTTTCTTTGGCACTTGTTTGGGGCATCAATAGTAGAAGCAACCGTAGGAATGAAGGGACCTTCCTTAACTATCTGGGAGATTCGGGGATCATTTGCTTCCATGTAGAAGATAACTCTTTCTTTCCACATTGGGAAGTTCTCCTTAGTGCAAACTGGGAGCTTGGAGGAAAACCTTTCCATGCCTATGTCCATAGATAGAGATCTTGACAACGTTGAAGGATCTTTAATCTAGGTGTTAACCTCTTAAAGATAACCTAGCTTTGATACCAATTGAAAGAAATCGTTGTCTACCTAAATCACCTAGAGGGGGGTGAATAGGTGATCTCTACTGCGATTGCGGAATAAAAATTTTGCACATACACAACAAAAAAATCACAGCACAGAGACACAAGATTTATAGAGGTTCCCCAAAGGTGGGTACTCCTCTCTCCCGCTCCGCCTATCTAGCACTTCGGGATAGCGTCGGCAACTTCACCAAAACTCGGATTTATCAACAAATCCTACACTCGGAGACCACGGCTCCTACAAGCTCGGAGAACAACCTCTCCTACAAACTCGGAGTAAACAACTCCTACAACTCGGAGTAAACCACTCCTACAAAATAAATCGGAGTAAAAACTCCTACAGGAATCAAGTAAAGTTTGAAACAAAACTTCTCTTTGAATCTCAATAGAGATTAACTTCAGATCTGGAGAAACTGAATCTTCTTCTTCCTTTAGAGTGAAAGCTTGAATCTTCAAAGATTAGGATGAATAGAGAATCGGCAAACCTGATCTGAATATGCCCTTTGATTAAATCGAAAAGATCTTCAATATTGAGAGCAGCAACTTGATCAAAGGCCTTATCTGAGAAATCTTTAGCAACACTGAAGAACGAAACTTGAGCGACGCAGAAGTTAGATCTCAGAAAACTTGTTCAGCAAGAGAGGAAGAAACGGCTAGAGAGAAATATTCTCTTTTTAACAATCGGGTGCTTTCTCTTTTTTTTTTTGCCCTAAAATAAAAGATTATTTATAGGGAGACCTCCAACGGCTCGGGCGACAAACAAGGAGGGATCACCACGTGTACTGTACATGGCGGCGAACCCTAATTTTCGAAAACGAAACTGAAATTTGAAATCCGTCTGCCCGTCATTCGTCGAGTCTTCACATGAACATTCGTCGAATTGACTTGGTCTTGAAAAACACTGATAAAACATTGAAAATTGTCTTCTGTTATCATTCGTCGAAATTCGTCAGGAGTTCTCGAGAACATTCGACGAATATACTTAGCTGCAGAAAATTCTTCTTTAAACTTGAAATTTGGCTTCTGTCTGGATTCATCGAGATTCATAAGAACTTCACGAGACATCTCGACGAATTGACTTAGACAAGAATAAATTCATTCTGAAAACCTGCTCCATTCCTCAATCTTGAAAACCTTCAGTTATGAGTATATGAAGTACACCCAAATAGAGAGATTACACATGGACCAACACTTTGTTCTACACAATGAGGGATTACATTGTCTAGAACTGTGTTTGGTGATCCATTGCAACCTGACTTTGGTGTGCACTTAGCATTAAGACCTGTCATAACACATCTAAACAGAGATCATCAAATACATACTCAATTCAATTTAGTTCACTAGGGGACATCTTCAAATCCAGGTAATTGTGGATACAATACCCAACAATTACATATTGGGACAAACTTCGTATTAGCAGATCCACTTACTAAAGATTTGACACCAAAGGCCTTTCAAGAGAACACTGCTCATATGAGCGTCATACTAGCTGATGATATGTTGTATTAGTGATGGTTTGTATTTTTGATGCTTTTTTGGTTTAGATATTTTTATGATTATTATTCTGTAGAATAAAATTTTCATTCTTATACTTTGAATCTAATTATTTTGATCTCACTAAAGTTAAAGTAGAACCAATTATAAATAAACATGTCAATATCACATTGCATGTAATTTTCATACCACGCATCAATATTTGATCTATGTCGTTGATTGTACTAACATATGTGATCATTTATGGATCTAGCTACGATGATTGTAGTAAAGACTTATCTGATCATATGTTATTATAATCATGAATCAGATTGGTTGGAAACATTTCCAGTAATGATGGCAAATTTTTAGCTCATAAGATTATCATGTAATGCACAATTAAAGATTTAACATACATTAACCAAAGTAGGAGATTGTTAGAAATAATAATTATATGTTTCAAATATGTTAACTAAGCGCGTTACTGAGTTGTCATTAATATTGACCCAATTTATGTGATCTAACATATCATATTGTATGGATGGTTTAGATTATGTGTGGATACCAAACGTCGTTTTACATTTATATGATGGGCTTAATCGTAAAACGGGCTCATGAGATTTTATTATAAATAGGTTATGATCCTCAGGTCACAAGGTAATCGGTTCACTCACAATCTGTCCTAGCGTCCCATCGCTAGAGAGAGAATAAGGGAGGAAGATGAGGAGTCGTCTTCTTCATCATGACCTTGAAGATTTGAAAAATCTGTGACAACAATAGTGCATCCCCATGGATTCAGATATGCTTTCGCTCATGAATTCATTTCGATGTTTCCGCTAGAACTCATCCAAATCCATTATGGTCTCACGAATTATCCCCAACAAATTGCTTTTAGTATGTTATTAATCATCTATTTGCCCTCTCATAAGGAAAAAACATACTTTCTATTATATGTAAATCCAACGAAAACTCAAAACCAAAATAGTCATTTATTTTTAGCTAAGTAGATTCAACATTTATATAGTTAGTTTTGGGTAAGAAGCCTGAAAGGCACCTAAGACTGATATCTTAGATTTCTTGCCCGCTCCAAAAAATTGTCTGCTCTTCAACCTAAGAGCCTGTGTGAACGAAAATACATTTGTTCTGATACTCGACTGTCCCCCCCCAATGTTCTGAAGTCTCTTGAAAATTTTCCTCCTGTTGCACTATTTGTATTGATAGAAAATAATTTAGCTTTTTTTTAAGTTTCTTTTTCTTATTCTGAAGAGGAGGTATGTTTTTGTTCAGGAAGCGAATTAGGGGAAAATGAGCATATTTAGGAAAAACCAAAGGCTGGTACGGCTGTGATGAATATCTGTGGAGTGAGGATCCGACCGTTAATAATATGTATCTTAACATTATGCTTGCATCAGGAAAAAAAAATCCTCCCCCTAAGAGGACCCAGGCAACCAACTACACCAAAAGCCCGGACTATTGGTGAAGGCGCAACTTAATCTTTATATCAATGGAAGGGCGCTACGGGTCAAGTGAGGAGACGCTGGACCCAACAATCCCCCCCCAGCGTCCAGCACGACCCGCAATTCAGAGGTGCTCCACATGGCCCGCAGGCTCAGAGGTGGCTTGACACATGGCTGCGGCAGCCTGACCCACCGGGACCCACACAGGTAGAGAGAATTTCAGGAATTATCAGCGCCCCCCCGGTCTCGAACCCGCAACCTGCTTTGATACCAATTGAGAGGACCCAGGCAACCAACTACACCAAAAGCCCGGACTATTGGTGAAGGCGCAACTTAATCTTTATATCAATGGAAGGGAGCTACGGGTCAAGTGAGGAGACGCTGGACCCAACAATCCCCCCCCCCCCCCCAGCGTCCAGCACGACCCGCAATTCAGAGGTGCTCCATATGGCCCGCAGGCTCAGAGGTGGCTTGACACATGGCTGCGGCAGCCTGACCCACCGGGACCCACACAGGTAGAGAGAATTTCAGGAATTATCAGCGCCCCCCCGGTCTCGAACCCGCAACCTGCTTTGATACCAATTGAGAGGACCCAGGCAACCAACTACACCAAAAGCCCGGACTATTGGTGAAGGCGCAACTTAATCTTTATATCAATGGAAGGGAGCTACGGGTCAAGTGAGGAGACGTTGGACCCAACAATCCCCCCCCCCCCCCCCAGCGTCCAGCACGACCCGCAATTCAGAGGTGCTCCACATGGCCCGCAGGCTCAGAGGTGGCTTGACACATGGCTGCGGCAGCCTGACCCACCGGGACCCACACAGGTAGAGAGAATTTCAGGAATTATCAGCGCCCCCCCCCCCCCCCCCCCCCCCCCCCCCGGTCTCGAACCCGCAACCTGCTTTGATACCAATTGAGAGGACCCAGGAAACCAACTACACCAAAAGCCCAGACTATTGGTGAAGGCGCAACTTAATCTTTATATCAATGGAAGGGCGCTACGGGTCAAGTGAGGAGACGCTGGACCCAACAAAAGCGGCTCACCCGCGACCTGCACCCCCCTCCACTGCGGTTCACCCGTGACCAGTGCCTCCCTCACTTCCGAGGCGACGTCGAGCTCCAGCGGTCCGACTCACTACCGGTCCCTTAAGGAGATCTACGGCGAAACTGAAGAAATGGAATTACAACAGGAGGCCGGTCTTTGTTTTTTCGCCGCAGGGGAACCAGCAACCTATGAGGAAGCCAAAGACCATCCAAGTTGGAAACGAGCTATGGAGGAGGAGCTAATATCCATCCGGGACAATGACACTTGGGAGATTACCACCCTTCCGAGTGGTCAAAAATCCATTGGCCTCAAGTGGATTTTCAAGACGAAGCGGGATCCGGAGGGAAACATCGTGAAATATAAAGCTCGTCTTGTGGCGAAAGGGTATGTGCAGCGACATGGGGTTGATTTCAACGAGGTGTTCGCACCCGTGGCAAGATTGGAGACGGTCCGGTTGCTCATTGCTTTGGCAGCGGAAGAAGGATGGGACATCCACCACATGGATGTTAAATCGGCTTTTCTCAACGAGGATCTAATCGAGGAGGTATACGTTTCTCAACCTCCCGGTTTTGTGATTGTTGGTGAAGAGCACAAGGTGTTGAAGCTCAAGAAGGCATTGTATGGCCTTCGACAAGCCCCGCGGGCTTGGAACTTCAAGCTGGATCAAAGTCTATCCTCATTGGGCTTTGAGAGGAGTCCGACTGAGCACGCCGTCTACAAGCGAGTTGTGGGAGAATCAATTTTACTGGTTGGGGTCTATGTGGATGATCTCATCATTACTGGATCAAGCGGCGTGGAAATAAACAAGTTCAAAGCTCAGATGAAGGAGCTGTTCTGCATGATTGATCTCGGATTGCTCACCTACTACTTGGGGATAGAGGTTTCACAAACGCCTCAGGTAATCACCCTCTGTCAGTCTTCGTACACATTAAAAATTCTTGAGAAATTTGGAATGGGAGACTGCAATAGTACTCAAGTCCCGATGGAGCCAAGGCTCAAACTGAGCAAGACGGGTGATTATCCTCTGGTGGATCCTACGGAGTACAGGAGCGCAATAGGATGCTTGAGATATTTGGTAAATACGCGTCCGGATATTGCATATGCCGTTGGGATAGCAAGCAGGTTCATGGAGAAGCCCAATACTCAGCATTTTGCGGTGGTGAAGCAGATTTTGCGGTATCTAAAAGGTACAAGCGGGTTTGGTCTTTCCTATGAGAGGAACCTTCGTGGAGGAACGAAGCTAGTTGGCTACTGCGACAGTGATCATGGAGGGAGCATTGATGATAGGAAGAGCACAACGGGGGTTGCATACTTCCTTGGCGGGAACATCATCACTTGGATGTCGCAGAAGCAACGGGTTGTAGCCTTATCTTCTTGCGAGGCCGAATATATATCAGCTTCGATTGCGGCACAGCAAGGAGTATGGTTACTCAACCTACTCGATGATATTCGGAAGAGGATTAGATGCAAAATAACTCTCTTTGTTGACAACAAGTCGGCAATCGCACTAACCAAGAACCCCGTGTATCATGATCGTTCAAAGCACATTGATACTCGTTACCACTACATTCGGGATTGCGTGGAGCGTGGAATGATCGAGGTCGAGTATGTTCATACTAACGACCAACTTGCTGACATACTCACCAAGGCACTCGCAAGGAACAAGTTCGTTGAAATGCGGGAGCGTCTTCGTGTGCGGGACGTGAAGAACATAACTAATTAGGGGCTGAATGTTAATAATTAGTTACGTTTTATTTCAGTTTTTTCTTGGTAGAGAATAAAAGTCCAATATGGCTGTTTCGTTTTTTCTAATTAAGCACCTGGCTGTTTCGGTTTTTTCTTTAATTAGGTATTTAATTTCTTTCATTGTTGAGTCATTTGCTTTGTCTATTTATACCGCAAGTTTTGTATTGAATTAGCCATGAAGATCAATAAGAAAATCTGAAGTCTTTTCCTCTTCAAATATTTTTCTCTGCCATGTGTTTGAGTTTGTTCTAACACCCCCAACACATGCAAACAACTTATAAAACAAATTACAAGCATAAGAACTTTTTAAATTTTTGTATGAGATGTTAACCAGATAAAAGCATGATCATATTAATGATCTCCCCATGAATTCAAACTGGAAGATAACTGATGGAAGATAACTGAGCATCAAACAGAAGTAGTCCAACTCTTCAGAGCAGGAACATGAAGATGAAGATGAAAGATTAGTCTAGATAGCATGCACAGCAGAGTTTACATCTGCGACGTCAAAGCTGGACGTGCACGAGAGCAGTCTGTAAAAAATCCACCGAAGCATAGAGCGCCCCTTCTTCTTTGGACTCATACTCTTATACTTCTTCCCACGGCTCATCACTGTAAAGGGCTTCAGCAGGCTCTCCCCACAGCTCTGATAGTGGAAGCAGGGTAAGTCAGCGGCTCTGACCTTCGCCTTTCCCAAGCACTTCACGGTCTTCTCCGGTACCGTCTCCTTTTTAGAGAAGGTGTAGCTCCTCAGAAACTTCTGCCGGCAAGAAAAGCTGTCCATCACCGCCGGGCTCATCCCCGAACTTCTCAGGCTATCGCCGCCGGAGGCCAAAGATCGAACAAACTTTGCATCGGACTCGGCCCACCTGTATAGATTGGTGCAGGCAGGGTGCACTGGCACATGAGCATCGATGCAACCGACGGAAGACTGGCACGCAGGGCTCATAGCAAATTCCGCCGCTCTGGGAGAAACGGGAAGAGGAAGTTATTAGCCTCTGATTTGAGCATATGTGGCGGATTAAAGCGGCATCGTTGTCCTCATGATGCAAAGAAAAATTATTCAGAATTAGTCATGATGCTGGCAAATGGCAACCATTATTGATGGCACGCTAAAATTATGAATTATTTATCAACCGTTAGTTCTCGTGGGGAGTCCCCTGCTCACACTGGCTTAATATTCTCCGGTCATGTGACTGCGGAAGAATTTAAAAGTAGTTTTATTCCGATGATGTTAAGATCTTGGCACTTAGAGTTTTGAAAGACTCGGAAGCTCAAACCATTTAGACTCCATATTGGCATGGACATGTCTCCTTCGCTAAGTGACACACGGCCTTAGCTCCTCTTGTCACCCCTCACAATCAGAGGCGGATTCAGGAATTTCAACAAGTGGGGGAGGGGGCTGAGATCCTCTCCATTTGCATTCTCACTTGATCTAATGGTGGTGTAAAAATTTTTGATTAAAAGAAAAATACAAAAGGATGGGATTAGTGAACCCGTCGGATCAGTCAAAATTAGATCTGGACCGTGAAATGAATAATATCCATTTCACTTGATCTAATGGTGGTGTAAAAATTTTTGATTAAAAGAAAAATATAAAAGGATGAGATTAGTAAACTCGTCGGATCAGTAAAAACTAGATTTGAACCTTGAAATGAATAGTATCCATTTCACTCCAAATGTAAAATATAACCGACAGAATATTTATATATTTAATGCATAAATCTATAAAAAAAATATTAATTAAAGAATCGTATAAAATTACTCTAATTGGAAAGTCAACTCAATTCTACAATCATTTGCAGAGTATCCAAGTAATTCATTTGTAAGAATATGAATAAAAATTACAAAATCTTATACATATATATGTTGGAGTTGCCATTGTGATCTAGAAGTGGTCAAACATGTAATCTCACTGCCAACGCGATATGAGCCTGCAGGGTCGCACATAAGAGCATGTGGAGAAGTTGGTAGATTGGCTGTGTTGGTAAATGTTACCAATCACCATATATAGAATGGGGAAATCCAGCAGGTTGTTGCTGTCTGAATTCGTCGGGTTTACACGGATAGAATTCGTCGGATTCGTCGGGATTCGTCGGATTGTCCCGTGAACACTCGACGAATTATTACAGAAACCCCTCATTCGACAAAATGTTGTCGTCTGTCTGGATTCGTCGGGATTCGTCGGATTCGTCGGATTGTCCCGTGAAGACTCGACGAATTGTTACAGAGATCATTTTCTTGGCAAATGTTGCCGTTTGATCTGATTCCTCGGATTCGTCGGGTTGTCCTGTGAAGACTCGACGAATTGTTACAGAGATCATTTTTCTCGGCAAATGTTGCCGTCTGATCTGATTCGTCGGATTCGTCAGATTGTCCCGTGAAATCTCGACGAATGATCTTCCGTGGAATTCCGACGAATTGTAACAGAAGCCCTTATTCTGATGTGTGGTCTGCGGATAGCGATTCTTCTAGAAGCTGTTTATCCTTTGGGTATAAATAGGACTTCGTTTTTAGGGTTCTAATAACTTACGAAAAGAAAAGCCGACGGAAGGAGTTCCGTTCTCGCCTCACGAACCCTAGTCGACGGAAGTGTTCCGCCGTCTCTGAATCGCGTCCGCTGACCTCCTCTCCGGCGATCGTCGTCGTGTGTGTTCTTCCTGGAGCGAACCTAGCAGTTCGTGGAAGTGCAAAGGTGCAGTCGTTCTTCTCCCGGCTCGTGTGGATCACTGTAGAGACGTAGACATTATTCTACGTGGGAACTCTTGCATAGCCGACGACAGGAATCAACTCGTGGAGCATCTAGGTTGGATTTGATCCAATCCCGCAAAGGTAATTTCATACCTGGCATTTTGTTAACTTCTTGATTCAACATTCATGGCCGATCCAAACCTTTTTGGGTTGTTTCTGTTTATTTCCGCTGCGCCTACATTTGATGTATGGTTCTAGAAAAACCCAACAGTGGTATCAGAGGGAGGTTCTGGTCATGAATTTTGTTTCAGAAGTTTGGTTATTCCAGTACGTGCAAATCTAGGTATTTGGAAGCGTTCTAAATGTCAAGATTTCTTCTTGGAATATCACATTTGATGTGATTTTGTGTGGTTTCTGGTGGTAAGACCCCGCCAGGGGCGCGGCCCCTTGGAACCCCGCCAGGAACGTCTGGGATTTCGTGGTCATTTCTAATTGTTAGAAATTGTTGTCTCCTTAGCAGTAACCGTCCCTCAAGTGGTTAATGAACCCTTGTATTGTTTTGGATTTTGAATCCAACAATGAGAGACGAGCTTGTCTACTGCTTTAAGTCGAGTTGTCTTTGCCTTTGTCCAATGCATGTAAATCTGAAGATTTGGAAGAGTTCTAAATTCCAGATTTAGCCTTTTCGTCTATCAACGGTTGATAGTCTTATGTTGTGCACATAAGGGATGCATGTGGATTTAAGAAAGCTTGTTTTTCTGTGGATGTGCACTTTGATCAAATGTTGATCATGGTTAAGTGTTAACCTATTATTAAAATTAAAATCCCTTCATCAAATATTAAGTGTTCGGATGCCTTCCGATGGATGACACTCTTCCTGCCTCGATCGATGAAGTGTGGGCTTGCCAAAGCAAGGTGCATTAATCTATCTTGGTAAGGGTGCGAGCGGATAATTGTGATATCCCACTATCGACATCGGGTCTAACTTAACTAGGTGACCTCAAAGGTTGAGTGCCTAGAGGCATAGGGTTGGCATGCACCATATGATGGATGCGAATAAGGAGTTATTCACCAGCCATACAAGAGTTGCATGAGGATGCAATTGGCAAGCGTTGCCTACCTAAATAACCGCATTATGAGAGGAACGCCAAAGCGGACTCGTGGTGTTGGTGAAATACGGATCTTGTCCACTAAGAGAGTAGCTCGCAATGGACTCTCCGAATTGATAGTGAGGGCCATCAATTTGAATAAAATAGTGGGAGTATTTAATTAAAGTCCAAATTAAAAATAAATTGTATTTTGAAATTAAGGTACTAATTAGATTCTGCATGAATTCTTGTAGAACTCCATGGCAAGTGGTTCACATTCCACCTTGTCCCTAAGAGCTATCCTTGAGAAGGACAAGCTTAGTGGGACGAATTATATGGACTGGTATAGGAACTTGAGAATTGTTCTCAGGCAAGAGCGAAAGCTCTACGTCTTGGAAGAAGAAGCCCCCGAGGTGCCGACCGGGAACTCGTCCCGTGTTGATAAGGATGCTTATAAGAAGTATACCGATGACGCCTTAGACGTCGAGTGCCTTATGCTTGCCACCATGAACTCTGAGCTTCAGAAGCAACACGAGAACATGGGGTGCAAGGAGATTGACGAGCACCTAAAGAAAATGTTTCAAGGGCAAGCTCGTCAAGAGAGGTTCGATGTCACGAAGGCATTATTTCAGTGCAAAATGGGAGCTCGAGACTCAGTTGGTACTCACGTACTCAAGATGATTGGGTATATAGAGAACCTGGAGAGACTGGGTTTTCCTCTGGGTCAAGAGTTGGCCACAGATCTTATCCTGCAATCGTTGCCGGATAATTATGAGCAGTTTGTCTTGAACTACAACATGAATGAAATAGACAAGACACTGCCCGAGCTCCTAGGCATGTTGCGAACTGCCGAGATAAACATGAAGAAGGCCAAGCCTGCTAGTCCCATATTGATGGTACATAAAGGCAAGGGTAAGGCCAAGGGCTTCAAGAAGACGAAGGTGGGACCTAAGTCACATCTTGAGCCCAAATCTTCTGCGCTGAAAAAGAAGAGCACCGTGAAGGAAGGGAAATGCCACCACTGTGGCAAGGCTGGTCATTGGAGGAGGAATTGTCCTTCGTACATTGAGGGTCTGCAGAAAATGAAGGGAGGTATGACTTCCGCTTCGGATATTTACGTTATAGAGATAAACCTTTCTGCTCCTTCATCTTGGGTATTGGATACCGGATGTGGTTCTCACATTTGTACAAATGTGCAGGAACTAGGAAGGAGGAGATTGCTGAGTAAAGGAGAGGTGGACCTACGTGTCGGCAATGGAGCAAGAGTTGCTGCTGTAGCCGTAGGGGTTTACCGTCTTTCTTTGCCCAGTGGGCTTGTAATAGAACTTGATAATTGTTATTATGTTCCGGCCATAACTAGAAACATTATATCCATTTCATGCTTAGACATGATTGGATTTTCTTTTATAATTAAGAACAATTGTTGTTCTATATTTAAGAATGATGTTTGTTATGCTGTAGCTCAATTGTTTAATGGTCTTTATGTTTTGAACCTGGACCATCCGATCTATAATGTAGATAATAATAAAAGACTAAGAACAAATGACTCCAATCCTACATATCTCTGGCATTGTCGTTTGGGCCATATAAATGAGAAGCGCATATCCAAGCTCCATAAAGATGGACTATTGGACTCATTTGATTATGAATCATTTGAGCGATGTGAGTCTTGTTTATTAGGCAAGATGACTAAAGCCCCTTTCACTGGTTATACTGAGAGGGCTGAGGATCTCTTGGGTGTTGTACATAGTGATGTATGCGGACCCATGAGTTCTATGGCTAGAGGTGGGTATTTCTACTTCGTTACATTTACTGATGATTTCAGTAGATACGGATACGTGTATCTTATGAAGTGCAAATCCGAAACCTTTGAAAAGTTCAAAGAGTTTAAGAATGAAGTGGAGAACCAATTGGGTAAAAAGGTTAAAGCACTCCGATCTGATCGAGGTGGCGAATACCTGAGTCATGAGTTCCGTGATCATCTGAAAGAGTGTGGTATTGTATCACAGCTCACTCCACCTAGGACACCGCAGCATAATGGTGTGTCTGAGAGGAGAAATCGTACTCTGTTAGACATGGTACGGTCGATGATGAGTCATGCAGACTTGCCTGTTTCCTTTTGGGGTTTTGCTTTAGAGACTGCTGCAATGACACTGAATCGCGCTCCGACGAAAACGGTTCTAAAGACACCATATGAGATATGGACTGGGAAGCGTCCTAGTATGTCGTTCATTAAAATTTGGGGCTGTGAGGCATACGTACGACGTCAAATGCCTGACAAGCTGGAACCCAAATCAGATAAGTGTTATCTGGTGGGATATCCTAAGGAAACGAAGGGATATTACTTTTACCTACCGTCTGAGGGCAAAGTGTTTGTCGCAAGGACGGGTGTCTTCTTGGAGAAAGAGTTCTTATCAAGAAAGACGCAAAAGGTAGAACTTGAAGAAGTTCAAGAACCACAAATAGTGAATGAACCAGAGTTGGATTCTGAGCCAGGACTACAAGATGTTGTAGCTAGAGAACCTGCTCACGAAACACAAGTCCTACGTAGATCTGGTAGACCAAGATTTGAGCCTGAGAGATATGGATTTCTCGTGTCTCAAATAGGTAATGTGTTGCTTATGGATCATGATGATGAACCAGCAACCTACCAAGAGGCTATGAATGGACCGGACTCCGACAAATGGCTTGAGGCTATGAAATCCGAAATGGACTCCATGTATATAAACCAAGTTTGGAACTTGGTGGAACCACCTGAAGGGGTACGACCCATAGGGTGCAAGTGGGTCTTCAAGAAGAAGACCGACATGGATGGGAATGTACAGACATTCAAAGGGCGACTGGTGGCTAAGGGTTTCAAGCAAATTCATGGTGTTGACTATGATGAGACCTTTTCCCCTGTTGCCATGGTAAAGTCCATTAGGATATTGCTTGCTATTGCTGCGTATTATGACTACGAGATCTGGCAGATGGATGTCAAAACGGCTTTCCTAAATGGAAACCTCCTTGAGGAAGTGTACATGACACAACCCGAGGGTTTTGTATCCCCAAATGAAGCCACTAAAATATGCAAGCTGAATAAGTCCATCTATGGATTGAAACAAGCCTCTAGAAGTTGGAATCTTCGTTTTGATGAGAAGATCAAAGAGTTTGGTTTTGTCAAGAATGAAGATGAACCGTGTGTTTACAAGCGAATCAGTGGGAGCATTGTTGTCTTCCTGATATTGTATGTAGATGACATACTGCTGATCGGGAATGACATACCTACCATGAAAGTTGTTAAGAACAACCTAGGGAACTGCTTTTCTATGAAGGACTTGGGTGAAGCGACTTACATACTCGGTATTAAGATCTATAGAGATAGATCGAAGAAGTTGCTGGGTTTGACCCAGAGTACGTACATTGACAAGGTGTTGAAGCGGTTCAACATGCTTGAGTCCAAGAAAGGATTTTTGCCCATGTCTCATGGTGTGAATCTCTCTAAGGACCAGTGTCCAAAATCTTGTGAAGATAAGGACCGCATGAAGTTGATTCCATATGCTTCGGCAATTGGGTCAATCATGTATGCAATGTTATGTACTCGACCCGATGTCTCTTTTGCTTTGAGCATGACTAGCAGGTATCAGTCTGATCCCGGTGAATGTCACTGGATAGCCATAAAGAATATCCTGAAGTACTTGAGAAGGACTAAGGATGTATTCTTGGTGTATGGTGGAAAGGAAGAGCTCGTTGTAAGTGGTTACACGGATGCCAGCTTCCAAACCGATAGGGATGATTCAAAGTCTCAGTCAGGGTTTGTGTTTTGCCTGAATGGAGGAGCTGTGAGCTGGAAGAGTTCCAAGCAAGAGACAGTTGCTGATTCTACAACTGAGGCCGAGTATATCGCTGCAGCTAATGCAGCGAAGGAGGCTGTATGGATTAGGAAATTCATCGGCGAGCTAGATGTTGTTCCTAGCATTGTTGGTCCCGTAGTTCTCTACTGTGATAACAATGGTGCAATTGCACAATCTAAGGAACCTAGATCCCATCAGCGCTCCAAGCATATACTTCGGCGGTTCCATCTTATTCGTGAGATTGTCGAACGAGGAGATGTGAACATTTGCAGAGTGCCGACTGAGGAGAATATTGCAGATCCACTGACAAAGCCTCTCGCGCAGAGAAAGCATGATGGTCATACTAGATCAATGGGTATACGATACCTGAATGATCAACTCTAGTGGGAGTCTTGTGGGTTGCATGTAAAATAAATATTCTGTTGGCTGTTTAAAATTTATTCATATGATGAATTGTGTACCAATTATTTCTTTTTACGATTAATGGCAAGTTCTTTTATTACGATATACTGTTTCTATATGATAGAATAAAATTCGTGATAAATACCCTTAGAATGTTCGCTTCCATAGGACATCAAGTACGAGACTTGAATGTGAGAGCCTATGATTTCGAAGCTTCATTCTTAAAAGGTCCCTGGTCGAGGTATCATCGTAGAAGCTAAGGGTGATGATGATACATTAAGACTAGCATGTGTGTTGATTGATGACCGGTTCTCACAGGTCATGATATTGTGATATCAAGTCATCACGTGGGTACTTGTTAGTGAACAAGTTGTACTGGACAGACCCAACCTGAGACTACTTTGTGGATTGTTACTTAAAAGTGTCACAAGTAGGTCTCATTTGACAATGGTGTTGTGGTCCTTTGACCTGAAGTCACAACATTCACCGAGTGAGGAAGAGCGTGCTTTGATGTCATCTAAAGTCTTCCTTGAAGAAGGTTGATGATAAGGGTGGTCGTTGGGTACGTTACGAATCATTTGGGTGTTTGGGTGTGAGCAGATATGGGATTTGTCCTCCTATATAACAGGAGTTGCATCCATGGGCCCCTTGATGGAATTGGACTGAGAAATGCATGGCCATGCTTGGTAGAGTCAATATGTGATATTGAGCTCACCATTCTCTGGAAGTCCGTTCTAGATCAAGAAACTTGGATTGAGCCATTATGAGGGTGACACGGTCCATGCCTCTAGTTCTTTCCGGATGTAAGGGACAAAGGGACAAAGACAACGCTGGAACATTGGTCATAAAGGCTTATGAGTTATGAACTCTTATTGCTTGGGGAGCAATGATGCATTGCTAGATGCCGCTCATTGTTTGTGAGGTTTTTGGTTTGATACTTTCAAGATCAAGTGGGAGACTGTTGGAGTTGCCATTGTGATCTAGAAGTGGTCAAACATGTAATCTCACTGCCAACGCGATATGAGCCTGCAGGGTCGCACATAAGAGCATGTGGAGAAGTTGGTAGATTGACTGTGTTGGTAAATGTTACCAATCACCATATATAGAATGGGGAAATCCAGCAGGTTGTTGCTGTCTGAATTCGTCGGGTTTACACGGATAGAATTCGTCGGATTCGTCGGGATTCGTCGGATTGTCCCGTGAACACTCGACGAATTATTACAGAAACCCTTCATTCGACAAAATGTTGTCGTCTGTCTGGATTCGTCGGGATTCGTCGGATTCGTCGGATTGTCCCGTGAAGACTCGACGAATTGTTACAGAGATCATTTTCTTGGCAAATGTTGCCGTTTGATCTGATTCGTCGGATTCGTCGGGTTGTCCCGTGAAGACTCGACGAATTGTTACAGAGATCATTTTTCTCGGCAAATGTTGCCGTCTGATCTGATTCGTCGGATTCGTCGGATTGTCCCGTGAAATCTCGACGAATGATCTTCCGTGGAATTCCGACGAATTATAACAGAAGCCCTTATTCTGATGTGTGGTCTGCGGATAGCGATTCTTCTAGAAGCTGTTTATCCTTTGGGTATAAATAGGACTTCGTTTTTAGGGTTCTAATAACTTACGAAAAGAAAAGCCGACGGAAGGAGTTCCGTTCTCGCCTCACGAACCCTAGTCGACGGAAGTGTTCCGCCGTCTCTGAATCGCGTCCGCTGACCTCCTCTCCGGCGATCGTCGTCGTGTGTGTTCTTCCTGGAGTGAACCTAGCAGTTCGTGGAAGTGCAAAGGTGCAGTCGTTCTTCTCCCGGCTCGTGTGGATCACTGTAGAGACGTAGACATTATTCTACGTGGGAACTCTTGCATAGCCGACGACAGGAATCAACTCGTGGAGCATCTAGGTTGGATTTGATCCAATCCCGCAAAGGTAATTTCATACCTAGCATTTTGTTAACTTCTTGATTCAACATTCATGGCCGATCCAAACCTTTTTGGGTTGTTTCTGTTTATTTCCGCTGCGCCTACATTTGATGTATGGTTCTAGAAAAACCCAACAATATATACGTCGAGAAAAAGAGAGTTTCACATCTTCAAATGAATGAATACAAATCTTCTCCTTGCACTAATATTTGTTTATACAAATGAATCCAAGTTTTTAAATATATATATATATTGTATAGTATTTACTAATAAATGATTACCAATCGAAAGATAATAACAGAATTCAGCCTATTCAAGGTTAGAAAATAGTAATTTTTGTTCGCTTGAGTAATGACATGAAGATGTCGCGTTATATTATGCCAAAATGGCGGTTTTTCTTTCAGAGATGCCGAAGAAGCTATGAGTAGAGAAGAAGAAGCTATCTCAACAATATTTACACATGTAAGTGATGAGTAGTTTATATACTCATCTTTTAGTATAGTTTTTTTATTATTTTAATATCAATTTATATAATTTATAAGAATTACCCTAGAGAAATCATTTCTTTTCATATTTATGTACTAATTAAGTTTATTTTCTATTTTTTAGGTTTCTGGACACCTTTGACAAAAATTGCAAGTACACGCCCAATGTCACGGGCGTGGCCAAGGGGCGTGACAGCCAAAGATGTGTTCCAAACTTCCTGCTGTGTTTCGGGCTCAATCCGTGAAGAATCAATTGAACACGCCCGTGTACTTTAGGCCACGCCCGTTGTAAGACCCTATTTTTTCCGCTACAAAACCGGGTCTTATGCCCAGAACCGCCGCTTTGCGGTGACACGAACACACAGGAAGGTCGCCACTACAAAGCGTCGATCCTGCCGGCCATATCGATCACAGAAGAAGAAAAGTATAAACGAACAAATAGAAGTTCAAGTCCACAAATCGCACGTTATATGTATAAGTGCCCACATGATATAACTGAAATAACAAAGGTTGCAATAATAAAGGGCTCATGCCCTGTACATCATGTCCTCACTACAAGGTCACTCGCGGAAGCAAACTACTAAACACTTACTGATCCTGAAATAGGGCTCCTGTGCTAGACTGGCCCGCCTCCGTCTGCATCGGCCTCTAAAGCTGCTGCGTCTCCTCGATCCCCTAAAATGATATGGTCCACCGACCGTTAGTCAAAAGACAAAGCCTTATGTTCCCCACCCCTCCCCCAATGGCTCCTAGGCACCGAGCGGGAGGATGAAGCGGAGGACATCAAGGGGTATAAAGCAAAGCAGATGACGACGGATCTAGTCTACAGGAATCTCGACCACTACACATGTGTATATAGATAGTTGAAGCGGTAATAGAGCATGGTAAAGAGCAAGTACAAAACAGTAAGTAAAGATAAGTACATAATAGAAATGTAACCATTAATTTATAGGAATGCCCATACAAACCTATAGACCAAGGGGTCGTTTAGCAAGGCCTATCGTATAAAAAGTCTCATAACCAATTTATACGATAGGGGTAGGGGTTGAAATGCAATGCTTATGTCATGGCATGTGTAGTTATGCAGTTTAATGCTATGTTCATACAAGTGCAACTTACACACTTCGACTCTATGCGCACAAACCTTTAGTTCCCACTTTTTGGAGCTAGCAAGACTCCCAGGATACTCCCGTAGTGGCAAACGAAAGCGGTGGGTTGGGCCTCGCCCACCTCTAGGTTGGTATTCACACTACCTAACCTAGACCTATCGTATGCCTCAACGCAAAACAGCGGAGCGCCTACATACTCTTACTGGCTGGACCACCAGACTTTTCATGGCTAAGTGCAAATCCACACTTTCCGAGTCAGCGTATCGACGTCGGTGTGAACGACCATCAATACCGAAGACCCACCACCTTTATGCATATGCAATATGATTACTTTACACCTCCGATCCATGGGCTCCCCGGGATAACTTGCCCGTCACAATAACATTCTGAGCCACCTACTCGCAGGACTAACCCGTCCGTCATAATAACCCTCCGAGCCACCGGCTCACCAGACTAACCTATCCGTACCTACAACCACTGAGCCAACTGCTCGTATGACCAAACCAGCTAACCACACGTAGCAACGGGGTGTGAGAGAGTGTATTATTAAGACAATCTTACATAACAGTTTATTCCTACAGTTTAGGGTTAACCATGGGCTTCCCGAGGACTACCCTGTGAGGGGCTCGCAGCGATACTGGGAGTTATGATGGGATGACACCCCAAAGCTCCCTTTCCAAGGCACTTAATGTTATTGGTAACTACCCATAAGAATACCCCTCTTATCATCACACTTTGATTTGTTGGATCGATTGGCGCCCTTAGAGGGGGGGGGGGGTGAATAAAGGAATAAACATCTTTTTATAATTTTATGAAAAAAATACTAAATTGTTTTATAATAAGAGATAACAAAATGACAATTTAGCTACAAGTATTTTACAATAATAAAATTACGCCAATATGAGAGAAATCAAGTAAACACAAATAGAGACATGATTATATTATATAAAAAGGTGTTTACATAAATTTGATTTCAATATCGATAGAAATCGGAGGCGTACAAAGTAAAACAATTTTTCCTTTTCAATACCGACTTGTATCCCCACAAACCGGTTGGCTTTAGCCTATCCTTCCCCGGATATGGCCTCAAGCCGCTCTAGCCAATCCTTCCCCGGATATGGCCTCGATCACCCCTTAGATCTAATCTCCTAGACCTAGTCGCCAACTCACACGGCGAATTACCCCCTAAGCCGCGCAAGGACCTAGTCGCCAACACAAGGCAAATTCTACTACAAAAAATACAAAATGAAATAAAGCAAGTTCATACCCTGATGGATGGTTCACCAATTATTTATTCTCGTGGATGATCCATTGTGAATTTCAAGGCACTTGGAGGTACATATTCATCTTCCTTGGCCTCCTCTTCTTCTTCTTTGGAAGGTTCCTGTTCACCATGCTCCAAAGGTTGTAAGAGATCATCCTCGTTTCCTGCGGAAAGTTTTTCTACACAAGGAACAAACTCATCAAATTTTACATTTATTGACTCTTCAACTCTACTAGTTTTTTTTTATTAAAAATTTTATAAGCTTTACTAGTTGAAGAGTACCCAAGAAAAGTTCTTTCATCACATTTTTCATCAAACTTTCCCAAGCTATATTTTGTATTCAAAATAAAACATTTACAACCAAAACCTTTGAAATAAGATACATTAGGCTTATTTTGTAAATAGAGTTCATATGGTGTGAGATTAAGAGATGGACGAAGCATGATTCTATTCACAACATAGCATGATGTATTTACGGTTTCGGCCCAAAAGGACTTAGGTAATTTATATTCACATAGCATAGTGCGTGCTAATTCTTGAAGTGTCCTATTCTTTCTTTCTACAACACCATTTTGTTGTGGTGTGCGTGGTGCGGAGAACTCATGTTTAATGCCTAACATATCACAAAAGGATGTAAATTTTTCATTTTCAAATTCTCCACCATGATCTGAGCGAATGCATTTAATTTTTAATCACTTTCATTTTGAATACGAGTACATAATTTTGCAAATTCGCAAAACGCATCGGATTTGGAAGAGAGAAATAATGTCCAAATATATCTTGAAATATCATCTATTAAAACATATGTATATAATCTATCACCAAGACTTGCAGTGCTAACGGGACCAAAAAGATCCATATGAATTATTTGCAAGGGTCTTGTAGTAGAAATGAAATTTTTACTTTTGAAAGAGGATCTAGAAAATTTACCTTTTTGACATGGTGAACAAAGTGAAGGTAAAGTTTCATTTAACCTAGGCAAGCCTCTAATTAAATTACTTTTGGCAAGTTTTACAATGAGCTTTGTGCTAGCATGTCCTAGCCTTCTATGCCAAAGTTCTAATTCATCATTTTTAGTGATAAAACATTTTATTGATGATTTAGAAAGATCATGAAAAGAAACTATATAAACATTGTGAATTCTTGGTGCAGTTAGTAAAATATCTTTTGTAGTAGGATTAGATATTTTGCATAGATTAGTGGAAGATTCAAATAACACATCTAATTCTTTATCACATAATTGGCTAATATAAATTAAATTATGTTTTAATCCTTTCACATAAAGAACATTAGATATAGTAAAGGATTTGTTACCAAATGTACCAATTCCCATGATCCTTCCTTTTCCGTTGTCACTAAACGTCACGATCCCTCCCTTCTTCTTCTCTAGGCTAAGGAACTTTGCTTTATTTCCCGTCATGTGCTTGGAGCATCCAGATTCCAAGTACCACGCGTCTTCATAGTCCTTAGCCTTCCTGCACATCTAGAAAGAAGATGAGAGTAAAGATCCGGATACCCAAGTAGTACCACCCATGGAATAAGTGGAAGCCTTAGGTACCCAGATTTGCTTTAAAGTAGTTTGTTTTAATTTCCCGCAAGAACTAGATGTGTGACCAAACCTATAACAGTTTGCACACGAAATAAAGGGGGTTGAGACCCTTTTCTGGAATATTTTCTTGCTGGAAGAAATTAGATTTACAGAAGAAAAACATTTTGAAAAAGAAAATTCAGGCTTCTTATATGAGGTGCTAGCGCCGACTTTAGTGGCTAGCGCCGGGCGGTAGCCCTCACCTCGATATCCGAGCCCAAATTTTCCAGAACCATGGCACTGGTTCCCTAAAATCATTTCCAGTGTTTTTTGGCCTATTCCAAAATTTTTAATGGCCATGGTGAGATCATGAACTTGTGCTTTAAGTGAAGAATTTTCTTTCACAAGCATGACACACCTATTTTCAATACCTTTTTTTTATTATTTTTTATTTGCAAAAGAGAGGCTTCTAATTTCCTTTCTAATTCCCCCTTCTCTTTTGTAAGAGTTTTGGCATGAGAGAGGGCTTTAGAAAGTGACTCTTCAATATCTTTTGCCAATTTAGTGGAGTGATCACACTCTTGGCAAGAATCCTTTCTCTTTTCTAAAACAATTAATTTTTTGGAAAGCTTTTGATTTTCTTTAATAAGAGATTCATTTTCACGATTCAATAAAATACTATCTTTCATATTTTTATCAAAAGCTTTGCAAGTTTCAAGGAATTCATTAAAGAGTTCATCATAAGTGGGAGGAGTTACCTCAGTGTCGCTAAGAACACTGGTGTCGTCGCCGTCGTTTCCATGTCCCATGAGGCACATGTTTGCTTCCTCATCTTCACTTGATGAAGACCCGCTTGATTCTTCGGAGGAGGAGGAGGAGTCATCCCATGTTCTAGCTTTTATCAACTTCCTCTTCTCCTTCCCTTTGTGCCGCTTTTCCTTCTTCTCCTTCTAGAACTTTGGGCACTGGCTCCGAATGTGCCCGGTCTTCCTACAATGAAAGCATTCTGGTGGAGGTCTTTCTTCTTCATCGTCGCTCTCCTAATCCTTCTTTGAAGATGACCCTTTCCATCTTGCATCCTTTTGGATAAATTTCTGGAAAGTGTTTCTCTTTTCCGGATTTCGCATGAACTTTCGGAAGTTCTTCACCAAAAGGCTTTCTTCATCTTCATCCGCAACCTCTTGGCACTACTTCTTTGATTTTAGTTCCAACGCCTTCTTCTTTGGCTCCTTGTTGTATTCATCATATTGGATTTTGAGTTCTACCTCATGGGTTTTGAGATTCCCAATGAGGCTCTCAACTTGGAGTGTTCTTAGATTGTGCGATTCTGAATTGGCCGTCACCTTCGGGTTGAATTTTGGAGGAAGTGAACGAAGGATCTTTCGGACCAAGTCTCCATTTGAGAAGGTCTTTTCAAGAGCTTTTGAGGCATTGACGATCTTAGTGAATCGCGTGTACATTCCATCAACATCTTATCTTTCATCCATCCGGAACTTTTCATATTCCGACTCTAGTTGGAAAAGCTTTGAATCTTTAACCTGCGATGTACCTTCATGAGTAATTTCCAAATGATTCCATATATCATAAGCAGTAGTACATGCAGAAATTCTATTAAATTCATTTCTATCTAACGCACAAAATAGAGCATTCATGACTTTTGCATTATTTTTGCATTTGAGTTTATCCCTATCATCCCATTTATCCTTAGGTTTTTCTAATGTTACTTCTCCAACTATAAATGTAGGAGGAGAGTATTCCACTTCTACCATATTCCAAACCTCAATATCTAGGGTCATAAGAAAACATCTCATCCTATTTTTCCAATAATTATAATCTGACCCGGTAAATAGTGGAGGTCTACTAATTCCCTGACCCTCGAAAAAAGCGAGATCATAAGACGCCATTATTCCTGGTTTTTAAACCGTTTGGAATAACCTATCCTCTGATACCACTTGTTGGATCGATTGGCGCCCTTAGAGGGGGGGGGGGGGGGGTGAATAAGGGAATAAAAATCTTTTTATAATTTTTTGAAAAATTACTAAATTGTTTTATAATAAGAGATAACAAAATGACAATTTAGCTACAAGTATTTTGCAATAATAAAATTACGCAAATATGAGAGAAATCAAGTAAACACAAATAGAGACATGATTATATTATATAAAAAGGTGTTTACATAAATTTGATTTCAATATCACTAGAAATCAGATGCGTACAAAGTAAAATAATTTTTTCCTTTTCTATACCGACTTGTATCCCCACAAACCGGTTGGCTTTAGCCTATCCTTCCTCGGATATGGCCTCAAGCCGCTCTAGCCAATCCTTCCCCAGATATGGCCTCGAGCACCCCCTAGATCTAATCTCCTAGACCTAGTCGTCAACTCACGCGGCGAATTACCCCCTAAGCCGCGCAAGGACCTACTCGCCAACACAAGGCGAATTCTACTACAAAAAAATACAATAATGAAATAAATCAAATAATAAGAACTCCCTCTATGAGATTTCTGAAGTTGAGGATGAAGGATCGCTGTAGCACAAGCGAGGTTGAAGCGATCATCCTTCGGATGCAGCGTGGGGGCTTCCTTCTCCAGAAATCTTCTTTGGCTTTGAGTGGGAGAAGAACTTTCGACAGAGTATCAGCTCTGGAAATTTGGCACAAGTAATCTCTCTGGAAGCTCTAACCAAAACGAGAGAGAGCCCATCAATTTATAGACTTTGAAGATAGCGCCTGTGGTAGCTCCTAGCGTCTGTGGTAGCGTTCGTGTGGAGCGGCTGCAAAACCGTCGGCGGCGTGGCGCTGTGCACGAACTTGAGCTAGCGCCAGGCGGTAGCGATAGTGCTGGCGGTAGCGCCAGGACCTGCGTTAACCCCTAACGCTGGCGGTAGTGCATATGTTCAGTTTGTTGGTTCCAAGCTGCTTTCTACATGTGGAGTATTGCATCTATAGTTCCTGCACACTATAAACACACGACAAGCAAGATCAAATACAATTTGGAATTTGTTATTCTCAAACAAAGTGATGTGACACACATGTCCAACATGATTAACCCTAAGTATTTTATGACTCTCTAGGGGAAAGGCGATTTATCGTCAATCCCGAGTACAAGCTTGCCCCTTTACTACCGAGCACACTCAACATATAAACTCCTATTGGTGTCCTCAAATCTCTTTAACCAGACCAGGTACACCAACTACCTCCCTTTCCCACTACTGGGCTGCTAGTATGTTAACTCTATAGTTTCTACTATACGCAGACCAATTGAGCTATATGAGTTGTATGAGAGGAGGTACCCCAAATATTCATCTACATGACTCAAGATTATTACTGGGAGTCTATCATGATATTATAAGACTAAATCCAGAAGATCATAATTTTCCTTATTTATTTGGAATTTATTATAATTTCTCCAAAATTGGTCAGGTATGAAATTGGACATGAAGAGTATAAGACCTTATGATATGTCCCACAAATATTTATGGGAAGTCTATGATATCAAAATAACATCAAATACAGAATATCCCAATTTTACAGCAAGGTATTGGCCTCTAATTATAATATTGAATAATTATCCAAAATTAGAAATTAAAGAAGGAACCACCAGAAATACTTGTCCAAAAATTATGGCAAAATTACCAGACCTCTATAATGGTCTGAAAAGCTTACTGACAGAGTTTCATAATTTATAAAAACCATCAAATCACATACATAAATATTTCAAGTAAATCCAAACTAGGGAACATTGTGAAGTAACCTACTGGTAAACAATTCCAATAATTATACAAAAACTCACAGAGCTTTCTAATACCCTAAAATGTCCTATCCCCAAGTTTCACAATTTTCCAGAGAATATTTGGCCCTCATTAATTTATCATAATCTTAAGGCAATATAGTTGACTTGTGAATGAAGTACTAATTAGATCAATTCAAAAATTACCCTAAAATTACCAGAGGTTTATACCATGATTATATGAGCACTACCAAACTTTCATCAGTATCCAAGATAAATTGAGCATGCAAATTCCTCTTAATATAAAGTGCCCTAAAAAGGTTATAACCTATTTCCGAGGGAACAAGTGATGCTAAAATCCTCATAAAATTACCTAGGGCATATTTACATCCTATAAACTTATCTACCAAGTTCCATGACCATTCAAGGACATATGACCCTATGTCTTTCACAAGGCTCAAAGTGCAAGCCTAGTGTTTGAACTAGGGTTCTAGGGGACATCCACCCCAAACCACCCCCAAATCACTCATGGGGGTATTTTATGTGATCCTAAGCCATTGGCCAAAGTTTCACATCATTTTGATGAGATTTGACCACCTAACCCCATCAAGTGCACTTTTGACCTAGTTTGACCAATCTTGGAATAATTAAATACCCCACCAAATCAATCCCAAATGGGATGAAATTTTTACCAGGGCCATCTCATGACACTAAGGACCACGCACCAAAATTTGGGAGGGATTGGATGTCATTAGACCCTATAATTAATTAATATATGGATTATTAAATTTTTACAAAAACCTTAGAAAAATAATCTCCAAAAATTCCCATTTTTAAATATGTTACGGGTGTAGGTATAAAGAGTCTATGTTTAAAATTTCAAGCAATATCATTATCCAATAAAAGGTTATTCAAGAAAGAGTGGTTGTCACACCCTAAGGACCAGTCCCACTAAAATGGCCCTACAGGGAGCTACAGTGCTCCTTTTGGGCTGAAATTAATTTTAAATTAAAGTGGACTCCAAGGGCTACAAATTTGGTATTGACCACTTTTCTTGTAGAGGGCCCTAAGTATTTTCTATAATTAACTCTAATTGCTGCTAGTAAAGGGACAAAAAATGAATATCAAATAAACTAATTACCAGATCTGTGCACAGATCTTAAAGCAAAAATGGGTGGCATCACATCATCTTCTTCAGTGAGCCAAGGGCCAGGATTTCCCTGACCTGTAACCTCTCTATCTTGGTTTTCCCGGCCACCCACGCCCCTCCTCGGCCGGCCAATGCCACCACCACCTTCCTTGAGGTGGTGGCCGATGATGGGAGGTCTTGTCCGGCCAGTGGAGGCCGGAACCGGTGGTTTTGGTGAGAGGAAAAAACCTCCATAAATGGAGATTTTGGCCATGTTGATTGGGGACCAATTAGCGACAATCCTTGCCAATTTTAGATGTAGATCTATCCACTGGAGAAGAGGAGAAGAACCAGACCTGTATGGAGCCTTGAAGCCTTGCCGATTGGCCCATCACCATGGCCGACCTTGGAGCTTGGAAGCCCTAGCAAACTCCACACAAAGTTGCACAATTTCTTTAGGTAAGTGGGGGAAAATGGTCCTCTCAGTCCTCTGATGGAGTTATAAGGTTCAATTGGCGGAGAGGGAGTGTCATGGCATCAATTGCCATGAAGGCCATTAATGGCCAATTTCGGCCATGGTGAAAACCCACCCAATTCAGCCCCCATGTGGGCTGGAAAAACTCCTAAACTTCTTGTAATAGCCAGAGGAGATGAATCCTCATCAATTGGGAGATCAATTGGCCTCCCTTGGCCATGAATGTCATTACTCCTCTCTTTCTCTCTCCACCATTTTTGGAGAAAATGGTGTTTTCTCTCTCATGGCGAATTCTTCGTCATTGAATGGTCAATTCAGTAATTCCAAACCCCATTAGCTAGTGGACCACCTCAATTGGGTCTAGCCCAAGTGGATTGGGCTTGATTAGGTCAAAATATGTCATTTTGACCTAAATTTATGGTGGAGTTGACTTTGGTCAATTTGACCATTTGGGTTGGCCCCAATGGGTGTCTAGTGACCCATTGGCCTCGCCTAAGGGTAGGAAGGTTTAGGTAGGGTCAATTTGGCAAGGTGGAGGCCAATTGACCAACAATAGGGCAATTTGACCAAAATAGGGCAAGAGTTGACTTTGGTCAAATTGGCCAAATTGGTGGCCCCATGGTGGGGCTTTTTGGTCCATTGGGTCCCTAATATACTTATAGGGGTAGGGGCAAGGTAAATTTGGCATGGTGGAGGTCAATTGACCCTAATTAGGCTACATTGACCATTTTAGGGTTAATGTTGACTTTGGTCAACTTGACCACTTTGGTTGACCCCAATGGGTCCTTAGTGGTCTAAGGGGACCCCTAAAGGGTTAGGTATGCTATGGTGGGGTCAAAGGGTCAAGTTGAGGCCCTTAAGTCCAACCCTATGCTTGTTAACTGGAAATTACTATTTGTAGACCATTGTGGTTTCCTTCTTCTTGTCTAAGACCAAGTGGTCTCTTCAAGCTTCCTAGGGTTTTGTCATGACCTAGTCATGAAAAAACCACTCTATGGGTTTAGTTGTTTCGGGGATGTTACAAATCCAATAAACAAAAAAAAAATTTCGTCCCCGAAATTCAGGTTAGGCTTGCGGGATTTTCACCGAGAGTGACTGAACGTAACATCCCCTAAGAATTGAAGTTATTCCTGACTCGAAGAGCATCGTCTATCTCTGTCACGTCATTTCTAGTGGCTCCCAGGTGTGCACCTCCTGTCCATGATTTTAACACATGACTTTTACCTACGGAACCTTCTTGCGCCGCAAAACTCGCACCGTCGTGTCATCTATCCTGATCGGCTCCACGCAAACCGATCGGTCAGAAGTTAGCCCATATGTAATAGATATCTGCTGCTACGGCCATAGTAGAGCTCTCCTAAGGGAGGAGACATGGGAGACATCATGCAAACTCGCTACCTCCGATGGTAGCTCTAGTCTATAAGCCAATGGGCCGATCCACTCCAGGATCTGGTAGAGCACCATTTATCTTAGACTAAGCTTCTTCTGCTCACATACCGCGAGACTCCATGCATCAGATGTATATTCAGGAACACCCGGTCTCCGACCTAGAACTCTACTGCACGATGTCGCGCATCGTAATACTTGGCCTGCCTCTTCTGGGCTTCCAGCATCCTAACTCGAATCAGCCGCACCAGGCATCTATGTCCTCTACAAATTCCGAGTTGAGTGCCTTGGAATCCTCATCCTGCGTCCAAGATAGTGGAGTCTTGTGCCTCCATCCCTCTGAGTGTGGAAAGGTGTGCTTAACGTCAACCAAGAGCCCAGATAATTGCCTGGATTGATCTTCACTTTTTGGCCGTAAACCGTTTATCCCGATCCGACACGATCGTCCTGGTCGCACCACGATAACGGACAAATTTCTCAACAAATACCATCAAACACCAATGGGAGCGTCCATCCAGCCCGGGGTGACCCTAGCTACCTTGGTCAATTTATCCTCGATGTTCCAAATAAACTTGTGCTTGGAGTGGGGATGTGGTAACCTGTGTATGAAATCCATAATTATGTCCTCGAGCTACCACTCTAACACGGGTAGTACTGTGGTAGTTCCCCAAAGACACTTGCACTTGGCCTTCATAATTTGACAGACCTCACCGTGCATCACCAAGCCTACGACGTCTTTCTTTATTTCGGGAAACTACATGCTCCGGAAAAACACCATTTCTTCGGTGACTAAAGCTCTTGTTTGTAAGGGTAGACAACGCTTCTAAAAAGTTTTCTACACATGTTTAGGTTCTTATTCCTTCAAGTACGTCCGAGTGATCAGTCATCTCCACTCTACAACTTATCCAGTTCTTACCATTATTGTGACTGATCAAATCATCAAGCATCCCAATCATCCTCAAATTTTAAGGGGGTGCACTTGTGAACCTTATGAGTATATGTTAGCGGGCCATGATGGTAAGATGACTCCCAATCATTTTCAACGTGGAGTTTGATTCACAGGGTATAAGGGCATAATTTTTGATACCCTAAGGTTTTTCACAAGTCAATTTCATCAAGGAAATATCATCATGCTTATTTCTCCAATTTCCTATCACCTATCTTAGTCTTGGTCACTTTTGTGGTGTCCAAAGTAAGGTAAGAATTAGATCGTTCTTACCATAGTAACCTTAAGTTTTATATTCTAAATCTAAAAATTCATCGTTTAAGATCTCTGATTATTCATCATCATAACTCCCAAGGTATAAGGACTATTGTTATAGTTACAATTTTCTACCATGATAGGGTGTGATTTTTAACAAATCATAAGTTAATCACTTCTGAATGCCCCAAACCACAAAAACTTTCAAAAATAACTAAAGCTTGCACGACCTACTTTTAGTTCCCAACTTACAGAAGGGCATTTGCATCCCTAAGTGACTAAACCTGACAACTTTACTTTTCCCATGATTTAACCAAGGTCAAGTCGTTGCTCGATCTACGATGTCTCTTCATTGTCCTGGTAATACTACAGATCATTATTTCGAACGTACTGTTACACCATCTCATCTTTGCCCAAGTAACGTCGAATATGATCAACTTCAAAATCATTTTGTTCACGATGCAAAATTTTCTAAATTAGATCTAAGGGAAACCCAAGTCAGTAATTAATTTGCCCAATAAACAAAAGGTAAGCCCCAATAAACAAAAGATAAGCCACTATCCATTTTGGGTTAAGTATCTTCGGTGTCACTATGTTATATTCGTCCTAGGTATGCAAAAAATCCTTAGGGCATACAACCTTAGACTTGGGGTTCTATCTTGAAACTTGTTGATATACTCCCAACTTTAGACTTCTCAAGGTACCTTCTACGACAACCTTATCAGGGTCAACCTGTGACACAATCCCAAACGGGTCTCTTCCGAACTTCAATTCTTATCTGATGGTGGTTGTCTCTATATAAACATGTCACCGGTATGAGGGTTAGATCTACGAGTCCCATATCATTCTGCTTATGTGTCAATCTCTCTTTCTCTAGCCTCTTTGGGGTATCCTCGTACCTTCACCAAAATTATACCTACGGTCTATTTCAGACTAGGGCATGATATAAATTGTCATGGTAAGTTATGTGTCCTAGTGGGGTTGAGTCTAACTCATTGATTAGTGGACTACCTAATGTGATCTTTGCAGCCGGAGGTAAACCCTGCTGAGGGGCAGGGTTCGCCACAGGCTACAAAAGAAAACTTGACACTCGTAAGGGGATTTGGCTAAAAAGATTCAGCTAAACGTGGACTTTTTCATGTGATTCCCCATATGTGCACACCATTGCTTCTGTTGCTTAGTTTGTTCTCAAACTAAACTCGCGCGGGGTGTCCCAGAGTTTGTGGACTTTTTTTCTTCGGATCGAGGTTTTCTTTGATACCAGTTTGTAAGACCCCATTCTTTTCGCTACAAAACCGAGTCTTATGCCCAGAACCGCCGCTTTGCGGTGACACTAACACACGAGAAGGTCGCCACTACAAAGTGCCGATCCTGCCGGCCATATCGATCACGGAAGAAGAAAAGTATAAACGAACAAATAGAAGTTCAAGTCCACAAATCACACGCTATATATATAAGTGTCCACATGATATAACTGAAATAACAAATGTTACAATAATAAAGGGCTCATGCCCTGTACATCATGTCCTTACTACAAGGTCACTCGCGGAAGCAAACTATTAAACACTCAATGATCCTGAAACTGGGCTCCTGTGCTAGACTGGCCCGCCTCCGTCTGCATCGGCCTCAAGTGATGCTGCGTCTCCTCGATCCCCTAAAATGATATGGTCCACCTACTATTAGTCAAAAGAATAAGCCTTATGTTCCCCACCCCTCCCCCCAATGGCTCCTAGGCACCAAGTGGGAGGATGAAGCGGAGGACATCAAGGGGTATAAAGCAAAGCAGATGATGGCGGATCTAATCTACAGGAATGTCTACCACTACACATGTGTATATAGATAATTGAAGCATTAATAGAGCATGGTAAAGAGAAAGTACTGAACAGTAAGTAAAGATAAGTACATAATAGAAATGCAACCATTAATTTATAGGAATGCCCATACAAACCTATAGACCAAGGGGTCGTTTAGCAAGGCCAATCGTATAAAAAGTCACATAACCAATTTATACGATAGGGGTAGGGGTTGAAATGCAATGCTTATGCCATGACATGCAGAGTTATGCAGTTTAATGCTATGTTCATACAAGTGTAACTCACACACTTTGACTTTATGCGCATAGACCTTAAGTTCCCCCGTTTTGGAGCTAGCAAGACTCCCAGAATACTCCTGTAGTGGCAAACAGAAGCGGTGGGTTGGGCCTCGCCCACCTCTAGGTTGGTATTCACACTACCTAACCTAGACCTATCATACGCCTCAACGCAAAACCATGGCGCCTGCGTACTCTTACTGGCTGGACCACCAGACTTTTCATGGCTAAGTGAAAATCCACACTTGCCGAGTCAGCATATCGACGTCGGTGTAACTGACCATCAATACCGAAGAACCACCACCTTTATGCACATGCAGTATGATTACTTTACACCTCCGAGACATAGGCTCCCCGGGCTAACCTGCCCTTCACAATAACCTTCCGAGCCACCTGCTCTCCGGACTAACTCGTCTGTCATAAAAACCATCCGAGCCACCAGCTCACCAGACTAACCCGTCCGTACCTACAACCACCGAGCCTACTGCTCATATGACCAAACCAACTAACCACCCGTAGCAACGGTGTGTGGGTGAGTGTATTATTAAGACAATCTTACATAACAGTTTATTCCTACAGTTTAGGGTTAACCATGGGCTTCCCGAGGACTACCCTGTGAGGGGCTCGCAGCGATACTAGGAGATATGATGGGATGACACCCCAAAGCTCCCTTTCCAAGGCACTTAATGTTATTGGTAACTACCCATAAGAATACCCCTCTTATCATCACACTTGGATTAACCCTAAGTATTTTATGACTCTCTAGGGGAAAGGCAATTTATCGTCAATCCCGAGTACAAGCTTACCCCTTTACTACCGAGCACACTCAACATATAGACTCCTATTGGTGACTTCAAATCTCTTCAACCAGACCAGGTACACCAACTACCTCCCTTTCCCACTACTGGGTTGCTAGTATGTTAACTCTACAGTTTCTATTATACGCAGGCCAATTGAGCTATATGAGTTATATGAGAGGAGGTACCCCAAATATTCATCTACATACTCAAAATTATTACTGGGAGTCTATCATGATATTATAAGACTAAATCTAGAAGATCATAATTTCCCTTATTTATTTGGCATTATATTTAATTTTTCCAAAATTGGCCAGGTATGAAATTGAACATGAACTATAAGACCTTCTTATGATATGGCCCACACAAATTTATGGGAAGTTTATGATATCAAAATAACAACAAATGCAGAATATCCCAATTTTACAGTAAGGTGTTGACCTCCAATTATAATATTGAATAATTATCCAAAATTAGAAATTAAAGAAAGAACCACCAGAAATACTTGTCCAAAAATTATGGCAAAATTACCATACCTCTATAATGGTCAGAAAAGCTTACTAACAAAGTTTCATAATTTATAAAACCATCAAATCACATAAATAAATATTTCAAGTAAATCCAAACTACGGAACATTGTGAAGTAACCTACTGGTAAACAATTCCAATAATCATACAAAAACTCACAGAGCTTTCTAATTCCAGAGGTTTATACCATGATTATATGTGTAATACCCCAAAGATCGTGGTTCAGCGAGGTAGGCGGAATGGTAGTGTTGCGCTCGGGATAAGCTCAAAATTCCAGATCAGGTCAATGCGCACGACCATTGTCCTCTTCGCGCACGACCAGTGATCGTGCGCCAATGATCGTGCGTAACCCGCAAAGAGTCGGAGTTCTGTCTCGGCTTATGCGCACGACCATTGTCCTCATCGCGCACGACCGGTGATCGTGCGCCAGCGACCGTGCGTTAATTCAGAAGAATATCGAGTTCTGTCTTGGACAGTGCGCATGACCATTTACCTCTTCGCGCACGACCACTGACCGTGCGCCTGTGATCGTGCGCCCTGTTTATTCTGTTCCGCGATTTTGAGCGGAGAAGAAGATCGGACCGTCCAAAGCTTTTGGGATTTGATCCAACGGCTAGGTTTAGTTGCGGGAGACCTTTAGGGCTGATGAGAGGGGGTTAAACCTCATATTCTCTAAGCCATTCTCTCTCCAAACCCTAGAGAAAGAAGGAGGAGCCAAGGAAGAAGAAGGGAGATTCCGCCATTGACGGAGCTCCGGAGCTCCGTTTCGCGAACCGTTTCCAGATCTGGAGAGTGCAGCCCGATGCGGTCATTTCCCTCCGTCTAGAATCTCGGATCCATGGCGAAAAAGAACGCTCCTAGGGTAACGATTTCTTCTCCCGTTGTTTGGACTTGCCTTTTGTCCTCTCCTTCATTTCTCTATGCTTGCATGAGGGATCCCTTTCACCAAATGGGTGAAGTGTAGGATTCCCTCAAGTTCTCCGGAACTCCGGGTCGATTGTGTCCGTCCCCGGCATATTGCATGTAGAAAATCCGGTAGTCGTGCGGATTTAGGCATTTTTGTGTGAAGCCTATTCGTGGCCGTGAGCCCGAATCGGTGATGCTTGGATTGCGACATTGCATTTAGGTTAAGCCTAGAATGCGTGCCGGAGAATGACTCCGTGAAATCATCTATAGTAGTGCGGGATTTAAGTGTAGGCGTCTTGCGAAGATCCTAACGAAAGCCCCATGCTTTGAGATTGGATGAAGGCAAACCTTCACCGCGAAATTTATGCGGAGCGTTTTATACCTCCCCTTTTTGAGTATTTGTGAAGCCTATATCCTTTTGAAGGGATTAGGTGCGTAGCTTATATTTGTGTAGTACTTGAAGGTGCTAAACCCTTACGGGCCGAGGCGAAGCCGTACCCGCGTCGTGCGACAGATCGCGACGATTAGAGCACGGGCAAAGCTAAACCGAACCCATTTCCATGCAGATCAGTAAGAGGTCCCTACCTCATGTAGCCGTGTGATCATGGGAGAGGTCGTGGAAGGTGGTTTACCTAGACCGACCAAAAGCTCTTTTTCCCACATAAGGCGATGGCCCTTACGGTGGAGTGTTTGTGGAATTGATGTTGTTAGCCTCATGCAGTTGTTTAGGCGGTTGCGGGGAACCTTCGGGTGAACCCAACCAACATCATGTGCATACCTAGGTTCCCTCCTTTTTGATGCTCAACCTAGAAGATTGAATGTGCTTGAAACCTCACCTTGTGTAGTTGCACTTTCTTTATTTTAGTACTTGTGCTAGTATGGCTTGCTTGCAGGGTAGAATCTCCGCCACCTCGGGAAAGGGGTGGGGTCGTTATAATTTGGTCAGCTGTGCTGACCGTTACCTTGTTTGCCACTGCTTGGTGGAATGTTCTTATGCAGGTGCAGGTGAGCCTAGCGGGAAATAGCGGGCGGTGACCCCTTTTGCTGAGTTGGCCCTTGAAGGCCAACCTCCTTTTTAACGTTCTCATGTATTGCCGGCCTGCGTGCCGATGTATGTTTGGAGTTTTTGGTACATTTGCTAAATGTAAGGCCTTAAGGCCATAACTCTCTTTCTTGGTTTCATTCCTATGATAGTGGACAATTCTAATGGAAATGTTAAATCTTTATGCTTCCGCTAGTGTTTAGTACACTCTGTTGTAGTTTCTTTCTGTTTATCACCTTTTAACTCCTAGCTAGTGTGGTTAGTATGGCGTGGGGTCCCGGCCGGACCTACTGTTATATTATTCGTACTGGAAGGGTGTTACAATATGAGCACTACCAAACTTTCATCAGTATCCAAGATAAATTGAGCATGTAAATTCCTCTTATAAGAAAGTGCCCTAAAAAGGTTATAACCTATTTCAAAGGGAACAAGTGATGCTAAAATCCTCATAAAATTACCTAGGGCATATTTACACCCTGTGAACATATCTACCAAGTTCCATGACCATTCAAGGACATATGACCCTATGTCCTTCACAAGGCTCAAAGTGCAACCCTAGGGTTTGAACTAGGGTTCTAGGGCACATCCACCCAAAACCACTCCAAATCACTCATGGGGGTGTTTTATGTGATCCTAAGCCAGTGTCCAAAGTTTCACATCGTTTTGATGAGATTTGACCATATAACCCCATCAAGTGCACTTTTGACCTAATTTGACCTAGTTTGACCAATCTTGGAATAATTAAATACCCCACCAATTGAATCCCAAATGTGTTGGAACCTTAGCTTTTGATTTGAGTTAGGATCCATCCTCTTGTCAATAAGTCATCTAATAACTTAGATCAATTAAGAAATCTAAGTAAACATAAATTAAATATGATGCGATCGAATCGGAGAATATACTTAAGCATATAATATAAAAGCTCTCTGCGCTCGACGAATGACTAACGACGCTCGACAAATAGCTAGACAGCCAGCGCTCGACAAATCCTCATCAGAACAGCGTTCGACAAATGGCGAAATGCGCTCGATGAATTCAGTCAGAGAAATCTCAGCGGCCAGACATTCCCTGAACATCGCTCGACAAATTCAACTCAGACATCTCAGTGGTCTACGAATTCTAAGATAGAGACAATTGCTCAGCACATCAGACGGCGAGCCCAACCTCACAAATGTAGAGCTGGGATCGACGAATTCCTTTCTGAATTGTTTTAATATTCTTTTTACTGTCTCTTAGCCGTTGCAGATCAATCAATGCCATTAGCCGTTGTAATTGCTTTAAAGAAACGGCAGGTTATCCTCTCGAGGAGTCAAAGCATTGATGGAGACCTCAGCTCTTTCCTTCTTCCCAAGAGAAGAATTCAAAATAAGAGAAAAGGCTCTCAGATTATAAAAGGACAGTCACAGAGAAAGCAAGAGATAGTACACACGACAGAAATAAAGAAAAAAATTATCTGTTCTTCATTGCTAACATCTTCCTGCATATTACAAATATCCTGAGACACAAATCACAACTACTTGCTCAGGATCATCACTGCAAAAGAAGGAAGAAGCAGTTAAAAGAAGAAGTTCTATCCACAAGCTGTCATCAACTCTAATCAGACAGGGGAGCCTTCTTCAACATCACATTCAGATCCATTCAACTTCAAACCAGGATCTTCAAGAGTCTTCTTATACAGAGAAGAACAATATAACTTCTATTTTTCACTTTTACTTCCTTACCCCATCCTGTACAGGGTTGTAACTCCCTTCAAAAGTTAATCCCGGTGACAGGGCACCTTAGCAAAAACCTGCAGTTTGGTTAGAGCACCTTATCAACAGCTCACCTGGTGTGAGGGCACCTTATCAACAACCTCCCAGTGGATTCCTACCAGTGGGTAAAAGAGTAGATGTACCCAGTTCAGGGGAACTACTATACATCTTGTGTCATCTGTGGATTGCTTGTTTCTATCTTTCTGTTTTACCTTGTGTGTTGTATTTATCTAAATGCACTTTAGCTGTTTTGTTTTATTACTTATACAGAAATCAGAAATCAGCAAACTCACTTATATATATAAATACGATTTATCATTTATTTTGAAAGCAAACTTAAACAAGAGTTTTAACAGATAAATAAGAACTAAAACTCTCCTTTCAATTGGTATCAGAGGAGTTGATTTCTCACATAGGCTAACACCTGAAATCACAAAGATCACTTTTAGTTCTTAAGATTTTCAAAATGGCACAAGAAATCTTTCTGTTCTCAGATCCACCCATATTTAATTTAGATAATATCTCATTATGGCAAGTTAGAATTAAATTATTAATGAATGCTATAGATGAAGAAATTTACAAATCTATTTTGGCAGGACCTTCCCTCATATCATCAAAGGCAGCCACACCAGCATTACCCAGTTCCACAAGCCTCGAGCCTCCTTCGAGAGCAATGAAAGGGCCTGTTTATGTTGGTGCTAATATATCTTCTTCAAAGAAGACTACCAACAGAGAAACTGATGTCACTGCCCGCGTTTGCAAAATGAAGCCAGATAAATTCAAAACGGGCACTGATGATGGGCAGACTGATAAACATAAAGGACCTTCCCCATCTACAGAACCATTCCCATCTTTAGATGCAGATGCCAAAGCTATGCAGATCTTGATTCAATCTGTGTCAAGAGACATTCTTCAAAAAGTTGAAGACTGCACTTCTGCAAGAGGAATCTGGAACTCCCTCTCCAGGATGGTATATGAACCCTCTTCTTCCTTTACTCTAACTAAATGTATTTATGATGCAGAACCATCAATAAATCTGAGTGAAGAAGAAAAAGAAAAGGAGCACAGAGCTAGAGCTTTCTGCATGATGGCCATAAATGGATCATATCAAAATCCAAATGCAGAAGCAGAGTTAGGAAAGATAAATGAGGTAAAATCAAATCATAACTCTACCTCTAAAACTATTTTTAAACTAATACTCACAGATCCAATAACAATAGACAAGGAAATTAAAAATAAGTTAATAAGCATAAAATATTTAACTTTTGAGAATAATAAAACTGAAGAAAAATCAAAAGCACAAAATAAATCAATTAAGGATAAATTACCTAAAAACTGTCAAAATAACTTTAAAATTTCAAACATATATTTTAATGACTACAAAAGAAAACTTTCAATTGGTATCAAAAATCAGATTTTAAAGTTCTTAAGACATATATTTTTTAAAAGAAACTTTCAAATGATTTTATAAAAAATTTTCACCATTAAACTCCACTCCTAATAAACAAGCATAAAACTCATTCAAAAACAATGTCAGATAACTTCAATGTTCTTTCAGACCTTCTCCAAATCATGTTGAGCATTCTACTGTAGTTGCATTGATTAGAAATAATCAGAAGCACTGAGTGTGAGTCTCATCTGATAAGGGGATTCTCAAGAAGGAAGGTATCAGACAAAACTTTTTTTCATTCCTTAGAATCCACTAAAGGTTGCTGCAATTGAAAATTTTTTAACACAGAAATTAAAGTCTAGGAAAGCAGAGTTGCTCAAATAATTATTAAAAGCTCAAGTGAGAACGAAAATGAGAAATTCAGAGAAACCAAGTGAGAGAGAAAAGGAGAAAATAAAATTAAAAACTGCTAGCATCCTAACCAAATAGAGAAGATTACCAGACCACAAGATTTAATCTCTCTGATTACATAGGTTGCTGCAATTGAAAATTTTAACTTCAAGAAATAAGCTGCTGCACTTGAATATTTCCAATCAAAAGCTGTTTTGACTAAAAGAAGATTTCCAGATTACTAGGTTTTAACTTGAATATTGATCCCAACTCAAATAGGGGGAGATTGTTGGAACCTTAGCTTTTGATTTGAGTTTGGATCCATCCTCTTATCAATAAGTCATCTAATAACTTAGATCAATTAAGAAATCTAAGTAAACATAAATTAAATATGATGTGATCGAATCGGAGAATATACTTAAGCATATAATATAAAAGTTCTCTGCGCTCGACGAATGACTAACGGCGCTCGACAAATAGCCAGACAGCCAGCGCTCGACAAATCCTCATCAGAACCGCGTTCGACAAATGGCGAAATGCGCTCGATGAATTCAGTTAGAGAAATCTCAGCGGCCAGACATTCCCTGAACAACGCTCGACAAATTCAACTCAGACATCTCAGCGGTCTACGAATTCTAAGATAGAGACAATTGCTCAGCACATCAGACGGCGAGCCCAGCCTCACAAATGTAGAGCTGGGATCGACGAATTCCTTTTTGAATTGTTTTAATATTCTTTTTACTGTCTCTTAGCCGTGGCAGATCAATCAATGCCATTAGCCGTTGTAATTGCTTTAAATAAATGGCAGGTTATCCTCTCGAGGAGTCAAAGCATTGATGGAGACCTCAGCTCTTTCCTTCTCCCCAAGAGAAGAATTCAAAATAAGAGAAAAGGCTCTCAGATTATAAAAGGACAGTCACAGAGAAACTAAGAGATAGTATACACGACAGAAATAAAGAAAAAAAATTATCTGTTCTTCATTGCTAACATCTTCCTGCAGATTACAAACATCCTGAGACACAAATTACAATTACTTGCTCAGGATCATCACTGCAAAAGAAGGAAGAAGCAGTTAAAAGAAGAAGTTCTATCCACAGGCTGTCATCAACTCTAATCAGACAGGGGGAGCCTTCTTCAACATCACATTCAGATCCATTCAACTTCAAACCAGGATCTTCAAGAGTCTTCTTATACAGAGAAGAACAATCTAACATCTGTTTTTCACTTTTACTTCCTTACCCCATCCTGTACAGGGTTATAACTCCCTTCAAAAGTTAATCCCGGTGATAGGGCACCTTAGCAAAAACCTACAGTTTGGTTAGAGAACCTTATCAACAGCTCACCTAGTGTGAGGGCACCTTATCAACAACCTCCCAGTGGATTCCTACCAGTGGGCAGAAGAGTAAATGTACCCAGTTGAGGGGAACTACTATACATCTTGTGTCATGTGTGGATTGCTTGTTTCTATCTTTCTGTTTTACCTTGTGTATTGTATTTATCTAAATGCACTTTAACTGTTTTGTTTTATTACTCATACAGAAATCAGAAATCAGCAAACTCACTTATATATATAAATAAGATTTATCATTTATTTTGAAAGCAAACTTAAACAAGAGTTTTAACAGATAAATAAGAACTAAAACTCTCCTTTCAAAATGGGATGAAAATTGTACCAGGGCCATGTATTGACCCTAAGGACAACCCACTAAAACTTGGAGGGGATTGGATGTAATTAGACCCTATAATTAATTAATATATTAATTATTAAATTGTTACAAAAACCTTAGAAACATATTCTCCAAAAATTCCAATTTTGGATATGTTAAGGGTTTAGGTATAAACAGCGTATGTTTCAAATTTCAAGTCAATATCATTATCCAATCAAAAGTTATTCAAGAAATAGTTGTTTGCCCTACCCTAAGGACCAGTCCCACTAAAATGGCCCTACAGGGAGCTACATTGCTCCTTTTGGGCTGAAATCAATTTTAAATTAAAGTAGACTCCAAGGGCTACAACTTTGGTATTGATTATGTTTCCTGTAGAGGGCCCTAATTATTTTCTATAATTAATTCTAACTGCTGCCAGTAAAGGGACAAAAAAATGAACATCAAATAAACTAATTACCAGATCTGTGTGTAGATCTTAAAGCAAAAATGGGTGGCATCCCATCATCTTCTTCAGTGAGCCAAGGGCCAGGATTGCCCCGACCTGTAGCCTCTCTATCTTGGTTTTCCCGGACACCCACTCCCCTCCCCGGCCGGCCAATGCCACCACCACCTTCCTTGAGGTGGTGGTCGTCGATGGGAGGTGTTGGTCGGCCGGTGGTGGCCGGAACCGGTGGTTTTGGCGAGAGGAAAAAACCTCCAAAAATGGTGATTTCGGCCATGTTGATTGGGGACCAATTGGCCCCAATCCTTGCCAATTTTAGATGTAGATCTATCCACTGGAGAAGAGGAGAAGAACCAGACCTGTATGGATCTTTGAAGCCTTGCCGATTGGCCCATCACCATGGCCGACCTTGGAGCTTGGAAGCCATGGAAACCTCCACACCAAGTTGCACGATTTCTTCAGGTAAGTGGGGGAAAATGGTCCTTTCAGTCCTCTAATGGAGTTATAAGGTTCAATTGGGGGAGAGGGAGAGTCATGGCATCAATTTCCATGAAGGCCATTAATGGCCAATTTCGGCCATGGTGAAAACCCCCCAATTCAGCCCCTATGTGGGCTGGAAAAACTCCTAAACTTCTTGTAACAGCCAGAGGAGATGAATCCCCATCAATTGGGAGATCAATTGGCCTCCCTTGGCCATGAATGCCATTACTCCTCTCTTTCTCTCTCCACCATTTTTGGGGAAAATGATGTTTTCTCTCTCCTAGTCGAATTCTCTGAAATTGAATGGTCAATTCAGTAATTCCAAACCCATTAGCTAGTGGACCACCTCAATTGGGTGTAGCCCAAGTGGATTGGGCTTGATTAGGTCAAAATAGGTCATTTTGACCGAAATTTAGGGTGGAGTTGACTTTGGTCAATTTGACCATTTGGGTTGGCCCAAATGGGTGGCTAGTGACCCATTGGCCTCCCCCAATGGTTATGAAGGTCTAGGTAGGATCAATTTGGCAAGGTGGAGGCCAATTGACCCACAATAGGGCAATTTGACCAAAATATGGCTAGAGTTGACTTTGGTCAAATTTGCCAAATTGGTGGCCCCATGGTGGGTCGTTTTGGTCCATTGGGTCACTAATATACTTATAAGGGTAGGGGCAAGGTCAATTTGGCATGGTGGAGGTCAATTGACCCTAATTAGTCTACCTTGACCATTTTAGGGTTAATGTTGACTTTGGTCAACTTGACCACTTTGGTTGACCCCAATGGGTCCTTAGTGCTCTAAGGGGACCACTAAAGGGTTAGGTATGCTATGGTGAGGCCCTTAAGTCCAACTCTATGCTTGTTAACAAGAAATTGCTATTTGCAGACCATTGTGGTTTCCTTCTTCTTGCTTAAGGCCAAGTGGTCTCTTCAAGCTTCTTTGGGTTTTGTCATGACCTTGTCATGAAAAAACCACTATAGGGGTCTAGTTGTTTGGGGGATGTTACACCCGTGACTTTCCAATGTCACGCCCGTGTACCCTCCTCCAGCTCTGCTGGTCGTATCCTGAATCCATGACGTGATTTCCTCCAAGTACACGCCCGTGACCCAAGGGTCACGCCCGTGTCTGATCATGCACTCCCCAGCTCACGCCCCATATCACGCCCTGATGGAATCCTGCAATTGTCACGCCCGTGTATTTCAATGGTCACGGGCGTGTACCTCCTTGCCGCTAGAATGACGCTCCAGCCCGCTGAAGATTTCCTGTCAGATTGCAGTTTAATTATTACACGCCCTTGGTCACGAGTGTGACCAAGGGGCGTGATGCGCACGTAACTCCATCAATGAATCCCGAAGGCATCTCTCCCGCACTAGCTTCGATCACGCACCTTACACGCCCTTGGTCATGGGCGTGACCGAGGGCGTGTAACATCAACTTTTCGCCTATTTAAAGGCAGCGTCAACAGAACATCAGGGACGAATTTTGGGAGTTCAATCCCTCATTTCTTGCACTATTTCCCTATTTTGTGCAATTCTTGTACTTCTCTTTCTCTTTGCAATTGTAAGCTTCAATTCTTGTACATTTCTTTTTGCAATTGTAATTTTCAATTCAATAGCTTGTAGTGTGCTCTTTGCTAGAAAACAATAAAAATAGTTCATTATTTTCTCATTCGCTTCTTCTTTCATCATGAATTCTTTTATTTTCTTTGATTCCGTAATCTCAATGAGTAGCTAGCTAAATGTCTATTAGTACTCAGTTGAGATGACCCAAGGAATAATATGCGTCTTGAATTAATTTAGATTCTCCTTTTCTCTTCTTATAGTACTTACGATTTATCCTTGATTTTAATGAAATGAGATTATATTTTTGATATATAATTCTCATTCTTATTTTCATACTTTAGTTAGCCGAACAAGCTCGTAAGATGAATCATTCAAGGATAATGAAAGTTGCATGCAACCCTCGAGAGAGAATGACATAAATCTCCCGGATTGGAGTCACATCTAATAGAAGGGTTCACCGCGATAAAGCGAGTTTTAAGGGTTTCAATTATATAACGAGAGTTCGGTTGATCAACCTAAACTCAGCTGAACGTATCCTCGACCAAAGGTGCGCTCAGAATTTGAGAACCTCCACGGTCGAAGTATTTCTTTAAAGATAAATCAAATCTTATTTGTTCTTGTTATTTTTATTCCAAAGTGATTCGAGATCGAGTGCTAATCACCTAACGATTGTTTCTTTCACCTTTTTTATTTACTTTTCTTGCAATTCAACCCAAATGTTCTATTGATAGAATAATAGAGATTTTCTCGAAGGTAGAGTATTCAACTCGCCCGGATTTTTGTACGACCTTGGTTTTTATAAACCTATACTACTTCCGACACGGTACACTTGTCGTTGTCGTTTGCAGGCATTGTTTTTGCGCATCAAGTTTTTGGCACCGTTGCCGGGGACCATGAGTTGATATTTCGAAAAAAGAAATATCTATTAATTTTATCGTTCTCTTTCTTCTCACTCTTCTCTTAAAAATTTAAAAAAACTTAGAAGACGCAACTTAAATTCTCGGAAAGGGTGATTTGGGCTTGTCATCCCATCGCATCTCCTAGTACCTTGCGACCCTTCACAGGGTAGACCTCGGGAGGTCCGGGACTAACTGAACCCGCTTTTTGGAATATATATATATATTATAATAATTTTGACCCAAGGAAACTCTTCAACTAATTTTGAATTGTGTTTTGATCCGGAAATCGAGCGCACCGACGACGTCCCCAATATAGTGATCTACCAATAATTCGCAAAGAGTCAATCAGAGAAATTAACGAGGGAACAATGGAAGATCCAGACCATAATGCAGCCCCGCTACGTATTATATCCTATTATGCGAGGCCAAATTCGGAGGAAACACAATCTAGTATTATTCGCCCGATGGTGGCGAATAATAATTTTGAAATATAAATGAGTATTATTCAGATGGTACAACAAACAGTCGTATTCGATGACTTACTGGATGAAGATCCAAATTTAGATTTACTAAATTTTTTGGAGATCTGCGATACGTTTAAGATAAATGGCGTCACCGATGACACCATCCGTTTGTGCTTATTTCCTTTTTCTTTGCGGACTAAGGCCAAGCAGTGGTTGTATTCTCTTCCTAGAGGTTCCATCACTACATGGGCCGAAATGATGGAGAAATTTTTAACAAAATATTTTCCTCCGGTGAAGTCCGCTAAATTACTTACGGGCATTCTCTTGTTCATGCAAGAAGACTCTGAGTCTCTCTACGACACATGAGAGCGCTTCATGAAACATTTGTGGAGATGTCCCCATCATACCCTCCCGATGTGACAACAAGTTCAAACATTTTACAATGGTTTGAATATCCAAACGAGGCAAATGATTGATGCGGCAGCAGAAGGAACTCTTAATAACAAAACTCCGGAGGCCGCTCAAGTGCTTTTCGAGGAGATGACCATGAATGCGTATCAGTGGAATGCGCCACGGTCGATCCCTAATAAGCCGACCGGACACTTTGAAGTTGAGGTCACCCCTAATTTAACGCATCAAGTAGAATGACTTACTAAGCAAGTGGCGGAGATGTCTGTTTCCTCTGCCACCAATTGGGCTAACAATAATAATAACAATAATTTCGTTCAAAAGCAAGTAGATTATATGGGGATCTCCTACCGCCCTCCTTATAACCCGAATAATAATATTCCTTTAAATAATAGCTATAATCCGGGTTTAAGGAAACATCCAAATTTTTCATGGAGCAACCCCAATAATGCTCAATGACCTCCATAAGTGAATTCTCTCGGATTCGCTCGACCACCAACTCACAAGCCCTCTTCACATGAAGAGGTCTTCACTAAATGCGTTGCCTCAAATGAGTCCAACATCCGGAATCTATTCGGATCTATTAAAAGCTTGGAAAATCCGATTGGACAGCTGTCCAAAATGTTCTCTGAACGCCAGCAAGGAGCAACACCGGGCAATACTGAGCTCAATTCACAGGAGAGCGCCAACGCAATAACCTTTCGTAGGAGAAAGGAGGTAACTTCTACAAATTTGGTCGAGCCCGAGGTAAACGTTTCATCTTCTCCTCCGCAAGTTAATTCTACTTTAACTCTGCACATAATTAAAAATCCTTCTCTTCCTTATTCTTCGAAATTTAAAGATGAGCGTAATGAGCAGCAATATAAAAGATTTATTGAAATTTTAAAACAAATCCAAATAAATTTGTCATTCTGCGAAGCGATCACCCAAATGCCCAAATACGCTAAATATCTGAAGGATTTACTTTCAAATAGAAAGAAACTTGAAAAAAAAAATTCACGTATATCTTTAAACGCAGAATGCTCGACAATTTTGTTAAATAAATTACCACAAAAATTAAACAACCCGGGACGGTTCTCCATCTCGTGCTTGTTCAATAATTTATTAATAAAACACGCATTGGCAGATTTGGGCGCTAGTATTAATTTGATGTCGTTATCTTTATTTAAAAAGGTTGGCTTAGGCAATCCAAGCCCAACAACAATCAGCATCCAATTAGCGGACCGATCAATAAAATACCCAATATGGGTTATTGAGGATGTGCTTGTTAAGGTTGACAAATTTATTTTCCCTGTAGATTTTGTCATCCTAGACATTGAAGAAGATGTCGAAGTGCCTATTATACTCAGACGTCCTTTTCTCGCCACCTCTCAAGCAATTATTGACGTTAGTAATGGCAAACTTCTCCTACGAGTTGGGGATGAAGAAGTTACTTTTAGTATAAACAACTCTATGAAAAAATCTTTTTCTAACGATGACTCATGTTTTACTTTAAAAACAAATTTTGAAGACGAATCGTCGCCTTTTTCAGTATTAATCTCGCCAATTTTTGGAGATCCGGAAATTGTTACTGAGAAAATAGCTCGACCTTTAAAATTCGAACAGATAAATTCAATTAATTTCAAAATCAAAACATTATATGACGAACCGCCGAATCTTGAGTTAAAGCAACTTCTGGGTCATTTAAAATATATTTTTTTAGAAAGAGATTCAAAATTGCCCATAATGATATCTTCTGCGCTTAACAATGCAGAAATTTTCGAATTAATTAAAATTTTAAATAATCACCTCCATGCAATTGCATGACAAATTTCGGATATCAAGGGGATTAACCCCTAATTTTGCACACATAAAATAAATTTAGAAAATAATTTCCACGACACTATTCAACCTCAACGACTCCTTAATCCCAATATGAAGACCGTCGTTAAGGCCGAAATTATAAATTTATTAGACGCGACGATTATTTACCCAACTTCTGACAGCACTTGGGTTAGCCCAGTGCAAGTCGTGCCTAAAAAGGGCGGAATAACGGTAGTCGCAAATGAAAATAACGAGTTGATTCCAACCCACACCGTTACTAGTTGACGGGTATGCATCGATTATATAAAATTAAATGATGTTACCCGCAAGGATCACTTTTCGTTGCCCTTCTTTGACCAAATCTTAGAACGTCTATCCGGTCACTCATACTATTATTTTCTTGATGGTCTTCCGGGATACTTTCAAATCCCAATTGCGCCCGAAGACCAGAGAAAACCACTATTACCTGTCCTTTCAGCACCTTCACATATCGAAGAATGTCGTTTGGTCTTTGCAATGCGTCGGCTACATTTCAAAGATGTATGTTGGCAATTTTTAATGAATTAGTAGAGGACGTCATGAAAGTTTTTATGGATGATTTTTCAGTCTTTGGCGATTCCTTCAAAAATTATCTAAACAATCTTGTTCGTGTTCTTCAACGTTGCGAAGACACGAATTCGACACTCAATTGAGAGAAGTGTCACTTTATGGTCCAAGAGTGATTAATCCTCGAACATTAGGTTTCTAGTAAAGTGATCGAGGTCGATAGGGCCAAGATCGAAGTATTGAAAAATTTCCCCCTCAAACCAATGTTAAATATATTAGAAGTTTTCTAAGACATGTGAGATTTTATAGGCGGTTTATACGCGATTTTTCAAAAATAACAAAACCGCTAACGTAATTATTAGAAAAAAAATCCACGTTTATTTTCGATGAAGATTGTTTAAAGGCGTTTAAAAAAATTAAAAATGAACTTATCAATTCGCCAATTTTAATCGCGCCAAATTGGTCTTTACCATTTGAAATTATGTGTGATGCAATCGATTTTTCTGTAGGGGCTGTCTTGGGCCAACGGGTGTATAAATATTTTCACTCAATCTATTACGCAAGCAAAACGCTTTCATCCGCCCAAATTATACAACAACGGAAAAAGAACTTTTAGCGATTGTTTTTGCATTTGATAAATTTCGTTCAAATATAACGCTATCTAAAATTATTGTTTTTACAGACCACTCCTCCCTCGGGTACTTACTAGATAAAGGGGACGCCAAGCCCCGACTACTGAGATGGATTCTCCTCTTGCAAGAATTCGATTTGGAGATCCGAGACAAGAAAGGAGCGGAGAACTTGGCGGCCGACCACCTCTCAAGATTGGAAAACTCGGCGGCAGGGGAACTAGTGGAGGCCGAAATTGATGATAAATTCCCTGAAGAGCGCCTCCTCTCCATAGAAAAGGCAACGACTTCTTCCACCCCTTGGTACGCGGATTTTGCCAATTATTTAGTGGCTCGGGTCATCCCAAAGAATTATTCAAGCACCTTTCTTGTGGTAAGAAGGTGTATTTTGGTCGAGGAAGGCATCCAAATATTGCCGCACTGTCTCAAAGGACCAACCAGTGGTCACTATCAAGCAAACTGGACCGCAAGAAAGGTGCTAGAGGTGGGCTTCTATTGGCCCACCTTATTCAAGGATGCTCACACTTTTGTGAGTAAATGCAGTAGCTGCCAAGGTTAGGAAGTATCTCCAACCAGGACTAAATGCCCCAAAACATTATTTTAGAATGCGAATTTGTTTATTTTTGGGGAATAGACTTCATAGGTCAGCTACCTTCCTCCTTTAATAATAAATATATTCTTATTGCGGTCGACTATGTGTCGAGGTGGGCCGAAGCACAAGCCCTTCCCACCAACGACGCGAGATTCATGGTAAATTTTCTAAAAAAATTATTTCCACAATTTGGCACACCGCGCGCACTAATTAGTGATAGGGGCACACACTTTTATAACAACCAATTTGCTAAAATTTTAGCAAAATATGGAGTTACACACAAGCTTTCTACCGCCTATCACCCACAAGCAAATGGCCAAGTGGAGGTAGTGAACCGTGAATTAAAAAGAATCCTAGAAAAAATGGTATCCGCTAATAAGAAGGATTGGTCGCTGAAATTAGACGACGCGCTATGGGTCTATCGGACAACGTACAAAACCGCCATCGGATGTACATCGTACAGATTAGTCTATAGAAAAGCGTGTTATTTATCAGTGGAATTAGAATATCCCGCATTTTGGGCGCTTAAAATTTTAAATTTAGATTTAAACTTAGCCTCTGAACAAAGAAAATTTCAATTGAACGAATTAGATGAATGACGTGCAAACGCCTACAAAAATTATAAATTTTATAAAGAGCGTACTAAGTTTTATCATGACAGAAAAATAAAAAACCCAATTTTTTTTCGCCGGGAGATCTAGTCCTTCTTTTTAATTCTAGACTTAGGCTTTTTCCGGGCAAATTAAAATCTCGATTGTTCGTACCCTTTGTAGTAAAAGAAAATTGTCCATATGGGACCATTCTAATAGAGCACCCAAAAAATGGCTCATTTAAGGTTAACGTGTGCATGCTAAAATTGTATCACCCCGATGACCTTACGTCCGGAGATATTGAAACGCTTACACTTCATAATCTTTAAAAGAATCGCCACTTAGTCAAGCTGCGCGATGGTAAACAAAGCACTTTTGGGAGGCACCCCAACGTTATCCTTTTCGTTATCTTTTGTTTTGTTTGTTTTTAACTTATTTCTGCAGGTTTAGTTCCGACAACCCCGACTACCAACCAAGGAAGCCCTCTTCTCCTCTTTTTCAGCATTTTTTTATTAACCATGTTGGTACTCCACACTTAGTTTTAAACATTGGGGACAATGTTTAATTTTAAGTATGGGGGTGTAACTTAGTTATCTAAGTAATTTTGTCTGAAAAAAAGATAAATATATATATATATTAAAAAGAATTAAATTTCTTGGAAAGGGAGGGTTGGGCTTGTCATCCCAATACATCTCCTAGTACCTTGCGAACCCTTCACCGGGTAGACCTTAGGAAGTCTAAGAATAAATAAATATATAAATATATATATATATATATATATATATATATATATTCACCCTTCACTTTCTGTTTTGCTATTTTCTAGACAATTTTGTTTGAGGAGTATTTATAAGCACTCTTACATTTATAATCTAGCTAATGTTTTGTTTTATCAGAATTTGTTAAATTTTAATTTGAAGTAATTTAATTTTAAGAAACACTTTATGTAATTAATTCAATTAGAGATCGTATTTAGCAATACGTCTCTTTTTAATTTTAAATAACTTCACTTTGTAGTAAATTGACCAAACAACTTTGGATTTTTATTATATTCTCTACTAACTTTGAGATCTTATGAAATTTCATTCCACTAAAAAAATTGCTCTCAAAATAGTTTAATTTAAGAAACTAGAAATAATTCTTTATCCCCCGCCCTTTGTTGGCAAATATAAAAAAAAGTATTAAAAGATCATATGTCATAGGAATAAGAGGATAAAATTCATTATCCCCTAAACATATGCACTCAAATCTATTTAAAAGACTATATGTCATGAAGTAAGAGGATAAAATTCAGTACTTCTAAACATATATATTTTGGGTTTTTGATTGAAGAGAATTTTTAAAAGATTATATGACATGGAAAATGAGAGGATAAAATTCATTATTTTCCTAAACATATAAAAAAAATATTTGACAAATAAGGTGAGAGGATAAAATTCATCACCTATATTCAAGAACTCTTCATTTTGCCATTTTCGATTAAAACCACTCCTTAGCCAATTTCATTGGTTCTAGTTCTAAATAAAATTATTAAGAGAGCAATATTTTGGTAGTGGTCTTTTCCTTAGCTTGTTTTATGTTAGAGTTTCAATAATTTTGATCTAATTTTGTATGATAATTTCTACAATTCCATTTACTAAATAGTCATCTTAAGAAGTCTTTAGCAAAGCATGTTTCTCTTTTTAAATTAACTCCATAACTTATTAATTAATTCTTAAAATTCTAGAATTTGTCTTTAACTTACTCTTGATTTAATAAAATTTTAGTTAGTTAGAAATAATATCAAAGTCTTGTAAATCATCTCTCGTTCGTTTGCTCTAGAATATCAAAAACTCAAGTATGGGGGTGTTTGATGAGTAGTTTATATACTCATCTTGTAGTATAGTTTTATTATTATTTTAATATCAATTTATATAATTTATATGAATTACCCTAGAGAAATCATTTCTTTTCATATTTATGTACTAATTAAGTTTATTTTCTATTTTTCAGGTCTCTGAACACCATTGACAAAAATTGTAAGTACACACCCAAGGTCACGGGCGTGACCAAGGGGCGTGACAGCCTAAGATGTGTTCCAGACTTCATGCTATGTTTCGGGCTCAATCCGTGAAGAATCAATGGAATACGCCCGTGTACTTTAGGTCAAGCCCGTGACTTTCCAATGTCACGCCAGTGTACCCTCCTCCAGCTCAGATGTCCGTATACTGAAGCCATGACGTGATTTCCTCCAAGTACACGCACATGACCCATGGGTCATGCCCGTGTTTGATCATGCACGCCCCAGTTCACGCCCCAGATCATGCCCTGATGGAATCCTGCACTTGTCATGCCCGTGTAATTCAATGGTCACGGGAGTGTACCTCCTTGCCGCCAGAATGACGCGCCAGCCCGCTGAAGATTTCCCGCCAGATTGTAGTTTAATTATTACACGCCCTTGGTCACGGGCATGACCAAGGGGCGTGATGCGCACGTAACGCCTGCAATGAATCTAGAAAGCGTTTCTCCCGCACCAGCATCGATCACGCACCTTACACGCCCTTGGTCACGGTCTTGACGGAGGGGCGTATAACATCAATTCTTCGTCTATTTAAAGACAGCGTCTTCAGAATATCAGGGATGAATTTTGGGAGTTCAATCCCTCATTTCTTGCATTATTTCCCTATTTTGAGCAATTCTTGTACTTTTCTTTCTTTTTTTCAATTGTAAGCTTCAATTCTTGTAATTTTCTTTTTGCAATTGTAATTTTCAATTCAATAGCTTGTAGTGTGCTCTTTGCTAGAAATCAATAAAAATAGTTCTTTATTTTCACATTTGCTTCTTCCTTCATCATGAATTCTTTTATTTTCGTCGATTCTGTAATCTCAATGAGTAGTTAAATTTCTATTAGTACTCGGTCCAGATGATCCAAGGAATAATATGCCTCTTGAATTAATTTTGATTCTCTTTTTCTCTCCTTTGAGTACTTACGATTTATCCTTGATTTTAATGAAATGAGATTATATTTTCGATATATAATTCTCGTTCTTGTTTTTGTATTTTAGTTAGCCGAACAAGCTCGTAAGACGAATCGATCATTCAAGGATAAAGAGAGTTACATGCAACCCCCGAGAGAGGATGACATAAATCTCCCAGATTGGAGTCAAATCCAATAGAGGGGTTCACCGCGATAAAGCGAGTTTTAGGGGTTTCAGTTATAGAATGAGAGTTCGATTGATCAACCTAAACTCAGCTGAATGTATCCTCGACCAAAGGTGCGCTCAGAATTTGGGAACCTCCACGGTCGAAGTATTTCTTTAAAGAGAATTCAAATCTTATTTGTTCTTGTTATTTTTATTCCAAGGTGATTCGAGATCGAGTGTTAATCTCCTAACGATTGTTTCTTTCACCCTTTTTATATATTTTCTTGCAACCCAACCCAAAGGTTCTATTGATAGAATAATAGAGATTTTCTCGAAGTAAGAGTATTCAACTCGCCCAGATTTTTATACAACCTTGGTTTTTATAAACCTATACTACTTCCGACACGGTACACTAACCATTGTCATTTGCAGTCATAGTTTTTGCGCATCAGTAAGCTCCATAAAAATTAGTTAAACCAATTAGCTATCATGTCATCTTCCTTCTCTTCCAACCCAAAAGAACTTTGAACGTCTCCACCTTTATTTACGGAGTTTTTTCTCCCTCAATCGACCACCTTCCAAAAAAATCTTGCGGGGGGGGGGGGGGGGGGGGGGGGAGGGGAGGTGTCACAACCCACATTTTCTCAATATATTTTGTAACGCCCCTGAATTTTTGGCTATTATTTGGAAATATATTATCGACGTCATAATGACGTAAGGGCGTTACGTTAGTGCGGAGTTAATAGTGCGCCATCGTTTGTGTGTTTTCGCGTCCGTTCGGTCAAGTCGATCAAATTTTGAAACGGCCCGGAATTGAAAATTTTTATGTTAGGAAATTAGAATATTTAATTTTAGAAAGGTTGTTAAAGTTTCGTGGCGTTCCGAGCAAAATTAAAGCCTCGGTAAATTTTCAAAGATTTGTATATTTTAACGTATCCGTAAACTTCAGAAATTTATATCTCAAGAAAGGTACGTCGGATTTTGATTCCAACTTCGCCGTTGGATTTGTAGCGCCGCCGTTCACCTTCGGTGCGAATTTCATCGATTTCGGTGTTCGTTTAATTTTTGGTATCACTATAATAATATTATATATATATTATATATAAGAGTATAATTATTACTATGCAGTTCAAAGCAAATGAAATAATTTCACGATAAATTATGAAGTTCTCGGGAAGTTATATTGTTCGTGATATATATTGTCCCGTGAAATCCTATACCCTTCTCGTGAATAATTATTAATAATGGTAATATAATTATTAATAATGGTTTTATAAGAAAATAAAAAGAAACTTCACAGTGCTTTTGTGCCTTGGATATTTTGGTCTGATGGTTGGTTGGAAATAATGCCTCCGCCTCAGTACTATTTTATGGCTGGGATAGGAATTCACTCCTTGGTCAACTCGACACTTTCCCTTTTGGATGCTGTTGAAATGCAACTTTGACGGCACTTTGTGTCAGTCTTTCCTTACTTGTTGAATGTTAATACTTCTTTATTTGATTTGCTGATGTTCACAACTATTCTTGATTGGGTTGGTAACCCTCTATTGTTAAGTCTTCTCTTACTCTTTATTTTTGTTGTCTATTCATGCCCTTGCGCTGAGGCATTCCTTTCTTTTGAATGCCTCAGGTTCTGATCAGTAGCAGGCGGAGATGACCGAGATCTTTTCTCCAGATTGCGGTAGTGTTTTCTTTACTTCCGCTCTGAGAGGTTGTCTGTTGTTCTTTATTTTTTAAGACTTGTTGGGGTTGTGGGTTCGTGTCAGTTTGTTGACGTCCATAACCTGAGTTATGATATGTTAGACTTGTTCTTGATATTTATGCTACTACCGTTACCTTGTTTTTAGTGCAAAAGCTCTTGGGAAAGTTTTATGTTAGGATGCATAGTAGATATTTTACTTACAAAAATCTATATAGTTCTTCATGCATGACATCTCTTTCAAACTACCATATTTATATTTTGAAGCCCGTAAAAGATACATTTTGTACTTATACTAAATCTAGAAGTTGCATACCATTAGAATGGTGGTTAGTTCATCATGCTCATATAAGTTAAATTAAAGTAAATAATGTATTTTCCAATGCATAAATCAATACTTTCTTATTTATGGATAAGTTGATCCACTAAACCGAGGGACACGTTGTTTGAAAACCTTGAACTTAACTTATATTTTAAACACAAGTTCATAACCTTCTAAAGAAACGTTGGAGGTAAAGCTGCCTGAGCGTCTGCAGTTGTCCCCTATACGACGTGGCATCTTGACGCATATTTTCTCTTACTCTGATAATATATATTTATATATTGAGAAAATGCAGGTTGTGACAGTTGGTATCAGAGGGAGGTTTGTTTGACAAATTGGTCGAATGACTTTTCTGATCAGGTGTTAGTTATCTTGTCTCATTGCATACACACACCGAAGTGTCATCCGTACATCTTGGCTGAAGCATGAACACTACTCTCATAGCATGATAAGAAGTATACATGGCATATTATGTAGTATGGGATGCATAATATGTGTTTGTATATGGATCCTCATAGGTGACAACATGTGACCATTATGTAGTATGAGATGCATAACACCAGTCCCATGGATGTCCATTAGCTCGATTTTATTTTCGTTGCATGCGATATTATGTATTATGGGATGCATAATATTTCATGTGTACGCCGCTCATAACATGCATTAAGGATTTTCTTAGAATGCATAACACAACATACATATCATAACATCGCATAAAGCACCAGTGCCAAGCTAAAGATTTACATGATGACACTTGTACACACATGATTTGAAATGAAGATTTAAACATTCGTGCATGCATGTGATATGCACAAGAGTCAAAGGATGATAATATATCATCCTATGTTAAAGCATAGCATCATTTGTATAAAATCCCTTAGCAAGGTAATAGCTAGAGCAAGTGTCTTTTCCTGTTTGGTTCGAGCTAAGTTGAGTAGTTCTAGTTCCAGGCTAGAGTTTTGATAAGCCATTTGTTCGTACTTATAGATATGTCGCCGAGACATGTTGCGACGAGGTTGAATCCCCAATTAGAGGGTAAATCTTCCGGTGTGCAGATTGAGGCTATGATCGAAAGTCTGCGACAAAGTAACGAGGCTCTGTCCAGGCAGTTGGTTGCGATGCAATCACAGATTCAGACGTTGATGACTGCAGCCGCTGTGCAGCAGCCTGTGGTGCAGGACCCTGTAGTGGGTCAGACTGTGCCTATTTCTCCCGCTCCTTTGGTGCTTCCAGTTCTGCTGCCACCAAAGATGAAGTTCATATCGCACTTCAAGAGATTAGGACCTCTTACGTATGACAGAAGAGCTGACTTCATGGCGTTGGATGACTGGCTAGTCGCCATTGAAGAGATGTTTGCGTACTCGGGAATCTCTGCGGAACAAAAGGTGATGGTCGCCGCTTACCAGCTGAAGGGACTTGCTAAGAGCTGGTGGATCAGGGAGAGAGAAAGTCTTGTAGACGGATGTTCGTGGGAGTCATTTAAGGAAATGGTGTTAAATAAGTTTCTGCCGTCGGTCGAGCAAGATCGTCTAATGAATGATTTTCTGCACCTGAAGTAGAGGCAACTCACGATTAGTGAATATGAGGTCGAATTCAGTAAGCTGAGCAGATTTGCTCCAGATTTAGTGGCTTATGAGGCAGGAAGAGTGAAGCGATTCCTCGAAGGACTTCGTAGTGACGTTCAGCAATTGGCTAGCGCTTATAGATCTGAAAGTTACGCTGAAGTAGTAGAAGCAGCGCTGAAAGTCGAGGCCATCGACAACGCCAAGAACAGAGGTGCATTAATGAGAAAGGATAAGAGGAACGTCGAAGAAGGGGAAAGCCCCAAGGTATCTAGCCCTGCTCCAAAGAAAAGAAGTGGCGAAGATTGTAGCTTTTGTGGTCGCCCGGGCCATCCGCTCGAGAAATGTTTCAAAAGGTTGGGAGCTAAGAAGCAGCAACAAGTGTTGGCAATACAGAGCGCTCCCAGAGGAGATCTGACATGTACCTTCTATAAGTGAAATGGGCATGATGTTGCCCATTGCTGGTCTAAAGATAAGGTGTGTTTTCAGTGCGGACAGAAGGGCCACGTTAAGATTAAATGCCAACATTTACAGCCTGCTCTGCAGCCAGCGCCACTTCAGACTCTGCCGCCGCCGCAGCCGCAGCATCAGGATAGAGGAAATAATAAGTTGAATATGGTGACTAGGGAAGAGGCACGTAATTCCACCCAAGTTATTTCAGGTAAGACCTTAATTTAACTCTTAGCCTTCATCTTTAGTTTCAATTTCTGTTCGGTTACTTATGTATCCGATTTTTATAGGAGAATTTAAGGTAAAGAATCGTTGGGCGCGTGTCCTTTTCGATTCTGGTGCTACCCACTCGTTTGTGGCTAAGACTTTTGTAGAGCGTCATCGTTTGATCCTCGATCAGATTGGTGATGCATTTCGCATTAAGTTTCCTTCTGGCGACTCCGTGGTGTCGAACAAGGGTATCCAGAAATGTCCTATCCTCTTAGGTGACTTCTTAGCATTTGCTGATTTAAAGGTGCCAGAGCTGGAAGATTTCTATGTGATTTTGGGCATGGACTGGTTGTCCAGATATGATGTGATTATCCAATGCAAGGTTAAACGTTTGGACTTCAATATGGACAACGGTCAACCCATGAGTATGTATGGCTTTCTGCGCCAGGTTTCCCCGATTATTTCTGCGATATGTGCTCGGAAACTTTTAGATTCTGGTTATTTTGCTTACCTTATTTCTATGTTAGAATCTGTTAGTGGTTTGTCGCGTATCGAGGATGTTCCTGTGGTGCGAGAGTTTCCTGATGTTTTTCCGGTTAGTCTTCCTAGTCTTCCGCCTAAGAGCGATGTGGAGTTCATTATCTATCTTGAGCCTGGTACTCGCCCGATTGTTAAGGCACTGTACCGTATGGCCCCGAGTGAGCTGGAAGAGATGTGTACCCAGTTAGATGAGATGTTGTTGTGTGGATTCATTAGGCCAAGTTCTTCGCCCTGGGGTGCTCTAGTGTTGTTCGTGAAAAAGAATGACGGTTCTATGAGGTTGTACATAGACTATAGGGGGTTGAATAAGGTAACCATAAAGAACAGATATCCGTTGCCACAAATCGATGATTTGTTCGATCAATTGTGTGGTAGTTCAGTGTTTTCAAAGATTGATCTTCGTTCTGGTTACCATCAGTTGAGGATCCATGAGTCGGACGTTCCTCGAACTGCCTTTCGTTCCCGTTATGGTCATTTTGAATTTCTTGTGATGTCATTTGGTTTGACAAATGCACCCTCTGCGTTCATGGATATGATGAACCGAGTGTTCAAAGACTTCCTAGATCATTTTGTAGTAGTTTTCATCGATGTGTGTTGGTGTATTCAAGAAGTGCTGAGGAGCATGCTACGCACTTGCCCTTAGTATTGTCTACTCTAAGAGAACACAAGTTGTATGCAAAATTGAGTAAGTGCGAATTCTGGCCTTCGCAAGTAGGAAGGTAATGTAGTGGGCAAGGATGGAATTTCTGTAGACCCAGCAAAGATTTCTGCTGTTTTGGACTAGAAGATGCCTACAACGCCCAAGGAGATAAGGAGTTTCTTAGGCTCGGCAGGTTACTATAGAAGGTTTGTGCAAGGATTTTCGGTGCTGTCAGCACCTCTGACTAAGCTTACCCAGAAGAATGCAGCTTTTGTTTGGAGTGATTCCTGTGAAGAAGCCTTCGAGGAATTAAAGAGGCATTTGTGCAGAGCTCCTGTTTTGGCCTTACCGACCGAGGGAGTAGAGTATGTCGTTTATGTGGACGCATCTCACATTGGGCTGTGGTGTGTTTTGATGCAAGAAGGAAAGGTGATCGCGTATGGATCAAGACAACAGAAAGTTCATGAAAGGAATTATCCTACGCATGACTTAGAATTTGCGGCAGTGATTTATGCCTTAAAGATTTGGAGACATCTTCTTTATGGAGTGTCATGCAAGATTTTTATGGATCACAAGAGTTTGAAGTATGTCTTTACCCAAAAAGAACTGAATTTGCGCCAACGCAGATGGTTGGAGTATGTTGCGGATTACGAAGTTGATATCCTATATCATCCGGGTAAGGCTAATGTGGTGGTCGATGCCCTGAGCAGAATGACCGCGCACTTCTTCATCCTTTCTGTGCAGTCCTTAGTGGAGGAGTTTATGCTGATGGATATCTCAGTCGGTAGTAGTACCGCACCTTTGAGTTTAGAAGCTGAAGAGCCTTGTTGGATTACCCTTGCAAGACTGCATCAGAAGGAAGATCCTGATTTGCAGCATCTCCGGAATAGAATTGAAAAAGGTGAACTACCAAATTTTTCAATTGATGATAAAGATACTTTGAAGTATCGGGGTAGGTATTATATTCCTGTGATTGAGGATATTCGAATAAAGATCTGTAGTGAAGCGCATGATTCTAATGTTTCCTATCATCCTGGTTCCACAAAGATGTATAAAGAGCTGAAACAGATTGTATGGTGGTCAGGTATGAAGAATGACATAGCTAAATATGTTTCTGAATGTTTTACCAGCCAGCGTGTTAAGCCAGATCATAAGAGGCCTGGAGGTAAATTGAACCCTTTGGATATTCCAAGCTGGAAGTAGGAGAGTATTTTGATGGATTTCATTACCGGTTTGCCGAGATCTCCCGGAGGACATGATTCGGTGTGGGTCACAGTTGACTGTTTGACAAAGTGTGCTCACTTTATGCCTTTTAAGATCAGATATTCTATGGAGAAAATAGCAGAGCTTTATCTGGATGAGGTTATCAGATTTCATGGTGTGCCCGTGAGTATCGTGTCAGATCGGGATTCCAGGTATATGTCTCGTTTCTTGCAGAGTTTGCAGGGAGCCTTGGGCACAGACCTTAGATACTCTACCTCTTACCACCCTCAGACCAACGGTCAAACGGAAAGAGTAAATCAGATTTTGGAAGATATGATCTGATGTTATATATTAGATCATGGTGGAGCTTGAGATAAGCGTCTTGGACTAATGGAATTTGCTTATAATAACAGTTATCAGGAGAGTTTGCAGATGGCCCCCTTTGAGGCTTTGTATGGGAGGCGTTGTCGAACTCCTTTGTTTTGGGCCGAGGTTGGTAAGAGTCCGTTGTTAGGTCCAGAAGCTTTGGAAGAGATGAATGTTGTCATAACTCATATTCGCTAGAAGCTCCGCATTGCTCAGGAGCGATGAAAGTGGAGGTTAGATCTTATATTTACTCTAGAGGGGGGGGGGGGGGGTGAATAGAGTATTAAAACTTTTTCCCTTAATTTTATAGCGGAATTAAAATAGTGATATATATATGTGTATGGCAGAGTGATTGATAAAAACTAAATAAAAGCAAATCAGCACAGCAGAACAACACAAAAATCACAAGCACAGAGACACAAGGATTTGTATAGTAGTTCCCCAATAAACCTAGGTACGTCTACTCTTCTACCACACTTGGTAGGATCCACTAGGTTTTTGATCAGGTGCCCTAACACCAAGGGGTTTTGATCAGGTGTCCACACACCAAGTGAGCTTTTGATCAGGTGCTCTAACCAAACCACGGGTTTTTGTTCAGGTGCCCTACCACTAAGAGGTTAACTTTTAAAGGGAGTTAGAACCCTGTACAAGATGGAATAAAGAGGGGTTAAGAAATTCTTCTCTATCAACAATCTGAGAGAACACTCTAGTGGATTGATAGTGTAAAGCTCCCCCTATCTGAATGAAATTCTTGATAGCTTGAGGATGGAGCTTTCTCTTGAATTGAAAATATCTTCCTTGATAAGCTGATGAATCTGAGAGACAGATGTTCCTCAGATTATTATTGCTCTATAGAAGATTTGAAACATGCAGCAGAAAGACTGAGAGATTGATCTTGAAGATGTTCTCAGAGAATAAGATGCTGCCTGAGGAAGATAAACTTTTCTTTTTTCCTTTCTGAATATTTTTTCTAGACTGAAGCACTGATATTTTTTCTATGTCTGTGTCTGTCTTCTTTATATTTCTGGTATCCTATATTTTTTGGAAGAATACGACTCATTTGAATTTCAAATCTCTCTGAATAGGAATAGAATAATCTGCATTAAATCTTTTCTTGGAACTTCCACTGATTCAGCCAATCTTAATTCCTTTCCTCTTCAATAATAAATGATATCCTTTTCCAAAAAGCCAAACGGCTATTTTTCTCGAGAGAGGGAATTGGAAAGAGAATAAAATAAAGGAGGGATAAAAGTTGTCTTATCTGGAAGAATAACTCCAAATGAAGAATAGAATTGAATCTGATGGATGAACTGAGTTCAGAGAAATAGAATGACTGATCTGAACAATCTGAGAGAAAATTCGTCAATCTAAGATAAGATTTCGTCGACCTGAAGCATGAGTTCGTCGAACTGAACATATGATAAAGAATTCGTCGAACTCAGTTGGAGTTCGTCGATCTAAATATAGAGTTCATCGAACTGAAGAATTCATTGACCGCTGAGCCGCTGAGCCGCTGTGCCGCTGAGAACTGAAGATCGTCGACTGCTGAGACGCTGAGACTGTAGCACGTCGTTCGTCGAATGCAGAGAGAAGGTCGTTCGTCGAACGCAGAGAGCAGTTCGTCGAACCCAGTGTAGAGTTTGTCGAACGCAGAAAATTAGAGAAATTCTAAGTTCTAGCTATCTTGACAGCCTAAAACTATGACCCTTAGACTATACAATGGGGGTCAACTTGATCCTAGTCAATACATAGTAATCCTAGCCCAAATCAGTAATATGGTTGTTCCAACAATCTCCCCCTATTTAGGTTAGGATACTATTTGACAAATTTCAAATGATAAACAACAGAAAAATAGCAGATCATAAATTTATCTGACAGAATGTAAAATCATTTCAGCAGATAAAATAAGTAGTGCTCTGAGTTTAACAGAATTACAATAAAACAGAAATATCAACAAAAACAAAAAGGTCTGAACCTTTTACTTCTTTGCTGAGGGAGGCTTGAAAATAATCTGTCTGTTTGGATTTGCTAATTCTTTCTTGCTCATATATAGATCCTGAGCTCCCAGAATAGTTTGAGATTTGACTTGAGGAACTACTACTTCTGGGTGCTTCTCTAAGTAGACTTCAGCATTGAACACCTTTTTTTGATTTGTACTTTTCAAGTTCTTTTCTTCTGAATTCTGACATGGTTGAAAATTTGGAGTAATCTTTACCTTCTGCTTTAGCCTTATTAATCTGGGCTGTTGCTATAGATTCTCTGAATCTGGCCATATGAGATATCCTCTCCTCTTCTGGATTAGGAGAAGGAGGCTTATACTCATCATCACTATCTGGAACTAAAGAATTTACTTGAGGTTTTTTATCTCTGTGAGAGGAGTCATCAGAAACATGATGCTTATATCCTGAAGGAATTGATCTGGAGGAACCTGAAGGAGGTCTTGATGACTTTGAGCTCTGAGAACCACTAGAACTAGCTGGTCTATTGGATTGCTGGAAGGAATAACTTTGGGAGGAAGAAGAGAACTTAGCTGATCCAGCTGCACCTGCTGCTGGAGGAGGAGGAGGAGGATGATTGAACCTAACTGGCTTATCAGGGTAATAACCAGTTTTCCTCATTTTCTTCCTTCTGTTTGCTTCATTCCTTGAGATTCTCATCCAAGCAGGAGAATCCTTGGCGAGAGTGATATTGTGCAAAATATAGTAAGGAATGTCATTGTTGGGGTTAGCAGGCTTAGGAGCAGCCTTTGACATATGCTTAGCTTTTCTATTCTTTGATGATCTATCATCAGAATCATCAGAATCACTGTCATCATTATCACTATCATCAGATGATGGAGGATTATCATAAAGGTCATCAATCAATTTCGGGGTTTTGGAAAAATCTTTCTTAGTATTAACTGGAGCTGGAGGAGCTGGACTTTCTTCAATAGTTGGAACTTGAACTGGAAGAACTGAAACTGGAGGGGCTGGACTCTCAATTGAAACTGGAGGAGCTGGAACTGCAAAACTCTTAAGAATTTCTTTCAATATAACTTTATTTATGGGAGTTGTATAAGGAATAATTGCCTTGGAATAACCTTGGTACTCTGGCAAACCACTGAAAATTGTACTGAACTTGGAAAGCAAATAAGTAATATCTATAGATGAATTAATAGAGATATTATTTATTTCTTCTATTACTGGAAGAACTGATTCTGTCATCTCTGAATCTGTCTGAACTGAATCTGCACTGAAAACTGTGAGAGCTGGAGCTTCTTCATCAGACATCTCCCCCTGGCTAGTTTCAGGAAATCCTGAAGCTAGGCCCCTAGAAGAAGGGACAGAATAGGAGGGTGAAGGGAAGGAAGCTATTTTTGCAGAGAGATCAACAAGAGCTTGAAGAACTGGAGCAAGTTTTGCATCCAGGAGATCATTCAGCCTTGGAGCAATGTGTTGATATATTTGATCAGCAACAGATTTAAAATCAATAAATACAAGATCCTGATTGGGATGAGAAGGTGATGGGATGGTGTATGGGAAGGAGATGTAGGTAACTTGTGCTATGGGTGAAAGAATAGGGCAATAAGGGTGGATGGTGAGTGTGGATGAGTAGATGATTGAGGAATAGATGACTGAGCTTCAATGTTGATGGTGGACTGAGGTGGAGAGATATTTTGAGGGATAGGTGACTGTGGAGGGATAAGTGATTGAGGTGGAGATGAGATGTTGATGGGAGAATGAGTGTCATTGAATGATGAAGGCTCTTCAGATGGATGAGTCTGAAGAATAGGAGAAGATGGCAATGAGAGTGAAGGGATAATGGGAGAGTTGGGAGGAGGAATTTCTTCAGAAGAGGTAGAAGGATGAGAAGGGAGAGGAGGAGGAGGAGAAACAACAGGAGAAGCTTCTTGAAGGGTTAGGGGAGTGACTTGCATAGTCCTGGTGCCTTCTGAAGCTGTATCTGATGGTTCTGCTCTTGGAGTCCTTTTTGGGATAACCCTTTCCCATTTTCCAAACAAGGCTGAAGTCAACCTTTTACTGGCATTGATGAAAACTTTTGGAGAGACCAAAAGGTCTGGATGCCTTTCCTCAAGATAGATTCCCAGAATCCTACCATAACCAACATTTACCTTACTTATCTTCTTCCTGATTGATTCAAAAATGATCATTCCCCAATTGATTTTCTTTTTCTCTACCAAGGCCACCATCACCAAAAATTGATGCCTTGTAATGTAGTCATGGGCAGAAGTTTTCCCTAGCAAAACCTTGCCTACTACATTAGCCAAAAATTTATATTCCACGGATTAATTTTTCTTTAAAAGATGGTTAGGGTTTCCACCAGAATAACCCATTTTAACCAATGCAGCATTAAATTCATCAGATGTGATTTCCAAATCTTCATCACCATTAACTAAACCAAAAACCTCAGATAATGTTACTGGGGTTAGAATAATCTGATTTCCTGATATTGTTCCTGATAATGCATCATTCTCTGGCTTTACTGTATAAGCCCATTCCTTGATTTCAGCGACTGGTAATTTGATTCTAGTTGTCATAATCTTCTTTAGCTGTTGTTCTTCAAAAAGATGAAGAATGTCCTGGAAGACTTGGTCAGAATGCTCAAAAGACTTGAAATCATTGTCGAATCCACCGTCAAACTTCATTGAGGAAAGCTCTGCTTGCATAATCGCCATTTTTACCTGCAAAAGAGAGAGCGATCAAGTGCAAAGGGAACTGGAGGGAAAGAGCAAGTTCTGTAGGCGCAAAGATAAAATAAGATGAAATCTTTGATTGTATAGAGAGATCGGAGAAGGGCGCACACTTTCGTAGAATAGGGTTCGGCTAAACCTAATAGAATCAGAAGTCGAAACGACTTAGGGCTTCGTCTGACTGCGTTCGACGAAAAAATAATTTTCGTCGATCTCAGTTCGACGATCGCGCTTGTCTTTGTCGATCCTGACTTATTAAGTATTGTCGATCTCCGTTCGACGAACGATAGCATTTCGTCGTTCTCCGTTCGACGAAATGAGGGGATAAATAGAAAATTTAATTTTTATCAGATTGAATCTCCATCTATCATTCCCAACTGATTTATAAAGAAAATATGTTTCTTTTCATCCAAGGGATTGGTGAAAATATCAGCTCTTTGCAAATCAGTAGAGATGAATTGTAGGCAAATTTTATTTTTATCCACATTATCTCTGATAAAGTGGTGCCTAATTTCAATGTGTTTAGTCCTACTATGGAGAAATGGATTTTGTGTTATAGATATTGTAATAGTATTATCACAAAATATAATTGAATTATTTAGATTGACACCATAGTCTAGGAGCTGATTTTGTATCCACAATATCTGTGAGCAGCAACTGCCTGCAGCTATATATTCAGCTTCAGCTGTTGATGTGGACACAGATGTTTGTTTCTTACAAAACCAAGACACAAGCCTATCACCAAGAAACTGCCAAGTTCCTAATGTGCTTTTCCTGCCTACTCTGCATCCAGCATAATCTGAATCTGAGAATCAAGTTAATTCAAATTCAGATGATGTTGGATACCAGAGTCCTAGATTAGGACAACCCTTTATATATCTCAAAATTCTTTTTAATAAAAGTAGATGAGATTCTTTGGGGTTAACTTGAAACCTAGCACAAATACAAGTAGCAAACATTATATCAGGCCTACTTGCTGTTAAATAAAGTAATGAGCCAACAATTGCTCAATATACTTTTTGATCAACAGGTTTCCCTGATTCATCAGTATCAACAACAACATTTGAGGGCATGGGTGTTTTCATGGTGGAAGAATCAGACATACCAAATCTTTTCACTAATTCCTTAGCATACTTAGATTGGGAGATGAAGATTCCATTTGGAGTTTGCTTCACTTGAAGACCAAGGAAGTATGATAGTTCACCCATACTACTCATTTCAAATTTAGATTGCATCAGGTTAGAAAATCTTTTGCATAAATTTGAATCAGTAGAGCCAAAAATAATATCATCTACATATTTTTGAACTAGTAGAGTTTGATTTTTGTGTATCCTGAAAAGTAGGGTTTTATCTACTATGCCTCTACAGAACTTGTTTTCCAAAAGAAAATTAGCTAAGGTCTTATACCATGCTCTGGGAGCTTGTTTGAGACCATAGAGAGCTTTATTAAGCTTAAATACATAGGATGAGTGAGTTGGAGAGATGAAACCTGGTGGTTGTTCCTCATAGACTTCTTCTTTGATGTCTCCATTAAGAAATGCACTCTTTACATCCATTTGATATACCTTGAATTTCTTGTATGCAGCAAATGCAAGGAAAATCCTTATAGCTTCAAGTCTTGCAGAAGGAGCAAAGGTCTGATCATAGTTTATTCCTTCTTCCTGTAAATATCCTTGAGCTACCAATCTTGCTTTGTTTCTCACTATATTGCCTTGATCATCAAGCTTGTTCCTGAAGACCCACTTGGTGCCAATAACTTGATGGTCTTTTGGTCTTGGAACCAAATCCCAAACCTTGTTCCTTTCAAATTGGTTGAGCTCCTCTTGCATTGCAAGAATCCAATTTGGATCTTATTCTGTATCTTTTATGGTTTGAGGTTCAACTTGTGATAGGAAAAAAGTATGCATCTGATTTTGATGTAGTTGATGCCTTGTTTGAACACCTGCTGAAATATCACCAATGACTTGGGATATAGGATGATCTCTAACTGTGATGTGGTCAACAGTTGGAGTTTGTTCAGCAATGATATCCACTTGGGGAATTTGTTCAGCTGTCACTTGATTTGAGCTGTCAGTAAGATCTGGATGATCTTCTTCTTCACTGTCTTCAAGATTTTGTGTTGATGGAAATGGTGATTCTTCTTTCTGTAGATCTAATCCATTTAGCTCTTCACATAGAGCTGGTACCTGCATAGTATGTTTGGTAGAGGTGGTGTTCCTCTCCTCAAGTAACATATTAGTCTCATCAAAGGATACATGCATGGACTCTTCTATCTTAAGAGTAGATTTGTCGTAAACTCTATATGCCTTTCTAGAAAGAGAATATCCAAAGAAAATGCCTTCAGCATCTTTTGCTTCAAACTTCCTGAGATTCTTCTTATCATTCTTATGCACATAACATTTACATCCAAATATCTTAAAATAGTTAACCTTATGCCTTTTATTCTTAAGTAATTCATAGGGAGTTTTGCCCTTAAGTTTATGTATTAGGCTTCTATTCAACACATAATTTGCTGTGCTCACTGCCTCTGCCCAAAAAGAGAGTGGCAAGTTTGCATCAGCAAGCAATGTTGTTGTTGATTCAATTAGGGTTCTATTTTTCCTTTCAGCTACCCCATTTTGTTGAGGAGTTCTAGGAGCAGAGAAACACTGCCTGATTCCTTCTTTTTCACAGAATTCTCTCATCAGAAGAGACTCAAACTCGGTGCCATGATCACTTCTGATCAATGCAACTACAGTAGAGTACTCAATCTTGATGGACCTGAGAAAGTCTGTCAGAACACTGAAGGTGTCAGACTTGTTCCTAAGAAAGAACACCCAAGTGAATCTTAAGAAGTCATCTACAATAACTAGAGAGTAATGTTTCCCTCCTAGGCTTTGTATTGCAGTAGGTCCAAAAAGGTCCAAATGCAGCAAATATAAAATCCTAGGTGAATCACTCTTGGATAAAGATTTAAAACTACTTCTAGTTTGCTTACCTAATTGACAAGCCCTGCAAAGTCCTTCCTTCTTGTATGAACCAGATGGCAGTCCTCTAACAAGATTGTCCTTAGAAAGCTTAGATATAGTTCTAAGGTTAATATGTCCAAGCCTTTTATGCCATAATTCATTAGTTTTACTTATAGAATTGAATAAGAAAATATCAGAATTGGCAGAGTGAAAATTGACTAAATAAATATTCCCATGTCTAATACCAGATAATACAGTAATATTTTTATTATTGGTAATAAGACATAAGGAATGATTGAAAGTTACCTGATAACCTTCATCACATAACTGGCTTATGCTGATGAGGTTGTGCTTCAGACCCTTGACATAGGCTACTTCCTTGAAGGTTACTGCTCCAACTTTGATCTGACCATAGCCTTTGGTTTGTCCACAGTTGGAGTCTCCAATGATTACCTTGGGTCCAAGCTTTGCCTTGTAGTTGTTCAGGTTGGCCTTGTTTCCTGTCATGTGTTTTGAACAGCCACTATCCAAATACCATTGTTCATTCTTGTTTGGATAGTTGTGTACCTGCAAAATAGAAAACTAAACTAGTTGTTTTTGACCCAAACTACCTTGGGTCCTTTTGTATTACCACAAAACTCTGAAAGAAAAGACATTTCAGGCTGGTCCTTATAACCTTTTGGATGATATCTCCTTGGAGGAATTATCCATTCAGTGAAAGGATTATAAGAATGTGAAGAAAAAGAATTCTTTAAATTTTCTGTATATCTTCTGTTCGACGAACTAGGCTGAGTTCGTCGATCGTCGTTCGTCGAAGGGATGTGCTTTCGTCGAGTGTCGTTCGAATAATGACTATACAGGAAATCTGTCTTCAGAGTTTGTCGATCTCCGTTCGACGAATTCGTGTGATTTCGTCGAGCTCCGTTCGACGAATTCTGCTGAATTCCCCTATTCTTTACAGCCTTGCTTGAAATGTTTTTATTTTCATCTACAACCTCTTTGCTCTTAGCAGAAATGAATTTTATAGGTGTAGAGAGTATGTTCTTCTTAATTAGAGGTGGCTCACTTGATGATGCACCCAAGCCTAGTTTGCCATTTAATCTGGCATTTACTGTGCTTGTAATGTCCATCAGTTTGATGCTTCTCCCATTTAGGGATTCTTCAAATTTCTTGGCCTCAGAAAGTTTTCTCTCAATGAGAATAATTTGTTCTCTAGAGGCAGCCAAATCTTTCTTAAGATTAGCATTCTCTTCACTTAATTTATTCATTTCAGCTAGCTTATTTCTGAGAAAGATTATTTCCTTCTCAGATTTTATTAAGTCTGAGCAAAGAACCTTGAATTCGTCTTAGAATTCAACTGAATTGAAATCAAAAATAGAGATTACCTAATCAGCATCATTTTCAGCTTCTGATTCTGATTCCTCTTCATCTGAGTTGTTAGCTGAGGCATTGATAGCCATCATACAGAAGTTCTTCTCTTCTTCATCATCTTCATCATCAGAAGAGCTGGATGAAGATGCAAGAGTTGACTCACTGCTTGAGTCATAAATGGCCATCAAGCATTGGTCATTCTCATTTGATTTATCTTCATCTTCAGAAGAGCTTGATGAAGATTCTGATTCAGTTTCACTCCAAGTTTCTGCTATAAATCCTCTTCCCTTATGTTTGTGCTTGTGGGAGGAAGACTTGCTGGAGTGCTTCTTGTCTTCTTTCTCTTTTCTCTTTTCTTTCTTCTGATTCTATGGACATTCTGGTAGGATATGTCCAGGTTTCCTGCAACCATAACAGATAATTTCTTTAGATTTGGATTTATCATATCTTGGCTTTTCTCTGGATCTGGAGTCCTTCTTTCTGAAGTCCTTCTTGGCCATCTTGTAGAACCTTTTGGCTAAAAGGCTCATGAACTCATGATCCCTTGGAGCCTTTTCTTCTTCTTCAGTAGCTTGGAAAGCTATATTCATTTCCTTCTTGGATCCTAAAGATGAAGTTGATTGTTCAGCTTCTCTGGTTTTGATAAGCTGCTCATAGGACTTGAGTTTTCCTAACAAGCTCTCAGTTGAGATCTCATTAAGGCTTCTTGCTTCCTTGATTGGCCAGATCCTAGAGTCCCATGTGCTGGGGAAGCACATAAGGATCTTAACATTTATCTCAGTGATAGCGATCACTTTATCCAAGGTTTTCAGCTCATTGATTATGTGGCTGAGCCTGTTGTACATATCAGCAACTGTTTCAGATTGTCCCTTTTTGAAATTCTCATATTGAGAAATGAGGCGGGATCTTCTATCCTTTCTTTCATCAGCTGATCCTTCAACCATATTGTTGAGAGAGATCCAAATTTCTCTTGCTGAGGTGCATTCCACTACTTTCTGAAAAATGTCATCTGACATTATTTGTGCCAGAATGTTCATAGCTTTAGCATCTGCACTTCTTTGCTTTTTCTGGGCTTCAGTCCATTCAGGAGGTGGAACAACATTGTTGTTGGCTGGTGCTTTAGCACTTGTTGTTGTTGTTGGTGTAGGAGGTCCTGTTAAGATAACATTGAAGATTTCCTCATCAATTGAATTCATGTACAACCTAATCCTTGCCTTCCATAGTGCAAACTTACTGAGATTGCACATAGGATGTCTTGTGCTAGAATATTCTTTGTTTTGTCCCATGAGTTTTTAGAAAAAGAAATTCTAAAATAAATTAAGATCTAATTGATCTTTATGATTCAGGTGTTAGCCTGTAAAAATCAACTAGCCTCTGATACCAATTGATAGTGGAGGTTTGATCTTAGATTTACTCTAGAGGGAGGGGGGGGGTGAATAGAGTATTAAAACTTTTTCCCTTAATTTTATAGCGGAATTAAAATAGTGTTATATATATGTTTATGGCAGAGTGATTTATAAAAACTAAATAAAAGCAAATCAGCACAGCACAATAACACAAAAAATCACAAGCACAGAGACACAGGGATATTTATAGTAGTTCCCCAATAAACCTAGGTACGTCTACTCTTCTACCACACTTGGTAGGATCCACTAGGTTTTTGATCAGGTGCCCTAACACCAAGGGGTTTTGATCAGGTGTCCACACACCAAGTGAGCTTTTGATCAGGTGCTCTAACCAAACCACAAGTTTTTGTTCAGGTGCCCTGCAACCAAGAGGTTAAATTTTGAAGGGAGTTAGAACCCTGTACAAGATGGAATAAAGAGGGGTTAAGAAGTTCTTCTTTGTCAACAACCTGAGAGAAGACTCTAGTGGATTGATAGTGTAAAGCTCCCCCTGTCTGAATGAAATTCTTGGCAGCTTGAGGATGGAGCTTTCTCTTGAATTGAAAATATCTTCCTTGATAAGCTGATGAATCTGAGAGACAGATGTTCCTCAGATTATTGTTGCTCTATGGAAGATTTGAAACTTGCAGCAGAAAGACTGAGAGATTGATCTTGAAGATGTTCTCAGAGAATAAGATGCTGCTTGAGGAAGATAAACTTTTCTTTTTCCTTTCTGAATATTTTTTCTAGACTGAAGCACTAATATTTTTTCTATGTCTGTGTCTGTCTTCTTTTTGTTTCTGGTATCCTATATTTTTTGGAAGAATACGACTCATTTGAATTTCAAATCTCTCTGAATAGGAATAGAATAATCTGCATTAAATTTTTTCTTGGAACTTCCACTGATTCAGCCAATCTTAATTCCTTTCCTCTTCAATAATAAATGATATCCTTTTCCAACAAGCCAAACGACTATTTTTCTCGAGAGAGAGAGAATTGGAAAGAGAATAAAATAAAGGAGGGATAAAACTTGTCTTATCTGGAAGAATAACTCCAAATGAAGAATAGAACTGAATCTGATGGATGAACTGAGTTCAGAGAAATAGAATGACTGATCTGAACAATCTGAGAGAAAATTCGTCGATCTGAGATAAGATTTCATCGACCTGAAGGACGAGTTCGTCGAACTGAACATCTGATAAAGAATTCGTCGAACTTAGCTGGAGTTCGTCGATCACAATATAGAGTTCGTCGAACTGAAGAAATCGTCGACCGCTGAGCCGCTGAGAACTGAAGATCGTCGACCGCTGAGACGCTGAGACTGGAGCACGTCGTTCGTTGAACGCAGAGAGAAGGTCGTTCATCGAACGCAGAGAGCAGTTCGTCTAACCCAGTGTAGAGTTCGTCGAACGCAGAAACTTAGAGAAATTCTAAGTTCTAGTTATCTTGTCAGCCTAAAACTATGACCCTTAGACTATACAATGGGGGTCAACTTGATCCTAGTCAACACATAGTAATCCTAGCCTAAATCAGTAATAGGGTTGTTCCAACAAGCGATATGAGAAGTATGCTAATCGGAGAAGGGCTGATCTGGAGTTCAAAGTTGGGGACATGGTGTTCTTGAAAGTTTCTCCGATGCCAGGTGTTATAATATTTGGAAGGAACCACAAGTTGGATCCCTGGTATGTGAGACCTTTCTAGGTTGTTGAGCGCATTGGAGTGTCAGCTTATAGGCTGGATTTGCCTGCTTCTTTCCCTGGTGTTCACGATGTGTTTCATGTGAGCCAGTTGAGAAAGTGCGTGCGTAGTGATCATCATGCCCTTAACTCAGTGCCCCAGTTGCAACCTAATCTGTCTTATGTCGAAGAGCCTGTTCGTGTTCTAGAGACTCAGGATCGCGTGTTGCGAAAGAAGATGATTCCTGTGGTCAAAGTCCTTTGGCGGAACCAAGATGTCGAGAGCGCGACTTGGGAACTGGAATCGGTTATGAGGACATCTCATCCTCATCTTTTCTCCAAGATCTCTTTGGTTAGTGTTTTCATTCGTAGCTTTTAGCTACTCGCTTCTATCTTTGGTATTCGAATTATTTGTCAAAGTTTCGGGACGAAACTTCTTATTAGGGGGAGTGGTTGTAACGCCCCTGAATTTTTGGCTATTATTTGGAAATATATTATCGACATCATAATGACGTAAGGGCGTTACGTTAGTGCGGAGTTAACAGTGCGCCGTCGTTTGCGCATTTTCGCGTCCGTTCAGTTAAGTCGACCAAATTTTGAAACGGCCCGGAATTGAAAAATTTTATGTTAGGAAATTAGATTATTTAATTTTAGGAAGGTTGTTAAAGTTTCGCGGCGTTCCGAGCAAAGTTAAAGCCTCGGTGAATTTTCAAAGATTTATATATTTTAACGTCTCCGTAAACTTCAGAAATTTATATCTCGAGAACAGTATGTCGGATTTTGATTCCGACTTCGCAGTTGGATTCGTAGCGCCGCCGTACACCTTCGGTGCGAATTTCGTCGATTTCGGCGTTCGTTTAATTTTTGGTATCACTATAATAATATTATATATATATATATATTTTATATATCACAGTATAGTTATTACCGTACAGTTCACGGCAAATGAAATAATTTCACGAGAAATTATGAAGTTCTCGGGAAGTTATATTGTTCGAGATATATATTATCCCGTGAAATCCTAAACCCTTCTCGTGAATAATTATTAATAATGTTAATATAATTATTAATAATGGTATTATAAGATAATAAAAAGAATCTTCAGGAGAAATCCTAAACCCTTCTCGTGAAATCTATTTTCCTCCGTTAATATCTATAATAAATATTTTTTTTTATTATTATCAATATATATGTATATATATATATATATAGCCTTCTTCTTCCGTAAAAAAAAACCTGTTCATCTTCTTCTCCCCGGCTTGTTGCGAACCGAGAGTGGCGTCCTTCCGTGAGCCTTCAGATCGCCGCCACTGGAGCACCGGAGCTCGAAATCATCATCGGAGCATAGATCTGGAAAGCTCTCGCCGAGCTCTTCGCGTGTGCGGTAAGTATGTTGAGTTTCATAGATTTTTGAGGTTAGAGACGGTAGCCCTAACCCTCCTTTCGTTCCAAAAGTTTCAGAGATTCTTCCTCGAGGTTTTCTAGCGGCCGATCTGCGACGAGGAGTTGTTCGGAGAACGTTTCCGGTGAAAACTAGGCAAGTGGTGGACTAAACCCCTCTTGCGCGCTCTTTTTCCCCTTTACTTCTTATTTTTTTTTCTTTTCCTCTTAGAGAAATGATATGTAATGTGTTCAGCTATTCGAGCAAGATTTCTGTAGTAGTCTTGTAAAATACGTCGATTAGGCTAAAGTAGAATTCGTCACGAAGTTAAGTTAGTTCATCGAGTAGAGATTCGTCGTATAGATACGTGTAATTTCGCCGAGTATTCGAAGTAGATTCGTCGATTCATTTCGACGAATTCGCCGAAATAGATTAAGACTTCCGTGAAATAGTTAAGTCGATTCGTGGAAATTCGTCGAATGAGTGTCGACGAATTCGTCGAGAGTCCTTGGTTTCGTCGAGTGCTTTCGACGAGCTTGTTGTGAAGGTGGTTTTCTGGGAGTTTTTCTCCGGGTTTTTCTGTGGTGTCCGTTTTGGTCAGGATGTTATGGGTCTCTATTCCTAGTTGGTTGTTTTTGGACTGTGGGTGGACGAAGTGGCCACCACCAGTGCCTGTTGTTTTTCCATGGATGTGTAGACTGTTGGTTGGTGGGCTGCAACCACCGCCACAATGCTTTTGTGCCTTGGATATTTTGGTCTGATGGTTGGTTGGAAATAATGCCTCCGCCTTAGTACTGTTTTATGTCTGGGATAGGAATTCACTTCTTGGTCAACTCGACACTTTACATTTTGGATGTTGTTGAAATGCAACTTTGACGACACTTTTTGCAAGTCTTTCCTTACTTGTTGAATGCTAATACTTCATTATTTGATTTGCTGATGTTCACAACTATTCTTGATTGGGTTGGTAACCCTCTATTGTTGAGTCTTTTCTTACTCTTGATTTTTGTTGTCTATTCATGCCCTTGCGCTAAGGCATTCCTTTCTTTTGAATGCCTCAGTTTCTGATCAGAAGCAGGCGGAGTAGACCGAGATCTTTTCTCCAGATTGCTGTAGTGTTTTCTTTACTTCCGCTCTGGGAGGTTTTCTGTTGTTCTTTATTTTTAAGGACTTGTTAGGGTTGTGGGTTCGTATCAGTTTGTTGACGCCCATAACCTGAGTTCTGTTAGGTTAGACTTGTTCTTGCTATTTATGCTACTACCGTTACCTTGTTTTTAGTTTAAATGCTCTTGAGAAAGTTTTATGTTGGGAAGCATAGTAGATATTTTACTTACAAAAATTTGTGTAGTTCTTCATGCATGACATCTCTTTCAAACTACCATACTTATATTTTGAAGCCCGTAAAAGATACATTTTGTACTTATACTAACTTTAGAAGCTGCATACCATTATAATGCCGGTTAGTTCATCATGCTCATATAAGGTAAATTAAAGTAAATAATGTATTTTCCAATGCGTAAAACTATACTTTCTTATTTATGGACTAGTTGATCCACTAAACCGAGGGACACAGTGTTTGAAAACCTTGAACTTAACTTATGTTTTAAACACAAGTTCATAACCTTCTAAAGAAACGTTGGAGGTAAAGCTGCCTGAGTGTCTGCAGTTGTCCCTTGTACGACGTGGCATCATGAATCGTATTTTATTTTACTCTGATAATATATTTTTATATATTGAGAAAATACGGGTTGTGACAGGAGGCCCATATCGCCCCCCTTAGACCCGCCCTGCTCACAACTGGCTAAGCCAACCTCACTTCAAAAGAGGTTGTGAAGAAAAGGGAGAAAGGGAGCACAAGAGCAAGAGAACTCAAGAAAATTTGAAAGCTTTATTCAAACTTGGGTACCAACATATGAGGGAGTCTTCCCATTATATTTCCTCTTGGAGGTTTCCCTCCAAAGAATGAAATAATCTAGATTTCTATTGTTTTAGAGTATTTTACCATTTTCTATTATTTACAATAATCTTCATATTTTAGAATCCTCATGACTACACCCAAGAAACTTCTTGGTTCTTCATGGCTCTTTCACAAGTCTTCTTAAATCTTGGGCCTTCTTATGTTTCTGGATCATCTTCTTGATAAGGCCCTTAAAAGTGTAATTGGGCTTGAAGCTGGTTATTTTAATCTCAACATGTAACATTTCCCCCCACCTATCTTGGTGTTGCCCTCCTAATACTGCTGAATGAAGTCCTTGAATTGTCACAGAATCTTCAAGAGTCTCTTATGTTGATTCTACTCTGACAATCCCTTGCATTTGATTAGAATTGGGTACTTGGTTGCATACCTTGTCGTCGCACCATCTTTCATAAAAGTACTATTTACTAGGGGATTCCTCGACCAGATGTTGTCCATCTCAAACCGGTCGATGGGGTTAACCTTTTGGTGACCACCCAGATCGCTTGGTATTCTCCAACAATTATCTTCGGGAAGAAAAGAGACCAGACCCCAAGCTGGCCGCTGGACCACGCGGTCAGGTTTCTATTTTCTTTTTCTTGCTATTTGCACCTCATGTAACATCTCATCCCTGTACCATTCTCATGTACCCCGGGTAGCCCATAATTTTAGAGCTTGCCCATGTTCGCAGGCCCCTACAACTATAAATAGGGGTGAGAAGTACCCAGAAGAGACGCTGATTAGAATCCTCAATCTCATTATCTCAAGCAACGGTCTCTAATCTTGTGCCTTCTTGGTCACCTGATTGCCGACTAGTCTTCTCCTCTCTTCTAAATGCACCTTTTGATCTATAAATTGCCCACAGCAAGTTGTATTCGCCGCAGAGGGTAAGTATGGTCTCTCCACCCTACATCTCCTTTTTTTATGTCTCTTCAGCCGAAAAGTAACCGACAGCTCACAGTCTTCCCCCGGTAACCCCTAACATGAAGTTGTAGAGGTATATTTTTTGTGTCAATATAACGAACATGCGACCTTCAGATCTGACCTATTCGGCGAATTGAATGGTTAAGGCTCTTGACCGGGACATTCAGAAGTGTCCGCCCGCAGGGGGAATAGCTAACCCAAGTGGTGCGGTCACCTTAGAGGTACTGGAAGCCCTTGAGATTCGCTTTGAGCAGTCTCGCTGCGAGACCACAAAACAAATGGATGCGATGACACGAGCCCTTGTCACAATCACCCAATGGTTAGCTCCTCAGACCACCATGCCTGCGACCCCTCCAGTAGGTCCTCCAGCTCAGACCGATTTTGTAATATCCCAATTTGAACTAGACCCCCTTGAGTGATATGTGTCATTTTGAGTTGACTTGGACTAAGTAGTGGTTCTAAAGTCCTGAGGTAATTATGAATGAGCCATTAGTGCCCAAATTGACTTAATTAGTCAACATAAAGGGTTAATTCAAAATTAGCCCAATTAGGTCAACATTGCCTAAATTGCCCCAATTGAACATCAAATGGTTAAATTGACCTCACCCTAACTTCAGAAACATTTTAAGAAGTCAATGGGGTCAACCATGGTCATCATGGTCAACATGCATGAAGAAATATTGACCATGCATATGGGGAAAAAAGGAAACGAAGGAATGCCACTTGGAGATTGGCTTGTGTTCTCTTAATGCATGGGAAATGCCCCCCATTACTCCAAGCCAGCTGCCAGCAGAGAAGACGCCAAGTGGTCGAGGAGCATCTGAGGTGATGTCGAGAGCTTCAACTAGGTTCACCCCCATTCAGCCACCCTTTTCCTCCATTTGGAACTTTCATCATCCTCCTTGCCTCTCAAGCAGTCGAGCTGGTCAATTTCCTGGAGAAAACGAGCTCAGGAGCTCTATTTGGAGAAGGATCGTTGGAAACAATCGCCATCATGCCTCTAAGAAGATCTACCCAATCAATGACTCTGAACCAGGTGCGTTTCCGCTCTCCTCCCTTTGTGATAGCTTCTTAGTTCAAAATAGGAGAGAAATTGAGCTCAATCCCATTGGAATCAGAGGAGAAAATGTGAAATAAATCCTAGTCGGATTTTCCGTCTCTGGCGACAATAGGTTGTCGGACCACCACCCATCGATGGCCTTTGTTGAGCGGAAGATGGTGGTGGTGTTGTCCAGCCATGGTAGGGCTTGGATTATTGTATGGTAGTCAAAAATGATGCTCCATGTCGGGCAAATCGTGACCATTGGCTGGAGGAGGAAGATGAGCAGCTGCCCTCAAATCTGCTTTAATATTTGTGCAGATCTGCTACCTGCAGACCAAATTAATGCCATCACACCAACCTAGCAGTCTTCCAAGCCATTTTAGGTACTCTCCTGATAGATCCAGACCATGGAATCAACATGAGAGTTGAAGCCCTCGGTCTGATCTTTCCAAAATGTAGTTGCACATTTAGCTCCCTGGATCTCATTTACAAAATTCGGTTACATAAAGTATAGGAATTTCTTGTTTGTTGTATTTATCCTTGCATGCAGCTTGGATGGACATGAAATTACATACATGCAAGCTAAATAATAATATACACAACCTCTGCAAGTTAGCGAATTTTTGGTGACTAATTTCCTACAGTTTTTGTAATTAATTAGGATAGATACACATGAGATATTTGTGAAATTAATCGGGTTAAATCTACTTGGAAAATGCCCAAATTTTAATTGCTTCATTCTTAGACAATAATTGGTCCTTGGTAAAAATATTGGGACATTTGGATTAGAGAATTGTAAGATTCATCACATTATGAAACTAGGGATATAAAAATTTACATAATCCTTTTGTCGACTAGATCTCTAGTCGATACAAGACAATATTGACTAGAAGATCTTAAGACAAGTAGCCTTACCTTGTCATATCGACTGGAAGAGATCTTGGAACTAGAATAACTCATTTAAAATCAATTTAAGTCATTTGTAGGCTAGACCAGTAGTCCACACTATGGCAATGTCAACTAGAAGATCTTAAAACAAGAAGCCTTACCTTGTTATGTTGACTGGAAGAGATCTTGGAACTAGAATAACTCATTTAAAATCAATCTAAGTCATTTGTCGGCTATACCAGTAGTCGACTCTATGACAATACCGAATAGAAGATCTTAAGAGAAGTGGTTTACCTTGCATGTCAATTTGAAGATTTTGGAACTAGAACATTTTATGAAAAATCAATCCAAGTCCTTTGCCGACTAGACCTCTAGTCGACACAGTGAAATATCGACCTGAAGATGACTAGCCTGGTCTCTCGACTAGAAGAGCTTGAGACTAGAATATTTTATGAAAAATCAATCTAAGTCCTTTCTCGACTAGACCTCTAGTCAACACAGTGAAATACCGACTAGAAGATGACTAGTCTGGTCTCTCGTCTATAAAATCTTAACACTAAATGTTTTATGAAAAATTGATCTAAGTCCTTTTTCAACTAGAACTCAATTCAACACCGGGAAAATATCGACAATAACTCTAGTCGACATAGTGAAATATTGACCAGAAGATGACTAGCCTGGTCTGTCGGCTGGAAGAGCTTAAGACTAGAATTTTTATGAGAAATTGATCTAAGTCCTTTGTCGACTAGACCTCTAGTCGACACAGGGGTAATATCAACTGGACATGAAGTCGAAACAAATGCAATATCGACTAGACTTGTCGTCGACATTGGGGAAATATTGACTAGAATACACCTCGACATATACCATAGGTCTTCTAGTAATCCTAGTTTAATTCAATAAGTCCTCAACCAAATGACTTGAAAATTGATGCATGACAAGGTGACAACCTTAGGGAGAGCTCAGAAAACTTGTGGAATTTTTGGGAGCACAATCATCATAAGTTGTCAGCGAAATTCAATAGTTACCACATATGTATATTAGTGGAATTATTATGACATTTTGGGTGATACAAAATCTTCAATTTTTTACTATGTCCTAATAATAACCCTGCATACCTATGGTAAAGATTTTAAGCCAATTTGAGTTCTTATTTAAGAGGATTCAAACTATGGGAGTATGATATCAATATGTGACATATAATTTAGGTCTTGCACTATCATCGAAGTATTTCAATCAATCCTGTTGGAACATGGTCTTCCGCATCTCCTAGGTTTGAGAATAACAAATCCTATGTGTATTTGATCTTGTGTGCTTAAGTTTGTAGGTAACAAGTCCATTTGACGCAAGGATAACATAAGAAGGTTGCCTCCAAAATTGAGCCAATAATTCCAACATGCCCACTAGCGCCGGCGGTAGCACCTAGCGCCCGGCGCTAATGATGATTAGCGCAATTTCGGCAGCATCTTTAGAAAGCGCTAGCGCCAGGCGGTAGCAGATAGCGCAGGCTGTAGAGCGAAGCACAAGAGGCAAGGCGGTGGAGTTTCCCTGGAATGAAGATACGCGCGCAGAGAATATTCCCTAATATGGTATAGCATCGGCGGTAGCGCTAGGGTACCCAAAGGAATCACCACACTTGGTCCTCTTTGGATACCTAAATCTCTTATTCATTAGGTATCACCAAATGCAAGAAGTATAATATTTTTCAAAATGAAATATACAAATTTCTACTTCATGATATGCCTTAATTTATTTATTTTTCTTATTTGTTTTGCTATCATGGTATGGTCATCATAAGGACACAAGACTTTATCACTTACATATTTATAAATCAAATTATCAAATTTTAAAGTCATACCTTTTGTTTCTAATGACCAATTTATTCTTCCTAAACTCATTGACTATATATATATCATATATTATCAACATAAATTGAATCCAAAATTTTCTATGTGATATTGAAATCTCAAGTCATATGATTTCAAATATATACTACTTGATATGATTTCAAATTTGCTTAAACATCTCCACTTCATATGACTTCAAATTTATAAATAAAAACGTAAAACAAAACCTTCAAAAATTACCAAAGAAGGACCAGATAAAAATAGCCAAACATCCAAAAATAACAAAAGTAAACATAACAGATAGTGCCAGCACTAGCTGATAGCGCAACGATAGCTGGTAGCGTCGGCTCTAGCAGACAATATCTAAGAACATGTGCTCAAATTCCTGTATTATTACAAAACTAAAAACTTAGTTACCCTCTGGTCTTGGCGGATCCTCTGCAGGGCTATCCCATTCCCTTCTTTCTGGTGATGATGGTTTCAACTTTAAGGTCTTGATCATAAATTTCAACATCTTCTTCATGCCAGACACATCCTTATTTACCTCTGATATATCCTCCTCCACCTGTGTCATCTGCTCTCCCATATCATCTCGAAATCGATCAAATGAACCATCCCGTGTCTCTCGGGCTGACGCTCCTCTCCGGAGTGGTGGTCGAGTAGACGTTGATGGCTCATCCGGGTGTGATGTAGCTCGTAGGTGTGAGGTGTTGTAGATAGGAGGAAAGCAATCCATCAAATAAAACCAATCTCAATCGAAGGGTACCTATAAAGAATAACCCTAGGTATTATGGCACCAAGCGGGAGGTTGTTGTATCTCTGATGAGAAGGATCCCGCAACTTGTATGTATATCTAATCAATGAAAGCAACAAGTCTGCCACATCAAACCTCTCCTCCTCAAGAATAAAATACATGACAAGGCTGAGCTGTGCTGTAATCTTTGTCGTGTCGCCCAATTTCAGCAAGATAGTATGACGTTAAACGTCCTGTACAGTAAGGGCATCCACTGTGAGTGACCCCACCGTTTGGATCAAACTCCTACATTCCTTTTGGTTGAGTACCATATTTAGCTGAGTCCAATCCCTGTCAGCTCGAAACATCTCAACTACATCCAACTTAGTCGGGTGCTCTGTCAACCCAAACACCTCCCTCAAATCATCATGGGTAAAAGTCACTTTTTGTCCCTGTACCTGAGACTGCACTCCTCCATCGAGACATGCCTGAGAAGGATCTTCCAAGTGCATATAAAACTCTCATACTAACTCTGAAGGAAACCCCTCCGAAAGAAACACATTCAACACTTTGGAGGTTGCGAACAACTGCATGATGTGGTGGTGTCTTGGCATGGCAAACTCCACGAAATAGGGGACACCCACTGTGGCTGTCTCCACTGCTAGTCCTGCTTGTTTCTTTCCCTTAGATCCAGGAGCCATCTGCCACTTTATTATAAGAGAAATTAAAATTAAACAAGAATCACTAGCGCCTGCAGTAGCGCCGGCACTAGTCCTCTGTTCGAAAATGCTAAGATCTATCTGTTGGAAAATGGTCTTCCGCATCTCCTAGGTTTGAGAATAACAAATCCTATGTGTATTTGATCTTGTGTGTTTAAGTGTGCAGGAAACAAAGTCCATATGACTCAAGGATTTCATAAGAAGGCTGCCCCCAAAATTGAGCCAACAAATCCAACATGTCCACTAGCGCCGGCGGTAGCACCTAGCGCCCGGCGCTAGCGATGATCAGCGCAATCTGGGAGCAGATTTAGAAGGAGATAGCGCCTGGCGGTAGCGGATAGCGCATGCAGTAGCGCGGAGCACAGAAAGCAAGAAAAAAATGTTTCCTCGGATTGAAGATTCTGCCGCGCAGAATATGTCCTAAAATGGGATAGCGCAGGCGGTAGCGCAGGCGCTGAGTCTATAAATTGGACCCCTCTTCTCTCATTTCAGACACCCATCAGAGAGAGAGAGATTGAGTGCTAGAATTCCAGAGCCTGATTTGGCCGAAAGATTGATGTCCTACCAAAGCTCTGCAGATTTCTGAAGGAGAATCTCTTCACGCCGGATCCAAACAACGTCCACTTCTACAACACTTATTCTACAGCGGATCTTCGTCTCCAACTTCAGAAGTTCTTCAAGAGGGAGTTTTTATTATTATCAATTCATATTTCTTGTAAACCATTAGAGAATTCGCCTTGTGTTGGCGACTAGGTCTGGGTAGGACTTAGGGTAGAAATTCGCCTCGTGTTGGCGACTAGATCTAGGTTAGGTCTAGGGGGTGCTCAAGGCCACATCCGGGGTTGGATTGGCTAGAGCGGCTTGAGGACAAATCCGGGGAAGGATAGACTAGGGCCACCGGTTCGTGGGGATGCAAGTCGGGATAGAAAACAAAAAGAGTTTACTATTATTCGCCACCGATTTCTAGCGTTATAGAAATCAACTTTTGTAAAACCTTAGTTCATATTAATAAAGCATGTCTCTACTCTATTTCAATTGTTTTGTTTGATTTCTCACCTTCTTAATCACGAATTATTTCAATGATAATCAAAATATAACTTAAGCTTTAAAAACCCTTATTCACCCCCCCTCTAAGGGCGCCTACCTATCCAACACTATCTACTATGCAATACTATCAAATCCTAACCATCTCAAAAAGCTAGATTCAAGAATCCCACATGATCTAAGTTAAAATTAAAACTAAAAATCTTCGTAAAAATTCAAAATGATGAAGTTTTCTTCTAGTTCCTCTCTTCAAAAATTAAAAGTATCAAGCATTATAGATCTATAATCTAAGCCCCTTGATAACTTCAAAAATCTTCATCTATAACATCAAAATCAATGTTTAAAACAAAAACCATAAGAAATGATGGAGATTTACCTTTGATCTATCCGTGGGCTGTTCAAACTGCTAGGGTTTTTCGGGAGAGCTTCAGGTGTAATGGCCGAAATGACAAGGGAAAGAAGATATAACTAAAGCAGCGCTAGTGTCAGCGCTATCGTTAGCGTGGGCGCTAGCGCACCTGTCTGTTTTTCTGTATTTTAAAATTTTTAAAAAATCCCTAAAAACATGCTTTATTATATGTACTAATTATTTTGCATTTCTGTTTTGAATTGATTTTTGAAAAATTAAAACAAAAAAATTACAAAAGCCAAATTACAAAAAAAAAAAATTTTCTCTTGCTTTTTTCTTTGTTTATTTGTTTAATTTCTATTCCTAAATACAAAAATCAACTACAAAAATATAAAACATAAAATATATATAAAAAAAGCTGTATAGACTTTGTTGTGCAAATCAAGCATGATTTAATCTATCATTTAGACATTCTTCAATGTTGAAATTCATTTTTTCAAACTACTTTGAACATTGTTTTTATCATGCTTTGATATATTAAAACACATGTGCATAAATTGTATTGAAAAAGTTGTGTGTAGAACTAAGTTTAGCATGCCTCTAAGTATGAGTAAATGTTTTATGTTTGATAATGATCTTTATTCATTCACTTATTTTGGCAAAGTCTACATATGATCTTAATCTAAGAATGCTTGCTTGTGTATTGTAATTGTACAATAAATTAAATTTGCACAAGTATCTTACCTATACTACTTTTATTTGCACTCTTAAAATTAAGAAAAGTGGTTGTGCTTTCAAAATGTTCATTGGTTTGCAAAACAAGTGTATTCGGAGAACTTTGTACAAAAAAATGAATGAAATAAAATAACAAATATAACTCCACCAAGCACTACTTGAACCTCCTGATAAGTCTTAATGAGCATTGAGCACCTTTGAAAGAATAGTAAAGTATCTTATGCAAACCATAAATTTTTTTTACCCCACTTACTCTTTTCTATATGCTTTAATGGGTGTGGAAGTAAAATTATTTGTGTTTTATAGTGCACTTTACTCAACATATGTCTTGTATTTTTGATTAAAACATTTATTTACTCTCTTTAAAATACACTTATGTGCACATCATTATCTTTCATAACACTTCTTCTCATGAGTATTGGATCCTAATGCTAAAACTTTATACTCTCCTTATAAATAAAATGCACTAGATAACCTAGCATGCTCTCTACAATGTTTGGTATATTTTGAATTTGTGAATTGGAATAACATTGTAGTAGTCTCTTCTTGATGCATCTCTTTCATGCTTGGTTACTTTATTATCAAACTTAAGAGAAAAATGGTTTACAAACAACATCTTTTTCCTTTTTGACTTTCACTCATATTTCTTCTTATGCATCGTCATGCCTTCAAAAAGATGTTTGTTGTAATTTCATAAGTCTTCCGCAACATTACGTTTACCTTGTGTTCTTTCTCTGCTTATCTCAAGTCTTCAAACTTCATTTTTTTTAAATGGTAAACTTGCTTGATAAATGTTATATAATTTCTTTTAAGCTTAAAACTCTGATTTATTTCTATGAAAATATTTATACTAAAAACTCTGATTCATTTCTATGAAAATTATTATAACACTCCTTATCATTTCCTTTCCTCTAACAAGCTCGATCATGCCTTATCTTATTATCAAAAATCCTTTTTGTGCCTCTTGCTTCCTTACCCACTTTTGCTTATAACAAAGGGGGAGAACAATAATGATAAATATTCACCGCTATCAAAATCGAAAACTAACATGATTAATTAAATTGATAGCTTACATATTAGGGGAGCATTCACTTAGGGGGAGCATGTATTTAGGGGGAGCAACTCTAAATCCAAAAATAAATAATTATCCTTAGTCATCTCTCACACACACACACACAAGTAGGTTTCATCATGCTTATATATTAATGCTCTGATTTATCATTAATGGATTAGTTATTATCAAAAGGGGAGTTTGTTGGAACATGGTCTTCCGCATCTCCTAGGTTTGAGAATAGCAAATCCTATGTATATTTGATCTTGTGTGCTTAAGTGTGCAGGTAACAAGTCCATTTGACTCAAGGATAACATAAGAAGGTTGCCTCCAAAATTGAGCCAATAATTCCAACATGCCCACTAGCACTGGCGGTAGCACCTAGCTCCCGGCGCTAGCGATGATTAGGGCAATTTTGGCAGCATCTTTAGAAAGTGCTAGCGCCAGGCTGTAGCGGATAGCGCAGGCGGTAGCGCGGAGCACAAGAGGCAAGGCGGTGGAGTTTCCCTGGAATGAAGATACGCGCGCAGAGAATATTCCCTAATATGGGATAGCATCGGCGGTAGTGCTAACGCAGGCTCTCACTCTTATAAAAGGAGGCCTCTTCTCTCATTTTCAACACACAAGTTTGAGAGAGGTGAAGTGTTATAATTCCAGACCCTTACTCTGCCGAAAAGTGATCTCCCACCAAAGTTCCACGAATTTCTGAAGGAGGATCTCTTCGCGCTAGATCCGACCGAAGATCGCTTCATCAACGCTTATACTACAACGGTTATTCATCACCAACTTCAGAAGTTCTTCAAGAGAGAGATTTTCATATTATTGTCTTTATATTTCACATCTTTTCTGTAATCGTTTAGTGAACTCGCCTCGTGTTGGCGACTAGGTCTGGATAGGACTTAGGGAAGAAACTTGCCTCGTGTTGGCGACTAGATCTAAGTTAGGTCTAGGGGGTGCTCGAGGCCATATCCGGGGAAGGATTGGCTAGAGCGGCTTGAGATCGTATTCGGGGAAGGATAGGCTAGGGCCACCGGTTCGTTGGGATGTGAGTCGGGATAGAAAACAAAAAGAGTTTAGTATTATTCGCCACCGATTTCTAGCATTATAGAAATCTATTTTTGTAAACCCATATTTCATATTAATAAAACATGTCTCTATTTTATTTTACTTAGTTTGTTTGATTTCTCACCATCTTAATCTCTTATTATTTCAAGATATTCAAAATATAAGAAAAAGTTTTAAAACCCTTATTCACCCCCACCCCTCTCTAAGGGCGCCTACCGATCCAACAAATCCTTGTTCAAATGATTTGACTTGGTTTATGATTCTTACAATCTTGTCCTTGTTCATAAAATACTTTAGCATATTGCTATAGAGTTTATTCTTGATAGAAATATTATTACATTAAGGACTTGGTTGTTAGTCCTTTGGTTATGGTAAACATGAGTTTAGACTTGTTAGAAATAATATTACATTATGGACTTGGTTGTTAGTCGGGTGCTGGTAAGCACAGGTTTATACATGATAGAAATATTATTACATTAAGGACTTAGTTGTTAGTTCATGGGTGATGGTAAGCATGGGTTTATACTTGATAGAAATAATATTACATTAAGGACTTGGTTGTTAGTCCTTGGGTGTTGGAGGCGCGTATATTATATATGGGTACATGAGTATTGGTACACACTGTTGCATATTGATCCTGGTTGTAGAATTGCTTGTGGCGTGTCTATGAGCTTACCAGTCATAACACCGACATGATCTGAGGTATATACTCTAGCCTAGTGGGGTTGTGGTATTGTGGGCCAACTTAGTTGGACTTGCTTATGGCGTGTCCATTTTGCTAATAAGACTCTGCTGGTTTTAGCCGAGCAAGAGTACGCGATTTCTCTGCTGGTTATAGCATTGAGGCGTACGTAAGGCCTAGGTCTGGTAATGTGCATTCCCACCTAGTAGTAGAGAAGCTCGTTCCACTGCCACCAGCTGGCCACGACATGAGGTTCCTGAGAGGTTAGCAACCCTCATAAAGTGGGAACTAAAGGTTTATGTCGACATAGAGTTGTGTGCGTGAGTAAATCATGGGTGAGTCAACATTCATAATACATTTCATTGCATTACATCGCACCGCATAAACAAGATCATCATATAAATTAGTATGAGCTCTTTTATATGATGAGTTACCTTAGTGCTCTTACATAAAATCCTTAACTTATAAATTTGAATGGACATTTTATAAGTTACTTCAGTCCTTTACATATTGCTCTTTTATGTTGTTATCACTTGTTCTTATTAATGCTGCAATATATAGAATTGTTTAAACCATACTCATAGAATATCAATTGCTAGCATATAGTATACTCTGAACTGTCATCTGCTTGTATATACAGTACTACTTATATTGTAGCTTTGTTTCCGTCCTCCTGCCCGATGCCTTGGAGTCATCGGGGAGTGGATGTTGAAATCGCTTAGTCTTTTTGACTAATGGTAATTGTACCACATCATTTTAGGAGCACGCGCAGCCGGAGCAGCAACACCTTGTATGGGAGGACCACTAGGCCAAGGAGACAGGACCTGACATGACGCAACACATACCGATCCCTCCTTCACTTCCTGATCCCCCCTGTAGCTGATGTGAGATTTAAGAGCATCTTGTAGTATACTTAGTCATTTTGTATTAAAAGTATTGGAACATTATTACCATGCACGCTTCCACCTTTTTATGTAATATTGTGGACATATTTATACTAATTGTGAATTTGTGAACTTCAAGCTTCAACCATTATTATTAATTTATTGGTTCGATTATGATGTTAGTAATAGCCGGCATAATAGACATCTTGTTGGGAAAAACATCCTCTTGATTTATCTTACAAATTCTGTAAAAGTGATTTCATCCTCTAGGATTTATTACCCATGTTGTATAGTGATTGTAATATGGTCTTTAGATGCCCTAGAATGACATACTTACCTTAGGGTGTGAAAGTATAGCCTAAAGGAGATCAAAAACTAGTTGAGTTAAATCTGCATCGAAAAGAAGTCGACACAGCTTCTATTGAAAGTCGAAGTAACTTCAAATATAAGTAAAGATAACTCAGACTGGCTGTCAACGCTTCATTTGAAGTCAACGCAACATCGAATAGTATTCGACGCAGAAGTTAGATATTGAAGTCTACATTATTTGTATCAACAGATACATCAATAAGGAATCGACGAAACGTCGATAGCAGAGTTCAATTCAAAGCTGAGGAAGATTTCGAAGCTGCTTCTAATAGAATTCAAAGTTGGATCGATATGAAGACAAAAGTTATTCGACGCAATGTTGAATACAGTCAAAGATTTAAAAAACTTCCTGGAATAGATTATGATAATTATTCAGAAGGTATAAATGGAAGATATTTGAATTATCATGGGTCGCACATGTACAAGAAGAGAAAGAATAATTCTAGAGATTCAAAAGTGATGAAATTGGAAGTAATATAAAAGGTTATTGACAGGTTGTCAACATAAATAGAAAGAGAGCAGTATTTCTTCTTGGACATTCCAGCTGGAGAAGGATCAAAAAAGTAAAGTCATTCAACTCCAATTCAATTGAATCGATAGAAGATTATACATACAGAATTCAAAAAGAGAGCAATAACATTTCTCTTCCATCTTCTTTCTCTCTCTCTCTCTCTATCTCTCTCTCTCTCTATCTTAGCATACCCGACAGATCTCTATACATCATTTGATCTTCTACAAGCTGCAAAAGGCTTCTTCTTCTTCTATCTCTAAAAGAAGCATACAAAGGATACAGAGATCAAAACTGGATCAATGCTCTTATAATCCTTACATTTTCTTCTAAGCAAGGATTCAGTCTTTGATAAAGGATCCAGAACACTTAGTGCCTAGAAACCTTAGTGATTGCTGAAAGAGGATTCAAATTAGACGATTACATCTCATCATCATCATAATCTTCTTCTTCTACTACTTTATTTGTAATTTCTGTAAATTGAGTAAAGAGTTGTAAGAATCCCTCTTCAAAGGATTCAATTTGGTTCAAGATCACCATATCAAAAGATCTAGTTTGGTTCAAGATCTCCTTATCAAAAGATCTGGTTTGGTTCAAGATATCCTTATCAAAAGATCTGGTTTGGTTCTAAGAGTCTCCTTATTAAAAGACTCAGTCCTTGATTCTAAGAGACTCCTTATAAAAAGACTCGGTGGTTCTAAGAGTCTCCTTATCAAAAGACAAACACTTTAATTGTGAATTCATACCAAGGGGGTAGAAGAGTGGATGTACCCAGATTTTGGGGAACCACTATAGCTCTTGTGTCTTATGTGTTGGGAAATTTCCTGTGCTTGTCTTTTAATTATTTCCATTATTCTATGATTATATTTATTCTAGTTGGAATCATGGATGCCTACTAACTAAGATTGTTTTTCTGTGCTCTTATTAGTATAAAGTTTTAAATCTCTATTACGCCCCCCTCTAGAGAATACTTAGGGGAGTCATTAAGCACTTTCAATTGAGATCAGAGGGAGGTTGATGAGAAAGAGGTTAACACCTTGATCAAAAGATCTCGTCACTCATAATTTTACATTTCAAAAGAATTTTAAGAAAATGAGTTCTAAGGCCTATGCATCCATTAGACCATCAATGTGTAATCTGAACAAGTTTACACTCTGGAAGGCCAGAGTAAAATTATACTTGAACTCTATTGATGAGGACATATTTAATGTTTTATTGTCAGGTCCTCCAATGCCCTACAGAAAAGATGCTAGTGGGACATCAACACAAGAACTAGTTCCCAGAGCTGAGTGGACTGAAGCTGAGAAGAAAGTAAAAGCCTGTGATGCTAAGGCTATGAATATCTTGGTATCAACTATGTCAGATGATATATTTCAAAAAGTGGATGAATGCCAATCTGCCAAAGAAATCTGTGATTCACTATCTAGATTAGTTGAAGGAAGATCTAATGAAAGAAAGGACAGAAAGTCCCTTCTCTTATCCCAATATGAGAACTTTCAGAAGAAATCTGAAGAAATTGTTGATGAGATGTAGAAAGGTTCAACATCATAATCAATGAGCTCAAAAGACTGGACAAGGAGATCTCATTGATTGAGATAAATGATAAGTTGCTTATGTGCTTCCCAAGCACTTGAGACTCAAGGATCTGGGCCATCAGAGAGTCCAGGTGCCGCAGGGAGATCTCTGCAAATGCACTACTTGGCAAGCTTAAGTCTTATGAGCTGCTGATAAAAAGTAGAGCTGAGACAGAAGCAAAGGAGAATGTCTCAACTCTTAAAGAAAGGACCACTACATTAAAGGAAGTTGAAGGAGAGCCTTCTACTTCTGAAGAAGAGTTGTTTAATCTCTTGGCCAGAAGGTTCAGAAGGTGGGTAAAAACTGAAGACTCTAGAAGAAGGGATAGGAGCTCAAGCAAGCCAAGGTTTGAAATAAGTGGTCATCTACTTTGCATGTAGAAAACCAGGGCATATTGCTCCTGAATGCCCAGAAGAGCAGAAGGACAAAAGCATTAAGAAGGAGCATAAGAAGCTGTCTTTCAGAAAGAAGGACAAGAAGAAAAGAAAAAGAGGTTTCATAGCTGAAACCTGGAGTGACTCAGAATCTGGCTCAATCTCTTCATTTGAAAGTGATGAAGAAACTACTACTTAAGAAGTCTGCCTGATGGCTTTGGATGATTCCTTTAAGGAAGGTCAGGTATCTCTCTTTGATGATTTTGATTTTACATTAGATGAATTTAAAAATTGCTTTAAGGAATTTTGTCATGATTATCTAAAAGCTCAAAAAGAAATTAAAACACTTAGAAAAGAATTAGAAGATCTTATGGAAGATGATGTATATTCAGATAATTATGAATTAAAGAGTAAGGTATATGAGAAAGGAAAATAAATAGATAGATTGAATGTTGAAAATCAAACACTAAGGGAAGAACTTATCAAGGCAAGAGCCTTTGAAGATTCTCTAAATGGGAGAAGTCCAAAGCTAAAGGATATCTTAGAGAATCTCTCTAAGAGATTCAAATATCTTGGTTTAGGAGCAGATCCATCAACTAGTAATGTAACTTCCAGCAAACCAGCTTGGAAATATCCAGTAGTATTTGTTAGACTTAGTGAAAATCAAGTAAATGAAATCAGTGAAATGTGTGAAGAACTAAATAACCATCCTGATAAAGTTACTATATTTAATAGGGTGAATCTTCATAATAAGAAAAGAACTCTAGGCAAGAATCCTTTAGAAAAACCAATGAACAACATCAAATATCTAAAACAGAAAGAAAGATCATAAGGCATTCTGCTGATTTATTATACTGAGATAAATTTTATGCAAATTTCCAGTACCAGGCTAACATGTCTTGGTTTGATAGACTTATTCTCTTCCATCCAAAAGGGTATAATGAAAGACCACTCTACTCTTTCATATCACCCTACAATGGTAAAAGCAAAGGGATGGTACCCTCTAATGTTTGAATTTCTTGTGCAGGTAAACTCAGGGTCCCTTTCTTAGAGACAATGTAGAAAAAGGGAAATTAACCAGTCTATGTGCAACTACAGATAATCAAAGTGGTGATCTCTTCTCTAAGCCTCTTGATGGATCTTTCTAATTCACATATGTTATCTACTAAATCCTATTTTCAATAAAAATCTATTGTTGGGAAAAATAGCAAAAATTCTTTGAAGAAAATTCAAATGTTAATTCAGAGATGCATCAAATAGAATTCGACGCACCATTGAGTTCTACTTGACGCCAACTTTGAGAGATGTCTGGGATAGATAATTCAAATAGCACTCAACGCGACGTCGAATTCATATCGACACATGCGTCGACTTAATAGTTGTTGTATGAATTTGAAGTCACGTCGATTACCACTCGACACAATGTCGACATGCCGAGCGTGCAGTATTTGTTTTTAGAAGCTACCTCGACTTATTTTGGCATGTTGAATCTATTTCCTTTCGACGTTGCTTAGATTAAAACCCTAAGCTATGACGAATCGCCTTCTTAAAGCAACACAGCCGTTAGAACTTTTTATGCTTTCGAATTTTCTCTCTCTTGCCCACTTGAATTCTTGTTCCCCTTTTTCTTACTCTCTAGTTTGTGTTTGCAGGTACATTCAATGGCGCCTCCAAAAGTTAATTCTGGTTTTGATGTCGGCATGGCTTCCATAAATGCTACTGCCGAGAACTTTATAGTAATTTTAGGCCTATTCAAACCACTGGACTCGTCAAATAAATCTTCACCAGAAGTAAGACATATGATGTTGAATTGACAGAGCTGAAAGATTATATTCATATTGACGATGATGGGAATCTTTGAGGGAGAACTTACGATAATAATATCCACATTACTGAGGAATTACTAAATCTCACCTTTGACTTACCAATATGTGTGGATTCATCTGAACTGACAGCGGCGGAAACTCAACAAGTATTCCAGATCATGAACTTCAATAAGAAAATGCGATCAATCTCAGGAAGAATGATTTCTCTGAAGAATATAAGTTCCTGGCTAACATTGCAGGCAAGGTCTTACTATGTAAAATCTTTTCTCACGCTGACATTCCCAAACAACAACTACAAATAATGGGTGTGTTGGTCCTGAACAAAATAATTCACTGGGGGAGGTGCCTCCTGAAGCTAATCCATCATAAGTATGCTCATAAACTGAATGCATATATGAGGATTATGAGTCAAGTGTTATATCACCACTATCTGATGGTATGCAGATCCAAAAGAGAGCTCATACCTCCTGGAAAAAGAATTAATTTAGGGAGTTTCTCCAAGTGGACCCGACAAATTTTGAAGCCTGGTCAAATTCTACCATCTCCTCCCTCATCTGCAGTTGCTGAAGAACAAGAAGCATTCATTCCAGATACCCCAGCTAATGTACATCTAGCACAAATCCCTCCTCTACAACCACAATCTACCACTTCTCCAGAACCTAACCTTACATCCATTCTTCCTGCTCCTCTAGAACAAGCTCATCCTACACCAACCCCATCTATTAACATACGTTCTAACTCCCATACAATACCTATTTTGATATTGATCAGGCAATATCTAAATCATTGGATCTGGCCACTAGGACATTCTCTGAGTTGCTACAGACACATTCAAGGAAGTTTCAAAGAAATATTCTTATATGGAGACTGAAATAAAAGAAACAAAGGAGTCAATACAAGCAATCAACACACTGATATCTTCCTCCAACATAACAAGATCTTTCTTAACCTAGAAGGGGGAGACTATTCAAGAGGAGGAAGTACCCGCTATAGATGTTTCAGTTCCTGCTCCAGAAATGCCTGCACAGATCCAAGGGGAGTTGCCTGCATAAACTCCGGGGGAGCTCCTCACAACTGATGAACAGATTTTAAAGGAAGTTACTATAATTGCTCATGAAGTTGTTCTCATTGCTGAATATATTGCATCAATTTAGGGGGAGCTTCAAAAAGATGCTGACAAATCTGCTGAGGAGGAGGAAGAGAAAAATTCTGACAGGACTGCTGCGGAGGAGGAGCCTCTTAAATTTCCACAAACAAATGTGACAACACATTTATTTTCTAGAAAAAGAAAGCTTCTCCAAAACACAAAGATTAGTAACAATCAGGTGAGAAGAAAGTGTAAAACTACTCTTATTATTCTTCAGTGCATATATCTGAGATATAATTATGGCGGACAATCATTTCCTTATGCAGAAGTTTCTCAAATTTCATTTCAGAAGATTCTCAGTTTATGTTGTCATTCTTTTAACACATGATTTGTTGTATATTTTTTTTTTATTATTTTTCTATATGTTGAAATAACTTAAATATTCTGTAAAATTTGTTAAGATAAATAGGGGGAGATTGTTTGGAAATTTTGTAAAAGTGAAAGTTGAGGTTAAATCTTAAATTAACTCTAGAGGGGGGGGGGGGGGGGTGAATAGAGTTTAAAAACTTTTCCCTTAGTTTTATAGCGGAATTAAAATAGTGATATATATATATATATATGTGTGTGTATAGAGTAAGTGATTTATAAAACAGAATAAAAACAAATCAGCACAGCACAAACACAGAAAAGTAATGCAATCACAGAAGACACAAGGAGGGATTGTAGTTCCCCAATAAACCTAGGTACATCTACTCTTCTACCACCCTTGGTAGGAATCCACTAGGATTTTTGATCAGGTGCTCACAGCAAGGGGTTTTTGTTCAGGTGTCCACACACCACAAAGCTTTTGATCAGGTGCTCAAAACCAACAGGATTTTTTGATCAGGTGTCTTGCCACCAAGGAGGTACACTTTTGAAGGGATTTTTAACCCTGTACAAGATGGGATAGAGAGGGGTTTAGATGTTCTTCTCTGTCAAGATGCTGAGAGAAGACTCTAGTGGATGTATGATGAAAAATGCTCCCTGTCTGATATGAAATTGTTGACAGTTGATTTGCTGGAGCTTTTTCTTGAAAGAAATGATCTTCCTGATAGCTGATAAATCTGACAGACAAGAATGCTTCTCAGATTGTTTGTTGCTCTTTAGAGATTTGTGCTTGCAGCTGATGACTGAGAGAATAATGTTGATGTTCTCAGTTGAAATGAAATTGCTGCTTGAGGAAGAAGAAGATGATCAGCTTTTTGTTCCTCTATTTCTTCCTTTAGCTTTCTTCTTTCTTGATCTGATTCTTGCAATAGAAATACTGAGAGGTGGTGTTGAAGATGTTCTCAGAAAAATATGTGCTGCTGGAGGAGGAAGAAGAAGCTGTTATTTTTTGTTCTTCTTGTTCTTCCTGTATTTCTTTCTTTCTTTTCCTGTGCAGAAAATCTGTGATAATTCTGTCATGTAAAACTGCTGTATATCTTCTTCCTATTTTCCCTTTTGAAATCTCTGACAGACATTAATTGCAAATCCCTTATATTAAGGAATATAATATATCTGAATAGATATTCTGGGAACTGTAAATCTACTGCGCCGTATATCTCTTTCCTTTTCCGAAACGTCAACGACTATAATCTTGGAATCATGAAAGGAAATATATTATCCTTTACTTATCTGATAGAAAGAGCCGTTGCTGTAGTCGATCTGAGTTCAGAGAATGAAATAAATATAATCCTTCTGAAATTTCTGAACTTAAATAAGAATTCTTCGATCTGAGTAAGATTCGTCGATCTCAATAAATTTCGTTGAACGCAAAATTTAGTTCATTGACCTCAAATGAATCTTGCTGGAAGAAATAATTTTGTTGAGCTGTGGAGATATTTTTGTCGATCTGATCATCTGATAAAGATTCGTCGAATGCAGACTGGAGTTCGTCGAACGGAAGGATTCGTCGACCGCTGAGCCTGGATAAATTCGTCGACCGCTGAGCTTGAGCAAAATCGTCGACCGCTGTGCCGGGGTCTGTTCGTCGACCGCTGAGACAATCTATTCGTCGACCTCTGAACCGCTGAGACGCGATCGTCGAACGCAGAATATATTTATTCGAGCGCTGCACATAGACAAATTCATCGACCGCTGAAATGAGCTTGAAGCAAGCCGTTCGTCGAACGCAGAATGTAAGCCGTTCATCGAACGCAGAACGCAAGCCGTTCGTCGAACGCAGAATGCAAGCCGTTCGTCGAACGCAGAGAGCATGCCGTTCGTCGAACGCAGAGAGCAGTTTGTCGAACGCAGTAAGGAGTTCGTCGAACGCAGAATCTGAATGAATTCTTGAGTTCTAACAGCCTAAACTCTTGACCCATAAACTATACATTGGGGTCAACTTTGTCCTTAGTCAACAGATAGTGATCTTATCCCAAATCAGTAATAGGGTTGTTCCAACAATCTCCCCCTATTTGGGTTAGGACACTATTTGACAAAAATTGAAAATAAACAAACAATAAAACAACAACAGAATCAACAGAGCATAAATATATCTGATATATTTTAAATATTTTATCAGATATAAAATGAATAATACTCTGAGTTCTGAAATTACATTTCAATAAAAATAGAAATGATACAAAACTTTTGACATTCTGAAATCTGCTTTCTGAAATCTGAAATCTGATCTGATAATTCTGAATTCTGATTTCTGATTTTGTCTGAACTATATCTGCTATGTTTCAGCTTTCTTAATTTGATCTGAACTGAATCTTTATATTCTGAATATGTTATCTGCTGCTTCTCTTAAATCCAAAACTGTATTCTTAATTTGCATACAAATACTGCAACCTGCTTTCTTATCTGATCAACTTTATAATTCCGATTAGTTGTGCTTGTCATCTTGCCCTTTCAAAAAGCATCTCCCCCTGAGAGTGTCTCCCCCTGAGACTGGAGATTCTTCAGCTTTCTTTCCTTGCTTAGTTTATAGAACAACTCCCCCTGAGCAAAACACTGCATCAAATGGAGCTTGTTCATAAGAACTCTCCCCTGCCTAGTTTCAGGAAGACCTGAAGCTAAGCCCCTTGAAGAAGGGACATTTGATGGAGATAGGAAAGGATGCAATCTTTATATTGCTATTGTTCCAATTCCTTTATTACTGCTATTGGGAGTTTGATTCAGACAGCAATTGAAAGGTAAGCTTTGATTTTGATACCAATAGAAAGTTTTGGTTTTCTGATATTGAACTTGCAATTTCATTTGCATTCTCTATCTTGAGAGTGTAAGCCCTTTCTTTAATTTCTGCAACTGATAGTTTGATCCCAATACCAATTGAAAGTCAATTGATATGCTTTGATACCAATTGAAAGTGGCCTTGATACCTGCAAAATGTCTCTGGTAGAGGTGGTGTTCCTGTCCTCATTTAATAGGTTAGTTCCAACAATGCATAGACTCTTCTATTTTAAGAGAGGATTTGTTATAACCCTTTATGCTTTATTGGAAGGAAAATTTTCCTAGATTTTGCCATAAATAGGATTCTATTAATATGATGAATTGGGATAGCTTTTAATGGATTCTAAGGAATTCTTATCTTCTCAAGGATACATTGCCTGATATCTTCCTTCTTACAGAATTCTCTTATCAGAAGAGATTCAAAAACTCAGTGCCATGATCATTTCTGATCAATGCAACTAGAGTAGAATACTCAAATCTTGATGATCCTGAGAAATTCTGTAGGAACATGAAGTTATCTGACTTTGTTCTTAAGATGAGAAAATTCAATTGAATCCTATAACTTTTTGTTTGATTGCAATTGGAGTTAAGAATATTTTCAATAGGTTTAAGCATTGCCTTATAGTTAATTATATTGGCCTTTCTGTTAAGGTATTACCAAATTGAAATTGAATTGATATTGGCTTTTGTATATTGTAATTGTTTTACCAATTGAAAATTTCTTTTACCAACTGAAAATTTGATTTCTGATACCAATTAAAATCTTTAAAATCTGATTTCTGATTCCAATTAAAAGTTTTCTTTTATGATCATTAAAATATATGCTTGATATTAATTTAAATTTTTCTTGATAATTATTAAGATATATGTTTGATAAACAATTCTGATTCTGTCGATCTTGGGTTGACAAGGTGCAGTGATTTCATTGATCTCTGATTAATGAATAGTTCTATATATTCTCTGTTCAGAGTTTGTTGAAATTTGATTCGTTGAGCTCTGATTACAAGATAATTATGATTAATTTTTGTGTTTGACTTTCGTCGATCTACGTTCGACGAAGTCATTTGATTTCGTCGATCTTTGGTCGACGAAAATTGTTAAACATACAAAATTTTAACATTTTTTATTAAGTTTTCTGCTACTTCTTTTTCTTTAGCATAGACAAATTATATATATGTTGTTGGACTAATTTTCTTTTGAATATGAGATATATTGGATGAATATCCTAAGCTATGTTTGTTGCCATTTAATCTGGCATTTTTAGTGCTTGTGATAGTTATTGGTTTGATTAATTTTGGTGTGATAGTTATTGGTTTGATTAATTTTGGTGTGATAGTTATTGGTTTGATATTTTCTGATGTTTTCAAATCTACTTTAAATTTATTATTTTCAAAAGTTAAATTGGTTATTTCTGTTAACTTTGTGATTTCTTTCTCAGATTCAATTAAATCTAAACAGAGAATTTTAAAATCATCTTTGAAATTAGTGGAATTAAAATCAAGTTTAGATATTACCTGATCTGCATCAATTTCAGATTCTAATTCTGATTCTTCTCCATCAGAATTGTTGGCTGAGGCATTGATTGCCATCATGCAGAAGGTTCTTTCATCTGCATCATCTTCATAATAACTGGAACTGGATGAAGATGCATGATCTGAATCTTTGTATGAGTCATATATGGCCATCAAGCACTGATCTTTATTATTTGCATTATTTTCATCTTCAGATGAACTTGATGATGACTTTGACTCTTCTGCAGAACTCTCATTTTCATCAGATTCACATTCTGCATCTGAGTTGTGGTTTGACCTATATATGGCCATCATGCAGAATGCTATAGCTTTTAGTTCTTTTTCTTCTTCTTCTTCACTTTGACTAGATATTGGTTCTGTATCATAAATACATAAGGTGGAAGAAGGTTCATCTACCATTCTTGTTAGGGAGTTCAAGATGCTTCTTGCTGAAGTGCAGTCATTAACTCTTTGATAAATGTCATTTGACATTGATTGAGCTAATATTTTCATAGCTTTGGCATCAACACTTTTCAGTTTCTTTTGAGCATCTTGAGATGTTGATGAAGTTGAAGGTCCTGTCAAAATGACATTGAAAATATCTTCATCAATAACATTCATGTACAACCTAATCCTCATTTTCCATAGTGCAAACTTACTGAGATTGCACATAGGAGGTCATGTGCTTGAATACTCTTTGTGTTGTGCCATGAGTTTTAAAGCAAAAATAAATAGAATAAAAACTCTGAAAGAATTTAAGAACTAATTGATCTTTATGATTCAGGTGTTAGCTTGTAAAGAATCAACTACCCTCTGATGCCAATTGAAAGTGGAGGTTAGATCTTAAATTAACTCTAGAGGTGGGTGGGGGTGAATAGAGTTTAAAAACTTTTCCCTTAGTTTTATAGCGGAATTAAAATAGTGATATATATATATATATGTATAGAGTAAGTGATTTATAAAATAGAATAAAAACAAAACAGCACAGCACAACACACAGAAAAGTAATGCAATCACAGAAGACACAAGGAGCTATAATAGTTCCCCAATAAACCTGGGTACGTCTACTCTTCTACCACCCTTGGTAGGAATCCACTAGGATTTTTGATCAGGTGCCCTCACACCAAGGGGTTTTTGTTCAGGTGTCCACACACCACAGAGCTTTTGATCAGGTGTTCAAAACCAACAGGATTTTTTGATTAGGTTTCTTGTCACCAAGGAGGTACACTTTTGAAGGGAGTTTTAACCCTGTACAAGATGGGATAGAGAGGGGTTTAGATGTTCTTCTCTGTCAAGATGCTGAGAGAAGACTCTAGTGGATGTAAGTTGAAAAATGCTCCCTGTCTGATATGAAATTGTTGACAGTTGATTTGCTGGAGCTTTTTCCTGAAAGAAACGATCTTCCTGATAGCTGATAAATCTGATAGACAAGAATGCTTCTCAGATTGTTTGTTTCTCTTTGGAGATCTGTGCTTGCAGCTGATGACTGAGAGAATAATGTTGATGTTCTCAGTTGAAATGAAATTGCTGCTTGAGGAAGAAGAAGATGATCAACTTTTTGTTCTTCTATTTCTTCCTGTAGCTTTCTTCTTTCTTGATCTGATTCTTGCAACAGAAATACTGAGAGGTGGTGTTGAAGATGTTCTCAAAAAAATATGTGCTGCTGGAGGAGGAAGAAGAAGCTGTTATTTTTTGTTCTTCTTGTTCTTCCTGTATTTCTTTCTTTCTTTTCCTGTGCAGAAAATTTGTGATAATTCTGTCGTGTAAAACTGTTGTATATCTTCTTCCTGTTTTCCCTTTTGAAATCTCCGACAGACATTAATTGCAAATCCATTATATTAAGGAATATAATATATCTGAATAGATACTCTGGGAACTGTAAATCTGCTGCGCCGTATATCTCTTTCCTTTTCCGAAATGACAACGACTATAATCTTGGAATCATGAAAGGAAATATATTATCCTTTACTTATCTTATAGAAAGAGCCGTTGATGTAGTCGATCTGAGTTCATAGAATGAAATAAATATAATCCTTCTGAAATTTCTGAACTTAAATAAGAATTCTTCGATCTGAGTAAAATTCGTCGATCTCAATAAATTTCGTCGAACTCAAAATTTAGTTCGTTGACCTCAAATGAATCTTGGTGGAAGAATTAATTTTGTTGAGCTGTGGAGATATTTTCGTCGATCTGATCATCTGATAAAGATTCGTCGAACGCAGACTGGAATTCATCGAACGAAAGGATTCGTCGACCGCTGAGCCTGGATAAATTCGTCGACCGCTGAGCTTAAGCAAAATCGTCGACCGCTGAGCCGGGGTCTATTCGTCGACCGCTGAGACAATCTGTTCGTCGACCTCTGAACCGCTGAGACGGGATCGCCGAACGCAGAATATATTTAGTCGAGCACTGCACATAGACAAATTCTTCGACCGCTGAAACGAGCTTGAAGCAAGCCGTTCGTCGAACGCAGAGTGTAAGCCGTTCGTCGAACGCAGAACGCAAGCCGTTCGTCAAATGCAGATTGCAATCCGTTCGTCGAACGCAGAACGCAATCTGTTCGTCGAACACAGAGAGCATGCCATTCGTCGAACGCAGAGAGCAGTTCGTCGAACGCAGTAAGGAGTTCGTCGAACGCAGAATCTGAATGAATTCTTGAGTTCTAACAGCCTAAACTCTTGACCCAAAAACTATACATTGGGGTCAACTTTGTCCTTAGTCAACAGATAGTGATCCTAGCCCAAATCAGTAATAGGGTTGTTCCAACAAAACGTGATTTTATCCTCTAGGATTTATTACCCATATTGTATAGTGAGGGTAATATGGTCTTTAGATGTCCTAGGATGACATACTTACCTTAGGGTGTCAAAGTCTAGTCTAAAGGAGATTAAAAACCAGTTGAGTTAAATATACGTCGAAAATAAGTCGACGCTGCTTCGATTGAAATTCGAAGTAACTTTGAATAGAAGTAAGGATAACTTAGACTAGTTGTCGACGCTTCATTGGAAGTCGACGCAACATCGAATGGTATTCGACGCAGAAGTCAGAGTTTGAAGTCTACATTCTTTATCTTGACGGATAAATCGATAAGGAATCAACGCAACGTCGATAGCAGAGTTCAATTCAAAGCTGAGGAAGATTTTGAAGCTGTTTCTGATAGAATTCAAAGGTGCGTCGATATGAAGGCAGAAGTTGTTCGACGCAATGTCGAATACAGTCAAAGATTTGGAAAACTTCCTGGAATAGATTCTGATGATTATTCAGATGGTATATATGGAAGATATTTGAATTATCACGAGTCGTACATGTAGAGAAAGAATGATTCCAGAGATTCAAAAGTGATGAAATTGCAAGTAATATAAAAGGTTATTGACAGGCTGTCAACATAAATAGAAAGAGAGCAATAATTCTTTTTGGACATTCCAACTGGAGAAGGATCAGAAAAGGTAAGTCATTCATCTCTAATTGAATTGAATCGAGAGAAGATTGTACATACAAAATTCAAAAAGAGAGCAATAACACTTCTCTTCCATCATTTCTCTCTCTCAGCCAACCCGACAGATCTCTGTACATCATTTGATCTTCTATAAGCTACATAAGGCATCTTCTTCCTCTATCTCTGAGAGAAGCAGACAAAGGATACATAGATTAAGACTGGATCAGTGCTCTTATAATCCTTGCATCTTCTTCTAAGCAATGATTCATTCTCTAATAAAGGGTCCAGAACACTTAGTGCCTAGAATCCTCAGTGATTGCTGAAAGAGGATTCAAATCAGAAGATTACTTCTTATCTTCTTCTTCATATTACTCAATATTTTATTTTTGTAAATTGAGTAAAGAGTTTTAAGAATCCCTCTTCAAAGGATTCTGTTTGGTTCAAGATCTCCTTATCAAAAGGTCTAGTTTGGTTTAAGATCACCTTATCAAAAGATTTGGTTTGGTTCAAGATCTCCTTATCAAAAGATCCGGTTTGGTTCTAAAAGTCTCCTTATCAAAAGACTCAGTACTTGGTTTTAAGAGTCTCCTTATCAAAAGACTCAGTGGTTCTAAGAGCCTCCTTATCAAAAAAACTCATGCATTGTGATAGTGAATTCCTACCAAGGGGGTAGAAGAGTGGATGTACCCAGATTTTGGGGAACCACTATAGTTCATGTGTCTTCTGTGTTGTGAAATTTTATATTCTTGTCTTTTAATTATTTCCATTATTCTGTGATTATATTTATTCTGGTTGGAATCTTGAATGCCTAGTAACTAGGATTGTTTTTCTGTGCACTTATTAGTGAAAAGTTTTAAATCTCTATTCACCCCCCTCTATAGAATACTCAGGGGAGTCAATGTGCACTTTCACATCTTTTAGTGGATGTTATCCTGTGTGCTGGCTCTACCGCAAGGTGGTTGTTTTGGGCATAAGACTCCCCTCGGTCATGCTCAATTTCTAGGATGTCGGAGTATTACAGATCTCCCGGCTCCTATTTGCACAACCGTTCTGCCTGCAGCTCCTCTGTGGCCTCAAGAGATCAAGTTTGATGCTGACTGTCATGGGTTCTTTAGGGAAACTGCTCAAGAAAGACCAGCCAAAGTGCTGAACTTTCAAGATAATAATGTTAATCCTTTAGCTAACGATTGGGAGGAGCCCTCTCTCTTTTAAGACGAAGTCTGTTGGGAGCCGGTTCCTAATGGATTTTTGGACCCTCATCTCCTAGTTTTCATATGGAGAGATGATCCAGTTGCTTACCTGCAAGTCTTTGAATCAATTGTCTTTATGAGAACTCTCTTGGACAAAACTCCTAGTTACATCCTTCAAGGGTGAAGCAAGGGAGTGGTTCTATAAATTGCCTCCCCGGTCTATTTCTTGCTTTACAGATCTGAGGAGAGAGCTTCTCTTGAGGTTTTCTACCTCAAAAAAGTGGAAGAGCGGCCTGACAGCCATCTTTAGAATCAAGCAGGGAGAAAGTGACTTTGTTGACAGATTTCAAGAGGAAATCTTAGGAATCTAGGATGTGGATTCTTCCCTTTACCAAGTAGCATTCATCAGTGGCCTCCATGAAGGGTCATTCAAATTCGAAGTTACTACCAAGGAACCCAAATCCTATCCATAGTTGATTGGCATGACCAATCATTTTATAGAGGGGGGAATTTCTAACAACGACTAAATTTCTTCTCTATCTGAATTAACCAGCAGCAGGCCATTACCGCTTCATCTTCTGCTGCTCCTCAGTATCCCCAGTAACCCGCCTGCCAAGATTTCAACCCTCAGATAAGAGGGGGAGAAACTTCCGCCACCACTGACCTCACTATAGCCATCAGCAGTTCAATCAAATGTGGCCTCAAGTGCCCATCCCAACTCAGCAGGCTCAATTTTATCGACCTCCTCCGCAAGTTTTTCAACCTCAGCAGCAGTATGATGACACATAAGAGCCATTTACCGAGCTCGCTCTGCCCATAAAAGAAGTGACACAGATCATTTAAAAGTAGCCTTATTTAAGGAAACCAGCTTCGGTGAAGTCAGATGTCAGAGCCCGGAATCCGACCTTGTATTGTGAGTATCATAAAGAAAGGGGGCACTTGACTAAAAGTTGCAGAGCCTTCCAGTTCCTTATCGAGAAGCTGCTAAAACAAGGAAATCTTCAAGATCTAGTCCACTGAAAAGAGGGCAAGAAGCCAGCTGCTGTCAAAAGGAAAGAAGTCTCAGAGATTCACTGGGAATGCGAGGATGCCGATGATGTTGGCCTCCTAGGCAACATTCATTATGGAAAAGAATGCATCAAAGTTGATGACGAAGGCTCGTATGACCACCTCTTTTGCATTCATGGAGGGACTGGGCTCGAGTCCTCCAAGAACGCAAGTGTAACTCAGATCTTCCACTCAAAAGTTGTTGCCTCCTCTTCCTCAGCTCCTTTTCAAGGGGCCATCATTTTTTATCAAGATGACCTGCCCCCAAGTGCCAACCTATTCAATGATGCGGTCATCATCAAGGCAGTGATTGGAAATTTTATTGTGGACAAAAATCTTGATCGATATCAGCAGCTCCATAAACCTCTTGTTTAAGCAAACCTTTGAACCCCTGAAGACTGGAAAGACTCTCCTTTCCACCGAAGGGCGGCTCTATGGTTTCGCTGGAGAGAAGAAAGAAGTAGAAGGGAGTATTACCCTCTCGGTAACAATGGAAAGGGTAATAAAGCGGGTCCAGTTCAACGTAGTAGATACTCCTAGCATCTACTACGCAATTTTTGGAAGGACAATTCTAAATGAGTACCAGGCCATCGTTTCAACTTTACATATGGTCCTCAAGTTCGATGTAAAGGGGAAGCAGTTCAGGGTAAGGAGTGACCCCAAGCTCGCAAGAGAGTGTTATGTGAAGACAGTGAACGTCATCGAATATCCTCCCGTTCAGAAAATAAGATCGATATGCCTGAGCCTCAAGTAGCCGATTGTGCTAAGGTCACTGAGGAAGATGTGATGGAAGTGCCAGCCTAAGAAGAGATAGAAGAAAAGTTTGCTGAAGGGCAAGAGGAAGGAGCACACCTAGAACCTGCCCAAATAATTCAAAGTGTCCCAGTTGCTGGTAAAGATGGAGATAGAGTGCTCTCCATCAATGCAGAGATGTATGAGGAAGAGAAGATGGAGCAGATCGCATGCCTCCTTGAGAACCTGGATGTGTTCGCTTGGTTAGCGGATGGCATGCCAGGATTTGATCCTGACATTGCCTGTCACCACTTGAACATAGACCGAAGCTTCAAGTTGATCAAACAGAAGAAGTGAGCAATATCAGTAACTCTTGCCCAACCAATTAGGCAGGAAGTCCTCATGCTCCAAAAAGCTAAATTCATCCAGGAGGTTCAGTATCCCGAGTGGGTGTACAACATTGTAATAGTGAAAACCCTAGATAAAAAAGGAGGATGTATGTTTATTTCTTAAAACTTAATAAAATGCCCTAAAGATTGTTACCCCTTACATCGGATAGATTCTTTAGTTGATTCTGCGGTAGGGTATTCTTGCACGATCTTTTTAGATGCATTCTTAGGTTATCACAAAATTAAACCCCAAGTGTCCCAACTACTATGGTTCTTGACCCAAACAAGCTTACTGTTTTTCAATCAAGAACAGTCCAAGTGGAACCTCTTGCAAATCCTCCATAAAAACTTGTATCAATCCAGGGGGGCCAGCTCCAGAAATCCCTGTAGTAACCCAGGGGGAGCTTCCACCAACTCAAGGGGAGATCCCAGAAGTTGAAAAACTATTGGATGAAGTGGCAATGATTGCTAAGGAGGCTGCTCTAAATGCTGAACAAGATGCACATTCTCAGGTGGAGGCTCCCAAAGATCATGAAACTTATCAAGAAGCTGACAGGACCGCTGAAGATGAAAGTGAGCCTGTTGTATTTCCTACAAGAAAGTTAGTTCCTCTGGTCTTCTCAAGGAAGAGGAAAACTCCTGACAAAGAACAGTAAAGTCCAGGTATTCTGTAATTATGAACTCTTTACATTATAGCATTTGGAGGACAAAGCTGTTTAGAACAATATGAATACATGAAAATGTATAAAATGGTCGGTGATTCCATTCATTAATGTCTTTATTGTTTATGTATAGTTGTTTGTATTTGAGTCTATGTCAAAACATGTTTGAAATCACTTACCTTATTTTTGTAAAATTTGTTATGATAAATAAGGGGAGATTGTTGGGAAAAACCCTTGTGATTTATCTAACAAATTACTTAAAGTGATTTCATGTGTTAGGTTATATTACCCACATTGTATAGAAAGGGTAAATTGGTTATTAGATGTCTTAGGATGTCACACTCACCTTAGAGTGTCAAGACCAGGTCCAGATAAGCACAAATTTAATTGAGTTAAAACTTGCGTCGAATAGAAGTCGACTAGATGTCGACGTAACTCTGACTGAAAGTTGAAGCAACCCAATCAGCCCGTCGAAGTATAAGTCAAGTCGACGCAACATCTAAAGGAACTCGACGCAAAAGGAAGAACCTGTCGAATCCAGCTTAGAAGTCGACGGAACTTTGAGTTCAATTTGACGTAGAAGATGAAGTTCAAGTCAAAGCCTTCAACTCGATGGATACGTCAATAAGTAATCCACGCAACGTCGACATTTGAGTTCAGCCAGAGTGAAGAAGGAATTCGAAGCTACTCCTATAAGAATTCAGAGGTGCGTCGATATGAAGAAGGATGAAGTCGACGCAGCGTCGAATACAGTCTAAAATAGAAGCTTTTTCAGCTGTCCTTCTATTACCTTTTCAGAAGGTCCACAATGCTGAAGACAGTTCTCCAACAGCTTGTTTATTGCCGAGAATGGAATGTATTCCAGGAGACAACAAAAACAATCTTTGAATGTATTCAAATCTGATGGATGGGTCGGGAACAAAAGAAGAAAGAGAATCAATTGTCCAATAGGAATTCCTTTTCAGGATAGACCAATAGAAAAAGAAATTCAAATTCAATCATGGAGAATAAGTATGCTTAGAGGAGAAGAAAAGAAGAAGGATTAATTACATATTTTCTATCTGTCGAATAGGGATTCTTCCACTTCCTCCTTTAACCCTAAAATAGATCAGAAGATATCTCTTAGCATAGGAAAAACAATACAACTGCTTCTTCTTCTTCATCGCACAGCAACAAGCTTACAAGAAGTGCCCAGAGAATAATGATCAAGCAAATAACCCTTGCAATCATCACAATCATAAGCAAGGGTTCATTATATTCAGATCCAGTAATAAACATAAGCAGAAAATAGCTTCTGAAGAATTCTGAAAGCAGAATTCCATTCACTTCTTTCTCTCTTTCTTCTTCTTTATTCACCTTCTGTAAAAGATTTTTATTAATCCCTCTTTCAAAGGATTTAGTGGTTTTATGAGTCTCCTTATTAAACGACTCGGTGGTTCTAAGAGTCTACTTAACAAAAGACTCAGTGGTTCTAAGAGTCTCCTTATCAAAAGACTCAAACACAGTTAGTGCAATCCTACCAGGGAGGTAGAAGAGTGGACTACCCACATTTTGGGGAACCACTATAAAAATCTCGTGTCTTCTGTGTTTGCATTTCTGTGTTGTCCCTATTTACAGTTTTCTATTCTTATATTTCCTGCAATCTCGTTTACTTTATTCTACTTTTGGGATTGCTGATTGCATAAGTACTGAGTAGTTTTATTGTGTGTGCATAATTAGGGAAAAAGTTTTAAAACTCTATTCACCCCCCCCCCCTCTAGAGAATACTTAGAGGCACGTTGTGCACTTTCACAAGACCAGGTCAAGAGAAACATAAATTCAGTTAAGTTAAAGCTTGCGTCGAATAGAAGTCGACGCAACTTTGACTAGGAGTCGACGGAACCTTTACTAGAAGTCGAAGCAACTAAGACTGACTGTCGAAGTAACAAGTAAAGTCAACGCAACGTCGAAATGAACTTGACGCAGAAGGAAGAGCCTGTCGAAGCCATCTTAGAAGTCGATGTAACTTTGACTTCAATTTGACGCAGAAGATAAAGTTTAAGTCAAAGTCTTCAACTCGACGGATACGTCGATAAGTACTCGACGTAACGTCGACATCTGAGTCCAGCCAAAGAAAAGAAGAAATTCAAAGCTACTTCCATAAGCACGCAGAGGTGTGTCAATATGACGAATAATGAAGTCGACATAGCGTCAAATGCAGAAAGAAAAAGTATGTTTTCTGCTGTGTTTTCTAAAACCTTTTCAGAAGGTCTACAAAGCTGAAAACTGTTCTCTAGCGACTCGTTTATTGCCAAGAAAGGAATGAAGTATTCCAGAGAAACAACAATGACATTCTTGGAAGATATTCAAATTAGTCTTGACGGGACGGGAACAAAAATAGAAGGAAATATTTATTATCCAATGGACATTCCTTCTAAGGACAATCCAGAAGAACAAAATTCAAACACAAATCAATAGAGAATAAGTATGTTGAGGAAGAAAGAAAACACAATGAATATTCTCTCAGTCAAATTCTTCTGTCTTCTTCTTCCTCCTCCAACCCTAAGACAGAATAGAAGAATAACTTCTCTACACAGGAAAACTACACAACAAGATTGTTGCTTCCTCTTCTACATCTTGTAGCAGCAAGCCAACAAAAGTGCAGAGTGGATCAGGATCAAAGATTATACCCCTTGCAATCATCACTATCTTAAGAAAGGGTTCATCATATTCAGATCCTAAAGTATATAGAAGCAACATCATCCAGAGAGATAACTGTTGAAAGATTCTAACTGAAGAGTCCTATTCTTTTCCTCCTCCTCCTCCTCTTCTACAGTTCGTATTCTGCAACTAAAAAAGAGTTTTAAGAATCCCTCATCAAAGGATTCAGTGGTTCTAAGAGTCTTCTTAGCAAAAGAATCAGTGGTTCTAAGAGTCTCCTTTGCAAAAGACTCAATAGTTCTAAGAGTCTCCTTATCAAAAGACTCAGTGGTTCTAAGAGTCTCCTTATCAAAAGACTCAGGCACTGTTAGTGCAATCCTGCCAGGGTGGTAGAAGAGTGGACTACCCACATTTTGTGGAACCACTATAAAATTCCTGTGTCTTCTGCATTGCTTTTCTGTGCTGTCCCAGTTTACTATTTTCTATTTTATATTTCCTTAGATTACTTTATTCTATTTTGGTGTTGATGATTGCATAGTACATAGTAGATTTATTGAGTATGCATAATTAGTGCAAAGATTTTTTTAAATCTCTATTCACCCCTCCCCCCTCTAGAGAATTCTTAGAGGCACACTATGCTCTTTCAATTGGTATTAAATGGAGGTTGATTATTAAACGGTTAACACCTTGATCAAAAGATCTCCTCACTCTTATTTCTTTATTTAAAATTATCAAAAACTATTTTATAAAGAAAAATGAGTTCTAAGGACTATGCATCAATAAGACCACCAGTGTGTAACTTAAATAAGTTTACACTCTGGAAGGCCATAATAAAATTATATATGAACTCTATTGATGAAGACATTTTTAATGTCATTATTTCATGTCCCCCAATCCCAGTCAAAAAGATGCTAGTGGGACAGTGACACAAACTGTAGTCCCTAGAGCAGAGTGGACTGATGATAAAAAGAAGGTAAAGGCGTATGATGCCAAAGTCATGAATATTCTTGTGTCAACTATGTCTGATGACATATTCCAGAAAGTTGCTGATTGCAATTCTGCTAAAGATATCTGGTAATCACTTTCCAGATTAGTTGAGGGCAGCTCTGATGAAAGGAAGGATAAAAAGTCCCTTCTCATATCCCAATTTGAGAACTTTCAGAAAAAGACAGAAGAAAGCATAACTGAGATGTATAACAGGTTCAATTTCATCATAAATGAGTCGAAGGGTCTTGACAAAGAAATTTCTCTAACAGAAATAAATGGCAAGCTCCTCATGTGCTTCCCAAGCACATGAGACTTAAGAATCTAGGCTATCAGAGATTCCAGGTTTCTCAGAGAAATATCTACAGTTGCTCTGCTAGGCAAGCTCAAGTATTATGAGCTCCTACTAAAGAGCAGGGATGAGTCAGATGCCCAGGTGAGAATCTCAACTCCTAAGTAAAGGACACTTGCTCTAAAGGCTTCTGAAGGAGAGCCTTCCCCTTCTGAAGATGAGATGTTCAAACTCTTGACCAGAAGATTCAAGAGATGGGTCAAGACAGAGGACTCTAGAAGGAATGAGAGGAGCTCAAGCAAACAAGGGTTTGACAAAACCCCTAAACAGGAAATTATCTGCTTCTCCTGCAGAAAACCTGGACACTTTGCCACATAATGTCGTGAAGAGGAAAAAAAACAAAAGCAGCTAGAAGAAGGAGTACAAGAAGAAATCCTTTAGGAGGAAGGATGAGAAAAGGGGGAAAGGTTTCATTGCTAAAACCTGGAGTGATTGAGGGTCTGAGTCAAGCTCCTCTTCATCTGATAGTGATGAAGAGTGTGCAACTGAAGAAGCCTTCTTAATGGCTTTGGAAGACACTACTGCAGAAAATCAGGTAACTATCTTTGATGAATTTGCCTTTTCTTCAGAATATTTTAAAGACTGTCTTAGAGAATTCTGTCAAGATTACATTAACAGCCAAAAAGAACATATCACAATTAAAGAAGAACTAGAAGACCTTAGGAAAGACCATCTGTACTCAGTTAACTATGATCTAAGAAATCAGATGTTTAAGAAAGAAAAAAGAAATATACACATTAACTAATGAAAATTCTGACTTAAAGGAAGAACTTACAAAGGCAAAAGCCTTTGAGGACTCATTAAATAGGAGGATTCAAAAGCTTAAGGACATCACACAAAATCTCTCCAAGATATTTAACCATCTTGATCTAAGATCATTACCATCCACCAGCACACTAATCCCTAGCAAACTTGCCTGGGAAAATCTTGCAGCATTCATTAGGTCTAGTATAAATCAACCTAATAACAACTTAAAATCAAGGGAAGAATTAAATAACAACCCTAATAAACTTACTATCTTCAATAGGGTAAATAATACTAATCACATAGGAATTCTAGGTAAGCACCCCTGAGAAAATCTAATGAAAAATCATAAAATCCTTAATAAAAGAAATTATACGTAGAATAGAACTTGACACACTTTAAAAGATGCGTCAAATGAAACTAGACAGAGTTCTGCATATGCTTCGACATCATCTCGAAGCAAGTATGAGGGTATGTCAAGTTCTATTTGACACAACCAATATTCTGCATCAAATCATTATCGATGTAACTATGCAGACACGTTGAATTACACTCAACGCGACTTTAAAGATGCGGCGATTTCTTATCGACGCATGTTTTCAGAAAGAAATCTTCAATCATCTAGACCTCTCCATTTATTTCTAATTACCATTATAGATGCTCCTGTTGTTTCAAATTTGGGCACAAATCTAAAAAATCCTGGCATAGTAAAACAACACTTCTTCACCGTAAGGGGTACACTGAAAGACCAACTTATTCTTTCATAACTCCATATGATGATAGAATAAAGAGACCCCAGCATGTGAGGGTCTATGCTAATTTTTAATTGCATGTGCAGAAGGGAGACTGTTCTACCACAAACCAGCAGTGGTATCTGGACAGTGGATGCTCCATGCATATGACTGAAGCAAAGGAGATGCTGGAAAACTTCAAGGCTAAGGAAGGCCCTAAGGTAATTTTTGGGAACTCCCACTCTGGTCAGACCAGAGGATATGGTGTGCTCAGATTTGGAGAAATCTCCTTCTCTAAGGTAGCTTATGTTGAAGGTCTTCAACATAATTTAATTAGTATTAGTCAGCTGTGTGATGGTGAATACAAAGTTATATTCACCAAGTTCTTATGTCATATAGTTAGCTCTATAAGCAATCAGATAGTATTGACTGGTCTTAGGAAGGGGAAGGTCTATGTGGTAGATTTTGAGTATGCTAAGTCAGAGATCTACTTATTTAACTCTCAATTAGAAAACAATGAGTTGTGGCATAGGAGACTCAGTCACCTGAATTTTAAAACCATAGCTAAGTTGTCTAAGCTTAACCTAGTAAAAGGCTTACCAACAGGTAAGTTTAATAAAGACCATCCATGTAGAGCCTGCCAACTAGGAAAGCAGATCAAATCATCATTCAAACCAATTGGTAAGAATGATTCCCCCAAAACCTTATACCTGTTGCACATGGACCTATTTGGTTCTATCTCCACTCAGAGCTTAGCAGGTAAGTCCTACACTCTAGTCATTGCTGATGACTATTCTAGATTTGGCTGGGTGTTCTTTCTAAAATCTAAGCCAGACACCTTCAAGATCCTTTCAAGATTCATTAGACCGATTCAAACTGAATTCAACACTCAGGTTGCTGTGATCAGAAGTGATCATGACACTGAGTTTGAAAATCAATTAATGTGTAGATTCTGTGAGGATGAAGGAATAAGACAAAGCTTTTCACCTCCTAGAACCCCCCCAAAAAATGGGGTGGCTCAAAGGAAAAATAGAACTTTAATTAAATCAGGAAGGACATTATTGGCTGAATCCAATTTACTAAAGTCCTTTTGGGGTGAGGCAGTGAATACTGCCAACTATGTTCTGAATAGAAGTCTCATCCACAAGACAAAGTTGAAGACTCCTTATAAGTTATTGAAGGGAAAGGCACTTATAGTCACATACTTTAGGATTTTTGGATGTACTTGCTTCATTCTAAATAATAGAAAGCGTCATCTTGCCAAATTTGACAAGAAGATTGTTGATGAATATTTTTTGGATATTCCTCATCAAGCAAGGCCTATAGGTGCTATAATAAAAGCTCTCTCAAAATTGAGGAGTCAGTGCATGTGGTATTTGATGAAGCTAACATGTACTATAAGGGGAAGGAAACTTCCACCAGCAATATATTGCAGGAAGAAGACCAACTTACAGATCAAGTTGAAAGGCTCAGCATCATGGATCATTCATCAAAGTGTTAGGACAAAGGGAAACAGAAAGCTGACACTGATTCAGATGAAGAATCTGATGCAGATGAGGATGAGTTTAAAGCAACTGATCTACTAGCCACTGAGATCATTCTAGAGAATGTAGATGGTGCTCCCATAGTCAATGAGCAAGTGGACTTCATTAAGAAAAGAATCTCCTGAATAGCTCAACAAGAACCAAGATGACCCTAAAGGATCATCCTTCAACACATGTTATAGGAGCTTTGACAGTGGGAGTCAAGACAAGGAATCAGATAACACATGAAACAATATTGCAGTGTTTTCTCTCATAGTATGAACCTAAGATGTCTGAAGTAGTAGACAGTGACCCTCACTGCAATTCAAGAGGAGCTAACTCAATTTGAAAGGAACAAGGTTTGGACATTGGTTGAGAGACCTAGGAATTATCAGTAATTGGAACCAAATGGGTATTCAAAAACAAGATGGACTCAACTGGATTCATAGTCAGGAACAAGGACAGACTTGTAGCTCAAGGATATATGCAAGAAGAGGGGATTGACTTCAACCAGACATTTACTATAGTAGTAAGGCTGGAAGCCATCAGATTGTTTATTGCATATGCTATACACATGAAGATTATAGTCTATTAGATGGATGTGAAGAGTGCATTCCTAAATGGAACTCTTTAGGAAGAAGTATATGTGGAGCAGCCCCCAGGTTTTGTCAATACATCCTCCTTTGTGTATAGATTAGATAAAGCACTATATGGCCTCAAGCACGCTCCAAGACTTGGTATGAGACCTTATCCTTCTTTCTTCTGGAACACTCCTTTGAAAGAGGCAAAGTTGATAAAATACTCTTCACAAGAGCACATAAAAATCAGTTCCTACTAGTACAGATATATGTAGATGATATTATATTTGGATCAACAGATCAAACACTACGCAAAAGGTTTGCATACCTAATGCAGCCTATATTTGAAATGAGTAGCATGGGGGATTATCCTATTTCCTAGGCCTCCAAGTAAGGCAGAATGTAGATGGCATTTTCATATCCCAATCCAATGTTTTTCTTGATAGAGATGAAAAAGGCAAGTCCTTTGATCAGAAGAATTACAGAGCAACCATTGGCTCTCTTCTCTATATGACAGCTAGCAGACCAGATATAATATTTGCTACCTGTATATATGCTAGGTTTCCGGTTGACCCTAAGGAATCCCACACGATTTCTGTAAAAAGGATACTCAGATATCTGATGGGTACACCTAAACTTGGCTTGTGGTATCCAGAAGAATCTGGATTTGACTTAGTTGGCAATTCAGATGCAGACTATGTTGGATGTACGCTGGATAGAAAAAGCACCTTAGGAAAATGTCAATTCCTGGGTGCTAGATTGATCTCATGGTTTAGCAAGAAGAAAACCTCAGTCTCCACTTCTACAACTGAAGCTGAGTATATTGTTGCAGAAAGCTGCTGCTCATAAATACTGTGGATGCAAAATTAGTTGTTAGACTACAACTTTTCTCTTAACAATTCCACAATATTCTATGACAACTCTAGTGCTATCTCCATAGCTTCCAATCATGTTCTCCATAGTAGAACTAAGCACATAGAGATAAGACACCACTTTCTCTGGGACAATGTTGCGAAGGGTAAGATCAATCTTCAATACATTGTCACTGATATTCAAAGGGCTGACATCTTCACTAAGCCACTTGATGAAAGTAAACACTTGATGAAAGTAAACACTTGATGAAAGTAAGCATAAGTTCTTCATCAATGCACTGGGAATGCTTGATGGAGCTCTCTAGGACACCCTTACTATGTACTCAAACCTATTTTTCATAGAAAGGTATTGCTGGGAAAAACAGCAAAATGTTTTAAGAAAAAAATTATTAATTCAAAGAAGCGTCGAATACAAATCGACGTACCATCGATTTCTATTCGACGATTGCTTCGAGAGCTGTCTAGGATAGTTCATTCGAATAGCACTCGGCGCAGCATCGAATACATATCGACGTCTACGTCGACAGTACTATCTTCATTTAGAGCCACGTTGACTTCTACTCGACGCTACGTCGACTATGCTGAAGCACGCACTGAATTGCTATTAGTGTCTTGGCGCACTATTTTCATCCCTTTTCGACGTTGCTTCGAATAAAACCATAAGTTGCGACAAATCATCTTCTTTTAAGCAACTTAGGCGTCAAATTTATTGTGCTTTCGAATTCTCTCCATGTTGCTCTCCTCCATTTTCCTTTCTACTTATCTCCTCCACCTTCTCTTGTAGGTACTCACAGGTGCTAAATGACATCTCTCCAAGTTCAAAAAGACCTTGTTGAAGCTGTTAATCTAGCCCTAGAGACACTCTTATCTCACTTGTCTAATGATTATTACAGGAAGTTGTGTACTCAACACAGGAGGTTGCGGGTCCTTACCGCCCAAACGAGGGACCTTGAAAGGGAATTGCAATCAACCCTACTGCCTGCTGAGGTTTTTATTTCCAGCATCCAAGATATAAAGCAGGGGAAGAAGTTTGACAGCAGGCCCAGGACGCCTCCAGATTCAGTATATACGGTGTTTCTTCCAAATCTTCCCTCTCCCTATGTCTCTGAAGGTGAACCGGACATCACCTCCAAGCTCCTTCTAGAACCTTCATCATTCTCTCCCCCAAGGATTCTTTCTTCAATACAGGGGGAGTCATCAAAACAGGGGAGATTAATTTACTCTCAGATCATAATGGCTACCTGAAGAGTTTGCAAGAGTACAATGAGGGCACTGAGTTATCTTTCCCTGAGACACAAGAATTCTGGACCAATTCTGAAGAATCAACAACAGTACCATCTCTAGTGAAGATTACTGATCAAGTTCCTGTAGCTGCTCCATCCTCTCCACTACAAGCTCAGCTTCCTCCTGATCCTACTTCAGCACACACTACAATTGTCCCTAAACCAGCCTTCAGAGGAAGACCTCCATTCAGAGGAAGGGGACATGTAGGGAACTACAGAGCCAAGGGAAGAGGGCCTAGAGGAAGAGTACCAATTTGGGAGAAATATAGAAAAGAACAAAGAAAACAATTCAAGAAAGACAAGTCTTATTACAAAACCTATGAGAAGGTTGAAATCCCAAAAAATATAATGGAAGTATTCACTGATCCAGATCTTGATAAAGTCCTAGATGAACTCATAGAAAGGGATCTACACTAGTATGAATCATCTCAAAGAGACCTAGAAGAAAAGAGAAGGTTATTTATTGAAAGTTTAAAGAAGGGAAAGGATGTTGTAGAAAAGGAACAACTAAGGAAGGCAATAAAAATCCCAAGCACACTCTTTGACACTACAAAGTATGTTGTCAGGAACCCTCAAGCAAAACCTCTTGAGAATAAAGGGCAACTTCATAGAGGAGGTCTATGATGTGATAAGAATGAAGCAGAACAACCACTCCAAAAGAAAAAGAAGATTGTATTCAGGACAGCTCCAACCTCTGGTAATCCACAATCAACATTCATTGTACCAGACCCTGATGTAGAAGAGCTAGACCTAAAAGAAATAAACTTGATGTCTGCTAAAGTTATTGGTCTGGGGCTGAAGCTAAATGATGTTTATCCTGAAGCTGAAGCTAATCTAGATAAGCTCTTCAAGGGACATGAATGAATTTAGAAACATCCAGAGAAGGCCATTCCAGCCAGCTTCAAGTATGTGGAAAGAAAGTTCAGAAAGGTCTATGAGGCCTTATCTACTTTTCTCAAAAAGAGAAAGTAGGTCATTTCTTGGGTAACTAACTCTGATAAATATTTATTTATATCAATCAAATGTTTTTCAGTTTACCATATCTTTCAGTCAATTGTTTTTGTATTGTTGTTTGTATTAAGATTTATGTCTGAGCATGTTTGAAATCACTCACTTTATTTTGTAAAATTCGTTTAGATAAATAGGGGAAGATTGTTGGGATAAACCCTTATAATTTATCTAACAAATTATCTTAAAGTGATTTTATCAGTTAGGTTGTACCCACATTGTATAGAAAGGGTAAAATGGTCATTAGATGTCCTAAGATGTCACACACACCTTAGAGTGTCAAGAAAAGGTCAAGATAAACACAAATTCAGTTCAGTTAAAACTTACGTCAAATAAAGTCGACGCATCTTCGACTAGAAGTCGACGCAACTTTGGCTAGAAGTTGAAGCAACTCAGACTGAATGTTGAAGTATCAAGTAAAGTTGATGCAATGTCGAAATGAACTCAATGCAGAAGGAAGAGCCTGTCGAAGACATCTTAGAAGTCGACGTAACTTCGACTTCAATTAGACGCAGAAGATAAAGTTCAAGTCCAAGTCTTCAACTCGACGGATACATCGATAGGTACTCGATGCAACGTCAACATCTAAGTTCAGCCAGAGCTAAGAAGGAATTCAAAGCTACTTCTATAAGAATTCAGAGTTGCGTCGATATGACGAATAATGAAGTCGACGCAGCGTCGAATACAGACAGAAAAAAATGTTTTATGCTGTCTTTTCTAATACCTTTTCAGAATGTCTACAAAGTTGAAAACTATTCTCTAACGGCTTGTTTATTGCCAAGAAAGGAATGGAGTATTCCAGAGAAACAACAATGACATTCTCGGAAGATATTCAAATCAGTCTTGACGGGTCGGGAATAGAAATAGAAGGAAATATTTATTATCCAATGGACATTCCTTCTAAGGACAGTCCAGAAGAAGAAAGAAATTCAAACACAAATCAATAGAAAATAAGTATGTTGAGGAAGAAAGAAAACACAATGACTATTCTCTCAGTCGACTTCTTCTATCTTCTTCTTCCTCCTCTAGCCCTAAGACAGAACAAAAGAATAACTTCTCTGCACAGGAAAACAATACAACAAGACTTTTGCTTCCTCTTCTACATCTTATAGCAGCAAGCCAACAAAAGTGCAGAGTAGATCAGGATCAAAGCTTATACCCCTTGCAATCATCACTATATTAGGCAAGGGTTCATTATATTCAAATCCTGAAGTATATAAAAGCAATAGCATCCAGAGAGATAGCTGCTGAAGGATTCTAACTGAAGAATCCAATTCTTTTCCTCCTCCTCTTCTACTGTTCTTATTCTGTAACTGTAAAAGAGTTTTAAGAATCCTTCTTCAAAAGATTCAGTGGATCTAAGAGTCTCCTTAGCAAAAGACTCAGTGGTTTTAAGAGTCTCCTTAGCAAAAGACTTAGTGGTTCTAAGAGTCTCCATATCAAAAGACTCAGTGGTTATGCGAGTCTACTTATCAAAAGACTCAGGTACTGTTAGTGCAATCCTACCAGGGTGGTAGAAGAGCAGGCTACCCACATTTTGGGTAACCACTATAAAATTCCAGTGTCTTCTGCATTGCTTTTCTCTGTTGTCTCAGTTTACTATTTTCTATTTTATATTTCCTGTGATTACTTTATTTTGTTTTTGTGTTGATGATTGCATAGCACTTAGTAGTTTTATTGTGTGTGCATAATTAGTGTAAGGATTTTATTCTAAAATTCTATTCACCCCCCCCCCCCTAGATAATACTCAGTGGCACACTATGCACTTTCAATACCCAATCTGGGTATTGAATTTCCTGAATAAACTTGGCCTTGAGAAGCTTTTCAACCTCCTCAATAGATTGAGCTAGGGTCACCGCCACCGCTTTTTTCTTTTGCTTGATGGGAGGGAAGCTTGGATCGATATTGTGGTGATGGAAGGTAACATCTGGATCAACCCATGGCATGTCATCTGTTGACCAAGCAAAGACATCAAGTTCTACAGGATACAGAAGATGAGCTGGCTCTTGTTGGCTTCGGAAAGCTCCGCATTGATTGAGAGCTTCCTTCTCTCGCCCACCTTGCTGATAGGAATGGCTTGAGTTACTAAGGCAGGTTCCAAGCAAACTCCATCTCTAAATTCATCTTCTATGATCTCTTCCACAGCTTTTGCATGGCTGGAGACTTGAGGTGCCGAAGAGATCTCAGCTGCTCTGGGGGAGATTATTGTTAATTTTTTGAAGTGGAAGTGAAGTTGAGCTGGGCGGAATGCAGGTTGGAGACCGCAGAGACCGCGTTGTCTGCGCTGGTTCTCTGGTTGGTTTTGTCTCAGCGGTTTGGTCTGAGCAGTCTGATCTGGGAGACCGCCTCTTCTGTTCGGGAGGCTTGCGCGGGTTGGTCTGGCGACTTGTTCTTGTCGTCCAGATGTTCTTGGAAGGAGACCGGGCGGTATTTTATTGAGACCTTCGTGACCGGGCAGTTTGGTTGTAACCGCAAGGTTAATAAAGGAGCTGTGAGCTTTGCTGAGGTCGGGCGGTCTGCTTTGCAAGAACGATCGCGATCTGATGGGCGGTTATTGTACCCCGGCTGTGCGGTGACGACATCCGTCTAACTGCCTATAAATAGGGGTGCATGGCCCGTCATAATTAACGATAACTGTTAAGCGGTTTGCAGCTCGCGGTCAGCTTATCTCCTTCTTCCAGCTTTGAATAAACCAGTCTGGGCAGACTGCGTTTAGGTGTTCGCGGTCTGTGCAATGGACTCAGTTGACAGGTGGTCTTAAGTGGCCAGGCGGTCTTGAGTTGCGGTTTGTCACAGAAGGCAGTTCTTGTTCAGTGTTCGCGGGTTCTTCTTTTATCAAGACTGTGCGGTCTGGGCGATCAAGAAGTGCGGACTTGTTTGTTTTCAGCAGAGGAATAAGCAGCAAGTTGGCGATCTGGGGTTGCGGTCTGACAGGTGCGGCCTATATTCTGTTCGTGCGGTCTCAGCGGCTTCTGTCCAACTTGTCTATTCGCGCGGTCTGGCGGTCTCAAGTGTCAGGTCACTACGGCTTGTTTTACACTTGTGTTTTGTGCTTCTCTTCTCCATGATTCTTATGAATCATGTCTCGCCATGTATACCTCGTATTGTAAAGAGATATTCAATACCATAGTACTATTCGTTCTTCTCATTGTCATTGTTGTGCTACACTTTTGAAAGGATTTGTGAAGTGTGTTCCGCGTTGTTTTACACTTCATCTCTGGACCTCAAGTTTTTTAACTTGGTATCAGAGGGAGGTTGCTGAGGTTGTGAAGTTGATAGTGCTGATACTTCTCTTGGGTTTCTCAAGCGGTAGCAATCAGTGGGATAACAATGGAAGGAGGTATGCTAGAGGTCTCGGTATTGAGCTCCTTACGCAGACTAACTTCAAGAAGTGGAAGTATTGCATGGAGAGCTATCTTCTCGGCGAGGACTTATGGGATGTTGTAGGAGGAGAAGCTAGACAAGCCGTGGTTCCTGCTGATGGGAATGCTGAGCTCGTGAAGGCTTGGAGAAGAACGAATGCTAAGACAGAGTTCACTCTTAAGCGGGCTATCATTCCAGAGTTGTTTGATCACATCTTTGGATGTGGATCAGCTGCTGAGATTTGGACAGCCTTGGATGGCTTGTTCAATAAGAGGAATGTAGCGATGCTACAATACTTGGAGAATGAGTTGGCAAAAGTAACTCAAGGAGATTTGTCCATTTCTACGTTTTTCTTGAAGATGAAGAACCTCTGCGCAGAGATATCGGTTTTGGACCCGGATGAGCCTATCTCATAAGCTAAGCTGAAGAGGCACATAATCCGCAGCTTACGGAGGGAGTATGTGGCCTTTGTGACTTCTGTTCAAGGCTGGGACAATCAACCTTCGTTGCTGGAGCTGGAAAACTTACTTGCTTCCCAGGAAAGTTTGGCAAAGCAAATGGCTGGGATGTCAGTCTCTGGGGGAGAAGGCGAGGTTCTTTTCTCTGGCAAGAAGAAGAAGTGGGACAAGAAAAAGAAGAAGACGCCTGGAGATGATGGTCCATCTACTTCATATCAGCAAGAGAGGAGCTATGCTCCTATGCGTGATGGGAAGAAGCAGGAAGGACCTAGATGCTTCAGGTGCAATAAGGTTGGTCATTTCAAAAGGGACTGCAAGGTGAATCTTCAGCCGGGGCATGCTGCAGGGAAGGAGGAGGCTGGTTCAAATTCAGAAGGTAGTTGGGGTGGTGGAGGTGCTTTCATGACGGGCACGTGTGTTCGGGCCATGACTTCCATCAACTATCAAGACGATTGGATTGTGGACTCTGGGTGTGGTCATCACCTCACTGGGGATGAGTCGAAGTTCTCCTCATTGCAGACATATACAGTGAGAGGACCCATCGCCACCAACTCGACCAAAAGACCGGTCTTTTTGGTGAAGGCGCAACTGTTCTTTATATCAACGGAAAGGCGCTACGGGTCAAGTGAAGGAACGCTGGACCCAACAATCCCCCCCCAGCGTCCAGCACGACCCGCAAGCTCAGAGGTGCTCCACATGGCACATAGGTGGCGCACCACATGGCTCAGAGGTGGCTTGACACATGGCTGCGGCCCCTGACCCCGGGTAGAGAAATTTCAGGAATTATCAGCGCCCCCTGGTCTCGAACCCGCAACCTCCTCTGATACCAATTGAGAGGACCCAGCGCCACCAACTCGACCAAAAGACTGGTCTTTTTGGTGAAGGCGCAACTGTTCTTTATATCAACGGAAAGGCGCTACGGGTCAAGTGAAGGAACGCTGGACCCAACATATAGGTAATGATGCTATCATTACGGCTGACGATACTATTCATGCAGTTGAGAAGGAGGGTGTGGTTTCATTGAATGGTGATAGTGGAACTCTTACGTTGAAGAGTGTCTATCATGTTCCAGGAATGAAGAAGAACCTCTTCTCGGTGACCAATGCGGTGGATGCTGGCTATCACGTTCTGTTTGGTCCAACATAAGTGAAATTTCTCCGAAACGTTTCAGTGGTGAAAGCCTATGTCACTCATGTTGGGCGACGGGTGAAGGACTTGTTTGTTCTTTCAACATGTTCTTATGTTGATAAGTTGAGGGCTAACGATAGCGCTGCTATCTGGCACAAAAGGCTTGGGCATGTTGGAATGGATAAGTTGAAAGTAATGACGGGAAGAGGCCTGGTGAAAGGTCTGCCTAGCTTGTCATCTTTCGGGGATGGTCACGTATGTGCAGGTTGTCAGTTTGGTAAAGCTCGACGCTTTCCATTTGACAAATCACAAAGCAGATGTAAAAGACCATTGGAGTGCATCCATGGTGATCTGTTTGGACCTACCAACACTGCCAGTCTTGGAGGTAGCAGGTATATGCTAATATTGGTTGATGACTTCACCAGATATACTTAGGTGTATTTTCTGAAGGAGAAGTCAGAGGCGTTCAAAAGGTTTGTGGAGTTCAAGGAGCTGGTAGAAGGTTGGCTAAACCTGCGGGTGAAGAAGTTTAGAACAGATAATGAAGGGGAGTTCACCTCCAAGGAGTTCTTTAGCTTCTGCAGGAAGCATGGCATCCAAAGGGAGCTTTCTTGTGCTCACACTCCACAACAGAACGGAGTTGCAGAGCGGAATATCCATCTCCTGACGGTGACTTGCAAATGCTGGCTTCATGCCAAGAGTATCCCAAAGTCTTTCTAGGCAGAGGGAATGTCTTGTGCGGCCTATGTTATCAACCGGATGCCTCTCAGCTCCATCAACATGAAAACCCCTCATGAGTTGATGTTCAAGGAGAAGCCAAGCGTGGAACACTTTCGAGTGTTCGGTTCTACCTGCTATGTGCATGTTCTGGATGCCCTTCGAACGAAGCTAGATGTTAAGGCAAGGAAGCTAGTCTTCGTCGGTTATGATGACAGGAAGAAAGGGTGGATATGATTGGATCCTGAGACACGTAGATATGTGGTCTCAAGGGATGTGGTATTCGACGAGCTGACGTCATACCAAGATAACTCTTCTGTTGAGTTACAAGGAAGCAGGGAAGAAGGTGGACTAGTGGAAGCTGCACGAGAAGTTCAGGTGGAGTTACCTGTTTCTCCAGGTGCTCCTTGTATTACTAGCTTAGGATCAAATGCTTCAGGTTCTTGAAGCAGGGGGAGCAAGGCTCCATGTTTACCTGAGAGGAGAGCTAGTCCAGAAGATGCAGTAGAAGAGGTGGTTCAGAGTCAAGCTCTGAGGAGGTTCAAGAGGACCATTATTCCACCTGATCGATATACGGGCGGGAATTGGGTGAGCTTTGTCTCATGTTTCTTCGCAGGTCCCCTGGATGAGAGAGAGCCATCTTGTTATGAAAACTCCGTTGGAGTCAAGGAGTGGGAAGGAGCCATGGATGAAGAGATGGCTGCCCTCAGGAAGAATGAGACTTGGGACTTGGTGCCTAAGGTTGAGGAGGTTACTCCAGTGAAGAAGTGTTCCTTTGAACTAAGTTGAATTGAGTTGTATTTGATGTTGTTCTCTAGTTATGTGTTTGCAGGTTTTAAATTGCTAAGTGCACACCAAAGTCAGGTTGCAATGGATCACCAAACACAGTTCTAGACAATGTAATCCCTCATTGTGTAGAACAAAGTGTTGGTCCATGTGTAATCTCTCTATTGGGGTGTACTTCATATACTCATAACTGAAGGTTTTCAAGGTTGAGGAGTGGAGCAGGTTTTCAGGAGAAAAGAAATTTTTGCTAAGTCAATTCGTTGAGATGTCTCGTGAAGTTCCGATGAATCTCGACGAATCCAGACAGAAGCCAAATTTCTAGTTTGAAGAAGAAACTTCTGTGGCTAAGTCTATTCGTCGAATGTTCTCATGAACTCCCGACGAATATCGACGAACGCAGACAGAAGTCAAAAAGGCAAACTTGTGAAGGAAAATGTGCGGCTAAGTCAATTCGTCGAATGTTCTCGAGAACTCCCGACGAATTCCGACGAATGAAAACAGAAGACAGTTTTCAAGCCTTGATCAGTATTTTTCAATGGCTAAGTCAATTCGTCGAATGTTCACGTAAAGTCTCGACGAATGACGGACAAACGGATTTCAAATTTACGTTTTGTTTTTGAAATTTAGGGTTGGCCGCCATGTACAGTACACCTGGCGACCACTCCTTGTTTGTCGCCCGAGCCGTTGGAGGTCTCCCTATAAATAATCCTTTATTTTTAGGGCAAAAATAATAAGAATACAAGAAGAAATCACCCGATTGTTAAAAAGAGGCGAGTCGTTTCTTTCTCGATCGCTGAACAAGTTTTTGAGATCTAAAGTGCGCCGCTCAAGATTCGTTCTTCAGTGTTGCTAGAGATTTCTCAGATAAGAAGGCCTTTGATCTAGTTGCTGCTCTCTTCATTGAAGATCTTTTCAAATTAATCAAAGGGCCTACTCAGATCAGGTTTGCCGATTCTTTACTCTTCCTAATCCTTGAAGATCCAAGATTTCACTCTAAAGGAAGAAGAAGATTCAGTCTCTCCAGATCTGAAGTTAATCTCTATTGAGATTCAAGAGAAGTTTCGTTTCAAACTTTATTTAATTCCTGTAGGAGTTTTTACTCCGAGTTATTTTGTAGGAGTTGTTTACTCAGAGTTGTAGGAGTTGTTTACTCTGAGTTTGTAGGAGAGGTTGTTCTCTGAGTTTGTAGGAGTCGTTGTCTCCGAGTGTAGGATTTGTTGATAAATCTGAGTTTTGGTGAAGTTGACGACGCTAGCCCGAAGTGCTAGATAGGCGGAGCGGGAGAGAGGAGTACCCACCTTTGGGGAACCTCTATAAATCTTGTGTCTATGTGCAGTGATTTTATTGTTGTGTGTGTGCTAAATTTTTATTCCTCAATCGCAGTAGAGATCACCTATTCACCCCCCCCCCCCCCCCTCTAGGTGATTTAGGTAGACAATGATTTCTTTCAATTGGTATCAAAGCTAGGTTATCTTTAAGAGGTTAACACCTAGATTAAAGATCCTTCTACGTTGTCAAGATCTCTATCTTTGGACAGAGGCATGGAAAGGTTTTCCTCCAAGCTCCCAGTTTGCACTAAGGAGAATTTCCCCATGTGGAAAGAAAGAGTTATCTTCTACATGGAAGCAAATGATCCCCGAATCTCCCAGATAGTTAAGGAAGGTCCCCATATTCCCATGGTTGCTTCTACCATTGATGCCACCAAACAAGTGCCAAAGAAACTGATGGACATGACAAAGGATGAAATTGCACTTGTCACCCTGGACAAGAAAGCAAAGCACATCATAGCAGGTGCAATTGATGATTCAATGCTACAAAAACTGATTCACTGCAAGTCTGCAAAAGAGATGTGGGATTCTATTGTGGTTTTGATGGAAGGTACCGAAGAAGTTCGAGATGACAGGAAGTCTTTGTTGAACCAAGAATACGAAGCCTTCAAGAAACAAGGCAAAGACACAATTTCTGACACCTACGAGAAATTCTTCAAGATTGTAAGTGGTCTGAGAAACCATGGAAGAGAATTCACCGTGGGTGAACTAAGCGATAAATTCCTTAGATCCCTGTCTAAGGAATGGGACCCCAAGGTGATAGTTATCCAGGAATTTGGAAAGTTGGCTACGATGGAGCCACAAATATTGTTTGGCAAGCTCCTATCACATGAGCTAAAGCTGAGTATTAGAAAAGCTGAAGAAGAAGGATGCTCCACTTCTGGAAGGGAGAACTCTGTGGCACTGAAGGCAAAAGAGTCAAGAAGAGGTAAAGCTAGATCATTTGAAAGGACACAGCCGTCAGATGAAGACGATGAGTCTGTGGATTGCTCATCAAGCTCAGACATGTCCGATGGAGAGTTCTCTTCACTCTCCAAGAAATTCAAGAAATTGCTCAGAAAAAGGAGCCAAAGAAGATCAAGGCGTGATGATGAACATCACAAGAAAGAACACAGTAACGACAGGTATAAAACCAAACCGAATAAACATGTTTCGACTGATATTGTCTATTATTGTTGTAATAAGCCGGGACATATAAGTACGAAATGTCCATACAAAAAGAAGAAAGAGAAGAAATTCTTCAAGGGGAAAAGGAAAGAAGAAAAGAGCTTCTTAGCAAAGAAGACTAAGACTCTTAGTGACAGTGACTCAGGGAAGTCAAGCTCAGATGAAGAAGCCTATTTTGGGCTTATGGCACATTCAGATGAGGAAGGAAGTGTCTCCTCATACAAAGGGAAGGTAAACTCGCACACTCCTCTTTCTGCATCTGAAACTGACTCCAATGCAAATGAAGGCTATTCATCAGAGGTAGATTCAAATTTAATGACTCAGTACAAAGCCGTTTTGGAAGGATTTGACAAATACCGCAAGGTAGTCAAATCTCAAGCAAAAGAGATTAAATCTCTCACGATGATGGAATCAGATTTGAGGGAGGAAATTGAAAAATTAACTCCTCTCAAAGATGATGTCCAAATCTTGAAAGATGAACTTCAAAGCTCTACTGAATTATTAAATCTTAAGGAGAAGTTTATAAATGAATTAGAAGAAAAGGTAGTGGTGGAAAGGAAGAAAGTTGAAAGCTTCTCCAAACCAAAAACTATTCTTCCAATCATTGAAAGATTTTCTGCTCCTGCGAAGGTTAGTGGCCTTGGTCATAAGGCTGAAAGTAGTAAGGCTGCTGAGAAAAGAGCTGTTAAAAGTAAGGGCAAGGTTGACCAAAATCAAACCCGTCCCCGATGCTTCGAAACAACTGCTTTCAAGGCACCTTATGAAAAAGTAATCCCCAAGGATTATGGTTCATTTGTACATGGATCAGTTGTTAAGAAAGCACCAAAGATTAAATCAATTGTTGCTAAATCTCATGAAGAGAAGAAGGAATCATGTGTGTGTTGCAACCATGAGGCTTCTACTTCTAATAATATTGCTCCTGCTAAACTCCCCGTTCAAAAGTTAAAACAGGAGAACAAGAGAAGATACAATCGATTTGATTGTTGGTGTTGTGGCAAGATTGGTCACTTCGCCATAGATTGCTGGTTCAACCCCAAGAACGTCAAGACTCCACGGGTTAACAATGTAAGAATGACCCCTTGCAATGTTAACACTCCGAGTGGTGTTGATCTAACCAGAAACCTAGGACCCAAATCCTTTTGGGTTCCTAAGGGAAATTAATCTGTGTTTGCAGGTATGTCCAAAGGCCAACCAAAACTCTAATCAGGCATTTGGACAAGTGGATGTTCATGGTACATGACCAGAACATAGAAGAAATATAGTAAGGTTGCTGAAAAGCTTAGGAAATCAGTCTATGTACTGAAATTCTAAGGAAGAGATAAGACTAAGGAGGAGAAAAGATTGAGGGGGAGCTGATTCTACATATACTCCCAAATGTGTACTCCTATGCAATTGCTGAGGGGGAGCTTTGAGCTCTCATGCTTTTTCTTCACTATCTGAAGTAGTCAGAAAGGGGGAGAGAAGTTGAAATTGCAAGAGAATTTGAAGTTGGGAGGAATTGGCAAAGTTAGAATTGGCAAAGTTGAAAAGAGAAAGTTGAAAGAGAAAGTTGAAAAAGCTAAGTTTTTAACTCTCCTTATCTATTTGATATATATATTTATTTAAGTGCAATTCAACTCAGTACATAGGTTCTGACTTCTTCAAATAGGGGGAGATTGTTGGGTATTGTAGCCACAATTACCTTGATTTGAAGAAGTGTTCCTTTGAACTAAGTTGAATTTAGTTCTATTTGATGTTGTTCTCTAGTTATGTGTTTGCAGGTTCTAAATTGCTAAGTGCACACCAAAGTCAGGTTGCAATGGATCACCAAACACAGTTCTAGACAATGTAATCCCTCATTGTGTAGAACAAAGTGTTGGTCCATGTGTAATCTCTCTATTGGGGTGTACTTCATATACTCATAACTGAAGGTTTTTAAGGTTGAGGAGTGGAGCAGGTTTTCAGGAGAAAAGAAATTTTTGCTAAGTCAATTCGTCGAGATGTCTCGTGAAGTTCCGATGAATCTCGACGAATCCAGACAGAAGCCAAATTTCTAGTTTGAAGAAGAAATTTCTGCGGCTAAGTCTATTCGTCGAATGTTCTCATGAACTCCCGACGAATATCGACGAACGCAGACAGAAGTCAAAAAGGCAGACTTGTGAAGGAAAATGTGCGGCTAAGTCAATTCGTCGAATGTTCTCGAGAACTCCCGACGAATTCCGACGAATGAAAACAGAAGACAGTTTTCAAGCCTTGATCATTATTTTTCAATGGCTAAGTCAATTCGTCGAATGTTCACGTAAAGTCTCGACGAATGACGGACAGACGGATTTCAAATTTACGTTTCATTTTTGAAATTTAGGATTGGCCGCCATGTACAGTACACGTGGCGACCACTCCTTGTTTGTCGCCCGATCCGTTGGATGTCTCCCTATAAATAATCCTTTATTTTTAGGGCAAAAATAATAAGAATACAAGAAGAAATCACCCGATTGTTAAAAAGAGGCGAGCCGTTTCTTTCTCGATCGCTGAACAAGTTTCTGAGATCTAAAGTGCGCCGCTCAAGATTCGTTCTTCAGTGTTGCTAGAGATTTCTCAGATAAGAAGTCCTTTGATCTAGTTGCTGCTCTCTTCATTGAAGATCTTTTCAAATTAATCAATGGGCCTACTCAGATCAGGTTTGCCGATTCTTTACTCTTCCTAATCCTTGAAGATCCAAGCTTTCACTCTAAAGGAAGAAGAAGATTCAGTCTCTCCAGATCTGAAGTTAATCTCTATTGAGATTCAAGAGAAGTTTCGTTTCAAACTTTATTTAATTCCTGTAGGAGTTCTTACTCCGAGTTATTTTGTAGGAGTTGTTTACTCCGAGTTGTAGGAGTTGTTTACTCTGAGTTTGCAGGAGAGGTTGTTCTCCGAGTTTGTAGGAGTCGTTGTCTCCGAGTGTAGGATTTGTTGATAAATCTGAGTTTTGGTGAAGTTGTCGACGCTAGCCTGAAGTGCTAGATAGGCGGAGCGGGAGAGAGGAGTACCCACCTTTGGGGAACCTCTATAAATCTTGTGTCTCTGTGCTGTGATTTTATTGTTGTGTGTGTGCTAAATTTTTATTCCGCAATCGCAGTAGAGATCACCTATTCACCCCCCCCCCCCCCACCCCCTCTAGGTGATTTAGGCAGACAATGATTTCTTTCAACTTGCAAGTGGGTTTTCAAGCTGAAGAAGAAGGTTGACAGAAGTATTGATCGGTACAAGGCTCGCTTTGTAGCTCGAGCTTTCTCTCAGAAGTATGGGGAGGATTATGAAGAAACGTTTAGCCCTGTTGCCAAGATGACTTCGGTCCGGGTGGTGATCGCATTGGCAGCTTGCCAAGGGTGGAAGATTTGGCAACTCGGTGTGAAGAACGCTTTCTTATATGGCGAGATTGACAAGGATATCTTCATGGATCAGCCACCTGGGTATGTATCCGAAGAGCACCCAAGATATGTTTGCAAGCTCAAGAAGGCTCTTTACGGCTTGAAGCAAGCGCCTTGGGCGTGGTACGGGAAGATCGCAGAATACCTCTAGTTCTGCTGGTATTTTGCTTCTGATTCTGATTCGAGCTTGTTTGTTAAGAAGACGGGGGAGATTCAAGTCTTGGTGCTGCTGTATGTTGACAATATGATCGTCACAGGGAATTCTGAGATGGAGGTAGCTAGGCTTCGTGCTGAGCTAGCTATCAGATTTGAGATGAAGGATTTGGGCGAGCTCCACCATTTCCTTGGGCTCGAAGTGGAGAGGAGAGAGAGCGGTATGCTCGTTTCCCAAAAGGGCTATGCGGATCAAATCGTGATGAGATTCGGCATGGAAGGAGGGAAGAGCAGCTCTACTCTACTGGAGGTTGGAGTTAATCTTTGTCGAGATGAAGGGAAGGTTCTTACCAATCCTTCGGTGTTCCGAGCTTTGGTCGGTAGCTTGATATACTTGACGATCACGAGGCCATATATTGCGTATGCAGTTGGCAGGGTGAGTCGGTTTAAGGCAGAGCCTCGGAAGACTCATCTTGTGGAGGCTAGAAGTATATTGAAGTATGTCAAATCCACCTCAGATTTGGGTCTCTTCTACGGAAGAGATTCAGGCTTTTGCTTGCACGGTTACATGGACGCTGATTATGGAGGAGATTCAGATGATCGGAGATCGACGTCTGGGTACGTCTTTATGACGGGCTCTACAGCTATATCATGGTGCAGCAAGAAGCAAGATTCTGTGTCTGTCTCTACCACGGAAGCGGAGTACAAAGCTTCGGCTTTGGCGGCTCAGGAAGCCATCTGGCTAAGGAGGCTTGTGGAGGACATTCATAGGGAGGTGGGAGGTCCTACCCTGCTACGTGGTGACAACAAGAGTGCCCTCAAACTGGTGAACAATCCAATTTGTCACGCACGTACGAAGAACCTAGAGATTCATCACCATTTCATTCGTGGGAAGGTGTTGGAGGGATCTCTGATTGTGGAGCATGTGTAGAGCAAGGAGAACGTTGCTGACATATTCACTAAGCCGCTGGAAAAGGGACCTTTTGGTCAGTTGCGGAGTTTGCTTGGTCTGACTTCCACTTCCCACTTCAAGGGGAAGTGTTAAATTTTTGAAGTGGAAGTGAAGTTGAGCTGGGCGGTCTGCAGGTTGGAGACCGCAGAGACCGCGTGGTCTGCACTGGTTCCCTGGTTGGTTTTGTCTAAGCGGTTTGGTCTGAGCGGTCTGATATGGGAGACCGCCTCTTCTTTCTGGGTGGCTTGCGTGGGTTGGTCTGGCGACTTGTTCTTGTCATCCAGATGTCCTTGGAAGGAGAACGGGCAGTCTGTTATTGAGACCGCAGTGACCGGGCGGTTTGGTTGTATCAACAAGGTTAATAAAGGAGCTGTGAGCTTTGCTGAGGTCGGGCGGTCTTCTTTGCGAGACCGATCGCGATCTAATGGGCGGTTATTGTATCCCGGCTGTGCGGTGACGACATCCGTCTACCCGCCTATAAATAGGGGTGCAGGGCCCGTCATAATTAACCAGAACTGTTAAGCGGTTTGCAGCTCGCGGTCAGCTTGTCTCCTTCTTCCAGCATTGAATAAACCAGTCCGGGCGGACTGTGTTTAGGTGTTCGTGGTCTGTGCAATGGACTCAGTTGATCAAGCGGTCTTAAGTGGCCAGGCGGTCTTGAGTTGCGGTTTGTCACATAAGGCAGTTCTTGTTCAGTGTTCGCGGGTTCTTCTTTGATCAAGACCGTGCGGTCTGGGCGATCAAGAAGTGCGGACTTGTTTGTTTTCAGCAGAGGAATAAGCAGCGAGTTGGAGGTTTGGGGTTGCGGTCTGACAGGTGCAGCCTGTATTCTGTTCGCGCGGTCTCAGCGGCTTCCGTCAAACTTGTCTGTTCGCGCGGTCTGGGGGTCTCAAGTGTCAGGTCACTACGGCTTATTTTACACTTGTGTTTTGTGCTTCTCTTCTCCGTGATTCTTATGAATCATATCTCGCCATGTATACCTCGCATTGTAAAGAGATATTCAATACCATAGTACTATTCATTCTTCTCATTGTCACTGTTGTGCTACACTTTTGAAAGGATTTGTGAAGTGTGTTCCGCGTTGTTTTACACTTTATTTGGGGAGATTATTTGGTCATGTTGACTGTCTTTACATAGCACACCCGAGCTTTCCTCGGATCTCTTCTGATCTGGTACCGTTTGCTATTCAAGGCAAACTTCACGGCCAGGTGGTAGGTGGAAACCACCGCTTGATATTCAATCAGAATCGGCCTCCCAAAAATTGCGTTGTAGCTGCTCGGAAATTCAACGACTATGAACTTGACTAGATTTGTAATGGCTCCAAGCATCACCGAGAGAGTGACGTTTCCTTCTACTTCTTTCTTCTCTCCAGAAAAACTGTAGAGCGACCCTTCGGTGGAAAGAAGAGTCTTCCTAGTCTTCAGGGCTTCAAAGGCTGGCTTGAAGAAGAGGTTCACCGAGCATCCGATGTCTATCAGGATATTCTCAACAGTGTAATTCTCTATCACCACCTTAATGAAATATCTCATCGTTGAAAGAATTAGCGGGTGCAGGAAGGTCATCTTGCCCAAAGGTAACTGTTCCTCAAACTGGAGCATAAGAAGAGGTAGCAGCGACCTCTGATCTGTAGACTCTTGCGATACTAGACTTCTTAGAGGATTCCAGCCCTGCTCCTCCGTGGATGCAGAAGAAGTAGCCCAAAGCACCCTCATCATTTTCCTCTACGCACTCCCTCAAATAGCCAACGTTGCTGAGGTCGCCAACGTCATTCACTTCCTCGCACTCCCAATGAGCTTCTGCTACTTCCTTTCCCTTGGATGTCAAATCTTTGGAAGAATCCCCCTTCAGGACCAGGTCCTGCAACTTTCCTTCCTTCAAAAGCTTCTCCAGCAACAAGTGGAGAGCTCTGCAGTTCTCTTTTAGATGGACCTTCTCCCTGTGGTGCTCACAGAAGAGGAAAGGATTCTTGGTCTTGGGATCTGAGTGCATTGGGGCAGGCCTTCTGTTGAAGGCCTGCTTTTGAAGCACTTGAACCACCTCGTTCATTGATATGTTGAGCTCGGTGAGGACTCTTGAGAATCATTGAAAGTCGGCTGAGAAGAAGTTGGGAAAGGCGACTGAAAAAATTGAACCTGATGAACAGGTGTCTGTTGCGGAGCTGGAGAAGCTAGGGTTGGCAGCAGAGGTCCCTTGAGCTGGAACTGTTGATGCCCCTGGTAGGGACGATGATGGCGCAAGTTCCTCCACCTCTGAGCAGGAGGCTGGAACTCTTGACGTGGCGGCTTTGCTGATTGTTGGACTGGAAAGAAGTCGGAAGAGCCCTACCGGTTGGCTCTGCATGTCATGTTAGAGACATGGTTAAGATTTCTGATCTCCCATTCTATGAATAAATTTGCAATACTTATCAGCTCTTGATAAGAGCTGGGCTCTCTGGTGATGACCTCAAATTTTAGTGGACCTTCCTAAAGGCCATTAACTAAGGTCACCATGTAGAGCGAGGGATCTACATCCCTTATTTTGAGGATCTCTCTCTGGAAATGATCCACAAAGCGAGCTAGAGTCTCTCTTTCTCCCTGCTTGATTCTGAAGAGGGTTGCGTGGTCACTCTTCCTCTTCATTGAGGTGGCGAACCTCAAAAGAAGCTCTTGCCTTGGAATGGCAAAGCCATAGATGGACTGGGGAGGTAGTTTGTAAAACCACTCCTGTTCTTTCCCATCTAAAGAGGTGATTAGAATCTTACACCTCATCACGTCTGAGATAGACCTCATAGTGATAGCATATTCAAAAGCTTGGAGATGAGAGATTGGGTCACTCTCCCCAGTAAACATGGGGATCTGGGCTCTCTAAAGTCGTTGGGAATTGACTCCCAATGAACTCTATCAGTAAAGGGGTAAGGCTCCTCCATTTTAAAAGCATCGGAAGGAGCAGGAGGGGCAGTAATAGGAGCTGGAGGATAAACAAAATCCTCCTGAAAATTCAAGGCTTGGGCTGGAGGTCCCTGAGCTGCTGCTCTGAAGAATGTTTGGCGGGATGCAAAATCCTCTCCTTGAGATAACAGGGGAGCTGCGTGCTGAGGAGTCGCGCATCAGATGCGTGACCGCCGGCCAGAGGATCAAGAGTAGCAACCTGATCTGTTTGGGGAAGAATTCTTTGGGAGGTCGCAGATATAATATGGTTCATGGACTCCAACTATCAGGCTGTCTCACGACGGGACTGCTCGAGGTGGAGCTCGAAGCGAACTTCAAGGTCTTCTAGGGAGCTCACGCTGGCTGATGAGGGGAGACCTCCAGTGAACTGGTTAGGTTGATTCTTGTGGTTTGGCATCTTGTTTGTCCGTTGGTTTCACCTAAGCACTTCGAATCTGAAGGTCGCGTCTTCGTTCTGTTGGCACCAAAATTATACCTCCAAAACTCACACTTAAAAGAGATGGGGGAAACTGCGGAGTGCAGGTTACTCTAGGTGGAGGATGCCATAGGAGAGATATCTGAGTGAAAAACTGCTTTGATTGATCTCAAAAAGGATTACATAGGGGGTCTAAAATAGGTCAGAGTGAGAGGTAGAAAAGTGACAAAATTTGAGACCGCTTGCACAGGACACAAGCTGGAGGCTCGAATCCAAAAGTCCCTTTTTTGGTATCCCTACCCCTTTATTTATAGACGCAGGGTCCTGCCCAAATGGGCAGGTCCAAAAATTATGGGCTTCTCGGGGTATAGGAGAACCGGAGCAGAGAAGAGAGGATACATGAGGTGCAAATAGCAAAAAAGATAGAAGAACCAGACCGCGCGGTCTCGCAGTCTCGTTGGAGCCTGGCCTCCTGTGCCTTAGGTAATTTGCCAGAGAGGAGACAAGCGGTCTGAGCAGTCTCAAAAAATTGAGACCGCCGGGATCGATAATTCTGATCGAAATGGAGAGGTCGCGGACTTCCGGGCAAATAACAGTGTTGAGTCTTTTGATAAGGAGACTCTTAGAACCAATTTTCTGAATATTTTGATAAATACATTCACAAAATTAATACAATGAATCTTTTGATGAGGTGTGTTAGTCTAGGGGTGTCTTCACCTAGAGGGGGTGAATAGGTGATGTCGGTTATTTTAGAACTTTGCATAATTGTAAGAGTAAATGTCACAGCCACACATCAAAGACAACACAGACATAGCAAATTATAGTGGTTCTCCAAGACAATTTGTCACTGGGTACTCCACTGTCCCCCTTTGAAAGATATATGTTGTCTATAATCTACACCTAGAGGGGGGTGATTAGGTATTTTCAATATTCTTTGCTACTTTAAAATTTAACTATCACAGCACAAGAGCAACACATAAAACACACAAGATTTATAGTGGTTCCCTACAAGACATTGGGTCTATGTTGAAAATATTGAAGTGGAAGTTGGCAGTCTGGGGGGGAGGTCGCGCGGTCTGGCTAACCGCACGGTCTTGCGATCTCCATCTGCGGTCTGATCTTTTTGGTCTAGCCGCAGGACTTCTCGGCGTGACCGCCGTTCTCTGTCCAAGGTGATGAGATGAGGCCGCGCGGTCTGTTTCGTGTGACCGTGGAAGCTAGAGGTCTTGGAATTGAGATGCTCAACTCGACTAACTTCAAGAAGTGGAAGTCGTGCATGCAGAGTTATCTTCTGGGAAAGGACCTTTGGGAAGTAGTTGGAGGAGATAGTACGGAAGAAGTTGTCCCGTTGGGGATAATGGTCATGAGGTGAGGAATTGGAGGAGGATCAATGCGAAAGCAGAGTTCACTCTGAAAAGGGCCATATCACCTGACCTCTTCGATCACATCTTAGGGTGTTGATCAGCTGCCGAGATTTGGAGAGCCATAGACGGGCTGTTTAACAAAAAGAATGCAGCGAGGCTACAGTTCCTGGAAAATGAGCTGGCTAGGTCGGCTCAGGGAGAACTTTCTATCTCTACGTTCTTCCTGAAGATGAAGAACTTGTGCACTGAGAATTCAGCACTGGATCCTAATGAGCCAATTTCTAAGGCGAAGCTGAAGAGGCACAAGATTCGCGGCTTATGGAAGGAGTATGTTGCCTTTGTGACGTCGGTGCAGGGTTGGGCAAATCAGCCGTCTCTGCTGGAGTTGGAGAATCTGCTTGCGTCACAGGAGAGCCTGGCAAGGCAGATGGCGGGGGTGTCAGTGTCTGGTGGAGAAGGCGAGGTTCTCTTCACAGGGAAGAAGAAGAAATGGGATAAGAAGAAGAAGACCGCTGGAGGCTATGGGCCCTCAACTTCTGGACAGCAGGAGAGGGGCTATGCTCCTAAGGCTGAAGAGAAGAAGAAGGGAGAAGGACCCAAATGGTTTAGATGCGGAAATCTTGGTCACATCAGGAAGGATTGCCGGGTGAATCTTCAGCCAGGGCATGCTGCTGTTGGAAAGGAGGAAGCTGAGGCCAGGCAAAATGATGGAGGATGGGGAGGAGCCTTCTCGGCTTCTATCGGAGTTGCGGCTCCTATCAACAATTAGGAGGACTGGATAGTGGACTCGGGGTGTGGTTATCACCTCACCGGGGACGAGTCGAAGCTTTCTTCAGCGCAGCCGTACTCAGGTAATGATGCCATCATAACTGCTGATAATACTGTGCATAGTGTCGAGAAGGTGGGGGTTGTTTCCTTGGGCAGTGATAGAGGGCCACTAACCTTGAAGAGTGTCTATCATGTGCCCGGAATGAGGAAAAATCTCTTCTCCATGACCAATGCTGTTGACGCTGGGTATCACGTTCTGTTCAGCCCAACAGAAGTGAAGTTTCTTCGAAATGTTGAGGCGGTAAAGGCTGAAGTCATTCATGTCGGGAGAAGAGCGAAAGACTTGTTTGTTTTATTGACAAGTTCTTATGTTGACAAGATGAGGACGAATGATAGTGTCGTCATATGGCACAAGAGGTTGGGGCATATAGGGATGGATAAGCTGAAGGCTATGGCGTTAAAAGGTCTGGTCAAGGGCCTGCCTAGTCTATCTTCCTACGGTGACGGCCATGTTTGTGCGGGATGTCAATTCGGCAAGTCTCATCGACTACCGTTTGATAAGTCGCAGACAAGGAGTAGTGTGCCGTTGGAGTGTATCCACGGTGACTTGATGGGACCGACTGCTACCACAAGACTCGGAGGCAGCATGTATATGCTGGTGTTGATCGATGATTACACGAGATATGTCTGGGTTTATTTTCTGAAGAAGAAGGCAGAGGCGTTTGCCAAGTTTGTGGAGTTCAAGGAGCTTGTGGAGGGTCGGCTAGGCCTGCGGGTTAAGATGCCGAGGGCTGACAACGGGGGGGGGGGGGGGGGGGGAGTTCACCTCTGGTGAGTTCTCTAGTTTTTGCAGGAAGGCAGGCATCTGCAGGGAGCTTACTTGTGCGCATACTCCACAACAAGACGGAGTTGCAGAGCGGAAGATCCGTCATCTGATGGAGACCTGCAAGTGTTGGCTGCATGCCAAGAGTATCCCAAGGTCCTTCTGGGTGGAGGGAATGTCTTGTGCTGCCTATGTCATCAACAGGATGCCTCTCAGTCCCATCAACATGTCGACCCCGCATGAGATGATGTTCAAGGAAAAGCCAAGCGTGGCGCACCTTCGGGTGTTTGGTTCCACCTGCTATGTGCACGTTCCAGATGCGCTTTGGACGAAGCTAGATGTGAAAGCAAGGAAGCTAGTCTTCGTGGGATATGATGATCAGAAGAAGGGCTGGAAGTGCATGGACCCAGAGACGCAGAGATTTGTTGTATCTCACGACGTCGTGTTTGATGAGGTGATGTCTTATAAGGGAATTTCTGGTGTTGTGTTACCAGAAAGCAGGGTGGAGGATCTGGAGAGAGCATTAGAGAATCTTCAGGTGGAGTTGCCTTTGTCACCAGGTGGTCCATCCATTTCTTCTGAGACGGAGGCTTCTAGATCAGGAAGCAGGGGGAGCGATGCTCCTAGTACGTCTGGAAGGGGAGCTAGGGAAGAAGCAGCTGAGGATGTTGCGATTCAGTAGAAGGCGTTGAGGAGGTCGAAGCGAACGATCATTGCTCCTGATCGCTATACAGGAGGAAACATGGTGAGCTTTGTCTCATGTTTCTTTGCTGGTCCCCTGGATAAGCGGGAACCAGTGAGCTTTGAGAAGGCTAAAGGCGTGAAGCAGTGGGATTCGGCTATGGAAGAAGAGATGGCAGCTCTTGAGAAGAATGAGACTTGGTCTCTGGTGCCCATGCCCAAGGGCATTACCCCTGTGACATGCAAGTGGGTCTACAAGCTCAAGAAGAAGGCAGACGGCAGTATCGAGCGATACAAGGCTTGCCTTGTGGCACGTGCATTCTCGCAGCAATACGGTGAAGACTATGAAGAGACATTCAGTCCGGTGGCAAAAATGACTTCATTTCGGTTTGTGATTGCCTTGGCGGCATTTTGGGGGTGGCAGATTTGGCAACTCGACGTAAAGAATGCTTTCTTGTACGGTGAGATTGACAAGGATATCTTCATGGTCCAGCCGCCAGGCTTCGTATCTGAAGATTTTCCTGACTATGTTTGTAAGCTGAAGAAGGCCCTGTATGGGTTGAAGCAAGCGCCGAGGGCGTGGTACGGGAAGATTGCAGAATATCTTTTATTCTGTGGATTTGGTGCTTCAGACTCAGACTCAAGCTTGTTTGTCAAGAAGAGTGGGGAGCTTTAAGTCATCGTGCTGCTTTACGTCGACGATATGATCGTGACGGGGAATTCGAAGGAGGAGGTAGCAAAGCTTCAGGCTGAGCTATCTATCAGATTTGAGATGAACGATTTGGGTGAACTTCACCATTTCCTTTGACTCAAAGTGCAAAGGAAGGAATGTGGAGTGCTGGTGTCCCAGGCTGGATATGCGGAGCGAATCGTGGAGCGATTCAGAATGAAGGAAGGGAAATGCATTTCTACACCTCTGGAGAAGGCCATGAAACTTCGGAAGGATGAGGGGAGGATTCTGGAAGATCCAATTGTGTTCCGAGCTCTGGTTGGGAGCTTGATTTATCTGACGATCACTAGGCCGGATATTGCGTATGCAGTTGGCAGGGTGAGTCGCTATATGGCGGAACCACGGTTGCCTCATCTACTAGCGGCCAAGAATATTTTGAAGTATGTCAAGGCGACTTCGGATATGGTTCTCCTATATAGGAGGGATGCGGGCTTCGAGGTGCTTGGGTACATGGATGCTTATTACGGGGGAGATTCGGATGATCGGAAGTCGACATCTAGATTCGTCTTCATCTCGGGCCTTACGGCTATTTTATGGTGCAGCAAGAAGCAGGATTCCGTGTCTGTCTCCACCACGGAAGTGGAATACAAGGCTTCGGCTTGGCAGCTCAAGAAGCCATCTGGCTTAGGAGGTTGGTGGGAGACGTCCATAAGGAGGTTCGGGGTCCGACTCTGCTCCGCAGCGACAATGAGAGTGCACTCAAACTGGTTACTAATCCAGTTTGTCACGCGAGGACCAAGCATATCGAGATCGAGCATCATTTCATTCGTGAGATGGTGCTGGATGGGTCTCTTTCGGTCGAGCATGTTCGGAGTCAGGATAACGTTGCTGACATATTCACAAAGGCGCTGGCGAAGGGGCCGTTCACTCGGCTGAGGAGTTTACTTGGGCTGTTTTCAACTTCCCACTTCAAGGGGGAGTGTTGAAAATGTTGACGTGGAAGTTGGCGGTCTGGGGGGAGGTCGCGTGGTCTAGCTAACCGCGCGGTCTTGCGATCTCCATATGCGGTCAGATCTCTTTGGTCTAGCCGCAGGACTTCTCGGCGTGACCGCCGTTCTCTGTACAAGGTGCCGAGATGAGGCCGCACGGTCTATTTCGTGTGACCACATGGTGGAGCAGGTTTCAGCGTGGTGAGGCCGCGCGGTCTGGTCGTGTGACCGCGTGGCGAGCTGTATTCTGTAAGGTGAGACCGCGCAGTCTGGTTTGCGTGACCACGTGGTGGGGGCAGTCCGGTCTGGTGACTGTCCGGTTTCTTGATGGTGTGTACGGACTAAGGTTCTCTTAGTCGCGCGGTCTCCTGGTTGTGTTCGCGGTCTCTGGAGGAGGTCTCGTATAGGCGAACACTGGTGGTGGGCGACATGATCGTGCGAGTTGTCATGATCGTGCGGCTTCTTGCAGGAGTGGCATTCTCCTGGTCAGGTTTGAAGTCGGCGAGCTCACAGGAGCAGAGCGATCTGCTGACCGCGCGGGTTGACCGGTCTTAGATCGCGCGGTCAGAAGGCGGTGACTCTATCTCATAGGGTGGTGACTGGATCAGGTCGCACGCTTATAAATAGTAGTCACTGTAGCAGCATAATTAATCGCACCAAGTGTAAGCTGAGCTCGCGCCTATTTCTTGCGGTCTCATTTTTGTGACCGGGCGGTTATCTGATTGAACTTTCCTTGTGCAGCTTCGGCGGATTGTGCGGGCAGCCGCGGTCACCTCTTCTTCTAAGGTGTTCGGGCGGTCTCGCGGCTTGCAGTGCGGGTTGATGGAGTTCGGGAGAATTAGCGGAGTTCGGGAGGTCGCGGAGTTCTCGGTTGGTGTTGTTCAAGTCGCCGTCAGTGTGTGTTCGCGCGGTCTCATTTTCTAGTCGTGCGAACAGCCAGGCCGTGCGGTCAGGCGGTCTCAGGGTTTCAGACCGCTGGTTATCTTTCCTTTTGCATTGTAATTTCCTTTTGTTTTTGTGTACTGACGAAATCATGTCTCTCCATGTATACCTCGCTCTGTAATGAAGACTTTTGCTATCATCAATAAAGATTGTGTTGCTTCATGTGCTTCTGGTTGTTGGCTATAGCTTTAAGTTATACGATTCCTGCTCACTCCTAGATCTATGGAAAATTTCACAGTCTAGAGGTAGTCCACTATCCCTCCCACCTATCTAGCAATATGCTAGACTAGGCAACTTCTCTAAAACTCAGATCTTTTCCACTATGCAGCAGATCTTACAACTCAGATCACAGAGGATCCTACCTCATCTCTTCACACAGAAAAGCTTTCACTCAGGTTATATAAACCTTACAACAATTTTCTCAGACTTTACAAGTCCTACCAAGCACTCAGATCAGTACCAAGACCCTACAAAAACACAGGCTCAGGCTCACCCAGAACCCTACCAACTAAGATCTATCACAAGATCCTACAAGCTCAGGCTCACCCAGAGCCCTACCAGATAAGAAAGATGTTGTCCTATTATAGAAGAGAAGGCTTCAAGATATAAGCTTTGAATAGCAGACTTCTTCTTCTTCTTGCAGATGTAAGCCCAGTGATCTTGTAGATTATTGAGCCTTCTTTTTGAATCTTCTCCATAGTTGATAGATGCATTTCTTGTACATGAGGGAGATTCTTTCTTATCTTCTCAGCCAAGTGATGAAGATTTTCTGCTTGAGCTCTTCTTTTCTTTTCTTGATCAGAATCAATATGTTGTAAGAAATTCAAGTATACTTGTGAAATTGACAATTCCTTTCCTTTATATTCATCTGTAACTTTGCATAAAAGCCCTTATAAAATTCTTCCATAACTTTCCTGATAGAATATTTGAAAGAAACAGCAGAATAAATTATCATGAATGCCTTGCCATTCTTGGAACTTGCAGAATATGGAAGTAATAGTATTCTTCATTAAATACTGTGCAACGACTATATTCTGTGGAGAATATATCATTTAGTACTCCTTGATTAGTGTGCAAGATAGGTGGTGTGCACATTCCTTGAATACCAATTTCCAAGAGCGTCCGCGCATTAAATGTAGCTCTGTAACTGTCAAGGCGATAATATTCCTCCAAGTCGATATCGTCTTGATCAATGTAAATGATAGATATTCTTCACGACGATATCATCGACATACTTCCTTCTTCAAGACTCTACTTGATATCTCAACGATATTGCTTCTTCTAGACGACATCGTCGAGATGTTTCTTTTTATAAGACTTAGACTTATTGATCAGACTGGTTGTCTTTCTTCAAGACGATATCGTCTTGATCTTCTAGACGATATAAGGTCTTCAAACTAATGTCTGTCTACATGAACCTTTCTTCATGACTTAATGAGTTATGTCTTTAATCTTCAAGGCTATACCTCTTCTTCCAGACGACATCGTCGAGACATCTTAGCCTTATCCACGATAAGCTTTCTTTAACTTTCAGGACAATACATTTTCTTCAGGATGATATTGTCGAGACATCTGAACTTAGCTTTATCCTGATAAGCATTCTTCAACCTTCAAGACTATACATCTTCTTCAAGACGATATCATCGAGATAACTGAACTTAGCTTTATTAACGATAAGCATTCCTCAAGACGATATCGTCGGAACTGTCTCGACGATATGTTATCTTTCTCAATGATTCATATGCTGAGTCTTGAGACGATATTTTACTTAGTTAGTTTTCATTACTTTTATAGTCTTGATACTAGTGATGTAGATTTGATGCATTTCAATGATATGTATATCATCTCAACAATATGTCTAGTCTTTCTTGATGATTTTGGACTTAGAAAATTACTAGATATATGGTTTATCTTTTGCAGTCATGAATAAAATATCCCATCAAATACATAGTGCATTTATCATTGATCTGAGCACTTCTTTACAACACGAACATTGTTGGGCACTATTCCCAACAATCTTCACTTATTTGAAGAAGTCATAACTCACTTCAATGATAAATGACAAATGATAAATAGAATATGAATTTGAAGACATTCAACATGTATTATATGATTCTTCTATCAACATGATATAAATAGAGAATAATGTTTTAAAATAAAATATTTCAGTCATTTGCCCAAATCATTTTTAGACAAAACATTCAATGATCTTCAGGTCCGACTATTGCTTCCCTTTCCTTTTCTCCTCTGTCTTTCATAGAAGATGATTGGTTTTGGACTTTGGAGAAGGAGGAGGACCATGAGGGAATGCTAGTTTATGATTTCTCCTTTTCTCCATTTGAGTTAAATGCAGATTCCAGACAGCAGAATAATAAACTCTTTCTGACCCATCTTGAGGGTATCCAGACACCATCCAGGCTTCTGAGATCAGGGTCCTAGAGTTAGGAATCCACTTGCATGACTGTGGATCCTTCTTAATTTCCCTCAGCGACTTCTGCCTGTACCTTTTGCTCTGAACCCTCATCCTTTTTCTTGAACTGGCAGATACTCCAATTTCAATGCCATATACTTCTGAGGCAGTGCTCTCAGATGGTTATGCTAACTCGAAAGCTGAGGGAGGCTTCTGTAGATCTTGTTTAACTTGATTGACAGTCCACATGGCTTGATTTGAGCCAGATTTATCATTTCCTTCTCCTCCATTAGGACGTCTTCAACTATGTGATCATCAAGATCTACTTGTACCAAATTTATTCTTTCATGTAGGTGTTGTTCATCCTCATCCAAGTTATTTCTTACTTCTAGCCGTTGTTCATCTAGGGTCTGAGTATTATCATTTACTCTTTTTAGTAGTTGATCTCTATCTTGATTCATAAACCCTGCTATTTGACGAAGAGCTCGCTTAGTATTCCTTGTCATAGTGCCTTGATTTTGGCTGATCTGATGGGACTTATGTACAATCTTGTTGATCTCCTCACCACCATGTTCCATGGCTGGAGCTGCTAAGTGAAAGAAATGAGTTTGTTATGTGTTGAGATGATGTATATCATCCTTCAAAGTTTACAGCTCAACCTTCATTTCTTGCCTTAGGTCATCTACAGTCTGTAGAATGAACCTTTCTATCTTTTCCCTTTGAACATTCAGCAAGGCTGTGATCATGTGGAATATGGAGCCATAGTGATCAGTAGATTGTCCAACTACATCTACTTCTAGAGCAGCATTTTCCTCTATAGAACCTCTAGGAGCACTGTCTTGAGCTGGAAGATCGGGAGAGTCTACCTGCATCTACTCATCTTCTTCCACCGGCACTTTCTTGCCTTTGATTACAGCTAGGTCAAGCCCAGTCTGGGGGTTAGAACTTCCAGCCTTCTGTAGAGCATCCTTCTCCTGAACTACTTTCTCAACTGTAGGTCCTTCAGCTTGACCCTCCAGGGTAGAGCACCCCAGATGGGGCTCCACTCAACCCTTTCAGTGTCTTGGGCTGAGTTTCCCATTAGTAACTCCCCCTCAACTAGATCACTGCCCAGAATTGGGCTTCTTCTTACTTCAATAACCTCTTTGTTAGCAGGTGCACTTACATCCCCTGGAATCAATTGATTTAGAGCTACCTCCCCCTCTATCAAAATAGGGTTTGGTAGAGATGGGGTTCCTTCTTCCCCTTTGTCAGAACAGCTAGAGGACCATTCCCCCTCTGAGTCATCAACTATCATGGCTTTCTTTTTCTTTCCCTTTTCATCTGCTTGGGTAATCTTAGGTGTTTTGGAAATAACTATCTCCCATCTATCCAACATCTTTGAATCTAACATCTTTGATTAATGTAGAGGTGCTCCCATGTTTCTCTTCACCACATCCCCAAGGGTATTCAGGGGGAAGATAGATATGATTCTTCCAAATGAAGGGGTCTTCAGGGTGTTCTTAATCCTTTGGAATAGAAACTTTCTCCAGTCTGTCTTCTTTGAAACAATGATCCTGCACATTGCCTCAAACATTATTTTGGAAATCCTATCATGGGAACCATGCTTGCACAGCAGTACTTTCCCTATAATGTATGCAAGGAGTTTTCCCTTCTGGTTGAATTTTGCCCTTTTAATAGACCTATAGGTCTTGCCACTGTGCCCACACCAGGCATATCCATCAAAAATGTCTTCAGCAGTCAGATCTTCCTCTTCAACTTCTTTCTCCAGTCTTGGAAACCTCAAGGCTTTTCCTAAGCTCTTGGTAGACATTTTGATCTTCTTTCTCACCACTGCAGACTTTAGGATGGTCCCTGAACTATTGATTCTTACTCCATCAAAGAATTCCTGGAGCTCCCTTTTCATTTGAGAATAGGGTTCGCAGAGCAGATATTCCACCCCTGCCGATTCCACCAGTTTAATTACTGACCTAATTTCTTCAGAACAGGAGTTGAATCCTCCTCTCAGAAGCTCACATCCGGAGATGACTGAGGATTCTTCCTTCTTGGGAACCATTGAAGCAGAACATCGAGAACGAAGGATTCTTCCTTCTTGGGAGCCATTGAAGCATTCACTCTATTTATATTAGAAGTAGATGAAGAGGCGCACACCTTTTTGTCCTGATTAAGAATCCATCAGATGGCTCTGATTAAAGATCCAATATTGCATTAAGTATCTGGGTTGTATTTCGACGATGTGCAAATTTGTCGTTGATAGTGTCATCAAGATTGTTTCAACCATGTCGTCGGAATCACTTCAGCTTTGTCGTTGAGATTCCAGCAATATCGTCGATACTTGGATTTTGTCGTTGAAACATTTCATTCTGTATTGCTGAGAACTCATCTATGTCGTTGAGATACCCATATGATACTTGTCTATCTTAAGAAAATTATCAGCACTTCTTGAAGGATTCTTGGGACAGTGCCACTTTGATCTTCTCTTTCACATCTCTTGTATAGAAATACCATTTGATATTTACTTGAGCAAGGGCTCCATTCTTCAATGTTTGGATTCTTCTTTACTTCCTCCATTCTCTTCATTTTTTTGGTTTCTTGTTCTTCAGAGTCAACATGATGTCTTTTTCTTTTCCTGATCTGCCCACTTCTGAAGCATGGTGTCAAGAGAGTAGGGGCAGTGGTGATTGGAGTATAGTGCTCATCTTCTATCCTTGGAAGTGAGGACTGCACTGTGAGTGGAGCAGTGGACTCCCCCTCCATTGTTGCAGGGATTTGAGAGGGCTGCTCAAATTCTTCTTCTGTATGTAGATGCATGTCATCATTGAGCAACTCATGCAGGGATCTGGTAGATTCTTCTAAATCTTCAATAACTTCATGTCCACCACTTGGATCTTTCTCAGATTCCTCAATTTTCCTATTCAAAACAGCCTCTTGGGCAATTTTGAGGATATCTTCTTGATGTACCTCATCTTGAAAAGTCAGATCATTTTCCATCACAGTTGTATCTTCTCTTAGAAGCTCCCCCTCAATAGGAGCAAGAGAGGGTTGAATTTCTCGTGGGGGGTGGGCTGGGATTTGAGTGGCATCGGTTTGTGGAGAGGAAGGTTCACCTGCCATCTTTTTGGTGAACTTCTTTTCCCATCTGCTTATTATCATTATGTCTATTCTCTTTGTTTGAAACCACAAGTGTCACTATTGGTCTATTTTCTCTGGATTGAGTTTTCTTGAATACTTAATTACTCCAGCCTTGTGCCTGGAGCAACCATTATCCAAATACCAAAATGGTTGACATTTGGACATACTTGCAAAAAGGATTACTTATACTTATGCACCCAATTAGATTTGGGTCCTAGGTTTCTGTTAGGGGGATAAACTGAAATATTACACCTCTGAGTGGTCTGCACTCTTCTTGCATTAGGCACTGTTGGATTGAACCAGCAGTCTAGGGCAAAATGACCAATTTTTCCACAACACCAGAACTCATTCCTATTGTATCTTCTCTTATGCCTCACCATCTGAAAATCTGGTGGGCGGGAGTGAAGATAGCTGGCCTGACAGGCCTTGGGTGAGCCTCACAAGTGTGAGTATGCAGCTGAGCTAGTCTCACCACTTTTTGGTTCACAGCTTTGGGAACAGGCTTGGTGGGGACTGCCTTTCCCATACTTTTGAGTGTTTATGTTGTAGGTCTATGGACATGAGGACCTGGATTCTTCATTTGAGTCTCTTCATGGGGTGCTTTAAAAGCACTCAGCCCAAAACCTGCTCTTCTATGTGTGTTAGAGGGGTTACTGCCTCTTGTAGAGCAGGCATTGGTCAGATGACCATATGCAGATTCCTGGTCAAAGGAATTTGATGCCAATAGCTTCTCTTTGAAGGAATGTAGGGCCTCAGATGCCTTGCCCTTTACTGTCTCTTTACCAAATCCTACACCACCTCTGAATGGTGCAGAGAATTTGTCAATAATGGGAAGGACAGTCTTGGGCATTGATAAGTTGGCAACAATTTTCTTCTCAGCCAATAACATTTCCTCAAGGTCCTTGATAACCTTAATCTTCTGACCCAACTCAGCATTTTTGAGCTTTGTGACATCCTTGAGTTTGTCCATTTCTTTTGCTCATGATAGTCAGCTTTTCAGCTGTCTTTTGGATCTCAGATTGGGCAGATTTCAGGGATGCTAACACCTTAGATTGAGCTCTAAGAATCTTCTTGCTTCTTTTCAAAGCAATCCACAAGGCTTCATTATGTTGCACTAGCTCAGATTCAAACTCATGTGGGGATCTTAAAGGTATGCTATTGCAAGCAGATGCACACTTACTCTCATGCACATAATCTGTCATTGATTCAAAATCAGAGATAGACAAGGGAGCTCTAATAAGTACCTTCCCATGAGAGGTGTTGTCATCCTGGATTTCTTCTATAATAGCCATGAGGCCAATGAGAGCTTCTTCCTTAGTTTCTGATAAATCAGAATCACTAAGTGTTCTAATTTTCTTAGCAATGATGCCTTTGCCAGATTGATTTTGGTCCCTTGAACTTCTTATATCATTCCTCTTCCTTGATTCTTTCTTCTTGGAGGGGCAGTCAACAGTCGTGTGATTTGTCTTCTTGCAGTGATAACAAACTAAGATAGCCAAATCAAATTCACTGAATTTAGAGTTATACCTTTCCTCCTTTGAAGATTTGGACTTATCTTGTTGACCAGATCTTCTGGAGTTTGAGGAGGATGTCCTATGGATGTCTCTTCTTCTTCTAGGAATCTTCCTTTTGAACTGCTTAGTGAAGAGTACTGATTCTTTAACAATGTCTTCAGATTCTGATGTGCTTGCATCAGAAGCTTCATTGTCTTCAGAGATATTCTGAATTATAGGAATCTTGTCCTTGGTACTCCTCAAGCATTCACCCTCAAGAACCATGTGTCTTTCTCTGGTGTTCCCCCTTGCATTTTCTTCTTCAGTTCCCTCCATGTAGACCTCCAAGGAATCCCACATTTCTTTTGATGTTTTGCAATGACGTAAGTTTTTAAATGTAGAATCATCAATTGCATTTTCAAGTATATGTTTTGCTCTTTTATCCATACTTATCAGAACTACATCTTCCTTGGTAAACTGTAACAAAGTTTTAGGGACTGAAGGAGTTGTTGGAGTCATTGAACCAGTCATAGGGACATATGGTCCCTCTTTAATAACCATGAATATTCTGGGATCTGGTGCTTCCATGAACAACTTGACTCTTTGCTTCCAGATGGCAAATTTCTCTTTGGTGCAGATACGCAACCTCATTAATCTCATCTCTTGATGTTGCTCACAGGCCATTGAAAGATCACAACCCAATCAAAAACTTGTAGATCTTGTTTTAAGCTGTTAAGCCTTTGAACTCAACCTACCTCTGATACCAATTGAAAGATATAGGTTATCTAAAATCTACACCTAGAGGGGAGGGGGTGATTAGGTGTTTTCAATATTATTTTCTACTTTAAAATATAACTATCACACCACAAGAGCAACACATAAAACACACAAGATTTATAGTGTCTCCCTACAAGACAATGTGTCTAGAGGTAGTCCATTGTCCCTCCCACCTATCTAGCAAAGTACTAGAATAGGAAACTTCTCCAAAACTCGGATCTTTTCCACTATACAACAGATCTTACAACTCAGATCACAGAGGATCCTACCTCAGCCATTCACACAGAAAAGCTTACACTCAGGTTATACAAACCTTACAACAATTTTCTCAGACTTTACAAGTCCTACCAAGCACTCTGATTTGTACCAAGATCCAACCAAAACTCAGGATCACACAAAACCCTACCAAGCTTAGGCTCATAAAGAACCCTACAGAACTCAGGCTCACAAAGAATCCTACCAACTCAGATCTATCACATGATCCTACAAGATCAGGCTCACCCAGATCCCTACAAGATAAGAAAGTTGTTGTCCTGTTGTAGAAGAGAAGGCTTCAAGATATATGCTTTGAATATCAGACTTCTTCTTATTGCAGATGTAAGCCCAGTGATCTTGTGGATTACTCAGCCTTCTTTTTGAATTTTCACCTTAGTTGATAGATGCATTTCTTGTAAAGGAGGGAGATTCTTTCTTATCTTCTCAGCCAAGTGATGAAGATTTTCTGCTTGAGATCTTCTTTTCTTTTCTTGATCAGAATCAATATGTTGTAAGAAAGTCAAGTCTACTTGTGAAATCGACAATTCCTTTCTTTTATATTCCTCTGTAACTTTGCATAAAAGCCCTTATAAAATTCTTTCATAATTCGTCTGATAGAATATTTGAAAGAAATAGCAGAATAAATTATCATAAATGTCTTGCCATTCTTGGAACTTGCAGAATATGGAAGTAATAGTATTCTTCATTAAATACTGTGCAACGACTATATTCTGTGGAGAATATATCATTTATTACTCCTTGATTGGTGTGCAAGATGGGCGGCATGCACATTCCCTGAATACCAATTTCCAAGAATGTCTGCGTATTAAATGCAGCTCTGCAACTATCAAGGAGATAATATTCCTTCAAGTTGATATCGTCTTGATCAATGTAAACGACAGATATTCTTCACGAAGATATCATCGACATACTTCCTTCTTCAAGACTCTACATGATATCTCAATGATATTGCTTCTTCTAGACGATATCGTCGAGATGTTTCTTTTTATAAGACATAGACTTATTCATGAAGCTGATAGTCTTTCTTCAAGATGATATCGTCTTGATCTTCTAGACGATATAAGGTCTTCAAACCGATGTCTGTCTACATGAAACTTTCTTCATGACTTATGAGTTATTTCTTTAATCTTCAAGGCTATACCTCTTCTTCAAGACGACATCGTCGAGACATCTTAGCTTTATCCACGATAAGCTTTCTTCAACTTTCAGGACTATACATTTTCTTCAGGACGATATCGTCGAGACATTCATACTTATCTTTATCCACGATAAGCTTTCTTCAACCTTCAAGACTATACATCTTCTTCAATACGATATCGTCGAGATATCTTAACTTAGCTTTATCAACGATATGCTTTATTCAAGACGATATCGTCGGAACTGTCTCAACGATATGTTATCTTTCTCAACGATTCATCTGCTGAGTCTTGAGATGATATTTTACCTAGTTAGTTTTCATTATTTTTATAGTCTTGATACTAGTGATGTTACTTTAATGCATTTCAACAATATGTAGATCAACAATATGTCCAGTCTTTCTTGATAATTTTGGACTTAAAAAATTACTTGAAATATTGTTTATCTTCTGCAGTCATGAATAAAATATACCATCAAATACATAGTGTATTTATCATTGATCTGAGCACTTCTTCAAATCAGGAAGATTGTTGGGTACTGTTCCCAACACCCTTAGCTTATCTAGCAGTGTGCTAGACTCAGTAATCGCTGCAAAAACTCAGATTTGCAGATCCTACAACTCAATGATGTGTCTCCTACCTCAAGTCCCGCAAGACCATACAACAAAGAAGTCTTATCTGTCTTCCTATAGCTTAGAGACCAAGCCTCCTACCTTAGATCCCGCAAGATCCTACAAATCATAAGCACTCCTGGCTTCCTACCTCAAATATAACATCTCATACGCTCAGGCTTGATAGAGCCCTACAACTCAGATTCCACTCGGGATCCTACAACTCAGATCTCAGAGAGATCCTACAGGTTTAATAAGTTTTGTTACAAACTTTCTATAGACTCAAAATAAGTATGCTTGAAAGCTTTGAAGTCTTCTTAAGTCCTGATGATGATTGGCTTCATCTAAAATCTTCCTGCAGATATTGTAGATGAAGCAATGAAATTCCTTCTGCACATATGAAGATTTTTCTTTTGGCATAACGATCCTTGATCTGAATCAACAACTATTTGATTTACCATTCTTCTTGGAGGAGATTAAAGATTTTGCTTTGAGCTTGTCCTATCATTTCTTGAGCTTTTCAATGGAACAGAGATTTCAGCGACGGAAAAGCTTTTCTTTTGGATTTGTCAATTAGGGTTTGCATCAGCATCGCATTCCCTTTTATAAAACGAGAACATCTAACGGTTGATTCTAGTACTAACATTATGTCAGAGGTCTCTTTCCTTAGCAAACGAGATTCATTGGCTCAATCTGCGATGGCAATAGATGATGTGACGCAAAAATTATGCTTTAATTTGAATTCACGGCTTTCAACCAATCGACTAGATGTCTACTCAATTTTACTTCGTCTGGACAATTCTGCATTGTAAAGCTTTGCTTTAGTTCTTATGCATGATTCGTCAAGATGCCTTGATACTCATTAAGACGATTTATCATAGTGTATTCTTCTGGACGAATCGTCTTGGTGACTGATAGTTTATAAGACGATACTTCAGGCTTCATTCTTCTAGAACATTTTTCTACACGAATCGTCTTATTATCACTTCTTCAAGACAATATTTTATTCTTGTATTCTTCTAGACAATTTGTCTACACGAATCATTTTGTTATCTCTTCTTCAAGACGATAATTCATTCCTTCTGCCTTCTAGCAGATTCTTCTACACGAATCGACTTAATCTTTCTTCATAGTCTTCAAGACGACATTTTGTTCTTTAGTCTTCTAGTTGAAAGCTTTAACACAGTTTGTCTTGATATATCTGTAGCCTTCAAGTTGAATCTTCAACATGATTTGACTTGATATATATCTTCTTAGTCTTTAAGATGATATTTAAGTTCTTCTAAGTGAATCATCTTGATATTCCTGAAATATCATCTTGGTTCCTCGACGATATTTCGTGTGACTAAGACGATAATTGACTTTGTCTATTTCTTCCTTCATATAACTCTTTCAGACTATATCTAACATACTTTTAAGATGATAAGAAGGTATATATAAACCTTGTCAAGACGATATCATCTTGGAGAGTATCTTACCAAGTCAATATTTGCATAACCTTCTTCTTCTTCTTAGACTAGACGATAAGAGAAATGTTATGAGTTTACAAGACGATATCGTCTTGGGGCTTAGAGTCTTCAAGACGATATCAAGGCCTTCACTCGACGATATTGAAGCTTACCAAGACGATATTTGCCATAGTCAATTTTTGAACTTCTCAACTTAATCCCTTTTATTGGGAACACTACCCACAATGGTCCCGATTTGGAGAAGTCCCTAAGTCAATGATGAGTACAAGTTGTATTTGATATATATTTGATGTGACATGAGCAGGTTAGGATGTCATACATCTTAAGTATAATGTTTTAAGATCAAGCAAAAATGACTAAGGCATATATTTGTTGGACATGTGTGTCACATCCTTTTGTTTGAGAATAACAAATCCCAAATTGTATTTTATCTTGCTTGTCATGTGTTTAGAGTGTGCAGGAACTATAGGTGCAATACTCCATAGGTATAAAATAGATTGAAGATGACTCTCTGGAAAGTGTGCTAACGCTCGCATTAGTCGTTAACGCCCAGCGTTAACAACCGCTGAGATGGCGTTCGACGAAATCTGAACTAAACTGTGTTCGACGAACTGAACTGCGTTTGACGAACTCTGAAGGCGCTCGACGAACTTGCCTGAAGGAACCTGCGTTCAATGAACTTGGAGTTTCGTTCGACGAAATTGTCTGCGTTTGATGAACTTGCCTGCGTTCGACGATCTTGCCTGCGTTCGATGAAATTGCCTGCGTTCGAAGAACATGGAGTTCCGTTCGACGAACATGGTTTCTGCCACGATCCCAGCGGTTTGCATGATCCTGACGGTTGAAGTAATGGGTTTCCGTTCGACGAAGGCGCGTTCGACGAAAATTGTTTTTGTTCGACGAAATTTGGTTCAACCACGCTCCCGACGCTTTGCACGATCTCAGCAACTGCCAAACACGATTCAATAACGCCGGCGTTAACTACTAATGCCACGTGTTAGATCCAGTGGTTATTTAAAGACATGATTTCATTCTTGCTCGTCGCTGGGAGAATTATTGAAGGCTTTATTCCAGAAATCTGAGAGAGCTTCCAGATATATACTTGTGCCAAAACTCAAAGAAGGATCTCCCACAAAAAGCTTAAGAAGAATTCTGGAGGAGGACTACGTCACGCTACATCCGAAGGACGATCGCTTCGACCTCGCTCATATTACAGCGATCCTTCATCTCCAACGTTAGAAGATCTCATAGGGAGTTTTTATTATTATCTTTACTTTCATTCCATATATTTTTGTAACCATTTAGAGAATTCGCCTTGTGTTAGCGACTAGGTCTGGGTAGGACTTAGGGAGGAATTCGCCTTATGTTGGCGACTAGGTCTAGGTTATTAGATCTAGGGGGTGCTCGAGGCCATATCCAGGGAAGGATTGGCTAGAGCGACTTGAGGCCTTATCCGGGGAAGGATAGGCTAAAGCCAATCGGTTTGTGGGGATACAAGTCGGTATAGAAAAGGAAAAATTGTTTTACTTTGTATGCCTCTGATTTCTAGCGATATTGAAATCAAATTTATGTAAACACCTTTTTATATAATATAATCATGTCTTTTTTTTGTTTACTTGATTTCTATCATTTGACAAAATTTATTGAATTGCAAATTACAATTGTTTCCTCCTTTAAGTTAAATTGTTATTTTGTTCTAATTTTCTCTAAACAATTTAGTAAAAATTTATAAAGAATTTTATCCCCTTCTTCACCCCCCCCCCCCCCCCCCTCTAAGGGCGCCAATCGATCCAACAAGTGGTATTAGAGGAAGGTTATTCGAAACGGTTTAAAAACTAGGAATAATGGCGTTTTATGATCTCGCTTTTTCCGAGGGTCAGGGAATTAGTAGACCTCCACTATTTACTGGGTCAGACTATAATTACTGGAAAAATAGGATGAGATGTTTTCTTATGTCCCTAGATATTGAGGTATGGAATATGGTAGAAGAGGAATACTCTCTTCCTACTTTAGTAGTTGGAGAGATAACTTTAGATAAACTAAAAGATAAGTGGGATGATAGGGATAAGCTAAAATGCAAAAATAACATCAAGGTCATGAATGCTTTATTTTGTGCATTAGATAGAAATGAATTTAATAGAATTTCTGCATGTACTACTGCATATATATGAAATTTGGAATCATTTGGAAGTTACTCATGAAGGTACATCGCAGGTTAAAGATTCAAAGCTTTTCCAACTTGAATCGGAGTATGAAAAATTCCGGATGGATGAAAATGAAGATGTTGATGCCATGTACACGCGCTTCACCAAGATCGTCAATGCCTCCAAAGTTCTTGGAAAGACCTTCTCCAACGACGACTTGGTCCGAAAGATTCTTCGTTCTCTTCCACCAAAATTCAACCCGAAGGTGACGGCCATTTCAGAATCGCACAATCTGAGAACGCTCCAAGTTGAGAGCCTCATTGGGAATCTCAAAACCCATGAGGTAGAACTCAAAATCCAATATGATGAATAAGACAAGGAGCCAAAGAAGAAGGTGTTGGCACTAACATCAAAGAAGGAGAGCCAAGAGGATGAGGATGAAGATGAAGAAAGCCTTTTGGTGAAGAATTTCCGAAAGTTCATGCGAAATCCGGAATGGAGAAACACTTTCCGGAAATTTATCCAAAAGGATGCAAGATGGAAAAGGTCATCCTCAAAGATGGAAAAGGAGAGCGATGATGAAGAAGAAAGACCTCCACCGGAATGCTTTCATTGTAGGAAGACCGGGCACATTCAGAGCCAGTGCCCAAAGTTCTTGAAGGAGAAGAAAGAAAAGCGACGCAAAGGGAAGGAGAAGAGGAAGGTGCTAAAAGCTAGAACATGGGAAGACTCCTCCTCCTCCGAAGAATCAAGCGGGTCTTCATCAAGCGAAGATGAGGAAGCAAACATGTGCCTCATGGGACATGGAAACGACGGTGATGACACCAGTGTTCTTAGCGACACTGAGGTAACTCCTCCCACTTATGATGAACTCTATAATGAATTCCTTGAAACTTGCAAAGCTTTTGATAAAAATATGAAAGATAGTATTTTATTGAATCGTGAAAATGAATCTCTTATTAAAGAAAATCAAAAGCTTACCAAAAAATTAATTGTTTTAGAAAAGAGAAAGGTTTCTTGCCAAGAGTGTGATCACTCCACTAAATTGGCAAAAGATATTGAAGAGTCACTTTCTAAAGCCCTCTCTCATGCCAAAACTCTTACAAAAGAGAAGGGGGAATTAGAAAGGAAATTAGAAGCCTCTCTTTTGCAAATCAAAAATAATAAAAAGGTTTTGAAAATAAGTGTGTCATGCTTGTGAAAGAAAATTCTTCACTTAAAGCACAAGTTCATGATCTCACCATGGCCATTAAAAAATTTGGAATAGGCCAAAAATAACTGGAAATGATTTTAGGGTACCAGTGCCATGGTTCTGGAAATTTTGTGCTCAGATATCGAGGAGAGGGCTACCGCCCAGCGTTAGCCACTAACGCCGACGCCAGCACCTCATACCAGAAACCTGAATTTTCTTTTTCAAAAGGTTTTTATTCTGTAAATCCAATTTGTTCCAGCAAGAATGAATTCCAGAAAAGGATCTCAACCCCCATTATTTCATGTGCAAACTGTTATAGGTTAGGTCACACATCTAGTTCTTGCAGGAAAATAAAACAAAATAATTTAAAACAAATCTGGGTACCTAAGGCTTCCACTTATTCTATGGGTGGTACCACTTGGGTATCCGGATCTTTACTCTCATCTTCTTTCTAGATGTGCAGGCAGGCTAAGGACAATGAAGACGTGTGGTACTTAGATTCAGGATGCTCCAAGCACATGATGGGCAATAAAGCAAAGTTCCTTAGCCTAGAAAAGAAGAAGGGAGGGATCGTGATGTTTGGTGATAACGGAAAAGGAAGGATGGGAATTGGTACAGTTGGTAACAAATCCTTTACTATATCTAATGTTCTTTATGTGAAAGGATTAAAACACAATTTAATTTCTATTAGCCAATTATGTAATAAAGGATTAGATGTGTTATTTGAATCTTCCACTAATCTATGCAAAATATCTAATCCTACTACAAAAGATATTTTACTAACTGCACCTAGAATACATAATGTTTATATAGTTTCTTTTCATGATCTTTCTAAATCATCTATTAAATGTTTTATCACTAAAATGATGAATTAGAATTTTGGCATAGAAGACTAGGGCATGCTAGCACAAAGCTCATTGTTAAACTTGCCAAAAGTAATTTAATTAGAGGACTGCCTAGATTAAATGGAACTTTACCTTCACTTTGTTCACCATGTCAAAAAGGTAAATTTTCTAGATTCTCTTTCAAAAGTAAAAATTTCATTTCTACTACAAGACCCTTGCAAATAATTCATATGGATCTTTTTGGTCCCGTTAGCACTCCAAGTCTTGGTGGTAGATTATATACATATGTTTTAATAGATGATTTTTCAAGATATTGTTGGACATTATTTCTCTCTCTTCCAAATCCGATGCGTTTTGTGAATTTGCAAAATTATGTACTCGTATTCAAAATGAAATTGATTTGAAAATTAAATGCATTCGCTCGGATCATGGAGGAGAATTTGAAAATGAAAATTTACATCCTTTTGTGATATGTTAGGCATTAAACATGTGTTTTCTGCACCACGCACACCACAACAAAATGGTGTTGTAGAAAGAAAGATTAGGACACTTCAAGAACTAGCACGCACTATGTTATGTGAATATAAATTACCTAAGTCCATTTGGGCCGAAGCCGTAAATACATCATGTTATGTTATGAATAGAATCATGCTTCGCCCATCTCTTAATCTCACACCATATGAACTCTATTTTCAAAAGAAGCCTAATGTATCTTATTTCAATGTTTTTGGTTGTAAATGTTTTATCTTGAATACAAAAGATAGATTGGGAAAGTTTGATGAAAAATGTGATGAAGGAACTTTTCTTGGGTACTCTTCAACTAGTAAAGCTTAAATAATTTTTAATAAAAGAACTAGTAGAGTTGAAGAGTCAATAAATGTAAAATTTGATGAGTTTGTTCCTTGTGTAGAAAAACTTTCCGCAGGCAAAGAACCTTCCAAATAAGAAGAAGAGGAGGCAAAGAACCTTCCAAATAAGAAGAAGAGGAGGCCAAGGAAGATGAATATGTACCTCCAAGTGACTTGAAATTCACAAAGGATCATCCACGGGAATTAATAATTGGTGAACCATCCATCGGGGTAAGAACTCGCTCTTCTCTTCATGAATCATATTCAAATATCTGTTTTGTTTCCGAAATTGAACCAAAAACCATTTCTACCGCTTTAAATGATGAATTTTGGTTTTTGGCTATGAATGAAGAGTTAGAACAATTTGAGCGACATAATGTTTGGAAATTAGCAGAAAGACCATCTAATCATCCGGTTGTAGGTGTCAAATGGATTTTTAAAAATAAATTAGATGGTGAGTCTAGAATCACTAGGAATAAGGCACGCTTAGTAGCACAAGGATATTCTCAAATCGAGGGGATAGATTTTGATGAAACTTTTGCACCCGTTGCTAGGTTGGAATCCATTAGAATTTTTCTAGCATTTGCAAGCTTTAAAAGAATAAAATTATTTCAAATGGATGTAAAAAGTGCTTTTCTCAACGGGTTTGTAAAAGAAGAAGCTTATGTTGAACAACCCCCCGGTTTTATTAATGAAAAATTTCCCAATCATATTTATAAACTAGAAAAAGCGCTTTATGGTTTAAAACAAGCGCCACATGCATGGTATGAAAGACCTACATCATTTTTATTAAAGCACGGTTATATTATGGGAAGTGCCAATAATACTCTCTTCATTAAACATAATAATGATGATTTAATTATTTTGCAAATATATGTTGAGGATAAAATCTTTGGATCTACTAATGAAGAGTTGTGTAATGAAGTTATTGAAGTGATGAAAAATGAATTTGAAATGAGTCTAGTAGGAGAACTTTCTTATTTTATTAGTTTTCAAATATCACAAAGAAATGATGGTATTTTTATATATCAAACCAAATATGTTTATGATATGCTTAAGCGTTTTGGATTTGAAAACCTTAAACATGCTTCTACACCAATGAGTGCATCACTTAAATTAGGAAAAGATGAATCGGGAATTTTAATTAATCAAACCTTATATAGAGGTATGATAGGATCCCTACTTTATCTTAGTGCAACTAGACCCGATATTATGTTTGTCGTATGCTTATGTGCCCGATTTCAAGCCAATCCAAAAGAATCTCATTTAAAAGCCGTAAAATGAATTTTTAGATATCTTATTGGGTCATCTAGATTAGGATTATGGTACCCACACAATAATTCATTTACACTTCACGGCTACTCCGATTCGGACTATGCTGGTTGTTCACTTGATAGAAAAAGCACTAGTGGTACTTGTCATTTTCTAGGACCTTCATTAGTTGCATGGTCTAGTAGGAAACAAAATTCGGTTGCAATCTCCACCACGGAGGCCGAATACATTGCATTAGGCAGTTGTTGTGCACAAGCTCTATGGATGAGCCAAACTTTAGAGGACTTTGGTTTTCATCTAAAACTTATTGAATTAAAATGTGACAACAAAAGTGTCATTGATCTCACAAATAATCCGGTACACCACTCTAGATCCAAACATATAGATGTGCGTCATCATTTCATAAGGGATCACATTAAAAAGGAAAATGTTAGGATAAGTTTCATTGGCACGGACTCTCAACTTGCTGATATATTTACTAAACCTCTTCCCGATGCAAGGTTTCAAATGTTAAGATTGGAATTAGGAGTCTTAGACATCTTATGATGAATAACATGTAAAATGCTAATGTTTTATGCAATTTGAGCAATCAAGACATCTCCAAAAATTACAAAATTTCTACATAAGACTACTCTAAGGACACTTAATAAATATAAAAAATCAGATTTTTCAAATTGTCAAAAAATTGTGTACTGTTTCAGCGTTAACTCTTAACGCCAGCCTTAGCTTTGGTGTTGAAATTTTCTGATTTTTAAATTTCTAAAAATCCTGAAAATATGTCAGTTTGTATTTCCTAATTTGTTTTTTTTTTATTTCTGAGATTTAGTATCTTTGTTTTAATTTATATTTTAAGAAAATCAACTACAAAAATTCAAAATTCAAAAATACAAAAACATGTTTTTGAGATTTGTGTTCTATTCATATTATGAAAAATCAACTACAAAAGTTCAAAATTCAAAAATACAAAAATATGTTTTTGTGATTTTCTATTTTTATCTAATTAAAAAATGATAAAACAACAAAAAAAACTGTATGATCTTTATTGCTAATATCAAACATGAATGAATTCTCTTATTTAGAATTATTTACTATGTTAAAATTTATTCCTTCAAATTACTATGAACATTGTTTTGTTTATCATGCTTTGATATATCTATTTAAAGTGCATCAATTGTATTAAAAAATATGTGTAGAACCAAGCTTAGCATGCCTCTAAGTATGAGTAAATGTATTATGATTGATAATGATACCTTTTACTCACTTATTTTGGTAATCAACATGTGTGTTTAAATCTAAAAATGCTTGTTTGTGTATTGTATCTGTAAAATAAATTAGAACTTGCATAAGTTTATTACCTACACTACATTTGAATTGCACTTATGAAATTTTGAAAAGTGGTTAAGTCTCAAAAATTTTGGGTTTGCAAAACAAGTGTATTCAGAGAATGTTGTCGCACAAATGTGAACAAAAATTATATATGTAGACAACTATAACTCCACCAAGCACTACTTGAATCTCCTAATAAGTCTTCATAAGCATTGTGAGGTTGAGCACCTTGGAAAGAATAGTAAAGTTTCTTGTGCAACCCTTGATTAATACACCACTTTTTATAAAATAGTGTGCATTAAAGTGTGTGAAAGTTAATTTACTTGTGTTTTATTGTGCACTTTACTTTACATATGTCTTGTATTTTGTGATTTAAATCAATTGTTAACATTGCCCAAAATACACTTATATGCACATCATTATCTTTCATAACACTTCTTCTCATGAGTATTGGATTCTAATGCTTTATCTATATTACTCTTTATATAATAAATGCACTAGATAACCTAGCATGATCTCTACAATGTTTTGGTATCTCTTGAATTTAAAATTAAGTAACATTGTAGTATAATCTCTCTTTGATATGTTCACTTCATGCTTGGTATCTTTATGAAAAACTTTGAGATTTCAAAAAGGTTAAAACATCTTTACATTTTGAACTTAAAACTCATATTTTTACCTATGCTTTTCATGCTTACAAAAAGATGTTTCTTATAATCTTCCGCTTGCTTACAACTCTTATCTTTTTATTTTGAAATCTCTTATATATACAATGCTTAAAATCTTTATCATTATCTATATTACAAAATCTCGATCATGCTTTATCATTTATAAGAAATGCCTCTTTACTACCCTCACCCTACCTTCTTTTGATAATACCAAAAGGGGGAGATTAAAAGCAGAAATCTATATAGGAGAAATATAGAAGAATACGGAGAGACTAATTCATGTAATCAATCATTTAGGGGGAGCAAGACATAAATTGCATTTATGTAGGGGGAACATTAAGATAGGGGGAGTATGCACATTATCATGCATTTTCATGCATATCAAATACTATAGTTGCACTTTAATGATTTATTGCTAAGAGGATTTGTTATTATCAAAAGGGGGAGATTGTTGGACATGTGTGTCACATCCTTTTGTTTGAGAATAACAAATCCCAAATTGTATTTGATCTTGTTTGTCATGTATTTAGAGTGTGCAGAAACTATAGGTGCAATACTCCATAGGTATAAAACAGATTGGAGATAACTCTCTGGAAAGTGTGCTAACGCTCGCATTAGTCGTTAATGCCCAGCGTTAACAACCGCTGAGAAGGAAACTACTGAGATGGCGTTCGACGAAATCTGAACTAAACTGCATTCGACGAACTGAACTGCGTTCAACAAACTCTGAAGGCGCTTGACGAACTTGCCTGAAGGAACCTGCGTTCGACGAACTTGGAGTTTCGTTCGACGAATTTGCCTGCATTTGACGAACTTGCCTGCGTTCAATAAACTTGCCTGCGTTTGACAAAATTGCCTGCGTTCGACGAACTTGGAGTTCCGTTCGACGAACATGGTTTCTGCCACGATCCCAGCGGTTTGCACGATCCTGACGGTTGAAGTAATGGGTTTCCGTTCGACGAAGGCGCGTTCGACGAAAATTGTTTTCGTTCGACGAAATTTGGTTCAGCCACGCTCCCGACGCTTTGCACGATCTTAGCAACTGCCGAACACGATTCACTAACGCCGGCGTTAACTACTAACGCCACGCGTTAACTTCAGTGGTTATTTAAAGACATGATTTCGTTCTTTCTCGTCACTGGGAGGATTATTGAAGGCTTTATTCTAGAAATCTGAGAGAGCTTCCAGAGATATACATGTGCCAAAACTCAAAGAAGGATCTCCCACAAAAAGCTTAAGAAGAATTCTGGAGGAGGACTACGTCACACTACATCCGAAGGACGATCGCTTCGACCTCTCTCATATTATAGCGATCCTTCATCTCCAACTTCAGAAGATCTCATAGGGAGTTTTTATTATTATCTTTACTTTCATTCCATATATTTTTGTAACAGTTTAGAGAATTCGCCTTGTGTTGGCGACTAGGTCTGGGTAGGACTTAGGGAGGAATTCGCCTTGTGTTGGCGACTAGGTCTAGGTGATTAGATCTAGGGGGTGCTCGAGGCCATATCCGGGGAAGGATTGGTTATAGCGGCTTGAGGCCTTATCCGGGGAAGGATAGGCTAAAGCCAATCGGTTTGTGGGGATACAAGTCGGTATAGAAAAGGAAAAATTGTTTTACTTTGTATGCCTCTGATTTCTAGCGATATTGAAATCAAATTTATGTAAACACCTTTTTATATAATATAATCATGTCTTTTTTTTGTTTACTTGATTTCTATCATTTGGCAAAATTTATTGAATTACAAATTACAATTGTTTCCTCCTTTAAGTTAAATTGTTATTTTGTTCTAATTTTCTCTAAACAATTTAGTAAAAATTTACAAAAAATTTACAAACAATTTAGTAAAAATCCCCCCCCCCCCTCCCCCCCTCTAAGGGCACCAATCGATCCAACAATATCATCATGTCAACAAGGTACACACGGCGATATCGTTGAGAAGACAAGAAGGAATACCTAAGGATCATATCATCGTGTCAATAAGGTACACACGATAATATCGGTGTAATAACTCAAGAACTGTCAGCTAAGGCAGATGTCTTTGTGAGGATTCAATAAAGACTGGATAATTAATATATCGATGTGACAACAAGTATCACACGACGATATCATTGTGAAGTCTCAAGAAGGGATGTCTAAGTCAAATATCATCATGACAACAAGCATCACATGATATCGTTGTGAAGAGTCAAGAAGGGCTGGCTAAGTTAAATATCATTGTGACAACAACTATTACACGACGATATCGTTGTGAATACTTAAGAAGGACTGGCTAAGTTAAATATCATCGTGACAACAAGCATCACACGACGATATCGTTGTGAAGACTCAAGAAAGCTTGCTAAGTCATTTATTGTTGTGTAAACTATCTTCACACGACAATATCGTCTTGACAAGCTCAGAAGGAGGGATTTCAAATCGACGAAAGCGACCAAAGCAAATGTCAAATCAATCATATCTAAAAAGCGGTCTGAGACAAAAACTTTTCAAACCCCGATCGTTAGAAGAATCAGTGATATAAAAAGATAAGAGAGGGTCGGCTAACCCTAACCCTTTGTAAGACATTGTTGAGAAATCAAAAGGAAAAAAGTTTTTCCCCCCTAAAAAGCAATACAACAGTAAAAGCAGAACTTTTCAAAAAGAAAGAAGAGAAGAAGAAGAAGAAGAAGAAGAAAAGCTTCCATAAGAAAGCTCTCGTTCTTGAGAGAAATAAAACTTCTTCATTCAAGAAAGCTTAGCAGAGATCCAAATCTGAAGGTTCATTTATTTAAAAATCTTGTGTTGCTGCTAAAGAAGGTTTTCTATTCAAAAAGGCCTAAGAAGACTCAAGCTATCCAAAGCTCAATCTTTAAGAGTCAAAGTCTGTAAAATCTTCTACTAAACATCTTCTGTAGGATCTCTTTGAGATATAAGTTGTAGGAGTGCTTGCACTCTGAGTTGTAGGGCTGTTTTAATAGCCTGAGTGTAGGGTCTGTGAAGACTTGAGCTGTAGGATTTCTTAGCAAATCTGAGGTTGGATCCATGTTAGGATCTAAGCTTTAAGAGTGCTTGCACTATGAGGTAGGATTTGTTGAAGATTTAAGCTGTAGGGCATGTTATGCCTGAGTTGTAGGGTTTTAGGAACCTGAGGTAGGATCTTGAGTGGATCTGAGTTGTAGGGCCGATAGTGCCTAAGTTGTAGGGCTTGTTGTGCCTGTGGTGTAGGATCTGTGAAAGAGATCTAAGATTTTGGAGGAGTTGGCTGAGTCTAGAACACTACTAGATATGTGAAGGGGGCAGTGGAGTACCCATCATCTGGGGAACCACTATAAATCTTAGTGTGCTTTCTGTGTTGTGATTTTTGTCTTTATATTTCTGAGCTAAAATAGTCAACAGTTTAAAAATACTAAAACATTTTGAAGCACCTATTCACCCCCTCTAGGTGATTAGACTACAAATCAAACTTTCAAGTGGTATCAGAGATGGGTTGTTCAAAAAGGATTTAACAGTCAGAATAAGTTCCTCAAGAAAATCTTCAGTCTTTTCATCATAACTTTAGGTGAAAGCTATACAGAGCTTAGCTCAATGAAGTTGCCCATCTACAGAAACTAGAACTTCAGTATATTGAAGCAAAGCATGAGGCTATCTATGAAAGCCTCTGGCCCTAGGATCTTTGTCACAGTTGAAGAGGGACCCTTCATCCCCATAAAGGTTTCTACAATAGATGCAAATCTACAAGTGCCAAAGAAGCTGACAGAGATGACCAAGGATGATGTAGTTCTGGCCACTATGGACAAAAGGGCCAATAACATTATAGTAAGTGTCATAGAAGATTCTACATTTCAAAATCTGATTCACTACCAAACTGCCAAAGAAATATGTGATACATTAATTATCTATATGGATGGCACAACTGAAGTAAGGAAGGACAGAAAATCCTTACTAAACCAGGAGTATGAAGCCTTCAAGCAAGGGAAGAAGGACTCCATAGCTGAATGCTATGAAAGGCTCTTCAGGATTGTCAATGGGCTGAGGCCCTATGACAGGGTCTTCACAAATTATGATTTAAATGACAAATTCCTCAGATCCCTCAACATGGAATGAGACATGAAAATCTGTGCCATAAGGAAAATGGGGAATCTGGATGAAATTCAGCCCCAGAATCTATTTGGAACGTTGCTCTCCCATGAGCTGCAACTGAACACTAGAAAAGCTGAGGGGGAGAACCGCAAAGACAAGTCTATGGCTTTCAAAGCTGAAAGCTCCAGAATATGCAGAGAAATGACCCCCTCTCCTCCAAGGAGAAAGGTTGTTACAGACAGCTCAGAACCCTCATCATCTGAAGATGAGCTAACTGATGGAGAACTCACTCTATTCTCCAAGAAGTTCAAGAAGATGTTGAGCAGAAAGAGACAATGGAAGAAAAAGTCCTCCTTTGCCTCCAACTCAAGAAAGTCACACAACAACACTGATAGACAAAGAAGAGACCCCAAAGTGGAAAGGTATGACTCCAAATAGAACAAACATTTTAGTACTGATATTGTTTGCTACTGTTGCAACAAGTCTATACATGTCATTACTGGCTGTCCAGTCAGAAGAAAGGAGAAAAAGGAAGCAGAGGAGAAAAAGCATTACAAGTCCAGGAGATCTGAGAAGAGTCTCCTAGCAAAGAAGAAGAAGAGTTGGAGTGATAGTGACTCTATATCTTCAGACTCAGAAGATTAAGAGGCCCTCATTGAACTGGTTGTTGTTGCTGAGGAAGACATCTACCCTAATGCCAAGGTGGGCATCAGGGCTCCCCTATCATTGTCAGATACTGACTGTGAAGATGAAGAATGTTGTGATCTAATGGCCATGTTAGATGAAGAAGATCAGTATGAAGCTCATCCTGATGAGGTAATCACTAAGACCCCCATTTCATTATCTATTTCTGAGTATGAGACTGGTGTAGATTCAGAAGCATCCTCATCACATGTTGAAGAGGGTGAATCTGAATCTGAAAAAGACATCAATGATATGATCAACCAATATGGTTCTCTCTTGGAAGCACTCAAGAAGAGCAAGAAGCTTGCTAAGAAGCAAGCTAAGGAAATTGAAACCCTGAAACTTGCTAAGTCTATCTGTGATGAGACAGCTGAAAGGCTAGCAAAGAGATTAGCAAGTTTAGAGGTATGTCTATAATCCAGGTTGGGACCATAAGCAATAAGAACAAGATCATTGTGGATCTTGAGAAGAAGCTCCTCAATGAGAGGATGCTGGAGGCTAAGTTTTCCAAGCGACAGACTATATTGCCCATCATTGATAGTTTTCTGCACAGTATAGGAGTGGCTTAGGCTATAATAAGGAGGCTGGGGCAAAGAAAGTAAATGGTGGAAAAGAGAAAGTACAACAGACCATCTTCAAAAAGGTGGTCCTTGCATCCAACAACTATGACCATGACAACATGTTTGGTCACTTGAAAATGAATGTTCTTCTAGTGGGGCCAGCAATGCTCCTCACTATAAAGGAAGGAAAGACCTTGGGTCTAGTGTACTTAAGGGTCCACATGAAGAAATACAAATGAAGCATCATGTGTCATTTGTATTTGGTCCAACAACACCAACACCTGCAACTAAAGGCAAGGGAAAGGCCACTCTAGAAAGTTCTGCCCTTAAGATGTGGTTGTGCAATCCATTCCACATCATGCACACAACCACAAGATCCTTCAAAGGAATACAAAGAATGCCAATATCTCTTTTCCTGAACATGAGCTTGCACATGACGCACCCAAAGTTGTTCTGAAAAGGAGATATAATAGATATGAGTGATGGTGTTGTGGAAAGGTGTGTCACTTTGCCTTGGACTGTTGGTATAATCCTACTGTGCCACAGGCTAAGAGAGCCAATTTAGTTAGTGCATTTTTGAGTCGAAACTCTATTGCAATAGCTAACAAGAACCAAGGGCCCAAAGTTGGTTGGGTTCCTAAGTGAAATTAATTCTTTATTGAAGGTATGTCCAAAGGCCAATCACATGCTAATATGGTATTTGGACTATGGATGTTCCAGACATATCACTGGATAATAAGCCTTTTGAAGGAGTATGCCCCAGTGAAAATGGACCTAAAGTCATCTTTAGAGGTTCAAATAGAGGGGTTACAAAAGGCTATGGTATGATCTCCAATGGCATAGTCTCCTTCACAAAAGTAGCTTATGTATAGGGGTTGCAACACAACCTTATAAGCATAAGCCAACTATGTGATTTAGGGTATGTGATTGAGTTCCACAAGGATAAGTGTCTTATCAAAAAGTCAATTGACTTGGAGATAATCTTATCAGGCACTAGGAGTGGAAATGTGTATTGTTTGAATTTCATTTGTTCTACTTCTTACATGCTTATTTGTCTTGTAGCTAATGATAAAGAGTCTCTTTGTGTACAATGGAACAAGAGATTAGCTCATCTCAACTACAAAACAATTGGTAATCTATTCTCTAAAAATCTAGATAGAGATGCACCTAATTTAAAATGCATTAAAGATGGTCCATGTCATGCTTGTCAGATGGGCAAGCAAACTAGGAAAACCATTAAGGGCATAGCTCATAAAGACTCTATAAGGTATTTGTATTTATTGCACATGTATTTTTTTGTTCCAATGCATATTCAGAGTTTAGGAGGGAAGTTATATAGCCTTGTGAAAGTTGATGATCACTCTAGATTCACATGGGTCTTCTTCCTCAAAAAGAAGTCAGATACTCTTGCAATCTTGATGACATTTGTCAAGACTATCCAGAATGAGATGGACTGTTCAGTGGTCAAAATGACAAGTGACCGTGGAATAGAATTTCAATCTGGTGCTATGACAAACTTCTATCAAGAACAAGGTAACTCACAAGAATTCTCTTCTCATAGGACCCCACAACAAAATGGGGTGGCTAAGAGAAAAAATATAACTCTTATTGAGTATGAAAGAACATTATTGAGTGACTCCTCATTGCCAGAATATTTCTGGGCTGAGGTTGTTCAAAAAGCATGTCATGTGCTGAATAGAGCATCAATCACCAAACATCACAAGAAAAATCCCTATGAACTATTGAAGGAAAGAAAACCCAATGTATCCTACTTTAGAATCTTTGTGAGCAAATGCTTCATTTTGAATAATGGCAAATCTTATTTAACTAAGTTTGCAGAGAAAAGTAGTGAGGGTATTCTTATTGGATACAGCTCCCATAGCAGAGCCTATCCCTTGACTATTTATAGGCAATTCCTCCTCCAACGGCTAATTTCAAAATCATAAGGAAGCTCCGCGTGTACTATACATGGCGTATTAACCTGATCTGGAAAGCCATCAAAACAGAGAACTGAAAGAATGTTGTAAGTCCATTCGTTGAGTATTTGAAGGACTTCTCAAAATGTCTCGATGAATTAACCGAGACAACTCGACGAATTAATGAGACTTCTCGACGAATTAGTCTTAGCGGAGCAGCTTGCACTTTACTGAAAACTGAACCAGAGCACTTGAGTCTTCTCGACGAACTGGATGAGACCTCTTGACGAATTACTGAGACTTCTTGAGAGTACTCGACAAATTCGTCGAGTATACATAAAATCATACGGCGAATTCACTGAGATAACTTAGAAATTTATTCTCTGAAAGAACTTGAGAACACTCGATGAATTCTTCGAGTACATGTATGATCGCTCGACAAATTCGTGGAGTGTTCACGTGTTCACTCGATGAATTTCACTTAGAAAAATTCTTGGACTCTTCACAGGAAACAACAACAAGATTTCCCCCTTTGCATAACATTGAACTACTCCCCATTAGAGAGATTACACATGAGTCAACACAAAGTTCTATGCAATAAGGAATTACATTGCATTGACTTGATCTAGATGACCCATTGTAGTCAGGCAATGGTTTGTACTTAGCAATTAAGATATGCAATAATCATAACTAAAGAGTAACATCAAATACAAACTCAACTCATCTTAGTTCAAGAGGAACTTCTTCAAATCCGGGCTATTGTGGATACAATACCCAACATATATGATGTTCTAACCTGCTCATGTCACATCAAATGAACTTCAAATACATAGTGCTTTTATCATTGACCTGAGCACTTCTTCAAATCAGGAACATTGTTGGACACTGTTCCCAATAATCTCCCCCTATTAGAAAAAGTCATAACTCACTTCATTGATAAATGCCAGATAACAAGTAGAGCCAAATAAAGAGAATTAGATAAGACACAGACAGATTCAACTACCAACATTGTATAAATAAAAGATAATGTCTTATACAAAACTAACAAGGTCATTTGCAATTTCCAATTTTAAGACAAACATCCTTAGATATATGATCTTTCTAGCTTTTGTTTCTACTGCCTTTTCCTTTCCTCATTTGCCTTTCATAGACACTTCTTGGCTTTGGGATACTCTTAGGAGAAGCTAACTTATGATTTCTCCTCTTTTCCTCATGTCTCATGTGAATTTGCTAGTCAGCAAAATAATAGATTCTTTCTGAGCCAACCTTAGGATATCCAAATTCAGTCCATGCCTCTTTGATGAGATCTCTAGAGGTAGGACTCCACCTACTAAATTGAGGATCCAGCTCAACTTCCCTCGGTCTTCTTTTTCTTTACTCTCTGCTTTCTGTTATTTTCCTCTTTCTGGAGGTTGAAGAGTCTACACTTTCAACAACATTATCTTCTGAAGCAGTACTTTCAAAATGTTCATCCATTGCATACATAGAGGTTCCCACATTGCTGAATGGGTGCCTGCATTTATCATAGTCTTCTCCCCCTTTATGAATTCTTCAGCAATGTGATCATCTAACGCAACTTGCACCATGTTGATCCTTTCATGAAGATTCTGTTCAGTTTGAAGAACAGAATTTTTAACTTGTAGCAGATGATCATCTAACATTTGAGTATCCATGGCCATTCTGTCAACTACAGTTTGGCTATCCTGACCCATGAAGTTTGTTACCTTGTGAAAAGCTTCTTGTATGGTTCCTGACATGGACACCTAATTTTGAATAACTTCAAGGTTTGTCTGATGAGTTACATTTAGTTGATCAGTAATTGTGTCTTTGGCTGGAGCTACTTGGTGAAGAAGGTGAGTTTGCGAACTAGTAAGATGATGCAAATTATCATTGACAACTTGGAGCTCATCCTTCAACTCCTTTCTCAACACTTCAACTGTCTTCATTACAAATTTTTCCATTTTAATCCTTTGCACATTAAGCAATGTTGTTAACATATTAAACAAGGATCTTGATAGTGCATTGGATGGTTCAACAGCGTCATCTTCAGGGGTTGAACATCTTTCTACTAGAACATTTAGGGCAGAGTACCCCAGATGGGTCTCCCCCTCAACAACTGTAGATTCTTGGATTGATCTTCCCAGCAGAAACTCCCCCTCAACTTGATAACCCAGACACTCTATCAGAGCAGGGTTTGGGATAGTTCTGGCTTCTTCTTCTCGTTTGTTCTTCTTTGGAGCCATGAAAGCAAATTGATGGGAACAAATGTGTGTTGAGAACGGAACGGAAGTTTGTCGCAGAGAACATCTTAGGGCAGATGTAAGTTTGTCCTAAGCATTCATCCTATTTATACTAGAGGTAGATGAAGCGGAACGTACGTGTTCATTCAGTTTGATTTGATTAATTGATCATCGAATGGCTCAGATTAAAAGATCCAATATTATTTTAAATAGCTGAGTTGTGTTACGACGCATTGTATCTTTGAGATTCTTGTAGAGTCAGCGAGATAGTTAATGATGTCATTGTGGCAAGCCACTGATATTTGTCAGACTTGATAAAATTATGTCACTTCTTGAACGGTACCTGCAGCACTAAACATGTGTGTTTTCAGTGACAAAAAAATAGATGATGGTAAATTGAAATTGAGCTGGAAATCATTCTATGTTCAACATCCCCAATTAAAACTTGAAGAAATTAAACTTAGCTTCATCTAGGGGCTTTATGAATTTATCAGTCACTTGTTTTTCTGTAGGGACAAACTCATGGATGTTATCTTCATTCTCCACATGCTCCCTAATGAAGTGATACCTGATCTCATTGTGTATAGTCCTGCTATGTGAGACATGGTTTTTACTAATTGAGATGGCACTTGATGAATCACAAAACAGGGGTGTTTTGGTCATCTTTAGATTATAATCTTGGAGTTGATGCTGGATCCATAGCAATTGAGCACAACAACTCCCTGCAGATATATATTCTGATTCTGCTGTAGAGGTTGACACACTTGGTTGCTTCTTACTGCTCTATAAAATGATTCTTCCTCCAATGATTGGCAAGTTCCTGAAGTGATCTTCCCATCTTCATTGCACCCTGCACAATCTGCATCTGAATAGCTAGTTAGCTCACAATCATTGTTCTTAGGGTACCATAAGCCAAGATTATGTGTACCATTGAGGTATCTTAAGATCCTCTTGATAGAGGAGTGATGAGATTCTTTGGGGTTCACCTGGTATCTAGCACATACACATGTGGAATACATTATGTCAGGCCTACTGGCAGTCAGGTAAAGCAAAAATCTGAACATGCATCTGTACTTGGTTACATCAAAGGGTATTCCCTTTTCATCCTTATCCAAAGTCATATTAGATCACATGGGAGTCTTCATGGAAGAAGCACTCTCCAATCCAAATTTCTTGACCAGCTCTTTAGTGAACTTAGTCTGTGAGATGAATATGACATCTTTGAATTGTTTCACTTGGAGACCTAGGAAGTATTTGAGCTCTCTCATACTGCTAATTTCAAACTTTCCCTGCATCAAGTTGGCAAACTTCTTGCAGAGATGGTCATTTGAAAAGCCAAATATAATGTCATCCATATAGATCTGCACTAGCAAGATCTTACCTTGTACTTCCCATAGGAGCAATGTCTTGTCAATCTTCCCCCTTGAGAACTTGTTCTCAATAAGAAATATTGACAAGGTTTCATTCCAGGATCTAGGAGCCTGTTTCTGTTGGAACATGGTCTTCCGCATCTCCTAGGTTTGAGAATAACAAATCCTATGTGTATTTAATCTTGTGTGTTTAAGTGTGAAGGAAATAATGTCCTATGACTTAAGGATAACATAAGAAGGTTGCCCCCCCCAAGTTTGACGCCAAAACTCTAACATGCCCACTAGTGCCGGTGGTAGTGGATAGCGTAGGCGCTAGACCTGATTAGAGCAATTTTGGGAGGCAGTTACAGAAGGCGCTAGCGCAGGCGGTAGCTCGACGCATAAAAGGAATTTTGGTAGGGTTTCCTTGGAATGAAAGATCACGTGCAGAGTATTTCCTAATTCAAGATAGCATCGACGGTAGCGATAGCATAGGCGCTAGCCTGCTCTCCTATAAAAGGAGCCCTCTTCTCTCATTTTCAAAACACATGCTAGAGAGAGTTCCAGTGCCTAAATTCCAGAGCCTTATTCTGCCGAGAATTGATATCCCACCAAATGTTCTGTGAGTTTTTGAAGGAGGACTTCTTTACGCCGCATCCGACCGACTATCGCTTTAACCAAGCTTATTCTACAGCGATCTCGCGTCCCTAACTTCAGAAGTTCCTTAGAGGGAGTTTTTTATATTAATGTTGTTTAATTGTGTAGTGAATTCGCCTCGTGTTGGCGACTAGGTCTGGGTAGGACTTAGGGCAGAAATTCGCCTTGTGTTGGCGACTAGGTCTAGGTTGTAGATCTAGGAGGTGCTCGAGGCCGTATCCGGGGGAGGATTGGCTAGAGCGGCTCGAGGCGTATCTGGGGAGGATAGGCTAAAGCCATCGGTTTATGGGGATACGAGTCGGGATAGAAAACAAAAGGACATTTTACTTTTCGCATTCGATTTCTAGCGTCATAAGAAATCAAGTTTTGAAATCTTATATTTCAAGTTAATAAAATCATGTCTTCATTTTATTTCACTTGATTTATTGGCTTTTCACTATTTTTTTCTCTTAGCTTTTCAAGTCATTCAAAATATAATAAAAGTTTTTAAACCCTTATTCACCCCCCCCCCACCCCCTCTGAGGGCGCCTACAGATTCAACAAGTGGTATCAGAGCTAGCTTATTCCAAATCGGCTTAACAACTAGGAATAATGGCGTCTCATGATCTGGCTTCTATTAGTGGGGGAAATTTTTATGAAGAAGGAAAATCTCTTGCACCACCATTATTTGAAAGAAGAAATTATAAAGGGTGGAAAATTTTAATGGAAAAGTTTATTAAAACTTTAGATATCGAAGCGTGGAATATAGCAATAGAAAGACCAGTGGATGAATCAAACAAAAAAGAACGCCACCTAAATGCAAAGGCTTTAAATAGCATTTTTGTGCTTTATCTAAGATATTTTCAAATTGATATATTGTTTTTCTAGTGCATATAAAGTTTGGAAATTTCTTGATGAGATATGTAATCTTCCATGTACAGGTATGGATGGAACACAAGAGGAGAAGGACATACAAGCATCCACCATTATTCAAGGAGGTCTCTCTCTTAGCAAAACCATGGAAATCATGGAAATTGACTTAGACGAAGAGAGCAATTCATCAAGAGAAAATGAAGATGAAAATTCATCCATGAAGGAGGAAGGACTAGAAGATGACAAAGGAACTTCATGTTCACATCTTGCCTCTTCTGATAGTGTTGTAAGAAAGTCTAATTCTTCTTCTTGTGTGATAACTTCTATCTCTACTTTCCATATACTAAAAATGGCTAAACGTAAAATCAAGAAATTGAAAATTCCTAATAAAAATTTAAGTTTAGAAAATAAAAGGTTAAAAACTAATGTTAATTCAGAATCTAATTGTGATGTGGCTTCTCCATCTTGCTCTCTAATTGAAATCTCAAAGCCTTATTTTGATTGTAATGATATTAACGAAAATTTCAAGGATTTTGAAAAAGAACTTTTAATTTCAAAAGAGTATAATGAAAATTTGATAAATGAAAATAATATTTTGTCTAATAAACTAGAATCATTAAAACTATTTATGCAAAAAATTTCAAGTAATAAAAAATCTTTTATTTCTAGTTTATCATCAAACATGTGTAAAACATCTACTAGTATTTTAAAATATAATAAACATGCACCTAGTAGAATGTTTAATCATACAAGCATAATGAATTCTAACCCTCATTATGTATCTCCCAAATTAAATTCAAATGTGCAAAAATTTCCTATGAAAAATAGTTTCAAAAGTCATTATTATTTTATGTCTGGAAATTTGATGCATAATTATAACTCTAAACCTAAGTATGAGCGGAGACCCAAAATTAAAGATGAAACATTAACTCCATTTGAAAGGGTTCATTCGTTCTCATCTCCCCAAAAGTCATTTCTCTATATTTGGGTACTCAAAGGAACCGTTACACTTGGTTCCCTATGGATACCCAAATCTCTTATTCATTAGTTATCACCAAATGCATGAAGTTGAATCTTTTCAAAATGAAATATACAAATTTCTACTTCATGATATGGTTTAATGTCTTTTTTTCTATCATGTTATGGTCATCTTATATATTATTAGAAATATGATTTTATCTCTTAAAGCTTAATGAGTTTATAAATCAAATTGATCAAAATTCAAAATCATATTTTATTTTGGTGACCTATCTATCATTCTTAAATTCATTGTCTATAAATATCTTGTATTATCCATATAAATCTAATTCTAAATTTGTTATGAGATATTTATCTAAATTAATGAAATCATGAACTTCAATTTTTCTCTTTCGGAAAACTTTGAGTCTATAAATTTTAAATATTAAGTATGGGTAACAACCAATAACACTTAAATATCTTGAGAAAGGGAGATTTATGATGTCACCCCATCACATCTCCTAGTACCGGTGCGAACCCTTCACAGGGTAGACCTCAGGAAGTCCAAGATCCATTCTAAATTTCTAAGTCCAACTAAAGTCTAGCAAAGATCAAATTAATTATATACTTTTGCGTACTCTTGAAATGACCAAAAAAGAAAACTATCATTATCTTATACTTTCAGAAAATTATATATATTCAAAATTCATAATTAAAAAGAAAATCACAAAAGACATTGAAAGAATTAATTGTCATAACTCAAAAGAATAAATATTGAATTCACACATGCCACCATGATCTTGTGATATCCTATGCTAAAATTCTCTATAATCATATATCATAATTCATGATCTATCAAGAATGATCTTAAATTAACTACTTCTATCAAACTTAGGAATTATGATTTATATGTTGGTTATTGGTATTATAACTTCATACCATGGTAGGTGTATTATGTGTGAAATGTGGTTCACTATTTTTGGATGTATCTTACTATATCTAGACCTTAGAATCACCTTGATATCAATAACATCAAATCAAATTATCACTTAATTCTAAGTCTACAAATTGAATCTCTATCAAATTAAGAAACATACATTATTCATGTGGCATAATATTAACTCGTCAGACTAACATTGTCACCTAATGAATATTATTAGTTATCATGCTAATCTCATGCATTGTTAGTTATCATATGATTGCAAAGATATAAAAATAGAAAATTTGGAACTTAGAATTCATGATAACTATGAGGTTTTATATTATCATTTTAAAATTCAAACAAACTCATAGTTTATAAATCATTCTTAAACCTAATCGCTATGTATGCTCTTGATCATATACCAATATTATTGGTCTCACAATAGCGGGGACATAGGTTGCATGCATTAGATGACCTAATCTCTAAGTCATGTCTTGTCCTTAACTGGGGAAGGTTCCAATGGGGCCTTGCAAGGCACTGGGGGGATAGAGTGATAGGTTGAGCGTTCTCTAGTGTATGCATATAGGAGTTACACCCCAACCTATGACATGTGTGCAGCTCCGCATGCCCATCCATCACTTAGTACGGGGCTAGTATATAGACATATAGTCTAGGTATTTTTATCTAGGGCATACCTATATTTATTTTATGCATGAACATTATTTTTATATAATCACTAAAATCATGCATATTTAAGTTGTTCAATCATATCTTCTTTGTTTGCATATCTTTTCATATTAAGCTTAAGTGATTGTGCAAAACTTAAGTTGTTTAGAAAATTAGAATTAAAGTTTTTTGTTGGAGCTCATGGTCTAAAATTTTAACTTCCACAACTTTTTGCTATTTCTTCTCATCTTTTCACTTCATTAGACATGTCTTACTTTGCACAAACATAATTGAGCAAAATCAAAAGTGAAATCGAATAAATACGGACTGTACGATTAAAATATGCACTCTTTGTGAGCTAACGCAGGCGCTAAGACCTACCGCCGACGCTAGCTCCATGATTCAAAACTCAGTGCTTCAAATTTCTGAAAAATTTATAAAAATATGATCTTATAATTTTTTTACTTATTTCTGTGTTTTTGACATTTCTTTGTTTTATGAAAAATCAAATTCAAAATTCTAAAATGCAAAAAAATTATGTCTTTGCTTTCAGTTTATGCAAAAATTATGAAAAAAAAATTTTTTTAAAGAAACTTATTGCAAAATTTATGAAATTTGTTTTATTTTTTTCCTCATCTTATGAAAAATCAAAATATAAAATGTCAAATATCAAAAAAATTGTATGGACTTTCTTGTTAATATCAAGCATGGTTTAATCTATCATTTAGACCTTCTACAATGTTGACATTCATCTTTTCAAACTACTTTGAACATTGTTTTGCTTCTTATCATGCTTTGATAGATCTAAATATATGTGCATCAATTGTATTGTAAAAGTTTGTGTAGATCCAAGCTTAGCATGCATCTAAGTATGAGTAAATGTTTTATGATTGATAATGATATTCTTTCACTCACTTATTTTGGCAGTCTACATGTGTTTTTAATCTAAGAATGCTTGCTTGTGTATTGTAATTATACAATGAATTAAAATTGCACAAGTATCTTACTTACACTACATTGATTTGCACTCTTAAAATTTAAGAAAAAGTTGTTGTGCTTTCAAAATTACATTGGTTTGCAAAATAAGTGTATTCAGAGAACTTTGTACAAAACAAAAAAATCATAAAAAAATTGACAAAGATAACTCCACCAAGCACTACTTGAACCTCCTGATAAGTCTTAATAAGCATTGTGAGGTTGAACACCTTGGAAAGAATATTAAAGTGTCTTGTGCAAACCTTAGTTTTTCTACACCACTTATTCATAAGTACATCGGATCACAAAAAATATCGATATTGAAAAATAAAGTGTGTGATCCCCCAAGCACTACTTTGCACCCTAATAAGTCTTAATGAGCATTGTGTGTGCAAAGCAACTTGGTTGTTGTACATCTTTTTTATGTGCATTGAAGTGTGTGGAAGTATAATTATTTGTGTTTTATTGTGCATTTTACTCTACATATGTCTTGTATTCTTTTTTATTAAATCATTTGTTTACTCTCTTCAAAATACACTTATGTGCACATCATTATCTTCCATAACACTTCTTCTCATGAGTATTGGCTCGTAATGCTAATTATATACTACTCTTTATATATAAATGCACTAGATAACCTAGCATGCTCTCTACAATATTTGGTATATCTTGAATTTGTGAATTTAAATAACATTGTTGTAGTCGCTTTTTGATATATTTTTTTCATGCTTGGTTACTTTATCGTAAACCTTACAGATTTTAAAAGAAAAATGATTTACAAAAATATCATCTTATTTTGGGATTTAACTCATATCTTTCTTATGAATCGTCATGATTACAAAAAGATGTTTCTTGTATTTCTATAAGTCTTCCGCAATATTAACATATCTCTCTTACCTTGCGCTTTCATGCTTATTTCAAGTCTTAAATCTCAAAATTCTTTTTTCTTCAATAAGTGGTAGACTTGCTGGGTAGAATTTATATTGGTTATTCCAACTAGCTTATTATCTTTATGCTAAAAACTCTGATTTATTTCTATGAAAATTTTAATGCTAAAAACTCCTTATCATTTCATTTTCTCTAAAAGCTCGATCATGTCTTATCTCTTTATCAAAAAAAAAAACCTCTTTCTATGTCTCTTGCTTCCTTAACCCACTTTTGCTAATAACAAAAGGGGGAGAACTAACATGATAAATAATAAATGCTATCAAATGGGAAAACTAACATGATTAATGATTAAGACGATAACCTATATATAAGGGGAGCATTCACATAGGGGGAGCATGCATTTAGGGGGAGAAATTCTAAATACCAAAATCCTAAGTCATAACTCTCTCACACACACAAGTAGGTTTCATCATGATTTATGTATTAATGCTCTGATTTATCATTAATGATTTGTTATTATCAAAAGAGGGGTTTGTTGGAACATGGCCTTCTAGATCTCCTAGGTTTGAGAATAACAAATCATATGCGTATTTGATCTTGTGTGTTTAAGTGTGCAGGAAACAATGTCATATGACTTAAGGATAACATAAGAAGGTTTCCCCCAAGTTTGAAGCCAAAACTCCAACATGCCCACTAGCACCGGCGGTAGTGGATAGCGCAGGCACTAGACCTGATTAGAGCAATTTTGGGAGGCAGTTATAGAAGGCGGTAGCTCGACGAACAAGTGGAATTTTGGCAGGGTTTCCTTGGAATGAAAGATACGCACATGCTGAATATTTCCTAATTCAAGATAGCGTCGGCGGTAGCGATAGCGCAGGCACTAGCTCCCTCTCCTATAAAAGGATCCCTCTTCTCTCGTTTTCAACACACCTGTTAGAGAGAGTTCTAATGCCTAATTTCTAGAGCCTTATTCTGCCGAGAATTGATCTCCACCAAATGTTCTGTGAGTTTTTGAAGGAGGACTTCTTCACGCCACATCCGACCGACGATTGCTTCAACCACGCTTATTCTACAATGACCTCTCATCCCTAACTTCAGAAGTTCCTTAGAGGGATTTTTTTCATATTGTTGTTGTTTAATCGTGTAGTGAATTCACCTTGTATTATCGACTAGGTCTGGGTAGGACTTAGGGCAGAAATTCACCTCGTGTTGGCGACTAGGTCTAGGGTGTAGATCTAGGGGGTGCTCAAGGCCATATCTGGGGGAGGATTGGCTAGAGCGGCTTGAGGTAGTATCCGGTGAGGATAGGCTAAATCCACCGGTTCGTGGGGATACGAGTCGGGATAGAAAACTAAAAGACTTTTACTTTTCGCCTTCAATTTCTAGCATCATAAGAAATCAAGTTTTGTAATCTTATATTTCAAGTTATTAAAATCATCTCTTTATTTTATTTCACTTGATTTGTTTGGCTTTTCACTCTTTTGTTCTCTTAGCTTTTCAAGTCATTCAAAATATAATAAAAGCTTTTAAACCTTTATTCACCCCCCCCCCCCCCCTAAAGGCGCCTATAGATCTGACAATTTCAACCCATACAAGGCTTTTCTAAGAAAATAAACAGGATCAGGATGTTCAGAATCAACAAAACCCGAGGGTTGCTCTACATATACCTCTTCTTTGAGATCACCATTTACAAAGGCTTACTTGACGTCCATCTGGTAGACCTTGAATCCTCTGTGGGCTGCATAGGCCAGAAATAATTTGATGGCTTCCAATCTTGCAACAGGGGCAAAGGTATGGTCAATGTTTATGCCCTCCTCTTGTCTATATCCCTTTGCGACTAGCCTATCCTTGTTCTATGTAATTACTTCATTTTCATCCAACTTGTTCTTGTAGACCCATTTGGTTCCTACGATATTGTGTCCTTAGGGTCTAGGAACTAGTTTCCAAACTCTGCATCTCTTGAACTAGCTTAACTCTTCCTGCATTGTTGCAATCCAGAATGGATCTGAATTTTCTTCCTCAAATTTCTTGGGTTCAACTTGAGAAAGAAAACTTAGAAACATGGCTTCATTCAAGGCCCTGCTCCTTGTCAGCACTCCTTGACTGGCATCTGCAATGATATGCTCCTCTGGATGATGTCTGATGTGTCTATATGCAGCTGGTAGTCTTCTAGGGATTTCTTCTATGAGTGGTTCTGCAGGCATGTGCTTCCTCTGATGTATCCAGTACTTCCACAACATCTTCCTCCAATTCTACTGCAACTGAGTGTTCTTTGACTTTTACTGGAGTTTCAGCTTCGCCTTCAATGGATAGATTCTTCATTTTCTCAGATGTACCTGCATCCACTAAAGAGCTAGACCAGCCTTTGTGAATAAGGCTAGTCTCTATTGGATCTGTAGGCAGACTTAGAGGGGGTGAATAAGGGTTTTAAAACATTTAATATATTTTGAATGACTTGAAATAATAAGAAATTAAAGTAGTGATTTTCAATAAATATCTAAATTGATTTATAATGAAAGAGAAGATAAAAAACAATTTAGAGAAATGAAGAACAAAACAATTTTATTACACAAGGAGAGACATGATTACTATTAATAAAATTGATTACAAAAATAGATTTCTATAATGCTAAAAATTGAAGGCGAATAGAAAAAAGACTTTTTCGTTTTCTATCTCGACTCGTATCCCCACGAACTGGTGGATTTAGCCTATCCTCCACCGGATACAGCCTCAAGCCACTCTAGCCAATCCTTCCTTGGATATGGCCTTGAGCACCCCTTAGATCTACACCCTAGACCTAGTGGTCAACACGAGGCGAATTTCTTCCCTAAGTCCTACCCAGACCTAGTCGCCAACGCGAGGCAAATTTACTACGTGATTACAATATAAGGAGACAACAATATGAAAAGCTTCCTCTATGTGGACCTCTCGGAGAAGTAGATGAATACCCACAGAGTATGATCGTAGTCGATGCGGTCTTTCGTCACTATGATGACGCGTGTTGAAATCGTCTCCACGGATCTCCTTAAGCCTTCATGGATTTGTGGGGGTATCTCTCTAAACCTTCCTCTATATGATGTGGCACGAAGCTCTGGAATTTAGGGGTGTGAGGTGATGAAAAATACGGAGCCAAGGGGTACTTTATATAGACTTGGTTCTAGTACCTGTGCTAGCGTTACCGCCGACGCTATCCTTGTTTAGGCAATATTCTGCGTGTGTGTATATTCATTCCAAGGAAACCTTTTTAAATTTCCTCTTGTGCTCCGCGCTAGCGCCTGTGATATCCGCTACCGCCTGGTGTTATCGCCTTTTATACTAGCCACCTGAACTGGCCTAATCAGAGCTAGCGCCCGTGCTAGGTGCTACCGTCGACGCTAGTGAACATGTTAGAATTCTGGCTTCAAACTTGGGGGCAATATTTATATGTTATCCTTGAGTCATGTGGCATTGTTTTATGTACACTTAAACACACAAGATCAAATACACATAGGATTTGTTATTCTCAAATCTAGGAGATGTTGAAGACCATGTTCCAACAAACTCCCCCTTTTGATAATAACAAATCCATTAATGATAAATCAGAGCATTAATATATAAGCATGATGAAACCTACTTGTGTGTGTGTGAGTGATGACTTAGGATAATTGTTTCGGTATTTAGAATTGCTCCACCTAAATACATGCTCCCCCTATGTGAATGCTCCCCTTTTATATAAGTTATCTTCTAAATTATTAATCATGTTAGATTTCCCATTTGATAGCGATTTTATTATTTATCATGTTAGTTCTCCCCCTTTTGTTATTAGCAAAAGTGGGTAAGGAAGCAAGACATAAAAAGATAATGCATGATCGAGCTTTTAGAGGAAATGAAATGATAAGGAGTTTTGAGCATAAAAATTTTCATAGAGATAAATCAGAGTTTTTACATAAAAATGATATGCGTGTGAACAACCAATATAGATTTTACCAAGCAAGTCTGCCACTTGTTGAATGAAAGGAATTTTAAGATTCAAGTGATGATACACACAAAAGAAAAGACTTTAAGTAAGCATGAAAGCGCAAGGTAAAAAAGTATATGGTAATGATGCAGAAGACTTATAGAAATAAAAGAAACATCTCTTTGTGATCATGATAATTCATAAGAAGAGATATGAGTTTAAGTTCCAAAAAACAAGATGTTTTTGTAAATCATTATTCATTTAAAAATCTATAAATTTGACAATAAAGTAACCAAGCGTGAAAGAAGGATATCAAAAGGAAACTACTACAATGTTATTATAATTCACAAATTCAAAACATACCAAACATTGTAGAGAGCGTGTTAGGTTAACTATTGTATTTTATATATAAAGAGAGTATAGAATTAACAATAGGTTCCAATACTCGTGAGAAGAAGTGTTATGGAAGATAATGATGTGCACATAAGTGTATTTTGAAGAGAGTAAACAAATGATTTAATCAAAAATACAAGACATATGTAGAGTAAAGTGCACAATAAAACACAAATAATTTTACTTCCACACACTTCAATGCACAAAGAAAATGTACAACTACCAAGGTGCTTTGCACACACAATGCTCATTAAGACTTATCAGGGTGCAAAGTAGTGTTTGGGTGATCACACACTTTATTTTTCAATATTGATATTTTTGTGATCCGGTGTACTTAAGAATAAGTGGTGTAAAAAAAAACTAGGGTTTGCACAAGACATTTTACTATTCTTTCCAAGGTGCTCAACCTCACAATGCTCATGAAGACTTATCAGGAGCTTCAAGTAGTGCATGGTGGAGTTATCTTTGTTAATTTATTTCATGATTTTTTGTTTTGTACAAAGTTCTCCGAATACACTTATTTTTCAAACCAATGTAATTTTGAAAGCACATCCACTTTTCTTAATTATTAAGAGTGCAAATAAAACTAGTGTAAGTAAGATACTTGTGCAAATTTAATTAATTGTACAATACACAAGGAAGCATTCTTAGATTAACATCACATGTAAACTTTGCCAAAATAAGTGAGTGAATAAATATCATTATCAACCATAAAATATTTACTCATACTTAGAGGCATGCTAAGCTAGATTCTACACAACACTTTTTCAATACAATTGATGCACATGTGTTTAGATATACCAAAGCATGGTAAAAACAATGTTCAACGTGGTTTGAATAGATGAATTGCAACATTGTAGAAGGTCAAAATGATAGATTAAACCATGCTTGATTTTCACAATAGTCCATACACTTTTTTATATATTGAAAAAAATAATTTTGATTTAAAGTTTGAACTCTTAAAAATTGATCTTGGACTTCCCGAGGTCTACCCTGTGAGGGGTTCGCACCGGTACTTGGAGATGTGATGGGGTGACATCCCAAATCTCCCTTTCGCAAGATACATGTAAATAAAAAAATTAAGTTTAAAAAATACTTTTTTGATAACTCTTTGTTTTATATTTTTGCATATTGAAATAGAAATCAGACAAATAAACAAAGAAATGAAGAATAAAATATTTTTTGCAATTTTGCATTTGTAATTTTTTGTTTATTTTAATTTTTCAAAAAACAACCAATGGCAGAAATGCAAAAATAACTACTACATATACAAGAAAATATTTTTATTCATTTTTCAAAATTTTAAAAGCTCAAAAATTTGGAAAAGTCGAGCTAGCGCGGGCGCCAGTGAGCAAAATATTGAGATTTTGAAACTTTTGCTTTTTGATTTTGATGAAGTGTCCAAAGATTAGTTTCATGTAGAATTTTTAGAAAATTTGGAGATGTTTAGATAAAAAAAATGCATGAAATGATTGTGTTTATGAATGTGACTTAAATAAAATGTTTAATCCTTTATCCCTTCTTCTTTTCTAGGCTAAGGAGCTTTGCATTGTTTCCCGTCAAGTACTTGGAGCAGCCCGAGTCCAAGTACCATACATCCTCCTTGTCCTTAGCATTCCTGCAAATCTAGAAAGAAGATGAGGGTAAAGATCTGGATACCCAAGTGGTAGCACCCATTGAATAAGTGGATGCCTTAGGTACCCAGATTTGCTTTGGAGATCCCTATTTTACTTTCCTGTAAGAGCAAGACGTGTGTCCAAACAAATGACAGTTTGCACACGAAATAAAGGAGGTTGAGTCCCTTTTCTGAAATTTTACATTACTCTCACAGGATGAGAATTGATTTTTTGAATAAAAAGAACATTTTTTATATGATGGGCTACCGCAGGCGTTAGTGGCTAGCACTGGGCGGTAGCTATCACTTTGATATCCGAGTACACATTTTCCAGAACAATAACATTGGTTCCCTAGAATCATGTCTAGAGATTTTTGACCAATTCCAAATTTTTTGATGGCCATATTGAGGTCATGAGTTTGTTTTTTAAGAGATGAATTTTCTTTTACAAGCATTACACATTTATTTTCAAAACCTTTTTTGTTATTTTCAATTTGTAAGAGAGAGGTTTTTAGTTTCCTCTCTAAGTCCCCCTTTTCTTTTGTAAGAGTTTTGATTTGAGAGAGGGCCTTAAAAAGAGAAACTTCGAGATCTTTTGCCCTACATAAGGAGTGATCATACTCTTGGCATGAAACCTTTCTCTTTTCTAAAGAAATTAATTTTTTGGTAAGCTTATGATTATCTTTGATGAGAGATTCATTTTCATGATTTAAAATATTATTATCTTCTATACTTTTATCGTAGGCTTTGCAAGTTTTAACAAATTCATCAAAAAGTTCTTCGAATGTGGGAGGAGTTACCTCAGTGTCACTAAGAACACTGGTTTCATCATCGTTGCCTTTTTGTTATGAAGCATATGTTTGCTTCTTCATCGTCGCTTGAAGTTGTTGTGCTTGACTCCTAGGAAGACGTATACTTTTGCTTCTTGTCCTTCTTCTTGTGCCTCTTCTCCTTCTCCTTCTCTAAAACTTTTGGACACTCACTTTGGACATGTCTGATCTTCCTGCAGTTGAAGCACTCTGGAAGAGGTTACTCCACATCATCATGGCTTGCTTTGTTCTTCCATGACCCTTGCTTGTTGGAACCTTTGGTGAGGTATTTGCGAAAAGTTTTCTTCTTTCGGGATCCCGCATGAATCTTTTGAAGCTCTTCACCAAGAGACCTTCTTCATTATCATCTTCTTCATCGTCGGACTCAGTCAACACCAATGCTTTTGTTTTCAGCTCCATATTGCACTCTTCATGTTGAATCTGGAGTTCTACCTCATGGGTTTTGAGATTCCCAATGATGTTCTCAATCTGGAGCGTTCTCAGGTTGTGTTACTCTGATATGGCCATCACCTTTGGATTGAACCTCAGGGTAGAGAGCGAAGAATTTTTGTGACCAAGTCATCATCGGAGTAGATCTTTCCAAGGGTTTTGAAGCGTTGACTATCTTGGTGAAGCGTGCGTACATCGAGTTGATGTCTTCTTCAGCATCCATCCTGAATTTTTCATATTCTGATTCCAGTTGGAATAGATTTGCATCTTTCACCTATGATGTACCTTCATGAGTAACTTCTAATTGGTTCCAAATATCATAAGCAGTTACACATGCAGAAATTTGATTAAATTTAGTTCGATTTAAAGCACAATATAAAGTGTTCATTGCCTTTGCATTATTTTGCATTTTAGTTTATCGTTATTATCCCATTTATTCTTTGGTTTTTCTAAGGCAGCCTCTCCTACTACAATTGTAGGAGAAGAGTACCGAACTTCTAACATGTTCCATACTTCTAGATCCATGGTCATAAGAAAACACATCATCCTAGATTTCAAGTAGTTGAAATCTGACCCAGTAAAAAGAGGTGGTCTACTAACACCCTGACCCTCGGGAAAAGCGAGATCATGAGACACCATTATTCCCGGTTGTTAGACCGTTTTGAAATAAAACCCCTATGATACCACTTGTTGGATCTGTAGGCACCCTTAGAAGGGGGTGAATAAGGGTTTTAAAACCTTTAATATATTCTGAATGACTTGAAATAATAAGAGATTAAAATAGTGATTTTGAATAAAGATCTAAATTGATTTATAATGAAAGAGAAGATAAAAACCATTTAGAGAAATGAAAAACAAATCAATTTTATTACACAAAGAGAGACATGATTACTATTAATAAAATTGATTACAAAAATAGATTTCTATAACGCTAGATATCGAAGGCGAATAGTGAAAATACTTTTTCATTTTCAATCCCGACTCGTATCTCCATGAACCGGTGGCTTTAGCCTATCCTCCCCCGGATACGGCCTCAAGCCACTCTAGGTAATCCTCCCTCGGATACGGCCTCGAGCACCCCCTAGATCTACACCCTAGACCTAGTCGCCAACACGAGGTGAATTTCTGCCCTAAGTCCTACCCAGACCTAGTCGCCAACACGAGGCGAGTTTACTATGTGATTACAATAATAAAGTGACAATAATATGAAAAACCCCCTCTATGTGGATCTCTTGGAGAAGTAGACGAAGACCCGTAGAGTATGATCATAGTCGATGCAGTCTTTCATCACGATGATGACGCTTGTTGAAATCTTCTCCACGGATCTCCTTAAGCCTTCATGGATTTGTGGCGGTATCACTCAAAACCTTCCTCTATATGATGTGGCACGAAGCTCTAAAATTTAGGGGAGTGAGGTGATAAAAAATACGGATCCTAGGGGCCTTTTTATAGCCTTGGAGCTAGCGCTACCGTCGGTGCTATTCTTGTTTAGGCAATATTCTGCGTGTGCATATCTTCATTCCAAGGAAACATTTCTAAAAATCCTCTTGTGCTCCACGCTAGCTCCTGCGCTATCCGCTACCGCCTGGCGCTATCTCCTTCTATACTTGTCGCCTGAACTTGCCTAATCAGAGCTAGCGCCCGCGCTAGGTGCTAACGTCGGCGCTAATGAACATGTTGGAATTCTGGCTTCAAACTTGGGGGCAACCTTCATATGTTGAGTCATGTGGCATTGTTTCCTGCACACTTAAACACACAAGATCAAATACACATAGGATTTGTTATTCTCAAACCTAGGAGATGCGGAACACCATGTTCCAACAGTCTCATCAAATACAACAGGTACAGATTCCTCTACTGCTTGAGTATTAATGTTGTATACCCTATAAGTCTTGCTGTAGGAGCTGTAGCCAACAAAAATACTTTCACTGCTTTTCTCTGCAAACTTGGTTAGCTTGGTTTTCCCATAATTAAGGACATAACATTAGCTACCAAAGATTCTAAAGTAGGATTGATTAGGTTTTCTACCCTTCATAAGCTCATAAGGATTTTTCTTGTGGCCTTTGATGATGGAAGCCCTATTAATCACAAGACATGTTGTATTGACAGCCTCTGCCCAAAAAGATTCACTTAGCATTGTCCTATTGGCCTCTATTAAAATTCTGTTTTTCCTCTCAGCCACTCCATTTTGTTGAGGAGTTCTGGGTGAGGAAAATTCTTGGGAGATACCCAACTCTTGGCAGAATTATGTAATGGCCCTTGACTGAAATTCTGTACCATGGTCACTTCTGAATTTGACAACAATACATCCCATTTTATTCTGAATTTTCCTGAAAAAATTCTTCAAGTTGTCTAAGGTATCCGACTTCCTCTTAAGGAAGAAGACCCAAGTGAACCTTGAGTAGTCATCAACTACTACAAGAGTATAAGCTTTCCCTGCTAAGCTATGAACTGACATAGGACCAAATAGATCCATATGTAACATATAGAGGCACCTTATAGAGTATTTACTAGTAATGCCTTTAAAGCTAGTTCTAGTTTGTTTGTCAAGTTGACATGCATGACATGGACCTTCTTTTATGCATTTAATGTTGGGTCCTTTTCTAACTGGTTCTTTAGATGAAAAGTTGATGATTGTTTTATAGTTAATGTGAGCAAGTCTCTTGTACCATTGAACACAAAAAGCATCTTTCTCATTAGCTACAAAGCACACTAGCTTAGAAGAATTTGAATGAAAGAAATTAAGACAATAAATGTTTCCACTCCTAGTGCAGTTAAGGTAGCCTCTGAATTCAAGAATTTCTTAACTAAACACTTATCCTTGTAGAAAACAATAACAAAACCTAAATCACAAAGTGACTTATGCTTATGAGATTATGATTCAATCCCTACACATAAGCTACCTTTGTGATGGTGACTAAACCATTGGTATGTTATCATATCCTCTAGTCACCCTTTTTTCCGATCCTTTGAATATTATTGTTGGTCTACCTTCTACTGGGGTGTAGTCCCTTAAGAAGCTATTTACTCTAGGCATATGTCTGGAGCAACCACTGTCCAAATACCAAATAGCAGATTGGTTGGCATTTGGACATACCTGCAAAAGAAATTACCTTACCTTAGGTACCCAATTAGATTTTGGTCCTAGGTTCCTGTTAGGGAAATGAGCTGGAATACCAACCTTCTGAGTGGCCCGCACCATTCTTGCTCTAGGCACTATTGGATTGAACCAACAGTCCAAAGAAAAGTGTCCAATTTTACCACATCACTGTTGTATCGATTGGCGCACTTAGAGGGGGTGAATAAGGGAATAAAAATTCATTTTAAATTTTAGATGAATTATTAAATTGTTTATAGAAACTTAGAATGATATAACAATTTAGCTTAAAACAAGAAACAATACTAATTTGCAATTTTATAATTTATGCCAAATGAAAGAAATCAAGTAAACACAAATAGAGACATGATTATATTATATAAAATGGTGTTTACATAAATTGATTTCTATATCGCTAGAAATCGGAGGCGTACAAAGTAAAAATAAATTTTCCTTTTCTATACCGACTTGTATCCCCACAAACCGGTTGGCTTTAGCCTATCCTTCCCCGGATAAGGACTCAAGCCGCTCTAGCCAATCCTTCCCCGGATATGGCCTCGAGCCCCCTAGATCTAATCACCTAGAACTAGTCGCCAACACAAGGCGAATTCGCCCTAAGTCCTACCTAGACCTAGTCGCAAACACAAGGCGAATTATCTACACGGTTACAAAATATATGGAATGAAAATAAATATAACAATAATGAAAAACTCCCTGTATGAGATCTCTGAAGATGAGGATGAAGGATTGATGTAGCATAAGCGAGGTTAAAGCGATCGTTCTTCAGATGCAGCGTGCTGGCTTCCTTCTCCAGAAATCCTCTTTGGCTTTGACTGGGAGATGAACTTTCGGCAGAGTAACAGCTCTGGAAATATGGCACAAGTAATCTCTCTGGAAGCACTCACTCAAAACGAGAGAGAGCCCATCATTTTATAGAACTTGACGATAGCTCCTGCGTTAGCTCCTAGCGCCTGCGGTAGCGTTCGTGTGGAGCGGTTGCGAAACCGTCGGCGGCGTGGCGCTGTGCATGAACTTGAGATAGTGCCAGGCGGTAGCGCTAGTGCTGGCGGTAGCGAAAACTGTCGGCGTGTGGCAGAACAAACTTTCGTCGATCGGAGCTTCAAGTTCGTCGAACGGAAATTTCGTCAAACGGAGACAAATTCGTCGAACGACATTTCGTCGAACAGAATTTTCGTCGACCGAAATTTTCGTCGAACGCAGCTTCAATTTCGTCGAACGGCTAGCGCCTGGCGGTAGCGCTAACGCTGGCGGTAGTGCATTCTTCCAGATTTTTGAATTCAGCTGCTTTCTACCTGTGGAGTATTGCACCTATAGTTCCTACACACTATAAACACACAACAAGAAAGATCAAATACAATTTGGGATTTGTTATTCTCAAACAAAGGGATGTGACATACATGTCCAACAATCTCCCCCTTTTGATAATAACAAATCCTCTTAGCAAGAAATCAACAATAGTGTTTATAGTATATGATAAACAAGATGATAGTGCAACTATAGTATATGATAAGCATGATAATGTGCATACTCCCCCTATCTTAATGCTCCCCCTACATAAATGCAATTTATGTTTTACTCCCCCTAAATGATAGATTACATGAATGAATTAGTCTCCCCTTATTCTTCTATATTTCTCCTATATAGATTTCTTCAATTAATCTCCCCCTTTTGGTATTATCAAAAGAAGGTGGGTGAGGGTAGTAAGGAGGCATTTCTTATAAATGATAAAGCATGGTCGAGCTTTTGTAATATAGATAATGATAAAGATTTTAAGCATAATAAATAAGAGATTTCAAATAAAAAGATAAGAGTTATAAGCAAGCGGAAGATTATAAGACACGTCTTTATGTAAGCATGAAAAATCATAATTATAAATATGAGTGTAAGTTCATAAATGTAAAGATGTTGTAACCTTTTTGAAATCTCATAATTTTATATAATGTTTACCAAGCATGAAATGAATATATCATAAAGAGAATATACTACAATGTTACTTAATTTTAAGTGTCAGATATACCAAATACATTGTAGAGATCATGCTAGGTTATTTAGTGCATTTCTTATATAACGAGTAGTATAGATAAAGCATTAGAATCCAATACTCATGAGAAGAAGAATTATGAAAGATAATGATGTGCACATAAGTGTATTTTGGGCAATGTTAACAATTGATTTAAATCAACAAAATACAAGACATATGTAAAGTAAAGTGCACAAAGAAACACAAGTAAATTACTTTCACACACTTTTAATGCACATAATTTTTAATAAAGTGGTGTAATAACCAAGGTTTGCACAAGACACTTTACTATTCTTTACAAGGTGCTCAACCTTACAATGCTTATGAAGACTTATCAGGATGTTCAAGTAGTGCTTGGTGGAGTTATATTTGTCTACATATATAGTTTTTGTTCACATTTGTGAGACAACATTCTCTGAATACACTTGTTTTGCAAACCCAATTTTTTAAACTTAACCACTTTTCTAAATTTCATAAGTGCAATTTAAATGTAGTGTAGGCAATAAACTTATGCAATTTTTAATTCATTGTACAAATACAATACACAAGAAAGCATTTTTAGATTTAAACACACATGTTGATTACCAAAATAACTGAGTGAAAGGTATCATTATCAATCATAATACATTTACTCGTACTTAGAGGCATGCTAAGCTTGGTTCTACACATTTTTCAATACAATTGATGCACTTTAAATAGATATATCAAAGCATGGTAAACAAAACAATGTTCATAGTAATTTCAAGGAATAAATTTTAGCATTGTAAATAATTCTAAATAATAGAATTCATACATGCTTGATATTTGGCAATAAAGATCATACCGTTTTTTTGTTGTTTTAACATTTTTAAATGAAATAAAAACAGAAAATCACAAAAACATATTTTTGTAATTTTTGAATTTTGAATTTTTGTAGTTGATTTTTCATAAATATGGATAAAACAAAAATAACAAAAGTCATAAATACAAATCAAAGTAGTACATATAAACTAACATATTTTTGTTGATTTTTAGAAATTTTAAAAAAATAGAAAAATCACACACCCACGCTAACGCCGGCGCTAGTGATAGTGCGGCAAACAATACACGATTTTTTAAGAATTTTAAAAATCTGATTTTTGATATTGATTAGGGGTCTTAAGAGTAGTCTTATGCAGAAGTTTTGTAATTTTCAGAGATGTTTTGATTGCTCAAATTTAATAAAACATTAGCGTTTTACATGTTATTCATCCTAAGATGTCTAAGACTCCTAATTCCAACCTTAACATTTGAAACCTTGCATCGGGAAGAGGTTTAGTAAATATATCAGCAAGTTGAGAGTCCGGGCCAATGAAACTTATTCTAACATTTTCCTTCTTAATGTGATCCCTTATGAAATGATGACCTACATCTATAAGTTTGGATCTAGAGTGGTGTACCAGATTATTTGTGAGATCAATGGCGCTTTTGTTGTCACATTTTAGTTCAATAAGTTTTAGATGAGAACTAAAGTCCTCTAAAGTTTGGTTCATCCATAGTGCTTGTGCACTACAACTTCCTAATGCAATGTATTCGGCCTCCGTGGTGGAGAGTGCAACCGAGATTTGTTTCCTACTAGACCATGCAACTAATGAAGGTCCTAGAAAATGAGAAGTACCACTAGTGCTTTTTCTATCAAGTGAACAATCGGCGTAGTCCGAATCGGAGTAGCCGTGAAGTGTAAATGAATTATTGTGCGGGTACCATAATCCTAATCTAGATGACCCAATAAGATATCTAAAAATTCGTTTTACCGCTTTTAAATGAGTTTCTTTTGGATTGGCTTGAAATCGAGCACATAAGCATACGACAAACATAATATTGGGTCTAGTTGCACGTAGATAAAGTAGAGATCCTATCATACCTCTATATAAAGTTTGATCTATAGAAATTCCTGATTCATCTTTTCCTAATTTTAGTAATGCACTCATTGGTGTAGAAGCATGTTTAAGGTTTTCAAATCCAAAACGTTTTAGCATATCATGGACATATTTAGTTTGACATACAAAGATACCATCAATTCTTTGTGATATTTGAAAACCAAGGAAATAAGAAAGTTCTCCTACAAGACTCATTTCAAATTCGTTTTTCATCACTAAAATAACTTCTTTACACATCTCTTCATTAGTAGATCCAAAAATAATATTATCAACGTATATTTGTAAAATAATTATATCATCATTGTTGTGCTTAATGAAGAGAGTATTATCCGCACTTCCCATAATATAACTGTGCTTTAATAAAAATGATGTAAGTCTTTCATACCATGCACGGGGCGCTTGTTTTAAACCATAAAGCATTTTTTCTAGTTTATAAACATGATTTGGAAATTTTTCATTAATAAAACCGGGGGGTTGTTCAACATAAACTTCTTCTTTTACAAACCCGTTTAGAAAAGCACTTTTCATATCCATTTGAAATAGTTTTATTCTTTTAAAGCTTGCAAATGCTAGAAAAATTCTTATAGACTCCAATCTAGCAACGGGTGCAAAAGATTCATCAAAATCTATCCCCTCGATTTGAGAATATCCTTGTGCTACTAAGCGTGCTTTATTTCTAGATATTCTAGACTCACCATCTAATTTATTTTTGAAAATCCATTTTACACCTACAACCGGGTAATTAGATGGTCTTTCTACTAATTTCCAAACATTATGTCGCTCAAATTGTTCTAACTCTTCATTCATAGCCAAAAACCAAAATTCATCGTTTAAAGCAGTTGTAACATTTTTTGGTTTAATTTCGGAAACAAAGCAAACATTTGAATAAGATTCATGAAGAGAAGAGCGAGTTCTTACCCCGATGGATGGTTCACCAATTATAAGTTCTCGTGGATGATCCTTTGTGAATTTTAAGACGCTTGGAGGTACATATTCATCTTTCTTGGCCTCCTCTTCTTCTTCTTTGGAAGGTTCTTCATCACCATGCTCCAAAGGAGGTAATTGATCATCCTCTTTGCCTGCGGAAAGTCTTTCTATACAAGGAACAAGCTCATCAAATTTCACATTAATTGACTCTTCAACTTTTCTAGTTCTTTTATTAAAAACTCTATAAGCTTTACTAGTTGAAGAGTATCCAAGAAATGTTTCTTCATCACATTTTTCATCAAATTTTCCAAAGCTATCTTTTGTATTTAAAATAAAGCATTTACAACCAAAAACTTTAAAGTAAGATACATTAGGCTTCTTTTGAAAATAAAGTTCATATGGTGTGAGATTTAAAGATGGGTGAAGCATGATTCTATTTATAACATAACATGATGTGTTTACGGCTTCGGCCCAAAAGGACTTAGGTAATTTATATTCACATAACATAGTGCATGCTAGCTCTTGAAGTGTCCTATTCTTTCTTTCTACAACACCATTTTGTTGTGGTGTGCATGGTGCGGAGAACTCATGTTTTATGCCTAACATATCACAATAAGATGTAAATTTTTCATTTTCAAATTCTCCTCCATGATCCGAGTGGATGCATTTAATTTTTAAATCACTTTCATTTTGAATACGAGTACATAATTTTGAAAATTAACAAAACGCTTCGGATTTGGATGAGAGAAATATTGTCCAACAATATCTAGAAAAATCATCTATTAAAACATATGTATATAATCTACCACCAAGACTTGCGGTGCTAACGGGATCAAAAAGATCCATATGAATTAATTGCAAAGGTCTTGCAGTAGAAATGATATTTTTACTTTTGAAAGAGGATCTAGTAATTTTACCTTTTTGACATGGTGAACAAAGTGAAGGTAAATTTCCATTTAATCTACCAAATCCTCTAATTAAATCTCTTTTGGCAAGTTTTACAATAAGCTTTGTGCTAGCATGTCCTAGCCTTCTATGCCAAAGTTCAAGTTCATCATTTTTGGTAATAAAACATTTTAAAGATGATTTTGAAAGAACATGAAATGAAACTATATAAACATTGTGTATTCTTGGTGCAGTTAGTAACATATTGTTTGTAATAGGATTAGATATTTTGCATAGATTAGTGGAAGATTCAAATAACACATCTAATCCTTTATCACATAATTGGCTAATAGAAATTAAATTGTGTTTTAATCCTTTCACATAAAGATCATTAGATATAGTAAAGGATTTGTTACCAACTGTACCAATTCCCATGATCCTTCCTTTTCCGTTATCGCCAAACGTCATGATCCCTCCCTTCTTCTTCTCTAGGCTAAGGAACTTTGCTTTATTGCCCATCATGTGCTTGGAGCATCCTGAATCCAAGTACCACACGTCTTCATTGTCCTTAGCCTGCCTGCACATCTAGAAAGAAGATGAGAGTAAAGATCCGGATACCCAAGTGGTACCACCCAAAGAATAAGTGGAAGCCTTAGGTACCCAGATTTGTTCTAAAGCATTTTGTTTTATTTTCCTGCATGAACTAGATGTGTGACCTAACCTATAACAGTTTGCATATGAAATAAAGGGGGTTGACACCCTTTTCTGGAATATTTTCTTGCTGGAATAAATTGGATTTACAGAAGAAAAGCATTTTGAAAAAGAAAATTTAGGTTTCTGGTATGAGGTGCTAGCGCCGGCGTTAGTGGCTAGCACCGGGCGGTAGCCCTCACCTCGATATCCGAGCCCAAATTTTCTAGAACCATGGCACTGGTTCCCTAAAATCATTTCCAGTGATTTTTGGCCTATTCCAAAGTTTTTAATGGCCATGGTGAGATCATGAACTTGTGCTTTAAGTGAAGAATTCTCTTTCACAAGCATGACACACCTATTTTCAAAACCTTTTTTTATTATTTTTGATTTGCAAAAGAGAGGCTTCTAATTTCCTTTCTAATTCCCCCTTCTCTTTTGTAAGAGTTTTGGCATGAGAGAGGGCTTTAGAAAGTGACTCTTCAATATCTTATACCAATTTAGTGGAGTGATCACACTCTTGGCAAGAAACCTTTCTCTTTTCTAAAACCATTACCTTTTTGGAAAGCTTTTGATTTTCTTTAATAAGAGATTCATTTTCACGATTCAATAAAATACTTTCATATTTTTATCAAAAACTTTGCAAGTTTCAAGGAATTCATTAAAGAGTTCATCATAAGTGGGAGGAGTTACCTCAGTGTCGCTAAGAACACTGGTGTCATCGCCGTCGTTTCCAAGTCCCATGAGGCACATGTTTGCTTCCTCATCTTCGCTTGATGAAGACCCGCTTGATTCTTCGGAGGAGGAGGAAGAGGAGTCATCCCATGTCTTTGACTTTAGCACCTTCCTCTTTTCTTTCCCTTTGTGTCGTTTCTCCTTTTTCTCCTTCAAGAATTTTGGGCATTGGCTCCTTATGTGCCCCGTCTTCCTCCAGGGTATAATGACATTTTGGTTATAATGACATTTGTCTTTCAAATCCCAGGCTCATCAAGCCATGAATCTAAAGGTCATAAGTACTCTCTTATTTACTTAATCCATAGGTATAATTTTAACGATCTCCGATTAGGTGTCAACTATCCTCCAGGGTATAAGAACATCGACTACGAATAAATTGTTCGAAAACAAATGGGGCTTGATTTTTCAATAATTGCATGCACATTATCTTCGAACGTTCAGAAATTCAAGAGTTTCCAATAATAGTTCTATCGTGCAAGAATCTAATTCCAATCCACAAGCTTCATGACGCGATAAATTATTCCAAGCAGCCAACTTGGCAACATTATGCTTCTAATAACTTGACTAAAGACCAGTCAACTAACTATTCGTCCCGATTTTGTTATAGGTCATCGTCTCAAGCTCGAGGAGGTGAATCTATGATATCCTCCTTCGCATTAGGTTATTTATTCATTTCTTATGATCACGGGGGCCTACAGCTAGGTTCTATTTCTATCCAATCCATATCCTAAAGCCTCGCACTGACTTCCTTGATTTCAGAGATCATATATACACGTATAACTTGACAACCTCTAAGCATATCCCCAATGGTTATTATGCTATCCTCTTATTTACTTGTGTGCACCTACAAAGCTTCAAAGTATATAAGTTTGAGATTCGTCTTCTAAATGAGGTCTAGGGGAAACTCAAGTCAGTACTAAGTTGGCCCAATAAACAAAAGGGATAAGCCCCCATATATTTTGGGCTAAATTCCTTCGATATCACTATAGTGCATTTACACTATATAAGCACACAATTCTTAGGGCATACAACCTTGTCTTGGAGTTCTACCTTGAGCCTTATTGATATGATACACATTCAAGGTCCTTAAAGTTACCATTCACGAATCCTTCTTAAGGTCAATGTGTGACCTAACCAAGAATGGGCCTTTTTTGGATTTGGATTATTATTCAACATCTAATACTTGTCTTGGTGACCGCTTCTCCGTAAAATAAATGGGAAGTGTAATTGGTAGGATAATTTACGCGCAAGAGTCTCTTATTACTCCAAAAGTAGGTCACAGGCACCAAATCCTTCGAGATAGTTCAATTAGTTTGGTTAAGGGGGTAAAATCATTTGATAAGTGTGCGGTAAGCATCAGAGTGTAAGCCTCAAACACCTACACTCATACTAAACTCCTTCCTCTAATCATGTCGGGAATCCCCCTGTCCTAACCAAATCTTTACTTGGGATCGATTTAAGACTAAGATACGCTATGAAAACGTCTTGGTAAGTCAAAACTAAAGTGTTGTCCTTAGTTGGGTTGGCCTAACTCATTGGAAAATGGACTAAATTGTGTGATTCTTACACATGGGCACACCACTGCTTCCGCTGCTAGTTTGTCCTCAAACTAACTCGAGCGGGGGTGTCCCAGTTTTTGTGGACTTCTTTCTCGTTGGATCGTTTTGCTTTGATACCATTTGTAAGATCCCTCTCCCGCACCAGGAGAGTTCCCGGATCTTATGCCCAGAACCGCCGCCTTACGGTGATGCTAGCACACAAGTTAGCCATCTCCGCAAGACGTCGATCCTGCCGGCAAGGACGATCAACTAGGCCAACAAGAGATAAGAAGTAAAACTAGCACATAAGTCCACAATCACACGCATCTGTATATGTATATATATCCAAATGAAAACTGTCCATCAATGAGTACAAGAAAAGAAAGAGAGAAAGGGGCTTATGCCCAGTACAAGTCCGAAAGAATAAAAGAAGTACAGTTCCCTCTCTCGCTATATACATCTATGCGGAAGTTACAACAAAACATCTCTCATCAACACCTGTCCAGTAGCAGTAGAAAAGCATGGCATCTGCTCCTCAGGTCCTGTCTCTCCTGCCAGCTGGGCTCCAGTTCCTCGGTTACCTACGGTCACCACCGACCGTTAGTCATAAAGACAAAGACGATTTTGTCCCCGCCTCCCCCCGCGACTCCTAGGCACCGTGCGGGAGGAAGAAGCGGAGGACAGCAAGGTGGAGTAATCAAAAGCAGGTGACAGATATTCTACGCTATCAAGAGTATAACAAATAAGTTCTATGCTAGCAATATGAACCAGTAAACAGTACTAAAAGCAGTAAAGTAATATCGCAGCAGAGAAAGAAGTAAGCGTAAAGAAGCAGTGCGACGCAAGTAAGGTAATTTAAAAGTAACCATTGATTTATAGGAATGCCCATACAAACCTATAGACCAAGGGGTCGTTTAGCAGGGCCTATCGTATAAAAAGTCCCATACCAATTTATACGATAGGGGTAGGGGTTGGAATGCAATGTTCATGCTATGTCATGCAAGGTATGTTGTTATGCAATGTTCATACAAGTCCAACTCACACAATACGACTCTATGCGCATAGACCTTTAGTTCCCCCTTTTTGGAGCTAGCAAGACTCCCCGGATACTCCCGTAGTGGCAAACGGAAGCGGTGGGTTGGGCCTCGCCCACCTCTAGGTTGGTATTCACACTACCTAACCTAGACATATCGTACGCCTCAACACAAAACCGTGGAGCGTCTGCGTACTCTTGCTGACTGGACCGCCAGACTTTCATGGCTAAGTGTATATACCACACTTGCCGAGTCAACGTATTGACGTCGGTGTGAACGTCCGTCCAATACAGAAGACTCACCACCTTCAATGCACATGCAACATGTTCTACAATCTATCTCCGAGCCATAAGCTCCCCGGGCTAACCTGCCCGTCATTAACAAACACTACTGAATTGTAAGCTCACCTAACTTTCAATCCGCTCTTTCAAACACTGAGCTTACTGCTCGCAGCACCAAACAGACTAGGCTCCCGTAACCACAAGGTGTGGGTGAGTGTGTTATTAATTTATTCTTGTAACATCTTATTCCTACGGCTTACGGTTAATCTTGGGCCTCCCGAGGATTACCCTGTAAGGGGCTCGCTACGGTACTAGAAACTACGATGGGATGACACCCCAAAGTTCCCTTTCCTCAAGACACTTAGTATTATTCGTAACTACCCATAAAATTACCCTCTTACCATTTCACTTGAATTAACCTCAGCGCTTTATAACTCTCTAAGGGGAAGGACGATCTTTCGTCAATCCCGAGCACAGCCTTACCCACAGCTCACCAAGCACTCTCATCTTCTAAACTCCTATTTAGACTACTCTTGTTTAGTTATTATCCTACTTGGAAGTTTAGGGTGGATCCTGGATTTACCGAGGGCTACCCGGTGAGGGGTTCGCAAGGTACTAGGGTATATAATGGGATGATGCCCAACCCCTTTCCAGGACATTTAACATTCTTGGCGGCTACTTTGACCTAACCTTCCTCCCTCTCATTACCCTTTATAACTTACGCCTTATGTTTCACCCTGCTCCTATGCAATCAATCTTTTGGACTCAACTCTAAAAACTTCTAGTCCTCTAAGTGGTCTATACTCATCTCTTGTTATAATCAAATTCTCACCGATTTCCTTGTGATTATATTGACCTATTCATCATAATGAGTTTTCACTATCCGAAGACCACGACATATAACTAACTTAGATTCCTATGATGGAATCTTGGTCAAATTACTTCCAAATGACTTCTAATTTTTATCCTAGGTTCATAGTGGATAAAATAAGGGATGATCAAAATCCAAGCATGTTTCATCTAATTTTGACCTCTATAAAAATTCATTAATTACTAATATGAATCTAAAATGTGAAGGAGGTATCATGCTAGTGAATTCAAACTTGTTAAATATCCTTCCAGAGATGAAATGTGACATGATAAAAAGATTTCCAAGATTTCATATTTTTCCAGCAATTAAATAACTATGATCCCTAATTTTCAATGAATGAATGGAAAAATAATTTTTACACATCAAGTACAAGATTTTGTCTTCCTAAAATTCTGGAAAAATTACAGTAGCTTCATATTGACATAAAAACACTATTTCCAGAAGATCCTAATTTTCCAAACATTTTAAACCCACAATTTCTATTTATCTTTAAAGGAGAGGAAACATGGCTCTACACTACAAGTACTGAAGTTAGACTTTCTAAAATTCTGGAAAAATTACAGTAGCTTTATATTGACATAAAAACACTATTTTCAGAAGATCACATTTTTCCAGCAAATTTATAATCATAATTTATATTTATCATGAAAAAGATGAAGATGTGACTTTACACACCAAGTACTAAAATAAGAATTCCAAAAATTCTGAGAAAATTAACCTAGCATACTAATCCTCGAAAAACACCAAATCCAAGGTTTCATAATATTCCAGGTAATATTTATCCACAATATTCATTTAATACAAGTGGTGTGCCAATAAGAGTTTACACTACAACCACCTCCTACAGGTCTCAATAAAATCTGAATAAATCACAGAAGTATGTTATTGACCTAAAAACAGCAATGCCTAAGTTTCATATTATTCCAAGGAGTATTTACCCTTAATTATCATTTGTTACATTTGGTGTGCGTATAAGGGTTTACACTACAAGTGCTATGTTAAGACTTCAATAAATTCTGGGAAAATTATCATGGCATAATAATGGTCTAAGAACACCAAATCCTAAGTTTCACATTTTTAACAGGAATTTTTGACCATAATTTCTATTTAACATAAATGGGGTGCAAATAGGGATTTAGACTACAACTACCATTAATATGTCTCTATAAATTCTGAGAAATTTTTCCTAGTATAATATTCATCTAAAAACACTAAATCCAGAGATTTAGAATTTTACAAACTATGTTACCCCATTAAATTAATTAATTACAAAAAGAGATTTTTCCTCAATAAATTGATAATTACCACAAAACTTCATCTAAAAATTATGATAAAATTTACAGAGCTATAGAATCACCAAGGAAACCTACTAGAATAATTTCATAATTCTCCAAATGCATATGAGACCTAAATTTCATATTTGAATAAATTGACCTAACCAAATAAATCAAATTCAGAGAAATAAGTGAGGTCCAAAAATTCCAACAAAATTTCTAAATGTGCCTTTCCAGTCAAAGATCCATTTCCCAGAGTTTTGGATTTAACCCTAAGTTTTTTATTCAAATTATTCCATTAATTTAAAAGTGTGAAAATTTTCATTTAAATAAAAACTTTAGGAAAATAACTTCCAAAAATCATGAACATATGACAATGATGTATATCCTCATGACATACACTAACACCAAGGTTTCAGAGGCATGCAAGGTGATCCCCACCATCAATTCCATCAAAAAGCTCAAAAGCCCAAATTGACTATTAGCACCCCAATTCTTCACTTAAGACCCTAACTTCATTTTGAAGTTCAGAGAAAAATACTCATGCATATGAGATGAGATTTTAACCAGTGATTTAGATATGTAAGAAGAGCTCACCCCCCCCCCCCCCCCCAATTAGGGGGTGTTTGGAGTTATACAACTCCTTAAATACCAAAAATTTACTTTTACTAATAAATGAAATATCTCAATGGATACACATCCAAAAATTCTCAAATTAAAACCCTAGGTGTGTCTTCATACCATGCATGCATGGTAGAAAATTCAAGTGATTTGGTTAAGCCAATTGAAAGTTATAGCCATTTTAATTTCTTCCCTACACAAGGAGCAGTCCTAGGAAAAAGAGTGCCCTGGTGTCCAGAGTGCACCAAATTAGATGATTCAAGTGGCAAATGAAAGTAGACCCATAGGGCTACAAAAGTTGTCTCTGCCCCTTTTGCAAAAACGGCCTCTAAGGCCTTCAAATACTGCATGCAATCTACTGAAAAATCCTAGGCAGAATTAAGGTGGTCTGCCAATAGAGGTCAAGGAGACGAAATCAACGACTGTGATTTCGTCTCCTTCCTCTAGCCGACGGCCCAGAGGATACAGCCCTTGATCCCGGCCAACCTCCACCCTCCCCGACCATCTGCCTCCGTCACCACCTCCGTTGAGGGGTTGGCCGTCGATTGGCGGTGGAATGGTAGCCGGAGGTGGTGGTTCCCGGCGATCTCTGGAGGAAGCCCAATCAGAGCTTGGGAGGGAAAAATCCCATGGCTGACAGCTCAATTGAGCTCGTCTTCCCTTTCTAGGACCTTAGATAACTAGCACAGAGGGAGGGGGAGAAATCGTACGTAAACAGAGCTCGATCTCGGTTTTCCCGGTGGTGTGCCATGGCCGACCACCTGCTCCAAGCTCCAAGTCGAATCCTCGGTTCTCCACCAAAATGAGCCTTCCGTAGTCGATTTCGATTGCCCTCACACTTCTGAAGCTAATGGAACCCCGTGAGAGGTGTGTGGAGGGATGTATAAGGAGTTCTCATGCTTGGTGGCCGGCCACACTTTGGTTGTGTCACCATAGCTGCCACTTGGTCCCTCTCCAGCCCCATTTCCTGCTGGAAATAAAGGGGGGAGCTCAGAGAAGATCTTGGACAGAGGAATGGATGGCCATGTGGCCTCCATTCCTCAATTCCCTCATCTCTCTCTCCTAAAATGGGGAAAAAGCCCTTTTACCCCCATGCATGTCTTTGCATGTTGGAAATAGGGGGCAAGGCTGATCATTAGACCTATGGGCTTCAGAGTGGGCTTTGGATGAGGGCCTTAATCCATTGGAATTTGGATTAATTCCAAATAAGCCCAATTTAGGCAAAATTGACCCTATGTTGACTTTTGGGTTGACTTGGTCAATTGGGTGTGTTGACTGGTCCAATATGATGGTCTTGAGATCTATTGACACCACCCAAGGTTTGTTGAGTCATGGTGAAGACCTAAGTGAGCCAATTTGACCCAAAGGTGTGATTTTGACCAAAATTGGGGAAATGTTGACTTTGGTCAATTTGGCCAAATTGAAGACTCCATGATGGGGCTTTTGAGTCAATTAGGTCCCTCATGATGTCCTAAGACTAGGGGTGGAGTCAATTTCATGCTTTGGGGTTCAATTGAACTTATTGGGGAGGATTTGACCTATGTTGACCCAAGTTTGACTTTGATCAAATTGGGTCAATTGGTGACCCCATGATGGGGCTTTTGGGTCTATAGCATTCCTTGGAATGTTTATCATCTATTGGTGGAGTCAATTTGCAAGTGTGAGTTCATGTTGAGCTAGTTTGACCTAGGTTGACTTGAGCCTTATAGTAGACCACAAGTGAGTTCACCTAACTCTATGTGCCCTAAGGATGCAATCTAGCTCAAACTCACCACTCTCACCTCTTGTCTCACCCTAAATTGGAGTTAGGGGGTCTAGTAGGAAATGGGATGTTACAGCATAACTGATTCTCCTTGAGTCCTTACGACGATATCGTCATGTGTACCTTACTGACACAATGATATAGGCTTTGGCAAACTTTCCTAAGTTCTTACATCGATATCGTTGCGTGTACCTTATTGACACGGTGATATTTGCCTTGACATAATTTCCTTGAAACCTTATAATGATATCTAACTTATCTATCTCTTCTCGAGTCTTCACAATAATGTCGTTGTGTGATACTTGTTATCACAACGATATCGTCATGTTCTTCTTGTTGTTATGACGATTCTTGACTTAGTTGTTTCTTCTTGTTCTCATAATAATATTGTCGTGTGTACTTGTTGACACAACGATATCGTCGTGTTCTTCTTATTGTCACGATGATTCTAGACTGACTTCTTCTGATGTCTTTTGCGAGTGATCTCAACGATATCGTCGTGTGAACTTGTTGACACGATGATATATGTCTTAGTCATTTTTTCTTGATCTTAAGGCATTATACTTAGACTATATGATTTTCTAACCTACTCATGTCACATCAAATGAACATTTAATACATAGTGATTTTATCATTGACCTGAGCACTTCTTCAAATCAGAAACATTACTGGACACTGTTCCATACAATCTCCCTGTATTTGAAGAAGTCATAACTCACTTCAATGATAAATGTCAGATAACAAGTAGAGCCAAATAAAGAGAATTAGATAAGACACGGACAGATTCAACTACCAACATTGTATAAATAAAATATATTGTCTTATAAAAAACTAACAAGGTCATTTGCCCTTTCCAATTTTAAGACAAACATCCTTAAATATCTGATCTTTCTAGCTTTTGTTGCTACTGCCTTTTCCTTTCCTCATTTGTCTTTCATAGAAACTTCTTGTCTTTGGGATCCTCTTAGGAGAAGCTAACTGTGATTTCTCCTCTTTTCCTCATGTCTCATGTGAATTTGTCAGTCAGCAGAATAATAGATTCTTTCTGAGCCAACCTTGGGATATCCAAATTCAGTCCATGCCTCTGTGATGAGATATCTAGAGGTGGAACTCCACCTGCTAAATTGAGGATCTAGCTCGACTACCCTCAGTCTTCTTTTTCTGTACTCTCTACTTTCTGTTATTTTCCTCTTTCTGGAAGTTGAAGAGTCTCCACTTTCAATAGCATTATCTTCTGAAGCAGTACTTTTAGAAGGTTCTTCCATAGCATACATAGGGGTGGGCATTTTTATGGCTTGCTTAACATGATCAACTGCTCACATTGCCTGATGGGAACTTACATTTATCACAGTCTTCTCCCCCTTTATGACTTCTTCAGTAATGTGATCATCTAACACAACTTGCACCATGTTGATCCTTTCATGAAGATTCAATTTAGTTTGAGGAACAGAATTTCTGACTTGAAGCAGATGATCATCTAACATTTGAGGGTCAAGGGCCATTCTGTCAACTACAGTTTGGATATCCTGACCCATGAAGTTTGTTACCTGGTGAAAAGCTTCTTGTATGGTTCTCGACATGGCCACCTAATTTTGAATAACTTCAAGGTTTGTCTGATGAGCTACATTTAGTTGATCATCAATTGTGTCCATAGCAGGAGCTACTTGGTGAAGAAGGTAAGTTTGCTGATTAGTAAGATGATGCAAACCATCTTTGACAACCTAGAGCTCATCCTTCAGCTCCTTTCTCAACCCTTCAACTATCTTCATTACAAATTCTTCCATTTTTATCCTTTGCACATTTAGTAATGTTGTTAACATGTTAAACAAGGATCCTGAGAGTGCATTGGATGGTTCAGCAACATCATCTTCAGGGGACGAACATCTGTCTACTAGAACATCTAGGGCAGAGTACCTCAGATGGGTCTCCCCCTCAATAACTGGATATTCTTGGATTGGTCTTCCTAGCAGAGACTCCCCCTCAACTTGATAACCATCCCCCTCTATCAGAGCAGGGTTTGGGATAGTTCAGGCTTCTTCTTCTCGTTTGTTCTTCTTTGGAGCCACGAAAGCAAATTGATGGGAGCAAATGTATGTTGAGAACGGAACGAAAGTTTGTTGTAGAGAAGATCTTAGGGCAGATGATATTGTAAGTTTGTCCTAAGCATTCATCATATTTATACTAGAGGTAGAGGAAGCGGCTCATACATGTTCATTCTGTTTGATTTGATTATTTGATCATCGAACGACTCAGATTAAAAGATCCAATATTATTTTAAATAGTTGTGTTGTGTTACGACGATACGCATTGTGTAACTGAGATTCTTGTAGCGTCGTCGAGATATCTAATGATGTCGTTGAGGCAAACCACCGATTGTCAGACTTGATAAAATTCGGTCACTTATGGAGAGGTACCTCCAGCACTCAACATTCGTATTTTCAGTGACAAAAATATATGATGGTAAATTGAAATTGAGTTGGAAATCATTCTAAGTTCAACATCCCCAATTGAAACTTGAAGAAATTAAACTAAGCTTCATATAGCGGCTTTGTGAATATATCAGCCACTTGTTTGTCTATATGGACAAACTCAAGGATGATATATTCATTCTCCACATGCTCTCTAATGATGTGATACATGATCTCAATGTGCTTAGTCCAGCTATGTGAGACAGGGTTCTTATCAATTGAGATGACACTTGATGAATCACAAAACAAGGGTGTTTTGGTCATCTTTAGATTATAAACTTGGAGTTGATGCTGGATCCATTGCAATTGAGCACAGTAACTCCTTGTAGATATATATTCTAATTTGCTCTACTTCAGAATACTTATTATCTCGCAATGAGAAAATAAGAGCACGTTCCTGATTTGAAATAATACTAGTTATCAAGTTGGCAAACTTCTTGCAGAGATGGTCATTTGTAGACTCAAATATAATGTCATCCACATAGATCTGCACTAGCAAGATTTTTGCCTTTTACTTCTCTTAGGAACAATGTCTTATCAATCTACCCTCTTGAGAACTTGTTCTCAATGAGAAAGCTTGATAAGGTTTCATACATGGCTTTAGGAGCCTGTTTGAACCCATACAAGGCTTTTCTAAGAAAATAAGCATGATCAGGGTGTTCAGAATCAACAAAACCTGAGGATTGCTCTACATACACCTCTTCTTTGAGATCACCATTTAGAAAGGCTGACTTGACATCCATCTGGTAGACCTTGAATCCTTTGTCGGCTGCATAGGCCAAAAATAATCTGATGGCTTCCAATCTTGCAACAAGGGCAAATATCAGGTTAAAGTATATGCCCTCCTCTTGTCTATATCCCTTTGCGACTAGCCTGGCCTTGTTCATTATAATTACTCCATTTTCATCCAACTTGTTCCTGTAGTCCCATTTGGTTCTTATGATATTGTGTCCTTGGGGTCTAGGAACTAGTTTCCAAACTCTGCATCTCTTGAACTAGTTTAATTCTTCCTGCATTACTGCAATTCAGAATTAATCTGAATTTGCTTCCTCAAATTTCTTGGGTTCAACTTGAGAAAGAAAACTTAGATACATGGCTTCATTCAAGGCCCTGCTTCTTGTCAGCACTCCTTGACTGGCTTCTCCTATGATCTGCTCCTGTGGATGATGCCTAATGTGTCTAGATGCAGTTGGTAGTCTTCTAGGGATTTCTTCTATGAGTGGTTATGCAGGCATGTGCTTCCTCTACTGTATCCAGTACTTCCACAACATCTTCCTCCAATTCTACAGCAACTGAGTGTTCTTTGACTTTTACTTGAGTTTCACCTTTGCCTTCAATGGATAGATTCTCCATTTTCTTAGTTGTACCTGCATCCACTAAAGAGCTAAACCAGCCTTTGTGAATAAGGCTAGTCTCATCAAATACAACATGTACATATTCCTCTACTGCTTGAGTATTAATGGTGTACACCTTATAAGCCAAACTACATTCACTAATTTTATATGCAAACTTGGTTAGCTTTGTTTTCCCATTATTAAGGACATAACATTTGCTACCAAAGATTCTGAAGTAGGATAGATTAGGTTTTCTTCCCTTCATAAGCTCATCGGGAGTTTTCTTGTGGCATTTGATGATGGAAGCCCTATTATTCACATGGCATGCCGTATTGAGAGCCTCTGCCAAGAAAGATTCTAGTAGGGAGGAGTCACTTAGCATTGTCCTGCTGGACTCTATTAAAGTTCTATTTTTCCTCTCATCTGCTCCATTTTTTTAGGAGTTCTGGGTGAGAAAAATTCTTGGGAGATACCCAACTCTTGGCAGAATTTTGTCATGGCCCATGACTGAAATTTTGTACCATGGTCACTTTTGAATTTGACAACAGTACAACCCATTTCATTTTGAATTTGCCTGGCAAAATTCTTCAAGTTGTCTAAGGTATATGACTTATTCTTAAGGAAGAAGACTCAAGTGAACCTTAAGTAGTCATCAACTACTACAAGAGTATAAGCTTTCCCTGCTAAGCTATGAACTGACATAGGACTAAATAGATTCATGTGCCATATATAGAGGTACCTTATAGAGTATTTACTAGTAATGCCTTTAAAACTAGTTCTAGTTTGTTTGCCAAGTTGGCATGCATGACATGGACCTTCTTTTATGCATTTAATGTTGGGTCCATTTCTAACTAGGTCTTTAGATAAAAACTTGCTAATTGTTTTATAGTTAATGTGATCAAGACTCTTGTGTAATTGAACACAAAGAGCCGCATTCTCATTAGCTACAAAGCGCACTAGCATAAAAGAATCTGAATGAAAGAAATTAAGGCAATAAATGATTCCACTCCTAGTGCCAGTTAAGGTAGCCTCATAATTCAAGGATTTCTAAACTAAACACTTATCCTTAAAGAAAACAATAACAAAACCTAAATCACAAACTTGAGTTATGCTTATGAGATTATGATTCAATCCCTCCACATAAGCTACCTTTGTGATGGTGACTAAACCATTGGTAATGTTACCATATCCTCTGGTCACCCCTTTTTCTGAACCTCTGAATATTAATATTGGTCCACCTTCCACTGGGGTGTAGTCCCTTAAGAATCTCTTTACTCCAGGCATATGTCTGGAGCAACCACTGTCCAAATACCAAATAGGAGACTGGTTGTCCTTTGTACATACCTACAAAAGAAATTACCTTACCTTAGGTACCTAATTAGATTTGGGTCCTTGGTTCCTGTTAGGGAAATGAGCTGGAATACCAACCTTCTGAGTGGCCTGCACCTTTCTTGCTCTAGGCACTGTTGAATTGAACCAACAGTCCAAAGCAAAGTATCCAATTTTTCCACAACACCAGCACTCATACCTATTGTATCTTCTGTTCTACCTCACCATCTGGGTGGGATGGTAGTGCTGGTGAGCAGAAGAGAAGACTACTGTCCTAATAGGTCTTTGGTGAACCACAAATATGTGAGGGTGTTGTGGAACAGGTCTCACTATTCCTTAGTTCACCTTATTAGGAGCAGGCTTGGCAAGTACTGCCTTCCCTTTCTATTGGGAACTGTTCCTGCAAGTCCATGGACAAAGGGACTTGGATTCTTCATTTGAACTTCTTCATGGGGTGCATTAAAAGCACTCAAGCCAAAGCATGCTCTTTGTCTTGAGGTAGAAGGCTTGCTGCCACTTGAAGAGCAGGCATTGGTCAGAAGACCATATGCAGAATCTTGATCAAAAGGATTACATGCATGTAACACCTTCTTAAAGGTGGGTTGTGCTTTAGAGGCCTTGTGTCGGGAAAAAACACCTTTGTGATTTATCTAAACAAATTATCTTAAAGTGAGTTCATAATCTAAGATATATTACCCATGTTGGATAGAGAGGGTAATTTGGTCATTAGATGTCCTAGGATATCACATTCACTCTAGAGTGTCAAGACCTGTCCTAAAACAAGCAGAAAATTCAGTTGAGTTAAACTTGTGTAGAATAGAAGTCATCCCAACTTCGACTAGAAGTCGAAGCAACTTCGAATACAAGTAGAAGTAACTCAGACTGAGTCGAAGTATAGTTGAGGTCAATGCAACGTCGAAATGGTCTCAACGCAAAAGACAGAGCTTGTCAAAGTTATATCAGAAGTCGACGCAACTTCAATTTTAATTCGACGTAGAAGAAGAATCTGTCAATGCTATATCAGAAGTCTACGCAACTTCGATTTGAAGTCGACATAGAAGTTCAAGTTCAAAGTCTACAACTCGACGGATACGTCGATAGTTATTCGACGCAACGTTGACATCTGAGTTCAGTCAGAGCTAATAAAGATTCCGAAGCTGCTTCTATAAGAACTCAGAGGTGCGTCGAATAGAGGGAAAATGAAATCGACGCTACGACGAATACAGGCAGAAAAGGAAGGTTTTCTGCTGTCTTTTCAGGTGCTTTTCTAAAAGGTATCCAAGGCTATAGTATGTCTTCTAACGGCTCGTTTATAGCCAAGAATGTAATGAAGTACTTCATATGGACAATAAAGACATTCTTGGAAGTTATTCAAAATAGATTGGTAAAAAAATACTTTTGTCCAAAGGACATTCCTTCTAAGGACAGAACAGAAGAGGAAAGAAATTCAAATAATATTTGACAAAGAATATGTATACACATAGAGAAGAAGAACACAAGAATTAGAATCTCTCTCAGTCTTCTTCTTCCTCCTCAAGCTTTCTCTCTGAAAAAAAGAACTCTGTACAGGAATACAACAAGGCTGCTGCTTCTTCTTCATATCTTACAGTAGCAAGAAAACTAGGGTGCAGAGATCATAGAGGATCACAAGTTAATAACCCTTGCATTCTTCTCTATCATAAGTAAGGGTTCATCATATACAGATCCTCAAGAACATCAAAAGACATCATCTTGTGTGATAGTTGTAGAAGGATTTATACAGCAGAATCCTTCTCTTCTTCTTCTTCTTCATTATTTCTCCTTTTCTATTCGGTAACTAAGAAAGAGCCCTAAGAATCCCTCTTTAAAGGATTCAGTTGGTTCTAAGAGTCTCCTTATCAAAAGACTCAGTGGTTCTAAGAGTCTTCTTGTCAAATGACTCAGTGTGTGGTTCTAAGAGTCTCCTTATCAAAAGACTCAGTGCTAGTTCTGAGAGTCTCCTTATCAAAAGACTCAGGCACTAAATAGTGCAATCCTACCAGGTGGTAGAAGAGTTGACTACCCATATTTTGGGGAACCACGATAAAAAAATTTTGTCTTCTGAGTTTGTTTTTCTGTGCTGTCCCTTTTACTGCTTACTATTTTTTTAATTCTTTGTTCATTTTATTCTGTGCTAGTTGTGTTGATTGCATAGTTGTTAGGATAGTTTATTATTGAGTGTGCATATTTAGGGTAAAGTTTTTCAATCTCTATTCACCCCCCCCCCCCCCTCTAGTGAATACTCAGAGGTTATATTTTGTACTTTCAATTGGTATCAGTGGTAGGTTGATCATAAAAAGACTAACACCTTGATCAAAAGATCTCCTCACTCATAATTTAATATTGTAAAATTGTTTTTAGAAAATGAGTTCTAAGGATAATGCATCAACAAGACCACCAGTGTGTAATCTTAATAAGTTTACACTCTAGAAGTCCAAAATAAAGTTATATATGAGCTCCATTGATGAAGAAATTTTGATGTTATTATCTTAGGTCCCCCAGCTCCAGTCAGACAAGATGCCAGTGGATCTGTGACATAGCAAGCTATGCCCAGAGCTGAATGGACTGAAGTTGAAAAGAAGCAGAAGGCATGTGATGCCAAAGCAATGAATATTTTGGTGTCTATATTGTCTGATGACATCTTCCAGAAAGTAGCTGACGGCCAATCAGCAAAAGAGATCTGGGAATCCCTTTCTAGATTGGTAGAAGAAAGCTCTGATGAAAGGTTGGACAGAAAGTCCCTTCTCATATCCCAATATGAGAACTTTCAAAAGAAAGCTGAGGAAAGTGTTGTTAAAATGCATGAGAGATTCAGCACTATAATAAATGAGCTGTGAGGTCTGGATAAAGAGATCTCTCTTACTGAAATAAATGACCCGCTCCTCATGTGCTTCCCAAACATATGGGACTCAAGGATCTAGGCCATCGGAGAGTCCAGGTGCCACAGAGAGATCTCCACTGCTGCCTTGCTAGGAAAGCTCAAATCCTATGAGCTACTTTTAAAAAGCAGGGATGAGATAGAGGTCAAGGAGATAGTATCAACTCACATCCAAAGGAGTATTGCCCTGAAGGCTATTGAAAGAGAACCTTCCACTCCTGATGATGAGATGTTCAGCCTTTTAGCTAGAAGATTCAGAAAATGGGTCAAGACAGAAGATTCAAGAAGAAAAGAGTAGAGCTCTAAATCCAGATTTGATAAGACTCCAAAGCAGGAAGTGATTTGTTTTTCCTGCAGAAAAGTAGGACATATATCTCCTGAGTGCCCTGAAGAGAAACATGACAGGAGCAGTAGTAGAAAGGAGCATAAGAAGAAGAAGTCCTCCAAGAAAAAGGACAAGAAGAAGGAAAAGGGTTTCATTGCTGAAACGTGGAATGATACAGAATCTGAATCAAGCTCCTCTTCATTAGAGAGTGATGAAGAAACTACTGCTGAAGCTGCTTGTCTATGGCCTTGGAGGCCTACTCAGGTGATGAAGAAGATCAGGTAAGTATCTTCGATGATTTTGAATTTAATTCAGTAGAATTAAAAGATTGTTTTAAGGAATTTTGTAATGATCGTCTTAAAATTCAAAAAGAATTAGAAACTGTTAGGGGAGAATTAGAAGACCTTAAGAAAGATGATTTGTATTTTAGAAATTATGACTTGAGAAATCAAATTTGTAAAAAGGAAAAAATAATCACTAATCTAACCAATGAAAACTCAAAACTAAAAGAAGAGCTCACAAAAGCAAAAGCCTTTGATGACTCACTCAATGGTAGGATTCAACAACTCAAAGATATTACATAAAATCTCTCCATGAGATTTAAGCACATTGGTCTAGGAGCAGACCCATCCACTAGCACAAAAGTCCCTAGTAGACCTGCCTGAAAAAATCCAATTAGATTTGTTAGACTTAGTGACTATCAAACAAGTGAGAGGAGTGTAGTATTTAAGGATCTGCACAATAATAATCTAGATAAATTAAATGTATTTAATAGAGTGAATCCAAATAATAAAAAAATCTCTAGGTAAGAATAGATCAGAGAAAATTACCAAAACAATCAAAAAGCTAAAGTCAAAAGTAGAATTATTAGACATTCTGTAGATTTATTATATTTAGATACAGTTTATGCACATTTTCAGCACCAAGATAATAAACCTAGGTTTAATAAAGCTCCCTTCTATTCTTTCATATCATCCTAAAATGGTAAAAGCAAAGGGCCTAAGGTAACCTAGGTACCTTCTAATGTTTGAGTTACATGTGCAGGAGAGTGTTTGGATCCCTTCCTCAGAGATAATTAAAGGAAAGGGAAGACTCTTTACTCAACATGGAACTTCAAAGAATCAAGGGAGTGACTTCATCTCTCAAACTCCTGATAATGCATGCTAATTAACACATATAATAATATAAATGGTATTTTCAATAAAGATAATTGTTGGGAAAACTGCATAAATTTTCTAAAAGAAATACAATTGTATATTCAGAGTTGCGTCGAATAAATTTCGATGCACCATCAAGTTCTACTCGACGGTAACTTCAAGAGCTACCTGGAGTAGAGCATTCGACGCAACGTCGAATTCATATCGACGCATGAGTCGACTTAATAGTCATTGTACAAAATCGAAGTCACGTCGATTACAAATCGACGCAGCGTCGACATGTCAAGCGCGCGCAGTCTCACTTTTAGAAGCTACTTCGACATGTTTTGGCGCGCTAAATATTAATCTTTGTTGACGGTGCTTCGAATACAACCCTAAGTTGTAATGAATCGTCTTCTTTTAAGTAACTTAGACATCGAATTTATTGTGCTTTTGAATTATCTCCTTCTTGCTTTGGTGCTTTCTTTCTCTCCAGCTCTCCTGCGTTCTTGCTCTTGTTTCTCTCTCTCTCTCTCTCTCTCACTCTCTTCTTTGCAGGTACATTACTCCAGATCCTATGGCACCTCCTAAGGTGAATTTTGGATTCGATGTGGATGTGGAATAGTTCAACGCAGCATCTGATAACTTCAAAGTCATTCTAGGCTTATTTCATACTACTGGGTTGACCAAGTTGATATCTACAAGGTGCATGATTTTTGATGTTGAGTTGACAAAGCTGAAGGACAACATTAACTTAGGATATGATGGCTTCCTCAATGGAAGAATATCTAAAAATGACATCAACATCACATAGGAAATGCTAAGTCAAACCTTTCATCCACCACATGGTAGTGACCCTGGTGAACTTACATGTGATGAGATTACTAAGGCATTACAGATAATGCAGTTCAGAAAGGAGAAGACCATCAATCTAAAAAAGAATGATGTGTCTGAAGAATACAGGTTCATGGCAGATATTGTAAAAAAGGTGTTGTTATGCAAGATATCAGCACATAATGCCATCCCCAAGCAGCAGCTCCAGATCATCGGTGTTCTAGTTCTCAATAAGAAAATGAATTGGGGTAGATGTCTTCCAAAGTTAATTGGTCACAAGTACTCTCATAAGGAGAATGCATATATGAGAATCATGAGCCAGATATTGTTCCACCATCATCCAATGGTTTGTAATTCAAAGGGAGTTCCTATTCCTCCTGAAAAGAGAATGAATATTGGTATCTTCTCCAAGTGGACCAGGCATATTCTAAAGCCTGGTCAAGCACCTTCCTCTCCTCCTCTTTCTCTAGTTCCACAAGATACCACAGATCAAAACCTCCAGTCCATTCCATCTACTCTAGCTCCAGAATCCACACCACAGATTTCTCTCCAACCACAATAACAACATCCAGACATCAATTCTCTTCCTCAACCACAATCTCTCTTAACTCCAGAGGACAATCAAGCTCAATCCCCTAACCACCAAAATTTCCCAGACATCAATGATGATTCCAAAGCTCCACTTGACACACCTCCTATCATCCTCAATCTGACAGTTGTCAATGATATTACAACATAAATTCCTCCAGTCATCATATCCACACCTCCAAATGACACATCTCTTGCCTTTACCACCCATTATACACCATCATTTGATGCTGAGCAAATTATCTCCAAAGTAGTAGGACTGGCTACTAGTACATTTGCTGACTTGCTAGCCACTCAAGCCAGAAAATTCAACAGAAAGTATTCTCAAATGGAGTCTGAGATAAGAGAATCAAAAGAGACACTAATGGCACTCCAATCCTTTGTGTCATCCTCAATGGTGAACAAATATTTCTTAACCTCTCTTGTCAGTAAGGTTCAGAAGGGGGAGAATGTTCATTAAGAAGAAGTGGATGCCCAAGAAAATGAGAGTTGCCAGGATAAGGAAAAGAATGTTGAAACTCTTGTTCCAGAAGTGGAAGTACCTACCCCTGTAAATGACAATTTTGCTCATAAATATAGAGATCCTGAGAAGCTCACAGTGTTCAACAAAGTCCTCCAAGATATCATTCCAGAAAAGGAGATGCTTGAATCAACTCAGGGGGAGCTCTTGACAGATGATCAGCTCTTGGATGAAGTCTCAAAAATTGCTAAGGACGTTGCCCAGTTAGCTGGAAAGGAAGTACAATCTCAGGGGGAGCCTCCCAAAGAAGATGACATTCATCAAGATGTTGTGAAGACTGCTGAAGAAGAAGATGAACAACTAGTGTTTAAACAAAGGAGAGTAACACAACATGTCTTCTCAAGGAAAAGGAAAACTCCTCCATAGGAGTAGAACAATATAGGTGAACAATTTCTATAGCAATTTCTCATCAAACAATATAGTTGAAGTTATATAATTATGGAAGTTTATCATGTTGATCTATGCTTCTGTGTAATAATGTCAATTTATGTCTAGTGTATATTTGTTTGTACCGTGCTTTTATTCAACTGAAATCACTTACATTATTTGTAAATTTTTTCAAGATAAATATGGGGAGATTATTGAGAAAAATAGCCTTGTGATTTATCTAAACAAATTATCTTAAAGTGATTTCATAATCTAGGATATATTAGTCATGTTGTATAGAGAGGGTAATCTGGTCATTAGATGTCCCAAGATATCACATTCACTCTAGAGTGTCAAGATTTGTCCTAAAATAAGCACAAAATTCAGTTGAGTTAAACTTACGTCGAATAGAAGTCGACAAAACTTCGACTAGAAGTCGAAGCAACTTCGAATACAAGTAGAAGTAACTTAGACTGAAGTCAAAGTATAGTTGAAGTCAACGCAACATCGAAATGGTCTGAATGCCGAAGACAGGGCTTGTCAAAGCTATATCAAAAGTCGACGCAACTTCGATTTGAATTGGACGTAGAAGAAGAATCTGTCAAAATTATATCAGAATCAACGCAACTTCGATTTGAAGTCGACGCAGAAGTTCAAGTTCAAAGTCCAAGTCTACAACTCGATGGATACGTCAATAGGTGTTCAGCGCAACGTCGACATCTGAGTTCAGTCAGAGCTAAGAAACTTTTTGAAGTTGCTTCTATAAGAACTCAGAGGTGCGCCGAATAGAGAGAAAATAAAATCGACGCTGCATCGAATTCAGACAGAAAAGGAATGTTTTCTACTGTCTTTTTAGATGCTTTTCCAGAAGGTATCCACGGCTATAGTTTTCTTCTAACAGCTCGTTTATTGCAAAAATGGAATGAAGTACTTTAGATGGACAAAAAAGACATTCTTGGAAGTTATTCAAAATAGATTGACGGGCCGAGAAAAAGAAATTGAAAGAAATACATTTGTTCAAAGGATATTCCTTCTAAGGACAGAACAGAAGAGGAAAAAAATTCAAATACTATTCGACAAAGAATAAGTATACACATAGAGAAGAAGAACACAAGAATTAGAATCTCTCTCAGTCTTCTTCGTCCTCCTCAAGCTTTTTCTCTAAAAAGAAAAGAAAAGAAGAACAACTCTGTACAGGAATACAAACAAGGTTGTCGATTCTTCTTCCTATCTTACAGCAGCAAGCAAACTAGAGTACAGAGATCACAAAGGATCACAAGCTCATAACCCTTGCAATCTTCTTTATCATAAGCAAGGGTTCATCATATACAGATCCTCAAGAACATCAAAAGACAGCATTTTGTGTGATAGCTGTAGAAAGATTTATACAGCAGAATCCTTCTCTTCTTCTTCTTATTCTTCTTTATTTCTCCTTTTCTATACTGTAACTGAGAAAGAGTCCTAAGAATCCCTCTTTAAAGGATTCAGATGGTTCTAAGAGTCTTCTTATCAAAAGACTCAGTGGTTCTAAGAGTCTCATTGTCAAAAGACTCAGTGTGTGGTTCTAAGAGTCTCCTTATCAAAAGACTCAGTGCTGGTTCTGAGAGTCTCCTTATCAAAAGACTTAGGCACTAGATAGTACAATCCTACTAGGTGGTAAAAGAGTGGACTACCCACATTTTTGGGAACCACTATAAAAATTATGTGTCTTCTGAGTTTGCTTTTCTGTGTTGTCCTTTTTACATCTTACTGTTTTTTCCAGTTCTTTGTTTATTTTATTCTGTGTTGGTTGTGCTGATTGCATAGTTGTTAGGATAGTTTATTATTGTGTGTGCATATTTAGGGTAAAGTTTTTAAATCTCTATTTACAACCCCCCCCCCCTCTAGAGAATACTCAGAGATTACACTGCGCACTTTCACCTTGCTCTTGGTTGTCTCTTCAGTAAATCCTACACCACTTCTATATTGTGCAAAAAAATTGTCAATGATTGGTAGGACAGTCTTGCGCATGGAGTAGCTAGCAACTATTCTATTTTCAGCCAATAACATTTCCTCAAGGTCCTTAATGATCTTGTTCTTCCGTGCTAATTCAGCCTTCTTAAGCTTGGTAGCTTCCTTGAATTTACCCACTTCTTTGCTCATAGTAGCCTGCTTCTCAGCTGTCTCTTGGAGCTCAGATTGGGTATTTTTTAATTAAGCTAACTCCTTAGATTGAACTCTAAGGAGCTTCTTGCTTTTCTTGAAAGCCTCCCACAAAGCATCATACTGCTGCATTAGTTCAGAGTCGTCCTCATGTGGGGATCTTGATGATGTGTTATTGCAAGCAAACTTACACTCACTCTCATGCATAGATTCTTCCACTAATTCAGAATTAGAAGCAGACAAAGGGGCTCTGATAAGTACTTCCCATGAGAGGTGTCCTCATCCTGGATGTCTTCATCTATGACCATAAGACCAATAAGTGCTTCCTCCTCAGATTCTGAGGAACTTGAATCAGAATCACTCAATGTTCTGTTTTTCTTTGCAATAAACCCTCTTTCAGAGTTCTTCTTATCCTTCGGATATCTCCTGTCTTCGGACCTCCTTGACTCCTTCTTTTAGAGGGATAATCAGTTATCATGCGACCTATTCTCTTACAATAATAGCATACAGTGTTAGCTAAATCATACTGGTTAGATATAGACTTATACTTGTCTTCCCTTGATGGCTTGGGTCTGTCATGATACCAGTCCTTCTGGAGCTGGATGAAGATGATATGTGGCTGTCTCTTCTCCTTTTAGACATCAGCTTTTTAAATTGTTTGGAGAAGAGTGTCAGTTCCTTGTCTGTGTTGTCTAACTCTAATGTGCTGGCTTCAGAGACCTCGCTACTTTCAGACTCCTCCTGAAATATGGGAGTCTTGTCTTTAGTACTTCTGATGCTCTCTGCTTTGAGAGCCACAGATCATTCTCTGATGCTTCCCCTTGAGCTTTCCTCTTCAGCTTTTCTTGTGTTGACTTGAAGCTCATGGAACAGAAGCTTTCCAAACAGATTTTTGGGCTCCATGATGCCCAAATTTCCCATCTCCCTGATGGCAACAATCTTGATATCTCATTATTTAGTGAGTGATCTAAGGAACTTGTCATTAAGATCGGAATTTGTGAATTCCCTTCCACAGTTTCTTAGGTCATTCACAATTTTCAAAAACCTCTCATAGCAGTTAGAGATAGTTTCATTCTTGCTTTCTTTGAAGGCCTCATACTCTTGGATCAGAAGGGATTTTCTGTCATCCATTACCTCTTCTGTCCACTCCATGTAGACAATTAAGGAGCCCACATCTCCTTGGCAGATTTGCAGTGAATGAGATTTTGGAGGGTGAGTCATCAATTGCACCCACTATAATATTTTGTGCCTTTTTATCAAGGCCAACAAGGGCAAGTTCACCCTTGCTCATATCATAGTACTTCTTTGGTACTCGCAGTGTAGGATCTATGGTAGAAGTTGTCGTGGGTATGTGGGGTCCCTCTTGAACAACAAAAAAGACCCTAGGGTCTGCAACCTCCATGAACAACCTGACTCTTTTTTTCCAGATAGGGAAGTTTTTTTAGAGCACACTGGAAGCTTCATGGACCTCATCTCCCAATCTGATCACCTCCGGCCATTCGAGGATAGTTCCAAAGATCCAGATCTGACTGTTAAGTCACTTCTTGATCAACCTGGCTCTGATACAACTTATTGTTTATGGAACTATCACCTAGAAGGGGAGGATGAATAGGTGAGTGACTTTTTTTAGATTTTAGCCTAAAAGCAAACAAAGAAAATCGCAGCAAAGATCACAGCCACAAAGCACAGCAAACAGAGATACCAGATTTATAGTGGTTCCCCAAGACAATGTGTCTTGAGTACTCCACTGTCCCTCTGCGCCTATCTAGCAATGTGCTAGACTCAGCTAACTCCACCAAAAACTCAAATCTCCTTCACAGATTCTACAACTCAGCCACAGCAGGCCCTACAACTCAGATCCACTTAGGATCCTACTGTTAAATGTTTTGATTTGAATCGTTTAGGAGTAAGCAGGAGTTGCATCAACTGAGTTATAGCCAAATAACCACAATATGCCACACAACAACACAAAGCTTTATTGAATCACAAAACTTGATTACAGTGCGAGGTATATATGGCGAGACATGATTCATAAGAATCACGGAGGAGAGAAGAACAAAACACACCAAAAAACAAATCTGGCGGCTTGACAAGCAGAGACCGCACAGACCGCTAAACTCCAGAGATCGCCCGGCTTGACCTGAGACCGCTCTAACAGAAAATAGCCAAGATGACTTTTGACTGCCACCTCAGACCGCACTGCAAGATCGCCACCTCAGACCGCACGAACTGGAGCTTATTGAATTGAACGAAGAACAGCTGTCGCCAGACCGCAGCTCAGATCGCCTAACCGCTGAAGGTTGCCTGATCGTCGAGCTCGCTGCGAATAGCACAAGAACAAACATAAACCAGTCCGCAGACAAGCCGCTGTCGAACTGTTTATTCAAGCCGCTGGGAAATCACCAAGGAAGGAGACCGCAACCTGCTGACCGCAAACCTGCGAACACAACAAACAGTCAACTCGCTTACGAGACCGCCCGACCTCAAAGTTGAGACCGCACGAAATAACCCAGACTCTTGTTCTTACAATTCTCGTTATGAATGACAGGCCATGCACCCCTATTTATAGGCGACAAGATGGATGTCGTCACCGCCACATGAGAGGTACAATCACCACCCGCCAGATCGCCAGCGGTCTCACAGAGCAGACCGCGCGATCACACTACTTGGACAACATATTGTCCAAGACAGCAAGTCAGCAGCAGACCGCGCATAAATTGCGCGAACACAAGACCGCGCGGACATAAGAACACTCCTTCCTTAGATCGCCAGGAGAAAACAAGGAACATCTGGCTGACTTCAGACAAGTCGCCAGATCGCCAGGCATAAGCCGCCCGTACACAGCGGTTATACTAGAACAGACCGCCCAGTCTTCTTACAAAGAAGCAAGACCGACCAAGCAGAGCAGACCGGAAAGAGACTGGTACATGCTAAAACAAATCGGCCAACCAGCAGACCGCCAGAACCAGACCGGCAGTGTACCAACATAGAGACCGCGCGGTCTCTGCGGTCTCCAAAAACCAGACCGCCGGCCACCTTCCACTCCACTTCAACATTTCAACACTCCCCCTTGAAGTGGAAAGTGGAACCTAGCCCGAGTAAACTCCGCAACCGAGTAAACGGTCCCTTTTCCAGCGGCTTTGTGAAGATGTCTGCGACATTGTCCGCACTCCAAACATGCTCGACCATAAGAGATCCTCCCAACACTTTTTCACGAATGAAATGGTGCTCAATCTCAATATGTTTGGTCCTCGCGTGACAAACTGGATTATTAACTAGCTTGAGAGCACTCTCATTGTCCCCGCGTAGCATAGTGGGACCTCGAACCTCCTCATGAACGTCTTCTACCAACCTCCTGAGCCAAACAGCTTCCTGAGCTGCCAAGGCAGAAGCCTTGTATTCCGCTTCTGTGGTAGATACAGACACCAAGTCCTGCTTTTTGCTGCACCAAGAGATAGCTGTGGGGCCCGCCATAAAGACAACCAAACGTTGATCTCCGATCATCCACGTCTCCTCCATAATCAGTATCCATGTATCCAAGCAACTCCAAGCTTGACCCTCTCCTATATAGGAGACCCAAATCAGAGGTCGACTTCACATATTTCAAAATTCCTTTTGCCGCTAGAAGATGAGGCTTCCGTGGTTCCGCCATGTACCGACTCACTTTGCCAACTGCATAAGCAATATCAGGCCTCATGATCATCAAGTAGATCAAGCTCCCAGCCAGAGCTCGGAACACCAACGGATCAGATAGAACTCTTCCCTCATCCTTCCAAAGTTTATGATGCTGCTCCAGAGGTATAGAGCTGCTCTTCCATTCCTCCATGCCGAATCGTTGAACGATACGCTCCGCATATCCAGCCTGAGAAACGAGCACTCCGCTCTCCCGCCTCTGAACCTCGAGTCCAAGGAAATGGTGAAACTCACCCAGATCCTTCATCTCAAACCTGATTGCAAGCTCGTCTCTCAGCCTTGCTACTGCCTCCTTCGAGTTCCCGGTGACAACCATGTCATCCACAAACAGTAGGACAATAACTCGAAGCACCCCCTCCTTCTTGATGAACAAGCTAGAATCAGAGTCTGAAGCAAAGAATCCGCAGAATAGAAGATATTTCGCGATCTTCCCATACCACGCACGAGGCGCTTGCTTCAACCCATACAGGGCCATCTTCAATTTGCAGACATAGTCCAGACAATCCTCCGAGATGAAGCCCGGCGGTTGGATCATGAAGATATCCTTGTCAATCTCGCCGTATAAGAAAGCATTCTTCACATCGAGCTGCCAAATCTCCCATCCACTGGATGTCGCCAAAGCAATAAAAAATCGAACCGAGGTCATCTTTGCCACTGGACTGAAATTCTCATCATAATCTTCTCCATACTGCTGTGAGAACCCGCGAGCCAGATGGCGAGCCTTGTATCACTCGATTGTACCGTCATCTTTTTTCTTGAGTTTATAAACCCATTTACATGTCACAGGGGTAATGCCCTTGGGCCTGGGCACTAGAGACCAAGTCTCATTCTTCTTGACAGCATCCATCTCCTCTTGCATAGCAATGTCCCGCTGCTTCACGCCTTTAGCCTTCTCAAAGCTCGACGGTTCCCTCTCATCCAAGGGACCAGCAAAGAAACATGAGACAAAGCTCACCATGTTTCCTCCTGTGTATCGATCAGGTAGCTTGATAGTCCTCTTCGACCTCCTAAGAGGTTGCTCCTGACTAACCACCTCCTTAGCTGCTTCTTCTGTGCTAGCTCCTCTTCCAGATGAACTTGGAGCATCGCTCCCCCTGCTTCCAGAACCTGAAGCCTCCATCTCAGAGCTTGACACAGCTGGAGCTCCTGGTGAAATAGGCAACTCCACTTGAAGATTTTCTACAGCCTTCCCTTTATCATCAACCCTGTTCTCCGGTAGTTCAACTCCTGAACTCCTCTTGTAAGAAGTCACCTCATCGAACACCACATCCCGAGATACCACTGATCTCCGTGTTTCAGGATCCATGCATCTCCACCCTTTCTTCTGCTCATCATACCCAACAAATACTAGCTTCCTTGCTTTCGCATCTAGCTTTGTTCGAAGAGCATCAGGGATATGCACATAACAGGTTGACCCGAACACTCGAAGGTGTGCAACACTCGGATTCTCCTTGAACATCAGTTAGTGAGGGGTCTTCATGTTGATAGGACTTAGAGGCATCCTGTTGATGACGTATGCTGCACATGACATTCTCTCCGCCCAGAAGGACTTTGGGATACTCATGGCATAAAGCCAACATTTGCAGGTTTCCGTCAGATGACGGATCTTCCTCTCCGCAACGCCATTTTGCTGTGGAGTATGGGCACAAGTGAGCTCTCTCCGGACGTCGTGCTTCCTGCAAAAACTTGAGAACTCACCAGAGGTGAACTCCCCACCATTGTCAGTTCGCAATTTTCTAAAAGAAATACAATTGTATATTCAGAGTTGCGTCGAATAAATTTCGATGCACCGTCAAGTTCTACTCGACGCTAACTTCAAGAGCTACCTGGAGTAGAGCATTCGACGCAGCCTCAAATTCATATCGACGCATGAGTCGACTTAATAGTCATTGTACAAAATCAAAGTCATGTCGATTACAAATCGACGCAGCGTCGGCATGTCAAGCGCGTGCAGTCTCACTTTTAGAAGCTACTTAGACATGTTTTGGCGGGCTAAATATTTATCTTTGTTGACGGTGCTTCGAATACAACCCTAAGTTGTAATGAATCGTCATCTTTTAAGCAACTTAGACATCGAATTTATTGCGCTTTTGAATTATCTCCTTCTTGCTCTGGTGCTTTCTTTCTCTCCAGCTCTCCTGCGTTCTTTCTCTTGTTTCTCTCTCTCTCTCTCTCTCACACTCACTCTCTTCTTTGCAGGTACATTACTCCAGATCCTATGGCACCTCCTAAGGTGAATTTTGGATTCGATGTGGATGTGGAATAGTTCAACGCAGCATCTGATAACTTCAAAGTCATTCTAGGCTTATTTCATACTACTGGGTTGACCAAGTTGATATCTACAAGGTGCATGATTTTTGATGTTGAGTTGACAAAGCTGAAGGACAACATTAACATAGGATATGATGGCTTCCTCAATGGAAGAATATCTAAAAATGACAACAACATCACAGAGGAAATGCTAAGTCAAACCTTTCATCTACCACATGGTAGTGACCCTGGTGAACTTACATGTGATGAGATTAGTAAGGCATTATAGATAATGCTGTTCAGAAAGGAGAAGACCATCAATCTGAAAAAGAATGATGTGTCTGAAGAATACAAGTACATGGCAGATATTGTGGAAAAGGTGTTGTTATGCAAGATATCAGCACAAATGCCATCCCCATGCAGCAACTCCAGATCATGGGTGTTCTAGTTCTCAATAAGAAAATGAATTGGGGTAGATGTCTTCCAAAGTTAATTGGTCACAAGTACTCTCATAAGGAGAATGCATATATGAGAATCATGAGCCAGATATTGTTCCACCATTATCCAATGGTTTGTAATTCAAAGGGAGTGCCTATTCCTCCTGAAAAGAGAATGAGTATTGGTATCTTCTCCAAGTGGACCAGGCATATTCTAAAGCCTGGTCAAGCACCTTCCTCTCCTCCTCTTTCTCTAGTTCCACAAGATAACACTGATCAAAACCTCCAGTCCATTCCATCTACTCTAGATCCAGAACCCACACCATAAATTTCTCTCCAACCACAATAACAACATCCAGGCATCAATTCTCTTCCTCAACCGCAATCTCTCTTAACTCTAGAGGACAATCAAGCTCAATCCCCTAACCACCAAAATTTCCCAGACATCAATGATGATTCCAAAGTTCCACTTGACACACCTCCTATCATCCTCAATCTGACAGTTGTCAATGATATTACAACATAAATTCCTCCAGTCATCATATCCACACCTCCAAATGACACATCTCTTGCCTTTACCACCCATTATTCACAATCATTTGATGCTGAGCAAATTATCTCCAAAGTAGTAGGACTCGCTACTGGTACATTTGCTGACTTGTTAGCCACTCAAGCCATAAAATTCAACAGAAAGTATTCTCAAATGGAGTCTGAGATAAGAGAATCAAAAGAGACACTCATGGCACTCCAATCCTTTGTGTCATCCTCAATGGTGATCAAATATTTCTTAACCTCTCTTGTCAGTAAGGTTCAGAAGGGGGAGAATGTTCATGAGGAGGAAGTGGATGCCCAAGAAAATGAGAGTAGCCAGGATAAGGAAAAGAATGCTGAAACTCTTGTTCCAGAAGTGGAAGTACCTACCCCTGTAAATGACAATTTTGCTCATAAATATAGAGATCCTGAGAAGCTCACATTGTTCAACAAAGTCCTCCAAGATATCATTCCAGAAAAGGAGATGCTTGAATCAACTTAGGGGGAGCTCTTGACAGATGATCAACTCTTGGATGAAGTCTCAAAATTGCTAAGGATGTTGCCCAGTTAGATGGAAAGGAAGTACAATCTCAGGGGGAGCCTCCCAAAGAAGATGACATTCATCAAGATGTTGTGAAGACTGCTGAAAAAGAAGATGAACAACTAGTGTTTAAACCAAGGAGAGTAACACAACATGTCTTCTCAAGGAAAAGGAAAACTCCTCCATAGGAGTAGAACAATACAGGTGAACAATTTCTATAGTAATTTCTCATCAAACAATATAGTTGAAGTTATATAATTATGGAAGTTTATCATGTTGATTTATGCTTCTGTGTAATAATGTCAATTTATGTCTAGTGTATATTTATTTGTACCGTTCTTTTATTCAACTGAAATCACTTACATTATTTGTAAATTTTGTTAAGATAAATAGGGGGAGATTATTGAGAAAATTAGCCCTGTGATTTATCTAAACAAATTATCTTAAAGTGATTTCATAATCTAGGATATATTACTCATGTTGTATAGAGAGGGTAATCTGGTCATTAGATGTCCCAGGATATCACATTCACTCTAGAGTGTCAAGATTTGTCCTAAAATAAGCACAAAATTCAGTTGAGTTAAACTTGCGTCGAATAGAAGTCGACGCAACTTCGACTAGAAGTCGAAGCAACTTCGAATACAAGTAGAAGTAACTCAGACTGAAGTCAAAGTATAGTTGAAGTCAACACAACATCGAAATGGTCTGAATGCAGAAGACAGGGCTTGTCAAAGCTATATCAAAAGTCGACGCAACTTCGATTTGAATTGGACGTAGAAGAAGAATCTGTCAAAGTTATATCAGAAGTCGACGCAACTTCGATTTGAAGTCGACGCAACTTCGATTTGAAGTCGGCGCAGAAGTTCAAGTTCAAAGTCCAAGTCTACAACTCGATGGATACGTCGATAGGTGATCAGCGTAACGTCGACATCTGAGTTCAATCAGAGCTAAGAAAGTTTTCGAAGTTGCTTCTATAAGAACTTAGAGGTGCGCCGAATAGAGAGAAAATAAAATCGACGCTGCATCGAATTCAGACAGAAAAGGAATGTTTTCTGCTGTCTTTTCAGTTGCTTTTCCAGAAGGTATCCAAGGCTATAGTTTGTCTTCTAACGGCTCGTTTATTGCCAAAAATGGAATGAAGTACATTAGATGGACAACAAAGACATTCTTAGAAGTTATTCAAAATAGATTGACGGGCCGAGAAACAGAAATTGAAAGAAATACATTTGTTCAAAGGATATTCCTTCCAAGGACAGAACAGAAGAGGAAAGAAATTCAAATACTATTCGACAAAGAATAAGTATACACATAGAGAAGAAGAACACAAGAATTAGAATCTCTCTCAGTCTTCTTCGTCCTCCTCAAGCTTTTTCTCTAAAAAGAAAAGAAAAGAAGAACAACTCTGTACAGGAATACAAACAAGGTTGTTGATTCTTCTTCCTATCTTACAGCAGCAAGCAAACTAGAGTACAGAGATAACAAAGGATCACAAGCTCATAACCCTTGAATTCTTTTTATCATAAGCAAGGGTTCATCATATACAGATCCTCAAGAACATCAAAAGACGGCAGTTTGTGTGATAGTTGTAGAAAGATTTATACAATAGAATCCTTCTCTTCTTCTTCTTCTTCTTTATTGCTCCTTTTCTATACTGTAACTGAGAAAGAGTCCTAAGAATCCCTCTTTAAAGGATTCAGATGGTTCTAAGTGTCTCCTTATCAAAAGACTCAGTGGTTCTAAGAGTCTCATTGTCAAAAGACTCAGTGTGTGGTTCTAAGAGTTTCCTTATCAAAAGACTCAGTGCTGGTTTTGAGAGTCTCCTTATCAAAAGACTTAGGCATTAGATAGTACAATCCTACTAGATGGTAGAAGAGTGGCCTACCCACATTTTTGGGAACCACTATAAAATTATGTGTCTTCTGAGTTTGCTTTTCTGTGTTGTCCTTTTTACTGCTTACTGTTTTTCCAGATCTTTGTTTATTTTATTCTGTGTTGGTTGTGTTGATTGCATAGTTGTTAGGATAGTTTATTATTGTGTGTGCATATTTAGGGTAAAGTTTTTAAATCTCTATTTACCACCCACCCCTCTCTAGAGAATACTCAGAGGTTACACTGCGCACTTTCACCTTGCTCTTGTCTGTCTCTTCAGTATATCCTACACCACTTCTATATGGTGCAAAAAAATTGTCAATGATTGGTAGGACAGTCTTGCGCATGGAGTAGCTAGCAACTATTCTATTTTCAGCTAGTAACATTTCCTCAAGGTCCTTAATGATCTTGTTCTTCTGTGCTAATTCAGCATTCTTAAGCTTGGTGGCTTCCTTGAATTTACACACTTCTTTGCTCATAGTAGCCTGCTTCTCAGCTGTCTCTTGGAGCTCAGATTGGGTATTTTTTAATTAAGCTAACTCCTTAGATTGAACTCTAAGGAGCTTCTTGCTTTTCTTGAAAGCCTCCCACAAAGCATCATACTGTTGCATTAGTTCAGAGTCGTCCTCATGTTGGGATCTTGATGATGTGCTATTGCAAGCAAACTTACACTCACTCTCATGCATAGATTCTTCCACTAATTCAGAATTAGAAGCAGACAAAGGAGCTCTGATAAGTACTTCCCATGAGAGGTGTCCTCGTCCTGGATGTCTTCATCTATGACCATAAGACCAATCACTCAATGTTCTGATTTTCTTTGCAGTAAACCCTCTTTCAGAGTTCTTCTTATCCTTCAGATATCTCCTGTCTTCGGACCTCCTTGACTCCTTTTAGAGGGATAATCAGTTATCATGCGACCTATTCTCTTACAATAATAGCACACAGTGTTAGCTAAATCATATTTGTTAGGTTTAGACTTATACTTGTCTTCCCTTGATGGCTTGGGTCTGTCATGATACCAGTCCTTCTGGAGCTGGATGAAGATGATATGTGGCTGTCTCTTCTCTTTTTAGACATCAGCTTTTTAAATTGTTTGGAGAAGAGTGTCAGTTCCTTGTCTGTGTTGTCTAACTCTAATGCGCTGGCTTCAGAGACCTCGCTACTTTCAGACTCCTCCAGAAATATGGGAGTCTTGTCTTTAGTTCTTCTGATGCTCTCTGCTTTGAGAGCCACAGATCATTTTCTGATGCTTCCCCTTGAGCTTTCCTCTTCAACTTTTCTTGTGTTGACTTGAAGCTCATGGAACAGAAGCTTTCCAAACAGATTTTTGGGCTCCATGATGCCCAAATTTCCCATCTCCCTGATGGCATCAATATTGATATCTCATTCTTTAGTGAGGGATCTAAGGAACTTGTCATTAAGATCGGAATTTGTGAATTCCCTTCCATAGTTTCTTAGGTCATTCATAATTTTCAAAAATCTCTCATAGCAGTTAGAGATGGTTTCATTCTTGCTTTGTTTGAAGGCCTCATACTCTTGGATCAGAAGGGATTTCCTGTCATCCATTACCTCTTCTGTCCACTCCATGTAGACAATTAAGGAGCCCACATCTCCTTGGCAGATTTGCAGTGAATGAGATTTTGGAGGGTGAGTCATCAATTGCACCCACTATAATATTTTGTGCCTTTTTATCAAGGCCAACCAGGGCAAGTTCATCCTTGCTCATATCATACTACTTCTTTGGTACTCGCAGGGTAGGATCTATGGTAGAAGTTGTCATGGGTATGTGGGGTCCCTCTTGAACAACAAAAAAGACCCTAGGATCTGCAGCCTCCATGAACAACATGACTCTTTTTTTCCAGATAGGGAAGTTTTTCTTAGAGCACACTGGAAGCTTCATGGACCTCATCTCTCTATCTGATCACCTCCAGCCATTCGAGGATAGTTCCAAAGATCCAGATCTGACTGTTAAGTCACTTCTTGATCAACCTGGCTCTGATACAACTTATTGTTTATAGAACTATCACCTAGAAGGGGAGGATGAATAGGTGAGTGACCTTTTTTAGATTTTAGCCTAAAAGCAAACAAAGAAAATCGCAGCAAAGATCACAGCCACAAAGCACAGCAAACAGAGATACCAGATTTATAGTGGTTCCCCAAGACAATGTGTCTTAAGTACTCCACCTTCCCTCTGCGCCTATCTAGCAATGTGCTAGGCTCAGCTAACTCCACCAAAAACTCAAATCTCCTTCACAGATTCTACAACTTAGCCACAGCAGGCCCTACAACTCAGATCCACTTAGGATCCTACTGTTAAATTTTTTTGATTTGAATCGTTTAGGAGTAAGCAGGAGTTGCATCAACTGAGTTATAGCCAAACAACCACAATATGCCACACAGCAACACAAAGCTTTATTGAATAACAAAACTTGATTACAGTGCGAGGTATACATGGCGAGACATGATTCATAAGAATCATGGAGGAGAGAAGAACAAAACATACCAAAAAACAAATTTGGCGGCTTGACAAGCAGAGACCGCACAGACCGCTAAACTCTAGAGATCGCCCGGCTTGACCTGAGACCGCTCGAACAGAAAACAACCAAGATGACTTCAGACCGCCACCTCAGACCGCACTGCAAGATAGCCACCTCAGACTGCACGAACTGGAGCTTATTGAATTGAGTGAAGAACAGCTGTCGCCAGACCGCAGCTCAGATCGCCTAACCGCTGAAGGTCGCCTGATCGTCGAGCTCGCTGCGAACAGCACAAGAACAAACATAAACCAGTCCGCAGACAAGCCGCTGGCGAATTGTTTATTCAAGCCGCTGGGAATCACCAAGGAAGGAGACTGTTGGGTATATTGCCCTCAATAGTACCTTGATTTGAAGAGGCATCACTCTCAATGCTAAGGACATATTGTATTTGATGAACTATACTCTTGTAAGATATACATGTGCAGGTGACTCAAAAGGAAGGGCCAAACATGCCCTTAGATGTGGAGAAATCATCTCCCAAAAGATGAAGTTTTGTCTCAGCTGAACTGCTGAGATGAAGGATCAAAACCGCTGAGACGAGGAGCCATCTCAGCGTACCCGCTGAGAAGAAGGTGCATCCGCTGAGAAGAAGGTGACTCCGCTGATAAGTTCATTATACGCTGAGAATCAGCGTGGTTGTCGAGCGTTGAACGCTATTCGTCGACCGCTGAGATGAGATCAAAGCAGGAGCCGCTGAGAAGTCACACAAGGCAAGTTCGTCGAACGCTGAACGCCGTATGTCGAACGTTGAACGTCGTATGTCGAACGTTGAACGCCGTTTGTCGACCGCTTAGACGAGATCAAAGCTGGAGCCGCTGAGAAGACACACAAGGCAAGTTCGTCGAACGTTGAACGTCGTATGTCGAACGCTGAATGCCGTTTGTCGACCACTGAGACGAGATCAAAGCAGGAGCCGCTGAAAAGTCACACAAGGCAAGTTTGTCGAACGCTGAGCTGGCAAGATCATCGAACGCAGGGGACAGCTGGTTCGTCGAATGCAGAGTGTTCCACGCTCGTCGAGCGCAGTCCTTCTCTACGGAAAAGAAGGGCGGCGGGACCTGCGGCTAGGACTAGTTGCAGAAAAGCTGTGTGCGGTCCACCAGCTTCTCCCATAATTCACAGCAGATCGGCTAAGAGCCGTTGAAGATCAGAGATGTATACAAGGAAGAGTTAGGGCACATTTGAAAGACTGACTCCTCACCGTTGCGTGCAAAAGAGATCAACTGTTACATTGACGGCTGAAGCTCTCGTCTTCTTCCTCCTGCTCACTGAACAAGAAGAAGAAAACAGAGAAACAAAGTTAGCTCCTTTGCAAGGAGCAAGGTGATCTTCCATCACTCTGTCGAAGAGGAAGATCAAGTTAGTAGCTGGCATCGACATCTTCAGCTACAGGAAGCACAGACGGTGCAGGATCTACAGGAGAGTACCTCTACTGTAGAATATTACTAAATCATTTTTCTGCAGGGCATTTTGCCTAAGCTGTAAGACCTTGTGGTCTGAGATTTTAGGAACCTGAGGGCTCTGAGTTGTAGGGCTGAAGGCCTGAGTGTAGGATCTGGAGCAGATCTGAGGTAGGGCTTAATAGCCTGAGGTAGGACCAGGAGGTGGTCTGAGAAGTAGAAGGAGGAGTCCTCTGAGTAGTAGGACCTAGGAGAGGTCTGAGCTGTAGGATCTGGAGAAGATCTGAGGTAGGGCTTAACAGCCTGAGTTGTAGGACATTATTGTCTGAGCTGTAGGAGGTGTTATCCTCTAGTTTGTAGGGCAGTTGTGCCAGAGGTAGGAGCTGGTGATAGCTCTGAGTTGTAGGGACTTGTGTCCTGAGGTAGGATCATTCTTGATCTGAGAAGTTCTGAGGAACTTGTGCTGTAAGCTCTTTGAGCTGAGATTGGAGAAGTTGGCCCTGTCTAACACACTGTTAGAAGGGTGGAGGGGGAAAGTGGACTACCCATAGACACACTGTCTTTGGGGAACCACTATAAATTATCGTGTGCTTTCTATGTTTGTTGATTTGCTTGAACTAATTCTGAAATCCGCTAAAGCTAATCACGTAAAATTAAAAAGACCTATTCACCCCCCCCCCCCCCCCTCTAGGTGATTTAGACTACAAACCTTATATTCTTTCAAGTAGTATCAGAGCAGGTTGGTCAAAAAGGACTTAACAGTCTGACCAGATTCTAAAAGGTTTAGTCAAATCAAATCCCAATGGCCTCCTCTGGATTGCAAAAGGAAATGAGGTCCATGAAGTTGCCCATATGCAACAAAGAGAATTTTGGCATATGGAAGCAAAGGATCAGGTTGTGTATGGAAGCATCTGATCCAAGGATCTTCATTACAGTTGAAGAAGGACCTTTCACACTACATCCACTATTGATCCAACAAGAAGAGTGGCCAAACCATTCAAGGATCTGACCAAGGATGAACTTGAGTTGTTCACCATGGACAAGAGGGCCCAGAACATCATTGTCAATGTTATTGATGATTCCACCTTTCAAAACTTGGTACACTGCACTTCTGCCAAGGAAATGTGGGATACTCTGATAGTATATATGGAAGGGACAGCTGAAGTTAGGGATGACGGGAAGTCACTCCTAAATCAAGAGTATGAAGCCTTCAGGCAGCAGAGCCAGGAAAGCATATACATGTGCTTTGAGAGGTTCTTCAGAATAGTCAATGAGCTGAGAACCTATGAGAGGGCTTTCACCAACAATGAGCTGAATGACAAGTTCCTTAGATCTCTCACAAAAGACTGGGACACAAAGATATGTGCCATCAGGGAAGTGGCCAAGCTTTGTGAGACCCCAACTCACACTCTGTTTGGGAAGCCGCTTTCCTATGAGATGCAGCTGTCTGCAAGGAAGGAAGAGGACACCTCTTCAAAGGCAAAATCAATGGAGAATTCTGTAGCTCTCAAAGCTGACAGCTCCAAGAGAAGCAAGGGGAGGATAGTGTCTCCTCCAAGGAGAAGAGCTGAACCTGAAGTCGGCACCTCAGGAGGCTCTTCCTCTGATGAAGAATTTGTTGCCTTCTGTAGGAAGTTCAAGAAGATGATGAAAAGGAAGCCATGGAGGAATATGCCCTCCTCATCATCACACTACAAATGGAACAGCAGCAAATCTGAAAGACTGCACCCAAAGGGTGACAGGTATGAATCAAAACCCAGTAAACATTCTACTAATAATATAATATGTTATAGCTGCAACAAGCCTGGACATGTCCTAGCTGACTGTCCAGAAAAAAGAAAGGATATTGGTGAAACGAAGCATCATCACCACAAGGATAGGAAGGGAGAAAAGTCACTCCTAGCAAAGAAAGAAAGAAGCTGGAGTGAGTCTGATCCTTCAACATCAGGTTCAGACAATGAAGAAGAAGCCAACATTGGGCTATATGCAGCAGAAAAGGATGAAGACAATCCAGCTGCAAAGGTTGGAATCAGGGCCCCTCTATCACACTCAGATAGTGATGAAGAGGAGGATGAAGAAGACACTATTCAGCTAGGCCTCATGGCCTTCACTGATGAGGAAGGGAGTCAGAATGCTTCTGACAAGGTTCAGGTACTATCTCATTCCACTTCATTTTCTGATTGTGAGACTAGTCCAGAATCTGTTGCACCTTCATCAATTGATGGAAGGGGCATGGATGCTGAGGAAGAACTCAATCAATTGATTGATAAATGTGGTGTTCTTTTGGAGGCTCTGAAGAAGAGCAAGAAGCTTGCCAAGAGGCAAGCCCAGGAAATTGTTGCTCTCAAAGTGACTAAGGATGTCAACACTGAACCTACCACCATGGTGGCTCAGATGAGCAGACAAATTAGTCATTTACAGGGGTTAACTATTGTGCAATTAAGCACTATTTCCCTGAAGAACAAGGTCATCAAGGACCTTGAGGAAAAGCTTGAGAAGGAGAAGAGCCTGGTGGCTCAATTCTCCAAGCCCAGATCTGTGCTTCCTATCATTGACACCTTCTCCTCTCAAACCAATAGGAGAGGACTAGGATTCAAGAAAATGGAAGTAGGAAAAGGGAGTGGAGTTAAGAGCAAGGAGAAGGCCAAGCCTCAACCCACCTTTCAAAAGGTGATACTTCCCTCCAACGGGTATGACCATGAAAGCATTTATGGTCACTGGAAGAATGAGAGGTGCTATAGGAAGGAAAATGCTCCTTCATATAGTGAAAGAAAGGGAATAGGATTGAGTGCCATGAAGGCTCCCCATGAGGAAATTCAAATGGCCCAACATGGACCATTTATTTTTGGTACTTCAGCCACTTCATTCAAGAATGAGAAGGCAAGCCCTTCTAAGGTTGGATCTGTCAAGAACATGACTGGTGCCAATTCTGTAAACATGTCTGAGTGCTCAGTGTCAGATGCCATCAAATCTTGTATGGCTGCCAAGTCATTGCAAGCTGATGCCATTAGGACAAAGAGCATCAAGAAAACTCACAGAATGACATTCAGTCAAATAATTGATGAGAGGAACAGGAAGAATGTTGCTGTATCTATTCCTGAACATGAGGATTGTGCTGCACAATCCTCAAGAAATGCTCAGAAGAGAAGATACAACATTCATGAATGTTGGTGCTGTGGTAAAGTGGGACACTTTGCCATAGATTGTTGGTACAACCTCAATGTACCTAATGCAAAGAAGAGCCTTCCTGTAAAGGGAGCAGCTAGGGTTAGGTCAATTGATCATGCTAACAAGAACCTAGGACCCAAGTCACCTTGGGTTCCTAAGGGATATTGAACTTTGTTTTGCAGGATAGTTCAAGTACCAGCCTCATACATAAGTGGTACTTGGACAGTGAGTGCCCATGGCACATGAAAGGAAGGAAGTTGACTTCATAAAGTCAACATCAGTAGAGGACTAAATCCTCAAGGTAAGTATCTCTATTGTGAATTTATCATCAAATACTATCTATAATAGTGTTAAAATAGGTTGATAAAATTAACCAGTACAATCTGCATTAGCTAAGCTTCAAATTTTGCCTAAAATCTGGGTAAAGTCTGGGTTCGACAAATGTCGAGCTCAGTTCGACGAACTTACTCTTTAAAACATTAGCTATGATCGACGAATTCAACCCTAGGTTGAAGCATTAGTTGAATCGTCTCAGCTGAATTGCTGAGTCGATTAGGTCAACACTCTGGCCCACTATATAAACCCTCGACGACATTAAATGACCCTTCACATTCTCACGCACCACCCCAGCCGCCGAGACGAAACCTCTACTCTTCCGTCCCAGCGTCTTCGTTTTCTCATTCGACTAAGATGGCGCCCAAGATTGCGAAGGAATTGCAAGAAGGTTGTGAGTTGGTGAGGGATGGGTTTCTCCATGCCTCCCTAGATATTTTGAGTGTTATATCATTGATTTCTTATGCTGGACTAGACTTCTTGCTATCTGAACCCTCTCAGATATTCAAGCAAGAGGTGCTAGAGTTCTTTGCAAATGCCAAGCAGTCGTCTTCTATGGATGGCTTATCATCTAAGGTTGGTGAAATTAGGGTGAAACTGTCCCCTAAGAGACTGGAAAAAGTACTGCGCCTTCCTAAAGTGGAAGAAGAGGAAATATCTGCAGAAGACAAGGAGCATGGCTTGAAGTGGTGTGAATACAGTGCTCCCCAGACCTCATCACTGAAAAAGAAATTCATCAATCAAAAAGGGAAGTTGTTATGCGACATCGTGGGAAAGGCACTCCTATGCAAGCCAGGCTCACATGACACAATCTCTCAACCCATGTTTGAGCTGATTGTAAGGATCATTTTAAAGAAAAGAACATGTTGGGGAAATGTCATGTACCAAAGGATTAAGCAATGCCTGCAGGCTCCTAACCTAGGAAGAATCATTTCTCTCTACTTGCGAAAGGCATATCCGGGAGAATTCTCCTCAATCAATGGTATTAATATCCATTACCTGAAAAGGTTGGATATTAAGACTAGATAGATCCACAAGGGTTCTCCCCATGATCCAACCCTCTGTGTTGGCAGAGATGAAGGAGAAGAAGAAGAATGCTCTGAAGAGTGGTGAAGGAGGTGCTGAATCCTCCAAGAAGAAAAGTGATCCTCAAGAGTTCATGGAAGATGAAGAAGGAGAAGACGTCGCCGGGACTGGTGAAGATGGTGCTCTCCAAGGAAGAGTTGATTCTACTAAGGCAACTAAGATTGATACTGATCCAGCTATTCCCCCTGCTGAAGATGAACCAATGAACTCACGTATCCATGGTTCTCCTAGACAAAATTCTCCATATAGGGATGCTCCAAGTGAGGGGGAGGAGAGCCCTCTCTTTGGTGAAATTGGTGGGGGTGCTAGTGGGGGGGGGGGGGGAGCACAACCCAAGTGCTAAAGATCTGCATAGACAAGAACCTGGAATGGAGAAAGAAGTGGCCCGCGAAAGGCCAGCTACTATGCTAGACACATCTGATCTGCTGAACTCAATTAAATCTTTCATGGAGGGTCAGATGTTTGTTGGATCGGTCGGCGCCCTTAGAGGGGGGGGGGGGGGGTGAATAAGGGTTTTCAAAAACTTTAGATTATATTTAAAAAACTTTGAATTATTGCAAGATTAAAGACATGAAAGAAGTTAAGTAAAACAAAAAGAGAGACAAGCTTTATTAATGATAAATAAGTTTTACAAAACTTGATCTCGATGACGCTAGAGATCGGAGGCGAATAATAAAAAGGCTCTTTTTGTTTTCTATCCCGACTCGCTTCCCCACGAACCGGTGGCCATAGCCTTCTCCTTCCCGGATTCGGCCTCAAGCCGCTCTAGCCAATCCTTCCCCGGATATGGCCTTGAGCTCCCCCTAGACCTAGCCTAGATCTAGTCGCCAACACGAGGCGAATTTCAGCCCTAAGTCCTACCCCAGACCTAGTCGCCAACACGAGGCGATTTCACTGCCGTTTACAAAGAAAGATAAATAAAATAATAAAAACTTCCCTTAAGATGAACTTCTGAATATGGAGGCGAAGATCCGCTGTAGAATCAGCGTTTGTAGAAGCGGACTTCGTCTGGATTCGGCGTGATGGAATTCTCCTTCAGAAATTGGCAGAGCTTCGCTGGGACCTCAAATTTCGGCTAAGACAAGCCTCTGGAATTCTAGCACTCTCTCTCTGAGGTGTATGCAATAGGTGTGTGAAAATAAGAGGAGAGGGGGTCCTTTTATAGCCCAAGCGCTACCGCCGGCGCTAGCCCGGATTAGGAAAGATTTTGCGCGGCAGGATCTCCAATCCGCGACAACATTTTGCTCTATGCCTCTTGTGCGCCATGCTACCGCCAGCGCTAGTAGCTACCGCCGTGCGCTAGCTCTTTCTAAAAACACTGCCAGAATCGCGCTAATCATCGCTAGCGCCAGGCGCTATCGCTACCGCCGGCGCTAGTGGCCATGTTGGAATTCTGGCCTCAATTTTGGGGACAACCATCCTTGAGTCATGTGGACTTTGATTTCCTGCACACTTAAACACACAAGATAAAATACACATAGGATTTATTATTCTCAAACCTAGGAGATGCGGAAAACCATGTTCCAACAAACTCCCCCTTTTGATAATAACAAATCCATTAATGATAAATCAAAGCATTAATAAATAAGCATGATGAGACTATACTTGTGTTTGTATGAGAGTGATGACTTAGGATAATAATCGATTCTAGCATGTTAGAATTGCTCCCCCTAAATACATGCTCCCCCTAAGTGAATGCTCCCCTAATATGTAAGCTATCATCTTAATTTGTCATGTTGGGTTTTTGATAGCGGGTTATATTTATCATGTTAGTTCTCCCCCTTTGTTATTAGCAAAATTGGGTAGGGAAACAAAGCACTAAAAAATGTGTAAATAAAAGAGAAGGCATGATCGAGCTTTTTAAGTAAATGATAAGGAGTTTTAGAATTGTTTTTCATTGAAATAGATCAGAGTTATGAGCATTACAAAATTTTCAGAGTTTTTAGCATAAAAGATCTTTATGTTTGAAGTAACCAATAAAAAGTGTTCCAAGGAAATCTATCACTTAAAGAAAGATAGGAATTTTTAAGAATAAGTGATGATGCAAAGAATACAAGATATTAAGTAAGCATGAAAGCGCAAGGTAAAACACTTATATGGTTAAGATGCGGAAGACTTATAGCAATACAAAAAACATCAAATAGTAATGATAATCCAAAAAAAATATGAGTTAAAGTTCACAAAAGATGATGTTTTTGTAAATCATTTTGCAGTTAGTTCTTTAAATTTGATAATAACCAAGCATGAAATAATGTTTATCAAAAAGAAATTACTACAATGTTACTTTAATTCATAATTCCAAAAACATACAAAACATTGTAGAACACATGCTAGGTTATCTAGTGCATTTCATAAATAAAAAGTAATATAGAATTAGCATTAGGATCCAATGCTCATGAGAAGAAGTGTTATGGAAGATAATGATGTGCACATAAGTGTATTTTTGAGTAATGTTAACAAGTGTTTTAATAAAAAATACAAGATATAGGTAAAGTATGAGCACAATAAAACACAAATAAGAGTACTTCCACACACTTTAATGCACAATAAAAAGTACAACTACCAAGGTGATCTACACACACAATGCTCATCAAGACTTATCAGGGTGCAAAGTAGTGCTTGGGGGATCACATAATTTTATTCTTCTAGATTGATTTTTATTGTGATCCGGTGTACTTAAGAATAAGTGGTTTTTCTTATTTTTGAAAGAAGGATTTGATTTGCACAAGACACTTTACTTATTCTTTCCAAGGTGCTCAACCTCACAATGCTTATTAAGACTTATCAGGAGGTTCAAGTAGTGCTTGGTGGAGATATCTTTGTCATTTATTTTATAATTTTGTTTTGTACAAAGTTCTCCGAATACACTTCTTTTTGCAAATCAATAGAATTTATGAAAAACATAACCACTTTTCTTAATTTTTAAGAGTGCAAAAATAAGGAGTGTAGGTAAGATACTAGTGCAATTGTAATCCATTGTACTAATACAAAACATACACAAGCATTCTTAGATTAAATACATATGTATACAATGCCAAAAAAAAGTGAGTGAATAAATATCATTATCAAACATAAAACATTTCTCATACTTAGAGGCATGCTAAGCTTGATCCTACACAACTATTAAACTATAATTGATGCACATGTGAATAGATATATCAAAGCATGAAGAAAGACAATGTCCTAAATAATAGATTAAATCATGCTTGATTTTTCACAAAAATCATACAGTTTTTTTTGATAGTTTTAAAGTTTTATATTTTTGTATTTGATTTTAGCAAATAAAAGCATATTTTTGTAATTTTTGCTATTGTAAATTTTATATTTGATTTTTGAATAAAGATGAACTTTAAACAAAGGAAACAACACAAGCGAAAAAGGAAAAACATATTTTTTGTAATTTGTTTTTTGTAGTTTTGTATTTGATTTTTCAAAAAATAAAGAAACACAGAAGTGCAAAACTAAGTAGTACATATAGATCAAAATATTTTTAGAAATTTTTCAAAATTTTAAAATTACAGAAATTTGAACATGGACGCTAGCGCCTGCGGTAGCACTAGCGCGGGAGACAGTAAGTGAATTTTTAGGTTTTTGAAAATTTTGATTGGTGGTCTTGATTAGGTGTCCCATTAGTAGTTTCATGCTGAAAGTGCATATTTTTAGGAGATGTTTTTGATGGTTAAAAGTGAAGAAGCTTGTATTTGTGAGCATGTTTTAACTTGTAAGATCTAGCACACCTAACTCAAGTTGTAATAAACGAAATCGTGCATCGGGAAGAGGTTTAGTGAATATGTCAGCGAGTTGAGAGTCTGTCCCAATGAAGCTTACTTTTACATTTTCTTTCTTAATGTGATCCCTAATGAAATGACGACGAACGTCGATGTGTTTGGATCTAGAATGGTGTACAGGATTATATGTGAGGTCTATTGAACTTTTGTTGTCACATTTAAGATCTATGTTTTTGAGATGAAATCCAAAGTCCTCTAGTGTTTGGATCATCCATAATGCTTGTGCACAACAACTACCAAGTGTGATATATTCGGCCTCCGTGGTGGAGAGTGCAACCGAAGATTGTTTTCTACTAGACCATGCAACTAAAGAGGGTCCTAAAAAGTGACACGTACCGCTAGTGCTTTTTCTATCTAGTGAGCACCCGGCGTAGTCCGAATCGGAATAGCCGTGGAGTGTGAAAGAGTCATTATGTGGGTACCATAATCCTAGTTTAGATGACCCTATTAGATAACGAAAAATACGTTTTACCGCTTTTAAATGAGATTCTTTTGGATCGTCTTGAAAGCGAGCACATAAACATACGGCAAACATTATATTTGGTCTAGATGCACTTAAATAAAGAAGAGAACCTATCATTCCTCTATATAGCGTTTGATCAATAGAAATTCCAGATTCATCTTTTCCTAGTTTTAAAGAAGCACTCATAGGAGTAGACGCTTGTTTAAGATTTTCAAATCCAAATCGTTTAAGCATATCGTGAACATATTTTGATTGACAAAGAAAAATACCATCAGTTCTTTGTGAAATTTGAAAACCAAGAAAATATGATAGTTCTCCTACAAGACTCATTTCAAATTCATTTTTCATTATTAAGACTACTTCATTACACAACTCTTCAATAGTGGCTCCAAAAATGATGTCATCAACATATATTTGTAGAATAATTAATTCGTTATTTTTATGCTTAATGAAGAGTGTGTTGTCTGCACTTCCCATAACATAACCGTGCTCTAACAAAAACGATGTAAGACGATCATACCAGGCACGGGGCGCTTGTTTTAAACCATAAAGCGCTTTTCTAATTTGTAAACATGATTTGGAAATTTTTCATTTATGAAACCGGGGGGTTGTTCTACATAAACTTCTTCTTTAATAAACCCGTTTAAAAAGGCACTTTGAACATTCATTTGAAATAATTTTATTCTTTTAAAACTCGTAAATGCCAAAAATATTCGTATAGATTCTAAGTGAGCTACGGGTGCAAAAGTTTCTTCAAAATCTACCCCCTCGATTTGTGAATAGCCTTAAGCAGCTAAGCGTGCTTTATTTCTTACAATCCTAGATTCACCATCTAGCTTATTTTTAAAAATCCATTTTACGCCAATAATTGGATGATCAGATGGTCTTTCTACAAAATTCCAAACTTTATTTCTTTCAAATTGTCCTAACTCTTCATTCATTGCCAAAAACCAAAATTCGTCATTTAAAGCGGTGGAAACGTTTTTAGGTTCAATTTCAGACACAAAGCAAATATTTGAAAATGTTTCATGAAGAGAGGACCGAGTTCTTACCCCAGTAGAAGGTTCCCTAATGACTAGCTCCTTTGGATGATTTTTGGAGAAGTTTAGAATGCTTGGAGGTACATATTTATCTTCTTTTGACTTCTCCTCCTCTTCTTTGGACGGTTCTTCTTCGTCGTGCTCTAAGGATGGCAAAGGTTCATCATCGGTACCTGTAGGGAGCTTCTCTGCACATGGAACAAACTCATCAAATCTGACATTAATTGACTCTTCAACCTTACTTGATCTTTTATTAAATATTCTATATGCTTTACTAGTTGAAGAATAACCAAGAAATATTCCTTCATCGCATTTTTCGTCAAATTTTCCTAAAGAATCTTTTGTATTAAGAATGAAGCATTTACATCCAAATACTTTAAAATACGATACGTTAGGTTTCTTTTGATAGTAGAGTTCATATGGTGTGAGAGTTAATGATGGGCGAAGCATAACTCTATTCATTACATAGCATGCAGTGCTTACGGCTTCTGCCCAAAAATACTTAGGTAATTTATATTCAGATAGCATTGTGCGTGCAAGTTCTTGTATTGTCCTATTTTTCCGTTCTACAACACCGTTTTGTTGAGGTGTGCGTGGAGCGGAGAACTCATGCTTAATACCTAACATGTCACAAAAAGATTTAAAATTTTCATTTTCAAATTCACCTCCATGATCTGAGCGAATGCATTTTATTTTTAAATCTAATTCATTTTGAATGTGAGTACATAATTTTGAAAATTCGCAAAACGCATCAGATTTGGAGGAGAGAAATAAAGTCCAACAATATCTAGAATAGTCATCTATGAGAACATAAGTGTATAATCTACCACCAAGACTCGCAGTGTTAACGGGACCAAAGAGATCCATATGAATTAGTTGCAGTGGTTTTGATGTAGAATTTCGTTTTTGCTTTTAAAAGATGACTTTGTAAATTTTCCTTTTTGGCATAGAGAGCATAATGAAGATAAATTTCCATTTAGTTTAGGCAATCCTCTAATCAATTCTCTTTTTGCTAGTTTTAAGATGAGTTTTGTACTAGCGTGGCCTAAGCGTCTGTGCCATAATTCTAATTCATCATTTTTCGTTATAAAACAGTTTATAGAAGATTTAGAAAGATCATGAAATGAAACTATGTAAACATTATGAATTCTAGGTGCAGTTAATAACACATCTTTTGTTTTAGGATTAACAATCTTGCAAAGGTTAGTGGAAGATTCAAAAAGTACGTCTAAACCTTTATCACACAGTTGACTTATAGATATTAGGTTATGTTTTAATCCTTTCACATAAAGTACATTTGATATAAGAAAAGATGTGTTACCCACTGTACCAACTCCCATGATCCTTCCTTTACCGTCATCGCCAAACGTCACTATTCCTCCTTTCTTCTTTTCTAGGCTAAGGAATTTTGCTTTATTGCCCGTCATGTGTTTGGAGCAGCCTGAGTCCAAATACCACACGTCTTCTGTTTCCTTAGCCTTCCTGCAAATCTAGAAAGAGGATAAGAGTAAAGACCCAGATACCCAAGAGGTACCACCCATAGAGTAAGTGGATTTCTTAGATACCCAGATTTGTTTTAATGATCGTTGATTTATTATATTCCTGCAAGAGCCAGACGTGTGTCCAAATTTAAGACAATTAGAACACGAAATAAAGGGGGTTGAGACCCTTTTCTGAGTTTCTACGTTGCCCTTGCTGGATGATGTTTGTACATTAGAAAAACCAGAAGAATTTTTAACATTAGAGCTACCGCCGACGTTAGTAGCTAGCGTCGGGCGGTAGTGTTCACTTTTATATCCGAGTCCGATTTTTCCAGACCCAAAGCATTGATTACCCAGAAGCATATCCGGGGATTTTTGACCAATCCCAAATTTGTTTATGGCTAAATTGAGATTTTGATTTTGTTTTTTAAGAGATGTATTTTCTTGAACAATCATAACACATTTATTTTCAAATCCTTTTTTGTTCTTTTCAATTTGTAATATAGAAGTTTTCAATTTTCTCTCTAAGTCCCCTTTTTCTTTTGCAATGATTTTGTTTTGTGAAAGGGCATTAGAGAGAGAAATTTCAAGTTCTTTTATCTTAAATAAAGAGTGCTCACATTCTTGACATGAAACTTTTCTTTTTTCAAGAGAGACTAATTTTTTTGTGAGCTTACGATTTTCTTTTATAATAGATTCATTTTCATGATTTAATAAAACAAATTTATCATAAAGTTCTTCAAAGGTAGGAGGAGATACCTCAGTGTCGCTAAGAACACTGGTGTCATCATCGTCGCTTTTGGCCATTAAGCACAAGTTTGCTTCTTCCTCGCTACTTGACTCGGAACCGTTTGACTCTTCAGAGGAATAGTCATCCCAAGTAGCGGCCTTCAGTACTTTCTTCCTCTCTTTTGCTTTCTTTTGTTCTTTCCGCTCCTTTTGGTATTTTGGGAACTGGCTCCGAATGTGCCCAGTTTTTCTGCAGTGATAGCATTCTAGAGGCGGCCTTTCTTCTTCGTCATCGCTTCCTTTTTCTTTCTTCGATGAAGAGGAGGATCCCTTTCGTCGAGCATCCTTTTGGAAGAATTTTCTGAATGTGTTCTTTCTTTCTGGATTCCTGATGAACTTTTTGAAGTTCTTCACCAGGAGTCCTTCTTCATCATCATCGTCCTCTTCGGTGCACTCCTTCTTTGATGTTAGCGCCAACGCCTTTTTCTTCGGCTCCTTGTTGTATTCGTCATGTTGAATTTGCAGTTCTACCTCATGGGTTTTGAGATTCCCAATGAGGTTCTCGATCTGGAGCGTTCTTAAGTTGTGCGACTCCGAGATGGCTGTCACCTTCGGATTGAACCTTGGGGGTACGGAACGAAGAATTTTCCTCACCAAGTCCCCGTCGGAGTAGGTCTTTCCAAGCGCCTTTGATGCATTGACAATCTTTGTGAAGCGAGTGTACATGGAGTTGATGTCCTCTTCCATGTCCATCCTGAATTTCTCGTATTCAGATTCCAGTTGAAACAGCTTTGCATCTTTCACTTGTGATGTACCTTCGTGAGTTACTTCTAATTGATTCCAAATATCATAAGCAGTAGTGCAGGCAGAAATTCTATTAAATTCAGTCCTATTTAGGGCACAATATAAGTCGTTCATTGCTTTTGCATTATTTTTACACCTTAATTTGTCGCTATCGTCCCATTTATCTTTAGGTTTTAATAATGTCGCCTCTCCCACTACAGTTGTAGGAGGAGAGTATCGGACTTCTACCATATTCCATACTTCTACATCCATCGACATAAGAAAACACATCATTCTATTTTTCCAATAGTTAAAATCTGACCCAGTAAAGAGAGGTGGTCGACTAATCCCTTGACCCTCCGAGAAAGCGAGATCATGAGACGCCATTGTTCCCGGTTGTTAAGTCGATTGGAACAAAACCTCTCTGATACCACTTGTTGGATCGGTCGGCGCCCTTAGAGGGGGGGGGGGGGTGAATAAGGGTTTTCAAAAACTTTAGATTATATTTAAAAAACTTTGAATTATTGCAAGATTAAAGACATGAAAGAAGTTAAGTAAAACAAAAAGAGAGACAAGCTTTATTAATGATAAATAAGTTTTACAAAACTTGATCTCGATGACGCTAGAGATCGGAGGCGAATAATAAAAAAGCTCTTTTTGTTTTCTATCCCGACTCGCTTCCCCACGAACCGGTGGCCCTAGCGTTCTCCTTCCTGGATTCGGCCTCAAGCCGCTCTAGCCAATCCTTCCCCGGATATGGCCTCGAGCTCCCCCTAGACCTAGCCTAGATCTAGTGGCCAACATGAGGCGAATTTCAGCCCTAAGTCCTACCACGGACCTAGTCGCCAACACGAGGCGATTTCACTACCGTTTACAAAGAAAGATAAATAAAATAATAAAAACTTCCCTTAAGATGAACTTCTGAAGATGGAGGCGAAGATCCGCTGTAGAATCTGCGTTTGTAGAAGCGGACTTCATCTGGATTCGGCGTGATGGAATTCTCCTTCAGAAATTGGCAGAGCTTCGCTGGGACCTCAAATTTTGGCTAAGACAAGCCTCTGGAATTCTAGCACTCTCTCTCTCTGAGGTGTATGCAATAGGTGTGTGAAAGCAAGAGGAGAGGGGGTCCTTTTATAGCCCAAGCGCTACCGCCGGCGCTAGCGCTACCGTCGGCGCTAGCCCGGATTAGGAAAGATTTTGCGCGGCAGGATTTCCAATCCGCGGCAACATTTTGCTCTATGCCTCTTGTGTGCCATGCTACCGCCAGCGCTAGTAGCTACCGCCGGGCGCTAGCTCTTTCTAAGAACACTACCGGAATCGCGCTAATCATCGCTAGAGCCAGGCGCTATCGCTACCGCCGGCGCTAGTGGCCATGTTGGAATTCTGGCCTCAATTTTGGGGACAACCATCCTTGAGTCATGTGGACTTTGATTTCCTGCACACTTAAACACACAAGATCAAATACACATAGGATTTGTTATTCTCAAACCTAGGAGATGCGGAAGACCATGTTCCAACAATGTTGTCAATGAAAGAGATAGTTGCTGAAAAGGTCCATGATGTCTCTGCTCAGATAAGGGATGAGTTGTATGCAACAAGAGCTGCATTGACTCAGGAGATCCAGGCCAGTGAGCAAAGAATGGAGTCAAGAGTGGCTGCAGTGAGGACTGAGCTGAATACCCAGGTTAATGATGTCAAAACTGCATCAGATCATATCCTCCTGCAAATGACAAGATGGTTTGAAATGGCCAAAGGCACAGTTGCTGCTCAGCACACTGTACTGAAGCAAATTGCTGATCATCAAGGGGTCTCCACCAAAGACATCACATATGTAAAGAATCATCTTTACAAAAACCAAAATGTCTGGGAGAATGCAGTTACAAGGATGGCACAAGTGGCTAACACATCTAGCAGCCATGTCATGACCCACATTGACAAGGTCAAGGTAAGTATTTTGGATGATGTGGATAGCACGTTTCAAACTCTCTCCCAATCCATAATACATCAACACTCTGAAATAGAGAAGAAGATAATGGAAAATGGCAAAGAAGGTGAGGAGAAGGTTACCAATCTACATGCTAAGCTGAAAGGAGCTCACATAAAGCTGTACAACAACATGGAGTCTGCCCACAAGCTGATACTCTCAAATCAAGCTGAAGCTAGCAAGCAAGCGGTGGAAGTGGTCAACAATGCTTCCAATGCTCTTCAAGAAAATATCTTAACCATGGTCAAAAAGGTTACTGATAATCAGTGGGAATCAAGCTTACAAGTGCTGCAAGGAACAAGAATTGCTTTGAATCTTCCAATCTTGAACCCAAGCAGAAATGAAGACTTTGACTTCCAAAGTCAATCAAATCTGATTGAAGATGAGAGAGCAGCAAAGAGGAGAAGGGCAGGGGGCATTCAAACTGCTGAAGAATATATGGCCCAGAAAAGAATGGAGAGATTAGAGGATCCACTCCATGAAGATGACAATCTGGAGTTGGACACAATTGTTGTCAATACCTGGGTGAGCCATGGCAATCAAATGAAGGACATTGACCATGTCTATTCAGCTGCTGAATGGATTAAGCACCTTGAGAGGGAATCCTTAAGGGAAAGGATTCTCAAAGAAAACATGGTGAGAAGGGAAACTCCTGTAAGGATTCCCACAAGATATCTTCCCAAGCCACTTCTATACTTCAAAGTAAAGGAGAAGATCAAGGCTGCTGCTGAAGCTAGGAAGAGAAAGTCCAAAGATGGAGAATGCTCTTCCCAGGGTCCATCTAAGAAGAACCTGCCTTGAAATTTTTTTTTCTTTCCGCAATGTACAATCATCGGTTGAATTGTTTGAAATATCTGTACTGAACATTTAAATTGAAATGATATTTCATATTCTGATCATAATGTTGTGTTTGTTACTATTGGTATATGTACTCTGTACCTTTATCTTTAGTATTCGGGAGCTAGAATGGGATGTTCAATTTGAACAGGTTCAGCTATTACAGAAAATAGCTCTCCTATTAGGGGGGAGCAAATTCCCTGCTCAGGTTGAGGGGGAGATGGCAAATGCCAAGAATGTATAGGGTGACCTATAAGTTGATCCAAAGGGATCTATAGATATTGCCTCCCTATCCCTAATGGGATAAATAGTTGAAGAACCCAAAAAGGGGGAGAAAGGGCCAATGCTAAGTAAGAACCTATGCTTAAAATGTTAGAAAGAGGGAGATAGGGCATATGCTACACAGATCATTTTTGTGATATGATTTTTGTTGTTAATGTACCTTAGCATTGGGGATGTTCTGCCTTATTCAAATAGGGGGGAGATTGTTGGGTATATTGCCCTCAATAGTACCTTGATTTGAAGAGGCATCACTCTCAATGCTAAGGACATTGTATTTGATGAGCTATACTTGTGTAAGATATACAGGTGCAGGTGACTCAAAAGGAAGGGCCAAACATGCCCTTATATGTGGAGAAATCATCTCCCAAAAGATGAAGTTTTGTCTCAGCAGAACCGCTGAGATGAAGGATCAAAACCGCTGAGACGAGGAGCCGTCTCAGCGTACCCGCTGAGAAGAAGGTGCATCCACTGAGAAGAAGGTGCCTCCGCTGATAAGTTCATTATACGCTGAGAATCAACGCGGTTGTCGAACGATGAACGCTGTTCGTCGACCGCTGAGACGAGATCAAAGCAGGAGCCGCTGAGAAGTCACACAAGGCAAGTTCGTCGAACGCTGAACGTCGTATGTCGAACGTTGAACGCTGTATGTCGAACGCTGAACGTCGTTTGTCGATCGCTGAGACGAGATCAAAGTTGGAGCCGCTGAGAAGACACACAAGGCAAGTTCGTCGAACGCTGAACGCCGTATGCCGAATGATGAACGTCGTTTGTCGACCGCTGAGACGAGATCAAAGCATGAGCCGCTGAGAAGTCGCACAAGGCAAGTTTGTCGAACGCTGAGCTGACAAGATCATCGAACGCAGGGGACAGCTGGTTCGTCGAACGCAGAGTGTTCCGCGTTCGTCGAGCGCAGTCCTTCTCTACGGAAAAGAAGGGCGGCGGGACCTGCGGCTAGGACTAGTTGCAGAAAAGTTGTGTGGGGTCCACCAGCTTCTCCCATACTTCTCAGCAGATCAGCTAAGAGCCGTTGAAGATCAGAGATGTATAAAAGGAAGAGTTAGGGCACATTTGAAAGACTGACTCATCACCGTTGCGTGCAAAAGAGATCAACTGTTACATTGAAGGCTGAAGCTCTCATCTTCTTCCTCCTGCTCACTGAACAAGAAGAAGAAAACAGAGAAAGAAAGTTAGCTTCTTTGCAAGAAGGAGCAAGGTGATCTTCCATCACTCTGTCGAAGAGGAAGATCAAGTTAGTAGCTGGCATCGACATCTTTAGCTACAGGAAGCACAGACGGTGCAGGATCTACAGGAGAGTACCTCTACTGTAGAATATTACTAAATCATTTTTCTGTAGGGCATTTTGCCTAAGATGTAAGACCTTTTGGTCTGAGATTGTAGGAACCTGAGGGATCTGAGTTGCAGGGCTGAAGGCCTGAGTGTAGGATCTGGAGTAGATCTGAGGTAGGGCTTAACAGCCTGAGGTAGGACCAGGAGGTGGTCTGAGAAGTAGGAGGAGGAGTCCTCTGAGTAGTAGGACCTGGGAGAGGTCTGAGCTGTAGGATCTGGAGCAGATCTGAGGTATGGCTTAACAGCCTGAGTTGTAGGACATTATTGTCTGAGCTGTAGGAGGTGTTATCCTCTGAGTTTGTAGGGCAGCTGTGCCTGAGGTAGGAGCTGGTGATAGCTCTGAGTTGTAGGGACTTGTGTCCTGAGGTAGGATCATTCTTGATCTGAGAAGTTCTGAGGAACTTGTGCTGTAAGCTCTTTGAGCCGAGATTGGAGAAGTTGGCCCTGTCTAACACACTGTTAGAAGGGTGGAGGGGGAAAGTGGACTACCCATAGACACACTGTCTTTGGGGAACCACTATAAATTATCGTGTGCTTTCTGTGTTTGTTGATTTGCTTGAACTAATTCTGAAATCCGCTAAAGCTAATCAAGTAAAATTCAAAAGACCTATTCACCCCCCCCCCCCCCCCTCTAGGTGATTTAGACTACAAACCTTATATTCTTTCAGAGACCGCAACCTGCTGACCGCAAACCTGCGAACACAACAAACAGTCAACTCGCTTCCGAGACCGCCCGACCTCAAAGTTGAGACCGCATGAAATAACCCATGCTCTTGTTCTTACAATTCTCGTTATGAATGACGGGTCATGCACCCCTATTTATAGGAGACAAGATGGATGTCGTCACCGCCGCAAGAGAGGTACAATCACCACCCGCCAGATCGCCAGCGGTCTCACAGAGCAGACCGCGCGATCACACTACTTGGACAACATTCTGTCCAAGACCGCAAGTCAGTAGCAGACCGCGCATAAACTGCGCTAACACAAGACCGCGCATAAACTGCGCTAACACAAGACCGCGCATAAGCCGCGCGGACATAAGAACACTCCTTCCTTAGATTTCCAGGAGCAAACAAGGAACATCTGGCCGAATTCAGACAAATCGCCAGATCGCCATGCATAAGCCGCCCGGACACAGCGGTTATACAAGAATAGACCGCCCGGTCTTCTTACAAAGAAGCAAGACCGACCAAGCAGAGCAGACCGGAAAGAGACCGGTACAAGCTAGAACAAACCGGCCAACCAGCAGACCGCCAGAACCAGACCGGCAGTGTACCAACATAGAGATCGCGCGGTCTCTGCGGTCTCCAAAAACTAGACCGCCGGCCACCTTCCACTCCACTTCAACATTTCAACACTCCCCCTTGAAGTGGAAAGTGGAAACTAGCCCGAGTAAACTCCGCAACCGAGTAAACGGTCCCTTTGCTAGCGACTTTGTGAAGATGTCTGCGACATTGTCCGCACTCCGAACATGCTCGACCGTAAGAGATCCTCCCAACACTTTTTCACGAATGAAATGGTGCTCAATTTCAATATGCTTGGTCCTCGCGTGACAAACTGGATTATTAACCAGCTTGAGAGCACTCTCATTGTCCCCGCATAGCATAGTGGGACCTCGAACCTCCTCATGAACGTCTTCTACCAACCTCCTTAGCCAAACGGCTTCCTGAGCTGCCAAGGCCGAAGCCTTGTATTCCGCTTCTTTGGTAGATACAGACATCGAGTCCTGCTTTTTGATGCACCAAGAGATAGCTGTGGGGCCCTCCATAAAGACAAAACCAGACGTTGATCTCCGATCATCCACGTCTCCTCCATAATCAGCATCCATGTATCCAAGCAACTCCAAGCTTGACCCTCTCCTATATAGGAGACCCAAATCAGAGGTCGACTTCACATATTTCAAAATTCCTTTTGCCGCCAGAAGATGAGGCTTCCGTGGTTCCGCCATGTACCGACTCACTTTGCCAACTGCATAAGCAATATCAGGCCTCGTGATTGTCAAGTAGATCAAGCTCCCAACCAGAGCTCGGAACACCAACGGATCAGATAGAACTCTTCCCCCATCCTTCTGAAGTTTATGATGCTGCTCCAAAGGTATAGAGCTGCTCTTCCCTTCCTCCATGCCGAATCGTTGAACGATCCGCTCCGCATATCCAGCCTGAGAAACGAGCACTCCGCTCTCCCGCCTCTGAACCTCGAGTCCAAGGAAATGGTGAAGCTCACCCAGATCCTTCATCTCAAACTTGATAGCAAGCTCGGCTCTCAGCCTTGCTACTGCTTCCTTCGAGTTCCCGGTGACAATCATGTCATCCACATACAGTAGGACAATAACCCGAAGCACCCCCTCCTTCTTGATGAACAAGCTAGAATCAGAGTCTGAAGCAAAGAATCCGTAGAATAGAAGATATTTCGCGATCTTCCCATACCACGCCCGAGGCGCTTGCTTCAACCCATACAGGGCCTTCTTCAGTTTGTAGACGTAGTCCGGACAATCCTCCGAGATAAAGCCCGGCGGTTGGATCATGAAGATATCCTTGTCAATCTCGCCGTATAAGAAAGCATTCTTCACATTGAGCTGCCAAATCTCCCATCCACTGGATGCCGCCAAAGCAATAACAAATCGAACCCAGGTCATCTTTTCCACTGGACTAAACGTCTCATCATAATCTTCTCCATACTACTGTGAGAACCCGCGAGCCACAAGGCGAGCCTTGTATCGCTCGATTGTACCGTCAGCTTTTTTCTTGAGTTTATAAACCCATTTACATGTCATAGGAGTAATGCCCTTGGGCCTGGGCACTAGAGACCAAGTCTCATTCTTCTTGAGAGCATCCATCTCCTCTTGCATAGCAATGTCCCACTGCTTCACGCCTTTAGCCTTCTCAAAGCTCGACGGTTCCCTCTCATCCAAGGGACCAGCAAAGAAACATGAGACAAAGCTCACCATGTTTCCTCCTGTGTATCGATCAGGTAGCTTGATAGTCCTCTTCGACCTCCTAGGAGGTTGCTCCTGACTAACCACCTCCTTAGCTGCTTCTTCTGTGCTAGCTCCTCTTCCAGATGAACTTGGAGCATCGTTCCCCCTGCTTCCAGAACCTGAAGCCTCCATCTCAGAGCTTGACACAGCTGGAGCTCCTGGTGAAACAGGCAACTCCACTTGAAGATTTTCTGCAGGCTTCCCTTTATCATCAACCCTGTTCTCCGGTAGTTCAACTCCTGAACTCCTCTTATAGGAAGTCACCTCATCGAACACCACATCCCGAGATAACACTGATCTCCGTGTTTCAGGATCCATGCATCTCCACCCTTTCTTCCGCTCATCATACCCAACAAAGACTAGCTTCCTTACTTTCGCATCTAGCTTTGTTCGAAGAGCATCAGGGATATGCACATAACAGGTTGACCCGAACACCCAAAGGTGTGCAACACTCGGGTTCTCCTTGAACATCAGTTCGTGAGGGGTCTTCATGTTGATAGGACTTAGAGGCATCATGTTGATGACGTATGCTGCTCAAGACATTCCCTCCGCCCAGAAGGACTTTGAGATCCTCTTGGCATGAAGCATGCATTTGCAGGTTTCCGTCAGATGACGGATCTTCCTCTCCGCAACGCCATTTTGCTGTGGAGTATGGGCACAAGTGAGCTCTCTCCGGACGCCGTGCTTCCTGCAAAAACTTGAGAACTCACCAGAAGTGAACTTCCCACCATTGTCAGTTCTCAATTTATTCACCCGCAGGCCTAACCGACCTTCCACCAACTCCTTGAACTCCACGAACTTCGCAAAGGCTTCCGACTTCTCTTTCAGAAAATACACCCAAACATATCTGGTGTAATCGTCAATCAACACCAACATATATCTGTTGCCTCCAAGGCTTGGGGTGGCAGTTGGTTCCATCAAATCACCATGAATGCACTCCAACGACGCTTTGCATCTTGTTTGCGATTTATCAAATGGAAGTCGATGAGACTTACCAAACTGACATCCCGCACAAACATGACCGTCTCCATAAGAGGACAAGTTAGGCAAGCCCTTGACAAGGCCCCTTACCGCCATATCCTTCAATTTGTCCATGCCAACATGCCCCAACCTTTCATGCCAGATAGCCGCTCTATCGTTGGTCTTCATCTTATCAACATAGGCACTTATCGATAACACGAACAAGTCTTTTACCCGCTTTCCAACATGGATAACATCTCCCTTTATCTCCGGTTGAGTTTTAAGAAACTTCACTTCTGTTGGGCCAAACAGAACGTGATAACCGGCATCGACCGCATTGGACACAGAGAAGAGATTCTTCTTCATGCCAGACACGTGATAAACACTCCTCAATGTGAGTGGACACTTATCACTGCTCAGAGAGACAACACCTTCTTGTTCTACTGAATGAACAGAATTATCAGCCGTAATGATTGCATCGTTACCTGAGTAAGGCGCCAAAGAAGAGAACTTTGATTCATCCCCGATGAGGTGATGCCCACACCCTGAATCCACGATCCAATCCTCTTCGAAGTTGATGGCAGCCAAGACCTTAACGGGCATGGCCGTCATATTGGCCGCAAAGGCTCCTCCCCATCCAGCTTCATCAGGTTTCATGTTCTATCACTACCCAATGAGAATTCTTTTCACCTTTTCCTCACAAAACTACTTTGCTCTCGATCACCCAAATGTATTTAGCCTCGCAAGGTGATCATTACTGATTCCCACATCAATCCACGTGACCCATGCTACTCATGTTAGAGCGTAATGTAATGATGCTTTTGGGTTCTACACTCTGCCGACTGCATATAAATTCTAGCCATGATAGATAAATTGATTTTATTGTCGGTTATGGCAAAGGTTATGGTAAATGAAGCAACATTCGCCGCTACTTATGAAACTTATTTTCATTGTTTAAAAAGAAAAATCATTTCATTCAATTGCTAATGTGTGATGGTTGCCAATTTAGCAACTACCCGGATAAATATTTGTTCCCAACTTCAAGTCTTCAACACAGTTTAACACTACCCTTAGAATTAAAAAGTTTTAATTTTTTTTCTCAACAGGGTCTTGGTAACTTTGGCTAGATTCTTATAGTTCTTATATTGCACTGTACCGAAAATTTTCAGTGAATTCTAAGTGTATAATCCCCTTCTATATGATACGCATCTAATTTCTTTTACAAAGAATAATAATTTAACAGGAAGCATCACCTTAGTTTCCGTGAATCAATCTAACAGCTTTAAAAACTTATCATCATTATTTATTTACATCAAAGACAGATTAACTACTATTATTCTGAAATCATAATCCTATGTTGAATTTAAAAATAGGATTGAACCGGTTCATTGAGGGTTTGTTTAGCACGGCAGGCGGTCGTGAACGTGGTGGTTACGAACCGTCATCAATTTGACACAGTATTTTTGCTCTGATGAGTTTGGACAAAGACGTCATCATGAAATGTGTTTAACATCACGGCTATGATCGCGACCACAAAAACACAAATTTTGAACATAAGAATAGATGTTCTTTAGGTAAGGTTAGAACCACTACGTTTAAGGCCAGATCTTTAATCCAATTAGAAGACCTCTAAATCATTCAATGTACAATTTAATCATAAAAGTTTAACGATACATATAGCCGGTAATTGAAATTTCCCTTTGGATAAAAAGCATATCTCGGGAGAAAACATAACAAATGGACGCATGTGTTTCTGAAGCCACCGTCTATGCACCAGAATTACTGGGTTTCAGAACCAATCCCTTGAGTTGAGGTATTTTGGACTCCAGATACTCCTTTTTGCTTAAAATGCGGTCCGCCGTGCAATCTTCATCCTGTGTTTAGCAAAAAGACGTTAGCTATGGACAAATGAAAGGGAAGATGAAAGAACATCAACAATTCAAATTTAGATACACAAAATCTTTAGAGCGAATGTCTGCGCGAGAGGCTAATAGAAAGTGGCTCTAGTGGCCAAGAACTAAAAAATCCCAGCTCTCATGCCAGCCTAACCTCCAAATCATCGTAACATTCAACCAACGCAGTAGTGCGAACCACAGAGGCTCAAGCTTGTGTATTTTAAGTCAATTTACAAGCGATCAAAGAGGGCATCCATGCAATCAAATCGAGCAAGAAGCAATCGTTAAAATTCGGCATTCAATGCCTCTATTTTTGGAATACTAAGATTATTTACTCTTAGGATATTGGCCTCTATATGGCTCCTGATAATCATCTAAATTATCGTTCGTTCCTAACATAATCAAATTGTGTCATAGGGTAGACATGATCCATAAGAGCTCTATGAGGTCAACGGAATAGTATGAGGATCTCTCCATAAGAGCTCTATGAGGTCGAGTATGGACTCAGGTTCCTCAAATAGTGGAGAGGTGCAGGGACGATGATCTCAATGATACTTGACACGAATCTATATGACCTAGCGCTGCGTAGTATAAATATGGCTCAAACCTTGGGCTATGATGTCAAATCTGATGCAAGGTAGCATGTGAGTTTGAGTACTAACAACGCAAACACTAAGTGCGGTGCATGAAAAATAAAACCCTATCTATGCCGTTAATTAATATGTGCGGCGAATAGATCATGCAAGTAATGATTAGTAATAAAACTGATATACTAGCATATCAACACATCCATAATCATATAAGAACCAAGTTCGATCAACAAAGATGAAAGTAATTGTTAGTTATTGGGTGTCAACTTATCACCTAGAGGGGGGGTGAATAGGTTTTTCAAATTATTTTATCCCCTTTAGGTGTTCTTGTTTTCTAGTTAATAGATCTATAAATTAGTAAAACACAACACAGAAAACACACAAGAACTTATAGAGGTTCCTCAAGACAGGGTGTCTTGAGTAGTCCTCTTTCCCTTTGCGCCTACCTAGCAGTGTGCTAGGCTCGGCAAACTCTGTCAATGTCTCCGGCCCGCAAGCCTTACACCTCGGACCCGCAAGTCCCTGCAGCCTAGGCCCGCAAGCCCCTTCACTGCACCCGAGCCCGCAAGCTCGACACGTTCGGACACGCAAGTCCCTGCAGCCTAGGCCCTCAAGCCCCTTCACTGCACCCGAGCCCGCAAGCTCGACACTCAGGCCCTCAAGCCCTACACAGCACAGACCCGCAAGTCTTGCCTACAGCCTAGGCCCGCAAGCCCCTTCACTGCACCCAAGCCCGCAAGCTCGACAAGTTTGGACCCGCAAGTCCTCTGCCCTAGCCCTCAAGCCTCACAGATCTCAAGCCCTCAAGCTTGACACTCAAATCTGAAAACAGATCTTACAACTTTGGCCCGCAAGCCTTACAAGAGATTACAGTAATGAAAAATGTTTCTTCTGCCTGATGGAGATCGGCTTCTTATCTTGAAGAAGATGTTTCTGATTTTGAATCTGAACGGCACAAATCTTCTTCAAGCTTTCTAACTATGTCGGATGTTGACTGGCTACCTTTCTTGAACGATTCTTAACAGACGATGAAACTTGACTGCAACTTGAAGAACACAGAATGATCGTTTTGTTCTTCCCTACTTTCTTTCTTCACCGCCGCTTGTACTGTTGTATTGCTAGGCGCAATCTTATCATGGCGTCGCCTAGGCGTCCAGTCGGCCGATTGGAAATATGGCGACGACCGCTTTATTTTTTTTCGAATAATAGGCGAATAGACAGCGGTTTATATATAAACCGTTGTCTATTGTACCAGGAATGATACAATAGACAGCGGTTTATATATAAACCGCTGTCTATTGTATCATTCCTGGTACAATAGACAGCGGTTTATATATAAACCGATGTCTATTGTATCATTCCTGATACAATAGACAGCGGTTTATATAAAAACCGCTGTCCAATATACATATAATTATCATTTTTACCTCGACATTTTACCTTTTAATCGTTGCTGCTCTGTTTCGACTGTGCGAAAACCCTAAGGGCGATTTTTTCAAAGATTCCCATCTCCTTTGGTTCGTTAATTCCTTCTTACGGTTTTTTACTTGCTCATATAATTTCCAAGTTCCTGTTTGTGGTTTAGGGTTTTTTTCTTCTTACGATTCACTGTTTGTGGTTTAGGTTTTTTGCTTTATTTATATGTGTGATTGCCAAGCATACTCTCTGTCTCTCTATGACAGTTATATGTGTGTTTTATTGTTCTTTATTTACCTCAATATTATTGCTGTTTTTTAAGTATTTTGTTTAGGTGTTTTGGATGGTTTAGGATTTTTGTAGGGTTTTCTTATTATAGGGAAATGGCTGATAAATGATCTTCATCAAAGTCAACAAGAGGCTACATTAAGATGTACGGATTGAATAAGCTTATAGTAGAGGGGAAGAAGCTTTATATTTCTGTTAGTGATGATGACCACATTATTCCCGGGCCTGAGTATAATAAATTGTTGAGTTTAATTGGTTCTCTTGTGAGGATGCATGTGCCAGTTACATTTGTTAGATGGAAGGAAGTTGATAAACAAATTAAAGATCGAATGTGGCAAGAAGTAAATGTACGTAAGTTCGTTTTTAGTGATTACATAATTGTGTTTTTTTAGTTAATTATTAATTAATATTGTCTATTATTTTCAGAATTATTTTAATAATGTTGATGGTGTTCGCCATCAATTAATGAAAAGCATGGGTGAAAGTTGGAGGTCTTGGAAATCCAAACTGTATGTCACTTATGTAAAGGATGTTGATTTGGAGCATCGTTACAATGTTCCTGTCAAGTATAATTTCATAACTCCCGACGATTGGAAAGTTTTTGTCGACAGTCGCACCACTACGGAATCTATGGTTATGTTTTCTTAATAAACTCAATGTTTTATAGCATTCTACTCTACGTATTAAGTATTAACAAATATTTATTTGTGTAGGAGAAAAGTAAAGCTAATTAAGAGAGAGTAAAAACATAAAAGTCGTTTCATACTACTTCCAGAATGGGTTATTCTGGATTAGAAAAAAGGATAGTATTAGTATTTATTATTTAGTTCTCTACTTCTCTCTCATATATTTTGTTTTAAAACTTGATTTTCTCAATAATTTAAATGATAATTTATTTGCATTTTATTGTCAAGATTGAACAAGGTGCAAATGCACCCCTTTCACGTGCGGAGATATGGAAAGCCGGTCACAAAAGAAAGACTGGTAAATACATTAGTCAAGATGCAGTTGATTTGGCAGCTAGAATTGTATGTTTAAATTATCATTTCATCATTTGTAAATTTTCATTACATGATTTGCATTAATATTTCTTGATTTCACTTAGGATGAGGTCTCGAGCCAAGAGTCTCAGTCTGCTGCATTAGTGTCACAGGGAAGGGATGACATCCTTGCATCTGTTTTAGGCAAGGAACATCCGGGCAGAGTAAGAGCTGGTGGCAAGTTTTCCACCATTACAAATTTTTTCAAGAATGATAAGCGGAATGAGAGAAGTACAATAGCTCGTATTGATGATGTGGAGTCTATTGTTCAAGAAAGATTGAGCAAGCAACAAGAGTTGTGGAGGCAAGAACAACAACAAGAGCATCAAGCCTATGCGAGCCAAATAAGACAACTCAACGAACAACAACAACAACATGAGCAGGCCTTTCAGAGCCAACTCAACCAACAACAACAACAAGCGTATCAAGCAGAGATGGCTAGTATGAAAATGAAAATGAATGATATTATGTGCATATTTAGTGCTAGAACTGAAACTTCTCAGGTATTATTATGTATTTATGTTTAATTATTTATACTTTTATGAAATATCATGTTATCTTTATAATTTTATTTATAGTTAACTTGTTATTTTTGGTTTGTCAGCAGACACTTGTATTAGCCTCACAAGGGCCTGAAACATCACATCAACCCGAAACGTCACATCAGCTTGAAACATCACATGGGTGTTTACCGTCTTCGGTATTATAAATTTATAATTATTATTTTTGATCTTTATGTAATTAAATTTTTTGCCCGAAATACTAAATACTAATTATTTTTAATTCCACAGAATGCCAAAGATGCTTTCAATGATGTTATTGCAAGACTAGTGCCCGATCAACAATTGCAAGACAAGATTGCAGAGCAAGACACTAACTATAAAGCATCTCGAAATAGTTTTGGAAAGCCTATGGATATTAGGCAACGAACCACCTTAAATCTAAGTAAGTATTGAGTACTATTTTATTTATTCTTAAATATTTAAATGTTATACACTTATACTAATTTATATTTGTCTTAAATAAATAGTGGATTAGTGGGGTGCACATGGAGGACCTAATGTTGACCTTACAAAGGTAGCATTGCGCATACTTGGCTTATGCTGTTCTTCTTCTAGTTGTGAGCGCAACTGGAGTACTTTTGAGTTTGTAAGTAATTAAGTATACAAATTTTTAATTTAAAATTAAACTTGTTTTATCTACTAACAAATAACAAGTTTGCAAATTGCAACTATCTTGATTCAGATTCACACAAAGAAAAGAAATAGATTGGAGCATCAAAGGCTTAATGATCTTGTATACATCCAATACAATCGTCGTCTACAAGCTCGATTCCAAGAAAGACGTGAAAAGGGAAGAAATTACAACCATTTAGTGCTTGATGAGCTAGATTGGAATAGTGAGTGGATGATGAACCAACCAGAGGAGGCTTTAGTTTATGATGATGATGATCTCACATGGGAAGCTGTAGAGAGAGCTATTGGGACTGGGGCTCGAAATTTCAGAAGTGGAGCTCCAACTAATCATGAACTAATAGCTGAAGGGGATGAAGATCTAGATCATATTAGCTTTGCAAATGATGATGAAGATATTGTTGATAATTATGGGCAATGACGAGTACCTCAAACCAACTAAGCTCATGCAATGCCAATGACGATTTACTAGATGATGATTCTATCTGATAACATTTTGGTATTGAGTGAAATTGTTGTGAACTTGTGATTGTCAATTTGTCATTATATATTGATTGTCAACTTGTCATACTTGTGATTGTTGTAAACTTGTAATATATATTGATTGTCAAGAAACTTGCCCTTTTTTAAACTGTGAGAACTATCTTTAGAGCCCTAATCATTTGGTGTCTTCTGAGTTTGCTTGATGTCACAGATTATAGAAATGATTTAAAGCATTCTTCATGCTGGTTGCAGGTTGCCTTGCTCATTTTGGATATATTAATGAATAAAATCTGTGTAGTGAATGCTGAATAAAATCTGTGTAGTTAATGCTGAATGATGGTTCTCTTTTGCCCAAAAAAAAATTGGGATTATAGACAACGGTTATTATAATAACCGCTGTCTATAGTCACATGGCAGTCACTATAGACAGCGGTTATTATAATAACCGCTGTCTATAGTCACTTGACAGACACTATAGACAGCGGTTATTATAATAATCGCTGTCTATAGTCACTTGACAGACACTATAGACAGCGGTTATTATAATAACCGCTGTCTATATCTTCATTTGTTTTTAAAAAAAAATTAATAGTCGCCTTGCATTTGCTCGCCTTGTTGTCGCCTAGGCGTCCGCCTTGTCGCCTAAGCGTCAAGGCGGTCGGGGCTCGCCTTGGTACGCCTTGACGCCAAGATAAGAATGGCTAGGAGGGATTCTTTTTCGTTTCTTTCTCTCTCTTTTCTAGGGCATCACTGTTTCCTTTTTATAGGACGGATGAGCCGCTTAACGGTCATATATGATGTCCTATTCTGACAACCGCTCATGTCTTAAGAGCACGCGCTGATTGGACAATCAGGCGGCGACATTAAATGCTGACAGCATCTGGCAATATTTGAATCTGTCTGACGATATTTCCATTGTTACGACGACATGGACAATATCTCGACGACAGGGTTTGTCGATGTCTTGAGCTGGTTACTTCAATTCTTCATCAGATAGTGATATTTCGACGATACGGGACATCACTTCTGCTTTTGTACTTAAGACGACATGAAGTCATCTAACTGATGTCGTCGCAATTTTCTTGTCTGCTCGATGTCGCTGTAACAACTTTATCTTGTCGACGACATAAACGATATCATGTCGACAGACTATACTTTAGCAACTGCTTGTCTTTAGCTGACCTTCTTCAGTCTTCTCGACGTCACGCCTTCTTTACGACGATGTCCATCGCCATCAGTCACACTTAGCCTTTCCGATGACAAGGCTTCTTCTCGACGCTATCTGTTCTTCTTTGGCCTTATCGACGATACAGTTTCTTGTCAACGATATCTTCGACACTGATCTTCCCTTTTCCTTTTCAACGACATTCATTCTGACTTAGCCTTATCGATGTCAAGGCTTCTTGACGACCACATCTTTGAGTCTTCTTCTTCATCTTCTACTTTCAGATATCATCGTGTAGATGTCACAACGATATCACAATTCTGCCTTGCTCTGCATGTTGTTGATGATAGGCCTGCTGTTGTCGACGATACGCATGATCCTTTTCGACGACACAGACACAATCATTCTTCTTTGCTTTGCCCATCATCTCAACGATGTGCCTGTACTTGTCGACGATATGTCCAGCCTTTTCGACGATATTATACTTAGGCAGGTTATTGAAGTACTGGACATATTGTCTCATCTCTGCAAGCATGAAATAGATGTGACATTAAATACAACTTGCACTTATCATTGAGTTGAGCACTTCATCAAATCAGGAACACTGCTGGGCACTGTTCCCAACAGTAATTAAACCAAACAATTAGAAACTTGCAAGCGAGAACCCGTAGGCGTATGCGCGGAGATCCGATGATTGTTGAGCTGGTGAGACGATCTGGAGAAGTGATGGTTGCTAGATGGTGGCAGTAAGAGAGAAAGGGAGGCTGTTTGGGGCTTTTAGTGGGTTGGCCAGGAGTTTTGAGGGTTGTTATTTGGATGACGGGTATGGGGGAGAGTCAGCGAAGGGTCCTAGGTGCAGGTAGAGGGTCGTCCGGCCTTAGGTGGCTGGAAAAGATGTCTGGCGGTGGGTTTTAGGGTGTTGGGAGATGGTTGCAGCAGGAAGTGGCCTTGGGAGGAGGGGAGCTTGGAGCAGACATGTTACGAATGCGGAGGAGGGAGAGTGGCGTCCACCAGTGTATAGCAACGCCGTGAAAGATCCGCTAGTGACACGTCAGTGGAAGGTTATTAAGACGTGCTGATATCTTGGGAAACTGAATGTATCTTTCCTTATATTGCAGTTGGGTCGAGTGTGTTATAAAAACCCTCCATGCTATGTATTTTCTTTTCACCTTGGTGGTATTAAGAAATTTGGGAACCATATGGGATATTTCTCTTCCTCCCACTTTCTCTCTTTCCCTCTGTAATCTTGGCACCCAATTCCTCTCTGAATACCCAACATTTTTTTTTGATTTGACGCTCTTCTGGACACAGTTTCAGTTGCCCGAAGACGTACCAGCGGCTTCTGCGTCTACTGCATGAATCTCCCGCGTGCTCTTACTCTAGCTCGATCATGCAGCCGTCGACTCCGCCTCTTTGGATACCGACAGTGCCTCTACCAGCCTCACCGACTACGCCTCTCACTGCCAGCACCGACCTCGCCTCTCGACGACAGCGCCAATCCCGCACGCCATCTCCGCCTCTTCCCCGACCGTGCCTTCCCGGCCATGGTCTCACTACAGCCGACCACGATGACCTGTATGCCGGACCCGACAACACCCAACTCACGGCTCCTCTGTATCTTCCTTCCTCACACGTGCATGCCCCCACGCCTCCGATCAATGGTGCACTCTGACACACCCGCGCCTCAACCTCCTATGGAACATTTCCCATCGCCTGGATGCTCATTAGGAGTCCATCGTCTCACTCCAAGCTCTAATGTTGCAGATGGATGCTAAGTTCGACGCCCTCCTGGCCGACCGACCGAATACTTCATCAACCTCCAACGCAGAGTCCTCATCGCTTCTCGGGGCACATCTGTGCCTTCCCCGGGATCCAGTTCCTCCGTCGGCGGGCTTTCCTCCAGCACACCGTTCATTCGATGTTCCTTCCTTCAACGACACTGACTCAATGGGGCGGATTGCCCGCATGGAACAGTTCTTCAAGATTCATCAAATACTGGAGCCACACAAGGTCAGCACGACTCTCATCGGCATGGAGGGCACCGCTCTCCATTGGGTCTGTTGGCTACATCAGTCCAAAACCACTCTCTCCTGGTCGGGACTTCACCAGAGGACCTTATTCGTCGCTATGATGTCAGTTACTCGGGCTCCACCGTGGAGCGTTTTTATGGTGCCCTTCAGACGGGGTCCCTCGACGCCTGCATCAAAGAATTTATTTGCTTAAGCCAAGCAAGTGTCTGGTCTCCCTCCCGACCACTACCTCAGTTTCATCATGCATGGCCGACTACCGCATATCCGTGCCCGCTTGCGCACACACCACCCGCCTTCTATTGTCGAGACCATGGACCTCGCGCGTTTGGTTGAAGATGAATTCCATGGGTCTTTACTCCTCCAACCACCAAACCCGCAGCACTGTACCGGCCACCACACATGGAGGCCCACGGACTCACCGGCCGCCCAAGCCCACCACTACACTAGCACACCCCCGACTGTCCAATCAAGAGTACCATGATCTTCGCATGAAGGGCCTATGCTTCCGCTGCAAGCAGCCATATTCCCCAGCCCATGACTGCCCACTGAAGGACCTCCGGGTCCTCATTGGCGAGGAGCCTAAGGTTACCCTCGCCGACTTTGAAGCTTTGGAGGTTGATGATGATGTCGACGATCCACTGCATGTACCTTACGCTCTTTACAGTAGTCGGGATTTCTAGCCCCCAGATGGTGAAGCTTCACAGGACACTTCAGGGGATCCTAGTGGTCCCTATGATTGATAGTGGTGCGAGCCACAATTTTATACTATAATGCCTAGTGGATCGTTTGGCGTTGCCATTGACTATCACCCCACACTTCTCTATCTATTTTTGGGGGATGGGTGTTGTCGGGTGACTGGCGGCCTTTGCTCAGGGCTATCCCTCACAGTGGGCCCATGCCCCTTTCGGTCCGACTTCTACGCGTTTGTACTTGGCGGGGTGGATATTATCCTGGGCGTGGAATGGCTCCGCACCCCGGGATACGCCAATGTCAATTGGGATCACATGACTTTGCGATTCATCTAAGAGGAGACATCATTGCTTTTGTCGGCGACTCTACTCTCGTGCGTCGGTCTGTCTCATTTCGATATATTAAGAAAACGACCGACGTCGATTTTTAGTCGCATAATTGTGGCACGTGGTTAAGCAGGAGGCCTCATGCTCGCCAACCCTCCCCCGGCCCTGCAGGCTATTCTGGATATGTTTCTTAGGGTCTTCGCCGACACGGACCGCCTTCCACCACCTCGTCCGACGAATCACCGCATCTTATCACAAGTGGGTGTGGCGTCCATATTCATTCGACCTTACCGTTATGGTCACCTGCAGAAGGACGAGATTAAGACGCTTGTGGGTGGCATGCTAGCTGCGGGTATTATCGGCCTCAGCGCCAGTCCATTTTCAAGCCCGGTTCTGTTAGTTCGCAAGAAAGAAGGCAGTTAGCGTTTCTGCGGGGACTACCGGGAGCTCAACAAGTTCTCTATTCCGGACAAATATCACATTCTGGTCATACAGGAGCTACTGGATGAGCTGAGGGGGGCTCTAACTATTCTAAGCTAGACCTCCGCTCTGGCTATCACCAAATTCGGGTATGGGAGGGGGATATCCCAAAGACGGCGTTCTGCATGCACTACAACCACTATGAGTTCATTGTCATACCTTTTAGATTGATAAATGCATCCGCTACCTTTCAGGCGACCATGAATGATTTATTCTGGTCGGACCTGTGCAGGTAAATTTTGGTTTTCTTTGATGACATCTTAGTTTACAGCTCCTCCTAGCATAATAACCTTCCTCTTGTGCAGACAACAATCGCTACCCTTCAGGAGCATGATTTCCTGGTGAAGCCCAAGAAGTGCACTCTCAGTAAGACCGAAACCGACTACTTGGTGCACACAAGTGTCGACATGGGGAGTCGTTATGGACCTGAGCAAGGTCCGAGTCGTCCTTCAGTGGGCCACACCCCGTTCTCACTGCGACATCTGAGGCTTTATGAGCTTCACGGGGTACTACCGGCTATTCATTAAGGATTATGGCAAAATTGTCAAACCACTCTCCAACATGTTGAAGACATCCAATATCGGCGCATTTTAGTGGACACCAGAGGCATCCACAGCCTTCCAGGCCCTCCGCGTGATTATTTATAGTTTTTTTATTAATATATGAAAACATTATTCTTCTGGTTCAAACATTATATCTTTATAGATTATATTCCCCCCCCCCCCCCCCTTACCCTATAACAGTGTCAAAGACATTAGCATCTTCACTCCCCCCATCGCCAGAGAGAATGAGAATTAATCTCCACTCCATCCTCCTCCCATTCTCTACTCCAACCTCCTCCCATTCTCTGCTCCAACCGACACCATCACTCCCTCCCAACCGCTTCTTGACGGTCAATTACGAATCTCAGACGTCGGCACCTTCTCCTTCGGCTTCTTCAGTGTCGGAGACCCGACTAAATGCTACGTTGGCGTATGGTACGCCAACGTTCAGGCGAGAAAAGTTGTCTGTGTTGAAATTGTTGAAGTGGAGTGGAAGGTGACCGGGCGGTTTGAAGTTGGGAGACCGCAGAGACCGCGCGGCCTGCGCTGGTGCTCTGGCGGTCTATTCTGTCGGTCTGCTGGTTGACCGGTTTGTTCCCGGTTGTGCGGTCTGTTCCCGGGTTGCTCTGCTTGGTTGGCCTGCCTTCCTTGTTGGAAGACCGGGCGGTCTGTTCTGGTGTTACCGCCTGTTCGGGCGGCTTGTTCTAGGCGATCTGGCGACTTGTTCGAAGTCGGCCAGATGGTTCTTGTTTTGCTTCTGTCGATCTAAGGAAGGAGCGATCTTGTGCCCGCGCGGTTTGTGCGCGGTCTCGTGTTCGCGCGGCTTGTGCGCGATATGTCTGCTGATCGGCGGTCTTGGACGGGAAGTTGTCCAAGTGGTCTGATCGCGCGGTCTGTCTTATGAGACCACTGGCGATCTGACGGGTGGTGACTGTATCCCGGTTTGTGCGGTGACGACATCCGTCCACCCGCCTATAAATAGGGGTGCATGGCCCGTCATTCATAACGAGAACTGTAAGAACTGAGCCTAGGTTATTTCGTGCGGTCTCACGTTGAGGTCGGGCGGTTTGGAAGCGAGTTGACCGTTTGTTGTGTTCGCAGGTTTGCGGTCAGCAGGTTGCGGTCTCCTTCCTTGGTGATTCCCAGCGGCTAGAATAAACAGTTCGGCAGCGGTCTGTCTGCGAACTGGTTTATGTTCGTTCTTGTGCTGTTCGCAGCAAGCTCAGCGATCAGGCGACCTTCAGCGGTTAGGCGATCTGAGTTGCGGTCTGGCGACAGCTTCAGTTCTTCGTTCCAATAAAACTCCAGTTCGTGCGGTCTGAGGTGCGGTCTTGCAATGCTGGCAGTCTGTCCGGTTTCTGTTCGTGCGATCTCAAGTCAAGCCGGGCGACTTCTGGAGTCGAGCGGTCTGTGCGGTCTCAGCTTGTCTAGCCGCCAGATTTGTTTTGGTGTGTTTTGTTCTTCTCGTCTCAGTGATTCTAATGAATCATGTCTCGCCATGTATGCCTCGCAATGTAAATGAAGATTGTGTTTCAATAAAGTGTCTTGTGTTGATGTATGGCATTGTGGTTGTTTGGCTTTAACTCAGTTGATGCAACTCCTGCTTACTCCTAAACGATTCAAATCAAAAAATTTAACAGTCTGGGTTGCCAACCGTAAAACCTCGATAAGCGGAACCGCTAGTGTTTAATCCCTCTCCGCAGATGGTAACCTTACCCTCCTTGACAGTGCAGCCGGCAAACCATCTTAGTCCACAAACAACTCCGGCCTAAAACATCCATCTTTAAAACTCCTTGAATAAGGTAATGTCGTAATCACCACAAAAAGCACAATTTCATGGCAGAGTTTCGACTTTCCAGCCGATGTTCTCCTCCCTGGCATGGGGATCGGGTGAGACCTCGTCCATAAGCTGGTGAAGTGACTCACGACTTGGAAGTCCGACGATGACTCATCACCGGAAACCTTCAGATATCGCTTGAAGCTCACCTCCTCTCCGGAAATGGTGATGTGGAACGGATCGACGCCGGAGTACCGGACTGGGCCGTGGGACGACGGGTCGTGGAGACATTGTCACGACCCGTCTAATAACGACTATCAGAGTGCACTACGGGCGGGTCGTGATGCCGCAGACATGGGCAAAGAGAAATCATGTCTGCCAGGCGGGTGCTGTAATACCAGAATATCTGTAGAAAATAATTAGATTTTTGAAGAACAATACCAGTTTGTTATATTATGCGGAAGCTTGAATTAAAAGTGATGCTCATGCACTTTGATTAATTCTCATACTGTAATTATGATGTAAAAGTAGATGCTAGTAAACCGCAGAAACCAGATGAACATTTATATAATACTGAAATACATTCATATCATCCTAAGAGTTGTCCACGATACAAGGAAAATGTCTGGTAATAACTAGTACAGGAAAGACAAATCCAAAAGTAAAAGAAACAAGATACAAAGGACCTGATGCAGCAACTACAAAGACAGTAAACCTCCAACAGACGGGAACTGAGCGGGGAACCACAAGAGATCCGAGGGTTTTGGCGGCGGTTGGATCCGGGAACCCTAATTCGGAGAGGGCCTTGAGCGATTCCACCGCTACATGCGTTGAACGGCACCGAAAACCGAATAAAACTTAGGATTAGTCGAGTAAACAACCACCTCAAGAGGGATCGACGAATTTTACGTCGATCGGAAAGCGAAAATTAAACGAACGTTAGGGCAAAAATTCTGAAATCGCAGGAGAGGAGAAGTTCTTACCCACGGAGACTAGATCGGGCCTCAAGAAGTCCAAATCGGGCGGATCCGAGTAAACCCTAGACTTTCCTCGCGGAGACCACCGCTGAAAAGCACAACGGGAGAGGGACGGGGCAACCTACACTTGAAGAAGAGAGAAAGACGGTGGAGGATAACATAGAACCATGGTTTCGAAACCAAAAATTTAGGAAAATTTAGGGTTTCCTTACCCCTACCAGCCGGAGGAGAAGAAGAAGAGGGGGAAGCCTCTCCCGTCACTGTCGTCGGCTAGAGAGGAAGGAGGAGGCGCAGGTGGCGGTGGCGGCGGCGGCTGGGGGAAGAGCAGGCGGCGGCGGCAGGAGGAAGAGGAGAAGGCGTCGGCTGCGGCGTCGAGACGTGCGGGAGAGGTCGGGAGACGGGAGACGGGCTGCGGTTTGCGGGAATGTTAGACTGGGGGGGGGGGGGGGGGGGGGGGGGGGCGGTTTTTAATCGGGAGAGAGAGAGGAAATTTTAATACATTATTATTATTATTATTATTATTATTATTATTAGAGTGAAATTTTTTTTTTAAAGATTGTTACAATCTCCCCTACTTAGAAAGTTTCGTCCCGAAACTTCTGATGATTTTCTAGCTGGGGCTAACATGACAAAGGCTCAGGTGCCCTGTATACCGACAAGATTTGCAAATCGAGACATGGAAACTATCTATGGAGGAATAGCAAAAGAGAAAAGAACAAGAGCAGGGGCATACCAGGATCAGGAGAAAAGATGCGGATACTTGCTACGCATGTCAACTTCGAGCTCCCAAGTGAACTCCTCAGACTTGCCATGCATCCAAAGTACCTTTACCATAGGAATGGTTCTCTTTCGAAGCTTGCGCTCTCGATACTCAACGATCTTCGCGGGCTCAACTAGATAGGACAGATTAGCTTCAGGAATCACTGGAACTTCCTCGATGACGCGGGTAGGATCATGAATGTACTTCCGAAGCTGGCTGACGTGGAAGACATTATGAACACTGGCCAAGGAATCAGGTAGCTCCAGGCGGTAAGCAGATCCTCCAACACGCTCTGAAATAACATACGGTCCCACGAATCTCGGGCTGAGCTTATGGTGGCGACCGAAACGCATCACCCCAGGAGTAGGAGAAACCTTCAAGAAAACACGATCACCCACCGCAAACTCCAACGGACGGCGACGCTGATTAGCATACTTCCTCTGCCTCTCGACGGCACGGCTAAGCTGAAGACGAGTCTTCTTGGTGGCCTCTTCCATTTCCTGAAATAGCTCAGGACCCAACACAACCTTTTCACCAACTTCTGACCAGTAGAGAGGGGTCCTACAACGACGCCCATACAACGCCTCGAAGGGGGCCATCTTGAGGCTCTCCTGATAGCTGTTGTTGTAGGCGAATTCAACCAAAGGCAAGTGCTCATCCCAAGCTCCCTTATAGTCCAGAATATAACACCGGAGCATGTCTTCAAGGATCTGATTCACTCTTTCGGTCTGGCCATCAGTAGTCGGATGGTAAGCGGTGCTCAGGTTGAGCTCGGTGCCCAGAGCTTGCTGGAATCCCTTCCAGAAGTGCGATACAAATCTCGAGTCACGATCAGAAACAATCCACAGAGGGATCCCATGAAGTCTAACTATCTCAGAAGCATAGATCCGAGCCATCTTCTCGGTGGAATGACCTTCCCTGTACGGGATGAAGTGAGCCACTTTAGTCAAGCGGTCCACAATAACCCAAATCGCATCATGACCTCTCGGAGTACGGGGCAGTCCAGTGATGAAATCCATAGAGATGTCTTCCCATTTCCACTCTGGGATAGGCAGGGGCTGCAAGAGACCACCGGGACGCTGGCGCTGAGCTTTCACCTTCTGACACGTCAGACAACGAGCGATGAAGCGAGCAATAAAGTTCTTTATACCAGGCCACCACACAATCTGTTTCAAATCATGGTACATCTTATTGTTGCCGGGGTGACCAGAGGTGCGGGACTCATGAGCTTCTCGGCAAATGCTATCCAGTAGCTCAGGAACATCAGGGATGCAAAGGCGACCTCGGAATCGCAGGATATCATCAGTGATGGAGAAATCTGGGAGAGTACCAAGTTCAACCTGCCGACGGATACGCTGGAGTTCTGGATCAGATGGTTGCAAATCCTTCACCTGCTCTACCCACAACGGAACGGAAACTCCTCCGAGACCCTCAGGTGCGATGGATATGTCCATCCGGTCGAGGTCATCTATCAAGGCTGCAAGGGATGCTGACATAGGGGTGCAGACGGCAGCCGTAGCATGTCGGCTCAGCGCATCTGCCACTGAATTGGCTTTACCGGGCACATAAGTGATCTGCAAGTCATAATCCGCTACAAACTCAAGCCATCGCCTCTGCCGAAGATTGAGGTCCTTTTGAACGAAAATGTACCTTAAGCTCTGGTGATCGGTGTAAAAGTGGCACTTCACCCCATAGAGGTAGTGACGCCACAACTTCAAGGCAAAAACCACCGCGGCAAACTCCAAATCGTGAGTGGGATAATTGCGCTCATGGATCTTCAACTGCCTCGACCCATAGGCAATAACACGGTCCTCCTGCATCAGAACACCACCCAGACCCACTCCGGAAGCGTCGGTGTACACAGAAAAATCCAAACCCTCAGAAGGAAGAGCTAACACTGGCGCTGAACACAACCTTTGCTTCAATTCAGAGAAGGATTGCTCACACTGATCTGTCCACTCAAACCTGGCATGCTTTTGAGTTAGCTTTGTCAGAGGAGCAGCAAGAGAGGAGAAACCTTTTACGAAGCGTCGGTAGTAACCAGCCAAACCCAGGGAACTGCGGATTTCGGTAGGGGTAGAAGGTCGCTTCCAGTCCATCACTGCAGAGATTTTGGCGGGGTCAACGGATAGCCCATCCCCTGAAATGACATGCCCCAAAAAGGCAACACGATCCAGCCAGAACTCACACTTCGCCAATTTGGCATAGAGTTGATGCTGGCGCAGAGTGGAGAGAGTGAGCCTAAGATGTGCATCATGCTCTTCACGGGTCTTGGAATAGACCAGAATATCATCAATGAACACAATGATGAACTTATCCAGATATTCGCGAAAGACGCGGTTCATCATATCCATAAAGGTGGAGGGAGCATTGGTCAACCCAAAGGACATCACCAGGAACTCAAAATGTCCATACCGAGTTCTGAAAGCAGTCCTAGGGATGTCGGATTCCTTGATCTTCAACTGATGATAACCCGATCTGAGATCTATCTTGGAAAACACGGTACTGCCCTTAAGCTGATCAAAGAGGTCATCCACACGCGGGAGGGGATACTTGTTCTTGATGGTGACCTTATTCAGATCCCGGTAGTCAATACAAAGTCTCAAAGAACCATCCTTCTTCTTTACGAAGAGGACGGGGGCTCCCCACGGAGAAGTGCTGGGACGAATGTATCCAAGCTCGAGCATTTCGTCCAACTGCAAACGGAGCTCTTCCAACTCGCGCGGGGCCATCCGGTAAGGAGCTTTAGATATGGGGCGCGTTCCAGGCTCCACATCAATAGAGAACTCTACCTCACGATCAGGCGGCATCCCAGGCAGCTCGGCGGGAAACACGTCAGGAAGCTCAGAAACGATCGGGATAGACTCGAGTGAAGGAGTAGCAGAATCTGAATGAGAAGCATAAACAAAGCCAGCAATGCACCCTTGACTGAGAAGCCGAGTGGCGTGCACAGCAGAAATTACCTTCAGATGGCCGCGGGTCTGCACGTGAACACTGTAATCCTTGCCACCGATGCTGAGATTGATCCTCTTTGCCGCGCAATCCAGCTTCACTCGATAAGCAACCAGCCAATCCATTCCCAAAATCACGTCGAACTCAGACATCTCCAGAATTATGAGATTCGCAAAGACTTGCAATTCTTCGAGCAAGATTGAGCAATTGGGGATACCCCTAGTTGATAGGTGCTGATGACCCGGCACAGAAATCTCAAAAGGGGCCTCCAGAGGTGAAGTGGGCTAACCATGCAGGTCCACAATATGGCGAGCGATAAACGAGTGAGATGCGCCAGAATCAAAGAGAATCTGCAACCACTTGTTTCTGACTCTAAATCTCCCTAAAACGAATAGCAGTTATAAGACATTTTTATATTCAAACAAAAAATACACATAAATACGCTCAAATTCTTCTTTACAAAATTTAATTTATTTTGTATTTCACCCAATTTAAAAAAATCCATACACCATAGATCAAAAAATAAAGATACCAATTACTATTAAAAAGACTCTAAACATTTTATTTATTCCAAAAAGTTAATATGTATGAAATGGAAAAATTACACCTACCTAAGTAAAGAATTGTTACAAATAATGAATAAACTAATAGATTTAGGTAAGAAGTAAGATAAAAGAACCCATATTTTATACATGAATATTCCGTGTTATAACTTGCTACTAATTCCTCCTCTGCTTCTGGTAAATCAAAGGGTAATCTTTCACATTCTACACTCCCGAATTTCACCCAACCGTTCGTTGTGGAGTGTGACGCATCAGACACTAGCATCGACGTTGTGTGGATGCAAGCGGGACAACCCATTGCCTACCTTAGTCGTATGTCTAAGGCTACTGTTCTCCAATGCTCCGCTTATGGGTCTAAGCATATGGCTTTGGTAGTTGTGCAGCATTGACGTCCCTACCTGCTTGGCCGAGGTTTCACGGTTCGGAGGGATTATCATAGCCTCTGGTACCTCCTGAATCAGAAGATTGCCACTCTGCACATGTCTGGGTTGCAAAACTATTGAGCAATGATTTTTCTATCGAATTCTGTGTCATCTCCTCCAACCGCACGACCTACTCTCTTTATCAGTAACCGCATATTGCAAGCTTAACAGTAATTTCATGATCAGACAAGGAGGATGCATTTTTTCTTCAGTGCGAGGTTGCCACCAACCAACTCCTTCGACTGATTGTTGCTGCCTAACAGGCGGATGCCACCGACTGGCCGCCATAGTCCCGCAGGGGATCGCCTCCACCACTGCGGTCGTTTGGTGCTCTCAGCTCATCCCACGCCTACTCGCAAAGTTTCACTGGACCCCGGAAGGGGGCCACGCAGGTGCCTTCCAAACACACCGCCGCCTCACGGCGTCTCTATATTGGCCAGGCATGCTCCAACTGGTCATCGACCCCTTCAGTGAATTGGACATCTCGGCAGTGGCGTTTGACAAAGGCAACCATCCAGTTCTGCCAGCACTGAAGGTGATGGCACGACTACAAAAGTATGGAGTCACGATCACAGAGCAAATCAAACAGGGAAACCACGTCGCATTCGTCGGGGAGAGTGCATAAGGGATGTTGGGGCTCTTATCATAGACAACCTCGAACAGAGTGGTGCCGAAACTGGTGTGGAAATAGGTATTGTAAGGGTACTTAGCCCAGGATAGCCAATGACCTATGACCGCGGGTGGTCATACAAAACATTGTAGATATGTCTCCAAACAATGATTCATCGCCTCAGACTGCCCGTCCGTCTAGGGTGGTATGCTTTACTCATACGAAGCTGAGTACCCTGCATTTTGAACAACGATTGCAAAAAAGAGCTCAGGAATAAAGGGTTGCGATCACTTACAGTGGAGTAAGGGAAGCCATGTAAACGGACCACCACATCAATGCAAGTTGCGGCAACCATTGGTGCAATAAACGGGTGTCGTAGGGGATGGAAGTTTGTGTATTTGGATAGACGATCCGCGGCCACTAATATGCAATCTCACATCTTGGAGCGAGGGAGCATCGAAATAAAATCCATGGAGATATCCTCCCAGATCCTGGTTGTGGGATAGGAAGTGGATGGAGGCCCCCAAGAAAAGTGCCCTCGCACTTGGCACGCTGACACGACAAGCAAGCTGTCACAAATTCTTTGACTAGTTGGAGCATGCCTGGCCAATATAGAGACGCCGTGAGGCGGCGGTGTGTCTGGAAGGCACCTGTGTGCCCCCTTCCGGGGTCCAGTGAAACTCTGCGAGTAGGCATGCCCAGTAAGCTGCCTCCTGATGGCAGATCCTGGGAGCATGCATGAATCTATTGAAAATGCCAACATTATATGTAATCTTATGGGTACGAGATAAGTATACGAGTCTACCAACCAATCTCTGATAGTTAGACGACTCAACTGTATCTCCCTTTGTACCTTCATGAATTTTGTGATTGACCTCAATAAGGGTATCCACTGGAGCAGATCCAAGTGCTAGTTTCCTTTAGATGGTCAAGGACATATTTTCTCTGTGATATGAAGATCTCACGGCTAGACCTTGCCATTTCAATACCCAAGAAATATTTCAGCTTTCCCAGATCTTTAACTTCAAATTTTGTACACAATTGCTCTTCCAGGTGCATGATTTCCTCCAAATCATTTCCTGTAATTATGATGTCATCCACATATAAAATGTGCACAGACACTTTAGTTCCTCTTCTTAACAGAGGGTGTGAGCAACATGTCCTTGTACATAGCCTAGTTGTACCATGGTTTTATAAAACTGCACAAACTGCTTTGGGGGATTGCTTCAGCCCATAAAAGGATTTCTTTAGATGACAAACCTTTCCATTAGACCCATCTTTGGAAAAATCAGGAGGAAGCGTCATGTATACTTCTTCTTCCAAGTCAACATGCAGGAAGGCATTTTAACATCTAAATGTTGTAATTCCCACCCAATACATGCAACACATGAAAGGAGCACTCAAATAGAGTCCATCTTTGCAATAGGAGAAAGGTTACTTCATAATCAATTCCTTGAGTTTGGGTGTACACTTGAGCAACTAATCAAGCTTCATATTGCTCCACAATCTCTTCTTGATTCTGCTTAACGAAAAAATACAATGTGACCTGACGGTTCTTTTTCCAAGAGGAAGATGTGCAAGTTGTCATGTTTCATTTTTGTCAAGGCATGCATTTCCGAGGCGAAAGAGGCGATCCGAGACCTGTCCGTGCTCACTATCTTCCCTCAAGGGACAGGTCCATTTTCCTTCATAGCCTTTTTTCATTCTGGTATCTTGATAGCCTCCTGCTAGGTCTTAGGAATCACAATAGAGAAAAAAGATGAGATAAAAGATTCGTGAGCAGAAGCAAAATGATTATACGAAATGCAATTGGTTATATGGTGTTTGGTGCTACCAGTGTTATCTTTGAGATAAGCAATGAGAATATGAAGGCTATTATCAGAATCTGGAGTTAAAGCATACACTTGCAGAGGTTGAATATCCGGGGATTGTATGTGCTCAACCTTACAAGACGTGCGAGAGTTCGTATGCAACAGAGGAGGCAGTGGTCGCGAAGGAGGAACGGGAGTAGGAGAAGCGAAAGTATAAATGATAGGTAGAGAAATTTGAGGAGAGGCAACGATAGGAAGGCGAATGTTAGAGGTCCCATCATCAACACTACTCATCTCCCCCTGACGTGGACCAAAGTAAGATTCCACCTCACAAAAGGTAACATCAACGGTACAGAAGAAGCGACGAGTAGGAGTGTGATAATGTCGATAACCTTTGGTGGTGGAAGAGTACCCAACAAAGACACGTTTAAGAGAACGGCGTCCAATTTGTCACGATGTGGAGTATGGACATGAACAAAACAGACGGACCTGAATATAAGAGGAGAAATGTGAGAGGTGTGAACAGTATGTTTAGAAGAAAGACGAGAAAGGGGAGTGGCAAAATGTAGAGAGCGTGAGGGGAGACGATTAATAAGATGGGTCGCGGTCAAAACAGTATCACCCAAGTAGGATTTGGGAAGGTGCATGGTAGCTAGTAAGCAACGAGCAACCTACAACAAATGTTTATTTTCCCATTACGCGATTTCATTTTGAGTGGAGGTGTGGACACAAGTAGTTTGTGAAGAATGTCATTATTAGAAAGATAAGTGTCAAATAATCCCCGGTCATCGTACTCACCAAATTGTGTTATAACCATTTTATGAAATGTGAGAAAGTAACTAAACACTTTACTCTTCATTTTTAATAAGTAAACCCGCATATTACGAGAAAAACAATCACTAAAGGTCACAAAACATTTATAGTCAGTCAAAGATAACACGGGGGAAGGACCCCAAACATCATAGTGAATTACATCAAAAGGAAAAAAACTAGGAAGAGATACATGACTTGGATTGTGACGAACATGTTTTGACAATTCACAAACATCACAAGAAAGAGTGTTAAGTAAACAACCGAAAGCAAGAAAAAATTTGGTAAGATAAAGAAGATATGTGTCCAAGGCGTTGATGCCAGCATCAGACGCATGGAGAGTATGGGCACTGGTGGTGGAGAGTAGGGGCACTGGTGGTGGAGAGTACATTGGGGGCAACTGCTAGTCCAACAAGTACAGACCGCCAATATTTCTACCACTGTCAATGTTCCGCTTCATAGTCAGATCCTGAATAACACAAACATCTGAAAAGAAATTCACTGAGCAATTTAATGAATTAGTTAAATGACTAATGGACAGAAGATTGTGAGAAAATGATGGTACATGCAATACAGAAGTGAGGGAAAGGGTCGGAGAACAAGGAATTGTTCCTCTGCCAGCAATAGAGGAAAGGGAATCTTTAGCCGAAATAACTTTATCGCGACTCGAGAGAGCAGTGTAAGAAGTAAAATATGATGAGGATCCGGTCATATGATTGGTAGCCGCCGAGTCAATGACCCACTCTGATCAAGATGAAGGCATAGCATGGGCACTCGAGATACCGAAAGTGGCAAGGGCAGCGACAGAATCAGTGGCCGCAGAATCGGATTGTGAACGCAACATGCGGAGAAATGTCACCAGCTCCTCAGCATAAAGACCCCCCAATGGAAGACCGTCCTCATAAACTTCACAAGTATGGGCAGAGTACTGTGATCGAGAACCAGATTGTCGGCCACCACCATAGTTACTGTTCTGACCACGACCACCCGTCCCCCGACAAAGGGCAAGATGAGGAGGGTGCAAGCGATAGCAGGTCTCCTTATTATGGCCTTTCCTCGAGCAGTGGCCACACATAAGAGGAGTGTGAGTGGAAGTACCATGACCAAGAACAGCAAGAGTGGAGTGATAGGTCTGAGGAGTAGGAGCAAGAGAACGGCGATGATTCTCATCACATAGGATCATGATAAATACTTCCCGAAGAGAGGGGAGATGCTCACGATCAATAACATGTAAGCGAACTGTATCGAACTCCATGTTGAGGCTCATAGGAAAGACATGCATCCGAAAGCGGTCATTGTCCTTCTGACGGTTGACGGCATCCGCAGTGCATGTTGGAATGAAGGTATTGAAGTAATCCAGTTCTTGATAGAGACATTCAAATTCTTAGTAGTAGGCAGATAAAGACAAGGATCCTTGTTTCATCTCCAAAGCACGACCAGTGAGCTCATATATTTGCGTCAAGCTACCAACCTGCGAGCAGGTCTCACGGGTTCGAGTCCAAATTCCATAGGTAGAGCCCATGAGCATATAACTACGGTAAATCAGAGGTGACATGGAATGTACTAACCATGAAACAACCAAAGAATTATCTGCATCTCATTTCCTCCATGAGGGATCAGGGTGGTTCAACAATGGTTCCATCAATATGCTCATACAACTGGTGACTGGTGACTATGAATAGCATATTGATTGGCCCTGAACCATTCAAAGTAATTTGTGCCATCTAAAGCTACTATAATGATCTTCAATGATCCAGATTGCCCGTGGCTACGAGGGGGGGCACTCGTAAGAACAATCCAAGAAGCGGACGAGATATCGGAAGAATCACCCGTGGGCAAGAAAACGACACCAGCTAAAAATAATCTGTCGAAATGGATAGCATGAAGAACCATCACATCCTACGAGCCCCCTTAGATCGATCCACCGGATATGACACCATGGGATGTGACCATGATGCCTTTGGCGGCTGTCATGGGGAACAAAACGACCGGAGACCAACGTCCGCCTGATGAACGGTCGGAGATAAGGCGGATGGAGCTATTGTCGGAGGAGCCTTGGGCTGGAAAGAAGTTTTTGTTGTGGCCATGGACCAAAGGAGGAGCATCGCTAGATAGCGAGAAAGAAGAAGCCGGTTGGAGGCGGGAAGAAGCCGGAACTTGCGGCCCGCTGGAAGCGGCGAGCGGAGAAAGTGTCAAGACTGAACGAGCGATGGGTGGCGATGAGGAGTAGCAGACGAGCGACAGGATCGAGAAAGAATCCAATTCGAGCGGTGAGAGGCGCTGCAGCAAGCGTCGAGCGGCGTTGGATCGGAAGGGGCGGGATCAGGTTTCTCGCGGCTCTGATACCTAGTCGGGCAGAGGGGGATGAAAGAAAATTTTTTTATTAGGTTAAAATCTACCCCAATACAAGAGACTAAAGATCATATATAAGCGAGCAAACAAGCCACACAAGACACGTGACATATCACGTGGTGATACGACAATACCAGAATAAAATATAAAAATATTACACATATTCAACTCATCCATATAACAAGGCATATTTTGATGCCAATTATGTAAATGACAAGGTTGATGTGAAATCTACATAAAAATATTACACTTTCTTAGGGGGAAACCAGATCACATGGTGAAACAAGCAATAAATTGTTGCAGTGTCATGCGGAAACGTATAGGGAAATGAGGGTATGTGCTCGAACCCTTAATTCACTCCTTTTATCGGGATTAGGAGAACTGAAATCTGTACAAAATCAATGATCATAGAGCAGGCTACTAACAGTTTGAACCCAGGCAAGTTCAGAGATGATTCAAGTGCTTGGTTTGATTTTGAAAAAAGGATTTATTTACAATTTGTTACATGCAATATCCAAAGGAAAAGGCACGAAAATGAATAATCACTGAGCAATTTACAACAAAAGGAAATACTAGGCTGCTCTTCATGCCTTGAAAAGTGTTAGATATTGGGTTTATATATATATATATATGTATGAAGAGTCCGGTTAATGAATAGAAATCATTTTACCGCATAACATGGTATCAGAGCATCGCTCTCTCCGCTAGGGTTCTCCCACAGCCGCCGCCGCGCTCGACTCGCTCTCTCCGCTCGTTCGCTCGCCTCTCGCCGTCGCTCGCCTCTCGCCTCTCGCCTCTCGCCTCTCGCTCGTTCGCTCGCCTCTCCGCAGATCTCTCGCCTCTCGCTCGTTCGCTCGCCTTTCTCTTCTAGCCGTCTGGTTCCTCCCGTGATCCCTCTCTTGATGAGATGCTAGTTCCTCGTCCTGATTCTGCTCTCGTCTCTCCGACTGACATATTGTGCCCCCTTTGGGGACAAATCTACTCTCGTCGTACTTCTGACAGAACTGAAATACCACCATCTCAGCCTACCTCAACCATTGATGGCACAACTACTGTTCCTCAGATTGCTCCTGCAAGTGAGGACCTGAACCAAAATGAAGTGCCTGCCGCTCCACCTCTGGCTAGTACCGAGCTTCCTATTGCTCTCTGAAAGGGAAGTCGGACTTGCCAGAATAGACCTCTCTATGTGAGCTCTTATCAGGGGTTATCTGCTTCTTATACCGCTCTTCACTTGATGTTGGATCAGTACACCATTCCCTCAACGGTTGGGGAGGCCAAAACTCATCCTGGCTGGATGGCTGCTATGCAAGAGGAATTGACGGCACTTCAACTGAATACTACTTGGGAACTTGTGTCTTTGCCTCCTGGAAAGCGTGCTATTGGTTGCAAATGGATCTATTCTGTTAAAGCCAATGCTGATGGCTCTCTTGCTCGCTTGAAAGCCCGCCTTGTTGCCAAAGGTTATGCCCAAACTTATGGCGTGGATTATGAGGAAACGTTTGCACCCGTTGCCAAGATGTCCTCTATTCGGATCGTGATCTCTCTTGCAGCCACTCACCGGTGGCCTCTCCATCAGTTGGATATCAAGAATGCGTTCCTTCATGGGTCCTTGGAGAAAGAGGTGTATATGGAACAACCACCTGGGTTCGTTGCTGAGGGGGAGCGTAAGAAGGTGTGTCGTCTCCTTATATGGGTTGAAACAATCCCCGCGCCAGTGGTTTGCTCGCTTTCGGTCTGTTGTCACCAAATTCGGCCTTACCAAAAGTGTCAAAGACTCATCTCTCTTTTATCGGAACTCCTCAGCTGGTACTGTGCTCCTAATTGTTTATGTTGATGATATTGTCATCACGGGTAGTGATCCTAAAGGGATAGCCGATCTTAAAGCGTTCTTACACTCCAACTTCCAAACCAAAGATCTAGGGTTGTTGCGATACTTCCTTGGGATTGAAGTTACTGATCATGACGACTCTATCTTTGTGTCTCAACGTAAATATGCCCTTGATCTGTTATCTGATCTTGGAATGTCTGACTGCCGCCCTATGGATTCTCCCCTTGAACCAGGAGAAAAGAGCCTTCATGCCGAGAGCAAATCTTTTGATTCGCCAGAGAAGTATCGTAGAGTAGTTGGAAAACTTAACTACCTTACTATGACTCGCCCAGATATTGCATGTGCTGTGAGTAAGGTCAGTCAGTTCATGGCCACCCCAACTATCTCTCAATGGGACTCTGTTCTCCGCATTGTTAGGTACATAAAGAAGGATCCTGGTCTAGGAATATCATACAAGAATCGTGGTCATTCCAATATAGAGGCTTACTGTGACTCCGACTGGGCAGGTTGTTTAGCCACTCGGAAGTCTACCACAGGATTTACTATATTTATGGGGGGAAACCTTGTCTCCTGGAAGAGCAAGAAACAGACCACTGTCGCCAGATCTAGTGCCGAGGCAGAGTATCGGGCTATGTCGCACACTGTTGCTGAGATCATGTGGATCAGACAGACTCTTTGTGAAATCGGATACCCTGTTCATGACCCAACTCTGTTATGGTGCGATAATCAAGCTACAATACAGATAGCAACCAATCCTGTATTTCATGAACGCACGAAGCACATCGAGGTTGACTGTCACTTCGTACGAGAGAAGTATGAAGAAGGCCTTATTTCCTTGAGCCATGTGAAGACTGGAGACCAAGTTGCTGATATTCTCACGAAAGGAGTTACTGGGGTCAGAATGAATTTCATATGTAACAAGTTAGGTCTGGAAAGTTTCCACGACCCAACTTGAGGGGGAGTGTTAGATATTGGGTTTATATATATATATGTATGAAGAGTCCGGTTAATGAATAGAAATCATTTTACCGCATAACAAAAAGTATAGAAAGAAAAGTTGTTACAAGTATTAGACATTGCCCATGGAGGAAGTAATAAATAGTGTATCCTTAAATCACAAACTCCTGGTTACAAAATGTTACTCAACCACAACAATATATCCAATGAATTCAGTTTTTTGAACATAAATTATATGAAAACAGAACTTCATTAACAAAGATAACAAAGGTAGCTCTTCATTCCATACCTGTAAATAAACTGCAAAATTCCATTGTATACTTATAAACGTAATTATTTTGGTGCATCAACATATGTTAAATTAATACTTGGTATACTATATTCCATTTAAGTTCATCAGTGATTTGGGCTGATTAACTCCTCATAATTATCACATTTAATAGCTTTTATCAGATTGTGTAAGCACCAAAAAAGAAATGAAATTGAGTTGCTTATTCCAGTTATTTCTAGAAAATGTTTCCATTCTAATTGTTGCATAAAAGTCAAATTATGAAGTTCATGAGTAATACAATACATACAACTAGGAAACATGAAAGGGAGAATCATGATGTATAGATAAATTTAAACAAACTACAATAGTAAGTAAATGAGCTTTTTAATGCGAGGAAAATGAGAAATTAAGCATAATGATAATGAAATAAAGAGCGCATCCCAAGCATATGGGCCTAGATTACTCACATCTTCAGTAGCAGCAGATTGCAATGATAAAAGAGTAACTGTTGAAGAATGATAATCCATCAAGACCTTGAATGTTTCTTCCGGTAATTTATCCTACATTTGCAAAAATCAAGAATTAACGAATCACATTCAGGGAGGTTAGATTACAAGCACAATATAGAAAAATTGCACATCCCCCAATAACCTTCCTCTTGTTATCACAACCAACATTCAAATGGAAAAAACGAAAAGTGAAGGGAATCAGATAGATCCTTGCTTCTTTTCATATATTAACCAGATACATAGTGGATTCTATTTATAACATAAGGCAACATTTAATTTAGCTCATGGAAACTTAATCAGCCTGATTGGGAGTAACATAACAGATTTAATATTATAAATGCTTGTCTCTTTGTTTTCTTCATACAAGCGGCCTGGACGGTTTGGATCACACCGTCAATACCTGTTTCCACCTAATAAAATCTGGAAGGTCAGCTTAATATAACATAGAAGCTGCAACGGCAGGTAGTAATAAAGTTAAACTATCAAATAAAAAAAATGAAATCATGTTATATGTGACCAAATACTATGGATTAAGATGATAATCCACAGTAATTTGACAGTTATAATAAGTCTTTCCTAAATCTAACATTCTCCCTAAAATTGGTGCATATAAATTAGATAATTCCAACCTTAAGTCGAGAAACAGCAGCTGATATAGCCTTTCCGGGAGCTTGAAGAGCCTTGTTGTATACCTGCAGACAGATAGCACATCGATCAGATACTAAGTATAGAAGTAAATGATGAAAAAATTTTGAAGTATCACTCCAGGAATTGGAAAGATATATACATAAAAAGCATGTGCAATTTGCTGACCTGCAAATAAAGTAAAGCTACAACCTTTGGCAAAAGCACAACCGGGTCAGTTTCCGAAGAAACTTGTGAGGTTAAGTCCTACAGAACACCGAATATATCAGATACATTAATCTAAACAATGAGCATTGAGTATTCACAACAAGAAATGAAAAATGATAGCAAAGGAAGCATATACAAATCAATTAAAAAATACTAGCTACAAGAGCAAGCAGCAGGATATAATAACACATTGCAAACTTCAGCTAGTGGGTGTAACTGAAGGGAGCCAACTAATTTACTTGTCTTTAACCAAGAGGAGCATGAACACCGCGAGAGCGACGTGGACTCGGGCACTAGGAGGGTATACTTCAGGTGTGGCAATGATGGGTCTAGTGGAACCACCGCGCAACACCAAGTAGCATGTGATCACTCTTCGTTTTTAATTTAAGCACTTTAATTCTTGCAATTTAATTTATTTATTGCATCCATAATTTTTCCCATGGCCTAGGGCTTAAGTAGATCGATGTGTTGTAAGAACATTTTTATGTTTGGAATGAAGTATTGAAGCCTAGGGTGGCAAGGGAGCATGCTTTAAAGTTTCCTTCTATCATTCCCTTCTATCCCTCCTCATCGTCACCGACTACTTTTAACATTTGAGGAGTATTGTTACGAATGAAGATAAAGGTGCGACATCCCAGCCGGAGTGGCGTATGTATACATGATGCGGAAGGGCGAACAACGGGATTTAATCTACACCCACATGCAGTGATACCGGAGTGTGCCATCATAAGGCGTCATTCAATTATCATATATTGCTTTTCTATGTTGGGGCTTCTTAGCCTTATCTGTTAGTTTTTATTTGTTACATTTTACGAGCATATTTACTTCCTTGTCCTCTCCTAAGTCTACATAATATATTTTGAGTAATGAACTAAGCCCTAGTGCTAACTTAAACCTCTCTCTCTCTCTCTCTCGTGCATCTCCGAGGAACAATGGTGCAAGCACAAGCTTATGCGGACGTGAGGCGTTGGCAAGGCGCCTACAACGAAACACTCAGGTCGATTCAGTCTTCCTTATATGAGATTCTCCAGCGAGTCATGCTCCGCCCCGTCCACAATTTCTGGAACCGACCGACCGACCCAATCAGGGCGTCGATAAAGTTGTCTACCTTTTTCCCTTCTTTGGCCGAAATTGTGACCCCCCCCACCCCCCCCCCCCCCCCCCGAGCACATTGGAGATCCCCTCTTTCAAAGGCTCGGACCCGATTGGATGGATTCCCAAAGCGAAACAATTCTTTGACCATAACCGCCCTTCAAAAAAGCAGTGAGTCTTAACCACAATGTTGGGTATGGAGTGATCCGCCCTCCAATGGGATCAATGGCTTTACCAATCCACGCCCAGTCTCTTACAGGCCGATTTGAAGCAAGAGCTCATCCGATGCTATGGTGTACGCTACTCTAGGATCGTCGTCGAATGGCTTTGCAAGGTCTCATAAACTAGAGATCTAGATGAGTACATCGACGAATTCATTGCCCTAGTCATTCACGTTTCAGGCCTACCGCCGGGTCAACTATTTGGGATTCTTTACGCAAAGCCTCACACCGCATATGCATTCCCGATTGCGTACTCACCACCCTCAAACCATCACTAGTGCAATGGACGTCACCCAATTGGTCGATGATGACTTCAGTGTCAAACATAAGAAGCCAAACCGTCCCCTGCCGACCACTTCCGCGGGTGGATAACAATGTAAAGCCTTGAACTCGTAAACTCATAAAGTGCATTTAAAAGCTTAGTTCAAATAAATCAACAAAGATAAATAAATCCTCTCTAATGATGATAGAAATTTGGAGATGAGTACCAAATGCACCTCTTTTTGCTATTCACAATTTTTCCTCCTCCGTTCGTTGCATGGTTCGTCTTTGCTTCTTTCTAGTATATGACATATAAAACTACGAATAAATTCTATGGGGGTCGGTTATAGATTAATTGGCAAATTGTTTTGCTTTTAAAATAAGCTACTTGTTTTTTTGAGGTGCTTTTCTTATGTTGCTATTTGGGCGTTATTTTAAGAAGAGGATTATGAGCTTTGCCCTCTTTTGGTTAGACTTTTGGTTCCCTTGTTGCTTTAGACCGGTTTCATGCAATTGTGGATTTGGTATTATATTAAATTGAATAAAATTGAATAAAAGAGAAGGGATAGTGACTGCCTCCCCTTCAAAATTGATGCTTTGGTGGAGGGGATTATTACCCTTATACCCATTAGTGGGCTCTGCATGGGCTTCATTCCTTTCTTTGATTAAATATTAAGGGTGATGCTTGGGGGGCATTGCAGGAAATCAGATTTCAAGTGGATTTTGATAGAAATGTAAGCCCAACACGAAGATTTTTATTTCTCTCTACCTCTGCCCTTCTCCTCCCCTTTCCCTTCCCCCATCCCGAGTTCTGGAGCATCAAATCCCTTGGTTTTGGCTTGGGCTTGCATGATAAAGCTGCTTTCTTACTCTTCTTTGGTTTACATCCTAGCTTGGGCTTGCTTGTAACTTTGGTTGGGCTCATTAGTAGCTGCTGCCAAAAGCCTACTTGGATTCCTTCTTCTCCCCTTGGAATTTATAGTGGTGAGCATATTATCTAATCTTCTTTTCCTTTTTCTTCTTGGATTACTTCTCCTAGTTTTCTTTGATAACATTCTCGTCTACAATCATTACTTAGTTATTAAAGGCGCAAGACGCACCTAGGCGCAAAGGGGTCTTGAAGCCTAGGCGTAAGTCTCAAGGCGCAGGCACGCGCCTGACGAAGGTAAGGAGCAACCACATTCATTTTAAAAAATAAGCATCAAACATCAGTTCATCTTCTTGATCAGATTTTTCATCTATTCTACTAATTAATCATTCATTACTATCATTTATATCTCTTTAAAAATAGAATTAATATTGCATCATATCTAAGTCTTAACACTCGATTATGTTTCACAAACACTAAATCATGCAAAAATTATTGAGTTCTTACATTATTTCTCTTTCTTTTGAAAAAAAAGTTTACAATAGAAATCGCACTCAGACATGACTTTTATGCTCCAAAGGCGCAAAAAAGGCGCAAGCCTCTGAGCCTGTTGAGCCTGAAGCCTTAGGCGGGCCTGAGGCGCGCCTTTAACAACATAGTTTCTGGCAGGACCACCTTCGATATATGGACATAACTTTGGTAACTCTCCAACAACATGCCGTCCTACGCGCGGAAGTGTGCATTTGGCAAGACCGAGATTAGTTACTTAGAGCACACCATTTCGGCCCAAGGGGTCTCAATGGATCAAGAGAAAATCGAGGTCGGACTCTGTTGTCCTCCAGCCCACTCCCTCTGAGACAAACGTGAATTCTTAGGCTTCACGGCTTATTACCAGCAATTTATTCGGAATTGCATCAAGCTCCTCACACTATTGTTAAATAAATCCGAACACGCTCAATTTCGATGGAGGCTCGTGGCTGCCACGAAATTTGTTGCATTCTAATGGTCCCTCGTAGATGCCCATGTCCTCGTAATGCCTGATTTCACCCAACCCTTCATCATGGAGTGGCGCCTCCGACATTGGTGTGGGGTGGTTCAAATGTAAGGCAGTCGACTAGTGGCCTACTTTAGTCGGTATTTTTCCTCTTTCCTCTCCCCCCACCCCCACTCCCCCCCCCCCCCCCCCCCCCCCCCCTCTCTCACTCTCTCTCTCTTTCATGCGCGCACGAGAGCCTGTAGGAAACCCCCACCTGGCATCCGTGTTGCTGAACCTAGGTGGTATCATGTACCTTTGGTCAAACAAGCCATTTTCAACAGTAAACCCCATCGTGTCCAAGATTCCGGCTTTGCTCGCCTACGCCACCTACGCTCGTCGATCGTATGCCTACTAGATTAGTCGACAAACATAGCCCACAAAGCGCATTTGCACCTACATTTTCTGACCAGCATAACTCGCCAACCCGCATATTAGAGGACACATCTTCAACGCCTTCACTTCCACAAATCTGCAAAGCCCAATGGTTGTCGTCTGAATTACGCCAAGTGCGCCAAACACTCTAAGGTGCAAACCAGTGCATGCCCCTCAAGAGATCAATTGATGAAAGATCAAATTGAAGTCATTGAACGCTACCTCGAAGTTAAAATAATATGTCAGCGTATGGTCGGAGAATGGGAAGAACATGAGGAGGCACAAAGAAAGGGATATTTAAGGAGTTGGGTTAAAAAGATACGCATGTCAAGTCGATTATGAGGTAATAAGATTTGAGACAGGCAAACCTTGGTGTGAAGAAATACATGCGGGAGTTTGAGGCATTGATGTCGAGGTGTAGCATAACGAAGCCAGAGGAGCAGACTATTTCAAGGTATATGAGTGTGCTAAATAGAGAGATTGCTGATTTGGTAGAGCAACAATCTTACGACTCTTTCGAGGATGTGATCATGTTCTCCAGTAAGGTGAAAAGACAATTGTTGAGGAAAAAGAAGACCCCCCTTAAGCCTATGAGAAGACACTGGAGTAGAGACCCATGATAGTACTTCTATAGTGATTTCTTCCAAAGAGTATCAACGTAAGGTGAAGGAGAAGGTTGAGATTCTCAGGGAACTACCTAGGTCAGGCACTATAAAGTGTTTCAAGTGTCTAAGAGTTGGGCACATTGCTCTAAGTGTAGATAGGGTCAGGCCAGTCCCGGAGTTTCTTTTTCTTCTTCCTTTCTTCTACTAGTAAGATCATGCCCAATAACTCTACCAAACAGTCAAGTGATCAACAATTTTGGTGTTGTGAGCATGGAGTAGGCAAGGTCATGAATGAAGAATGAAGAAACACCAAACAGATTCATGCACACCACCTCCAGGTGAGTAAGCCGCACAAAAAGAATTAACAAATATTCAGCATACTTTAGCTAGCCATGTACAAGCATTGCAAGGTTTGGGTGGGTACTCAAGACAGCACCCATCGTATCCCCACTCCAGCCATACCCTTCCACCACACACCATCCACCCATATGCAACTCAGCTCAATTGTCCCACTTAAACAGACCACCACATTACATCTTCATCAATTACATCACAAATCATCATTCCACATATTAACATAATCGCCACCCAAGCAAACCATGAGACCACTGACTGCACATATTAATACTCATATTCGTTTTCTTTGGTTTGACAATGCTCGTGAATATTTCTCTCAAAATTTCAAAATTGTATGACATCGCAGGGTATGATCCACCAATATTCGTTTTGTAAGAAAGAATAGTCACTTGGTTGAAACAGCTCGTACTATTCTCCTTCAACCGCGCGTTATTCTATCTTACATCACCAAGTTCCCTTCTCCATTCCTTCCCTCGAGGCTTAGTGCATTCCAACATTCCTCGTGTCTATGCACCAGTTTTGTACACAATTTATCTCCCAATCTGGACAAATTATCTCCCAAATTTATCAAGTATATTTTCTTAGGGCACTTTCACAACCAAAAAGGTTATTGATGTCATTCCCAACTCTTCGACGCACTTTTATTTTAGCTGACATCACTTTCTTTGAGTCCACACCATTCTTTAGAAAATCCATGTTTATTGTGTCATCCAATGATAAAGTTCCTCCTGTTCCGACTCTGATACAAACGTCTCCTACCATAATTATGTTGTTCCTACTGATACAGGTTTGCATCTTACACCTCTCAAGTACTATCGACAAGGTTCATGTATTTAGACTCAACATCACAGAGAAGATCACAACTTTACCAATCACCTCTTTGGTCGACGATTCCCATCTGAAGACGACCCACCACCTTCTGATGTTTGCTCGATCTCTGTGCGTAAGTATAGATGCACATGAACCACTACTTACCTTATACCTCATTTTGTCACTTATTATCACTTGTCTCCAGGTCATCGTGCATTTATCACCTCCGTCTATTCAGTTGTTATACCCTAGGCATTGTCTGATGTTCTATCTCACTATGGGTGGAGGCAAGTTATGCTCGAGGAAATGAAAGCATTGGACTCGGACAACAACTGGGATTTAGTTTGCCATCCTGCTACGAAGTCCACCATTGGTTGTCGTTGGGTTTATACCATCAAATGCTCTCCCGATGGCACTGTGGATAGATTGAAGGCTGACTTGGTTGCAAAGGGATACACTCAGATACTTGGTGTTGATTATCTTAACACGTTCTCCCAAGTTGACAAAATTTCCTCAACCCATATCTACTTGAATCTAGCTGTTATTCATGATTGGCCTCTTTATCAACTTGATATCAAGAATGCCTTCTTACATGATGATTTGGATGAAGAAATGCACATGGAGTAGCCATCATGCTCTGTTTCTCAGGGAGAGACAATTTTGGTATATCGCCACAAGAAGTCACTCCATGGTCTGAAACAATCACCACGCGTCTGGTTCAATTAATTCAATTCCACCCTCCTACAATTTGGTATGTTGAGGAGCAGTTCCGATCGTCTGTTTTTATCTTACATCCAACTAGAGAAAAAATTGTTGATTTTGTATGTTGAACATTATCATCACTAGAGATGATGAAATTGGTATATGTCAAGTCAATCATCTGGACCAACATTTCCATAAAGTCTTAAAAAATTGAAATACTTCCTAGGGATAGAAGTTACTAGGAACAAGAGTGGGATAATTTTATATGTCAAAAGAACGATGTACTTAACACATTAGAAGAAGCATGCATGTTAGGCTCAAAGACACTTGATGCTCCCACAAATCCGGTACTTAAACTTGGCCCTAATGAGGGGAAGCCTTACTCCATCAAAATAGAGGCCATCAACAAGTTGGGGGATACAATGATGCAAATTGGGCAAGATCTCCTTCAGACAAACGTTCCACATCAGGATATTGCATCTTACTTGAATGGAATTTGATCTCCTAGAAAAGTAAACAAAAAATTGTAATTGCAAGATCGACTATTGAAGTTGAGTTATTAAAGGCGCAAGGCGCACCAAGGCGCAAAGGGGTCTTGGAGCCTAGGCGCAAGGCTCAAGGCGCAGGCGCGCGCCTGACGAAGGCAAAACGCAACCATATTCAATTTAAATAATCAGCATCAAACACCACTTCATCTTCTTAATCAGATTTTTTCATCTATTCTACTCATTAATGATTCATTACTATCATTTATATCTCTTATAAAATAGAATCAATGTGATCATTTGCATCATATCTAAGTCTCAACGCTCGATTATGTTTCGCAAACACTAAATCATGGAAAAAAATATTGAGTTCTTACATTATTTCTTTCTTTATTTTGAAAAAAAAAATTACAATAGAAATTGCACCTAGACGTGTCTTTTACGCTCCAAAGGCGCACAAAAGGCACACTAAGGCGCAAACCTCTGAGCCTGGTGAGCCTTGAGCCATAGGCGCACCTGAGGCGCGCCTTTAACAACTTAGTGATGCAGGACGAGCATCACCACCCGCCTGCCACCCTGGATACCTGGCATCACCACCACAGCCCAGGGGTCCCACCGGGAATCCACCCGATGAGCCTTATCAGGTTCCGCGGACTGTACACCCCAACCCATCCCCGGCCCCACAACAGGGCCGATAGGTTGTTGAGGCTAGGGCTCGATCCCCCGACCTCCTTGATAAAGAGTCCTCATGCGGACTCTCATCACCAACTGAGCCGCGGCTCGAGCACCCGCTCTCACAGAGCCCCGTCAAAGAGATCTTCACGTTACTACGACGATTATTCTCGATCGCAGCACACCACTTTTAGAGATCGTGTTGACCCACCGACACGAGACCACTACACTAGAGACGATGAATATGATGATTGTCGTAGTGCTTACTCGTACACTCGAGCGGATCGTGTTGATTCTTCGACACGACTCGGTTACCTTAGGAATGATTATTATGAGGATCGTCGTTCCGAGAGAGATCTTGAGAGTCAGTTTCGTACTGCTGCCCCTTCCTTTGACGGCTCATCGAGTCCCGAGTCTTTCAGTTATTGGCTCGTGGATATGGAGTATTATCTTGACCATTTTGAGATATTCGGTGAGCGTCGCATCAAGTTTGCGAAACTTAGACTTTTAGATCAGGCGAGAGCATATTGGGCTAGCATTGAGAGGACACGCGAGCAAGACCGTCTATATCGCGTCACTAGTTGGGTGGACATGAAGCGTACATTGTGTCAGAGGTATCTGCCTTCGTCGTATCGGAGTCGCTTGCTCGACCAATTATTTTCCCTTCAGCAAGGATTCATGTCCGTCGCTAAGTACATGGATCGCTTTGATGAGTTAGTTGTGAGGAGCGATATCCGAGAGGACCCCGCCATGACCTCTTGCAGATTTCGGTCTGGCCTTCGATCAGACATTCGTACTGAGGTGGTTTATCATAGCTCGAATTCCCTCGAGCAGACGTATCAGTTTGCCCTTCGTTACGAACAGTCTTTGAGATCCGCAAGAGCTGGTCGGTTGGATCCTCACTTTGACCTCTGCAGTACGAGCTCCTCCCACACTGAGGACACCACTCTGCCTACCATTGTTCCATCAGACATGGCAAAAGTGATACCTGATGCAGATTGCTCTTACCCCAGTGAGGTGCTTAGCCCAGTGAGTGACCTATCTCTTGTTTCTGACCCGTCTCCCGCGACCCCGAGAGAGCCTCCTGATAGACCACCTCCTTTGGTAGATTTTCAAGTGGTTATTAGCCTGTCCCATAGTGAGTATGTTGTGTCGATCATGTGCCATTTACATCATTTGTATGCGTCTGTTGAGTCGTTTTGTCATCATTTGCATGAGTCTGTCGCGTCGTTTTGTCATCATTGACATAAGTTTGTTGTGTTGTCTATTCATCGTTTGCATGTGTGTCACGAGTCAGTCCGACAAAGAAACCATAATGATAATAAATTTTGTAAATCACATGCGGATGTTCATTGGCAAGTGCAGGTACTTCATGAAGGCGAGCAGGTGATGGTGAGAATCTGCGTTGTGAGGCTCCGTGCGAGGCTTGCTAAAAGCTTGAGCGTTAGGCGAATGGATCCCTACTCAGTCCTGAGATGCATCGGAACAAATGCTTATGAGTTGGACATCCCCGTGAGCATGAGTACCCATACTGTGTTCAATGTCGAGGACCTGACGCCATACTTTGCACTTCGCGAGTATTCAGGCCCACATCTTGGCGGCCCCCCCCCCCCCGAGCCTTTACCACTGTTTTTACCACCCACCACTCAGTCTACCCCCGAGCCCTTGCCACCACATTCATTGCCCCGTTCTCAGCCCACCTCTGACCCTTATTTGCCCGGGATGTTGTCCCCAACGGTTTCACCATTGGCACCTCAGATTCCACCGGATCCTTCTACTTGTGTGTTGTGAGATGTGCTTGATCGATTCGCCCCGGACTTCGACTTCAGTACGACCGTCTCCACTCGTCGGGGATGGACACTATTCAGTCCGGAGGAATTGATCGGCGAGGGCATTTTCAGCGACGACACTTGGACGACTTCTGGCGGGCCCCCTCGAGTTTACCTGGCATTCGGCGAGAGAATTCGGACCATTATTCATCGGGAGATGAATTCTTTTGAGCCGGGGAGATTGATGCGGAGCATTGGGCTAGGACGAGCATTGGGCCCACTTGGGGCTGATTTGGCGACTTACCATATTTGGCGTACCCGGATCGACGATCCGACTCCGTGGTTGCGTCCGGCTCGTCGTTCTGATGGATTTTCATATATAGCATGTTGTATTTTGAATAATATTTAGTATTGTTTTGGCGCCGAGATTGACGGCCAATCATAGCCGTCCATCTTGGGTGCCCTAATTTTATTTCATTATAAATATGAACCTAGGGCTGCAGTCTCTAGTCATTGCTGAAGTTGGAGAGATCGTCTTCCTCACTTCCGGTGGTCATCCCGCGGTGCCGACGCCATGGAGCCCTTGGTGCCGACTCCTTGGGTATGGTCCTCATATTTTTCCTATTTCCTTTTCTATTCCCAACCTCCTCCTCTCCATTGTTGTCCGCCAGCCCCTCCCCCTATCTCTGCCGCAGTTTTTCCCTTCCAGTTTCCAGCCGCCGCCCCACATCCTCCCTCCCTGACCACCGCAAATCTCAGCCAGCCCCTCAGCCTCGATAACCCCACGCCACCTCCACCTCCTTGCCCTGAAACTGCCGCTCACAGCCCTCACCTCCTTGTCCTGAAACTGCCGCTCACAGCCCTCTTCCAGCAGCAGCCCGCAGCCCCATCCAGCCCCTCTTCTCCTCTACAAACCCCCACCCAGGCGGCTCCAGATCTGCCCAGATCTGGGCGGATCCGCCTGGATTCCATCCAGCTCCTCCCCTCCATCCCTTCAACCATCCACGTGGCTGCCCCCCTCTTCCCTACCCTCCGCCAGGACTGGATCTGTCCAGATCTGGACAGTTTCGTCCAGATCCAGCCCCGCGCCTTCAGATCCAGCCCTCCCTCAACTATACCAACAGCCACCACCCTTTTCCCTTCCGTGGAACCACTCCCCCTCACCCGATCTAGCCTCCCACCACCCGGAAATCCCCATATCGCCTCCCAATCTCAGATCCGTGGTAGATTGTTGCAGCCCTATTTAATTTCCAGATTTTATATTACTTGTTATTTGTGGAGATTGGTTGTTGTTGGTTATTAGACATTGCACGCGTGTGGAACTCTTGCTTTAAAGGAATTACAGTTTATTATCATTTGCCTGTGAATCTCTAACTTGCAGGAAGGAGTTATTCGCCGTGCGCTCTTGCTTTGGCCCTCCACGCGGAGGAAAGCCTATGCTTGCTTTGCTCTAATAAATTATTCTGTCTTGCACGTGAAAGTATTTTGTGTTGGATTTAATTATTTATTATCTAATTTGGACTCAATCGTCGGACTTTGCATAGCATGTAGGCTTAGGTCATCACTTACCCACCGCCTATAGATTCATCCTGCGTCACTTAGAGTATAGAGCTATGGAAGTAGCAACATGTGAGTTGATGGGGCTTAAAAAACTATTATCCGAGTTTGGATTTCCTCTTAATGAGCCTATGAAATTGTTGTGACAATCAGATTGCGATGCACATTGCATCAAATCCTGTTTTTATGAAAAAACTAAGCATATCGAGATTGACTGTCATTTTACCAGACAAAAGGTAGAGTCTAAGGAAATTGATACATCATTTGTGAACTCCAATGATCAACTAGCCGATCTCCTAACAAAATCATTGAGGGGTACTAGAGTTCAGTAAATATGCAACAAGTTGGGTTTCAATGACATATACTCACCATCTTGAGGAGGATTGATATATATATAAGGGTATTTATGAAAGCCCTAATTATTATGTATCTGTACGCATACATTATGTAAACAGATCAATAAAGAAGTGAGATTATTCCATTTGGCAGCTAGTAATTAAAAAATCTAACACTAAGCATATAGAAGTTATTGTCACTTACACGGACAAGGTCAAGCTTAAAAAATATTAACTACAACTTGTTTTTTCCATCTCTCAGATTACAGACATCCTCACCAAAAAACCATATCATATACTATATACCTTCTGTTCAGTTCAAGCTTGATTCACACGACATGTATGCTCCATCTAGTAGGGGGTATAGAGCATGTTATTAATAAAATTATTGTTTATTTCTTACTCTGTTTGCACATTTATTTTGCATAGGGTTTGGTGATTTGATTTGTACCTATAAGGGTCTTCGATGCCAAAATGAATTATTGAGATTTTTCCACTGAATCTCACACACTCTGAGAAATATTATATAGTTGAAATGACTGCGTAACCTTACCACTATATTTCAGTGTAGTATCAGAACCTAAAATTTACACCCAATAAAAGAAGAAAAACAGTTTCCCTGGAGTATTTCAAAGCCAACCAAACAGCTCCTTTAAGAAAAATATGACCTTGAAGTTTGATGAACACAAAAATAAATAGGTAGCTAAGTTTGTCGCAAATGCATGAGATATATTTCAGTTGTCATGTAACAGAAAGATAAAATGATTTAAAAGAAGTTAACATGTTGGTAACATCAAGTTTAGCAGCGTGAGCCATGGGGAAGGTGCACATCCCTGTTAATATTATAAGTGTAGAAGGACATATGTTCTAACAATAAGCATACCTTTCGATAAGATTGCAAAAGAGACTTTTCTATTTTTTTATCAAGCTTCTTCAGTAGAAGTCCACTGCAATAATAACATAAAAGGTGTGAAAGCAAGAGAATACGTATAAACAAAGGTTATAAAAAGAGTGAATCACCTCTCCTCCACTAGAGTCTTCAATGAAACCGTGAATGTGTTCACGCGCTGAAAAGCATGTGTTTTTATAAGTCAACCCACCAGAAATGAAAGTAATCACTGAAGTTACATCCATAAAATTAAAATACTCATAAAAGCTACAAGTGGATGCAAAGCAAGAATTGCTTTTACAGAAGTTATACAATGACCAGGCATTGTTCATATTGATCAAGCTATTAGGCACAGATGTTATATAAAAAAGCATTCATAAAATTGAATTATTAAGAAATAAACATGTCAGAATGAGCACACACAAAAAACTGATTCTCAAAAAAACTGACAGCTTATAAATGTTATCTATAATGAGATAATGTTTCTCATGGTACTCATTGTCACCACAAAGAGCCATCAAGAGGCATGGAATCCACGCAAAAACTTTTGAATCAATATTTTGCTAATTTCATAATAGTTTCACTAGAAATGGTGCAAGTATGCAATGCGACTAACTATGATATAATCAAGTAAAAGGAGTGGCAAAATCTAAGCAAACAAATAGTTATACTGAGGCAAGTAAACAATGGCCATTATTGTTTAGAAAGAAGCCAAGCAGATACCTTGTAATGAAGAATTGGAGTTTGTGACATACAGCTTTTGGGACCTCCAATTACAGTCTTAAGACCTAGGCAACAGATTACTTGAATTAGAATGAAATGTGCAACTTTTATCAATCTATCTATGATTACACATATTCCATCATTTCCAGCTTAACATCTCTGTAAACTCATTACTAATTTCATTTGCTACGTCATCCCATTTTCACTCAGGGATAGGCGGAGACTGAAAATACCCACCTGATTTCTGATGTTCTGCTTTAACAAATTGACACGTGTGGCAAGTAGAAACATGTTTGATTACATCTTTCTTCATAACTGATGACTACGCTTTCTATATTTAATTTAGCACCATTTTAAGGTTATCTTAATACAATCTCTTGTTCTTCACTGCAACGAGATTACACAAGGATCGGATGCGTTGCCAGAAACTTGGAGCAAATTAGAGTTGACCAACAATTTTTGTTCACTAATGGCAACGATAGTGACTGCCACTGCGTGTTAGTCGACATGGTTCTACCAGAAATATGACGATTGACTAAAGTTGTCGGTAGCTTGTTTGTTCCAACTCTAGATTTCCAAGTCCCAGATTTTTACACTACCATTCTGACGGGTAGTAACACCGCCAGGGTGGTATTAGTTGTCCAGGTGCATCAAATTTGTCATTTCCAGAATTGTTTACAACCACCCTAGGTGTTAGTCACTAACATCGGCGATAGTGTTATGAAGGAGGAAGGGGGAGAGTGAAAGAGAGGGAGGAAGCTAGAGAAATTACGGCTAGGGTTAGGAGAAAGAGGGGGAAGAGATGAATACCTGAATAATATGCATGATAGCCCATCCAAAGAGGGGTCCCGGGTATATATAAACCCCGGGACCAAGGGGGCCGGCCGCCCCCCCCCCCCCCCCCCCCCCCCTAGGGGCTGAAACAGTGTGGTTCAGCCTCAAATCTTCTAATTAATGTTGGCGGGCTGAACCGGATGGTTCCAGCCCGGTCTTTCTCCGCGGTATCCCTTGGCTTTCGCGCATAGTGGTGCCCGCTGAAGCGTATCGCATCCGGAGGCGTAACATTCTCCTCCCCATCAAGAACCAGTCTGTCCTCAAGCTGGAAGTCTGGAAACAGCTCACGGAACTCAATGAGGCCAACCTAGGTGTTGTGTGCAGCCAATAAATTTTTCCACTTGACCAGAATCTCAGGACGGTGTTCGGTGTCGCGCTTCTTCCATTTGGACAGTAAGATCTCCTCGGGTATGGGACGCAATTCACCGGATGTCGTGGCTTCTGACAGGAGAGGGCTAACCTGAATAGCGTCACCCAGTTTCTTTTTCAACAGAGATACATAAAAGGTAGGATGGATGTGTGAGCCCTCCGGGAGTGCGAGGGTGTATGCGACTGGACTCACCCACCCGGTGGGTGATGCGGACCGGCCCATAGTATCGTGGTGCCAACTTCTGATTCGCCCGGCGGGAGACGGAGAGCTGTCTGTAAGGCTGAAGGCGAAGGAAAACCACGTCGCCAACCGAGAACTCCCGCTCGGTGCGATGTTTATCTGGCTGAACTTTCATCTTGTCCTGAGCTGCCCGAAGATTGTCACGAAGGAGTGCCAAGGTCCTATCCATGTCTCGTAGTGTACGATCAACCGTCGGGAGGGCCATGCTGCCTGCTTCGTAGGTGCCAAGAGAAGGAGGTGGCCGCCCGTAAACCGCCTCAAAGGAAGTGAGCTTGATGGAAGTACGATACGACGTATTATAACAATTGCCCCGTGTAGCCAGCGAGTCCATGATCATGGCTCATCCATCACAAAGCACCGGAGGTACGTTTCCATTTGTCGATCCATCTGTCTGGGGGTGATTGGTCGTACTCGTGCGTAGACGTGTGCCCTGTAATCGAAAGAGCTCTCTCCAGACATTGCTGATGAACACCGGGTCACGATCAGAGATGATCGACCGAGGGATGCCATGCAGCCGTACAATTTCTTTAGCAAAAAGGTCGGCCACTGATTCACCCGTGTAAGGATGCCTTAAGACGATGAAATGCCCATACTTTGACAGCTTATCCACTACAACCAAAATCACTGATTTCCCATGTGATTTGGGTAACCCGAAGATAAAATCCATGGAGATCGTCCCCCAGATGTGTTGCGGAATCTCCAAAGGTGTAAGTAGGCCAGCAGGTGACGTCGTCTCATATTTTTTCCGCTGACAGACTTCGCACTGTTGTACGAACTGTTGCACGTCACGATGTAATCCCTTCCAAAATACATTAGCTCGCAGTCTCTGAATAGTCCGGAGCACCCCCATGTGGCCCCCTGTCGGCGAGGAATGGAACTCGTGGAGCATGACTGTCTTCCATGCTGAGGAGTTCGGAATAACAACCCATCCTTGGTAGTAAAGGTGTCCGCCTTGGAGCTGGTAGCCTGATAGGGTCGTCTGACCCTGAAGTAGCGCCTCCCGGATGGGTCGGAGCTCGGGGTCCCGTTGGACCTCCTCCTGTATGTCATCGAGTGAGTCTATCAGGGGCCCCAAGATGTGAGCTATGGTGCTCTCTGGAAGGCGGAACAAGGTATCTACAACTACGTTTTCCTTCCCTTGCGTGTACACAATCTCATAATCATACCCCAGAAGTTTGGTCAACCATTTTTGCTGGAAGAGAGAGGCCAACCGCTGCTCCAAAAAGTGCTTCAAGCTCTGATGATCTGTTCGGACCTTGAAGTGGTGTCTCAGTAGGTATGGTCGCCACAAAGCCACGACATGCAGGATGGCCAACATCTCCTACTCATACGTGGATAAGCCCAGAGTCTGCGGGGTTAAGGCTTTGCTAAAGTAGGCCAGGGGTCTCCCCTCTTGTAACAGGACCGCGCCTATGTCGACCCCTGCCGCATCAGTCTTTAATACGAACTCTTTGCTAAAATCTGGGAGGGCTAGGACCGGAGTAGTCGTCATAGCCCGTTTAAGAGCCTGAAATGCCTCATCTACCTCCTCGTGCCAAACAAAGGCCTCCTTCTGGAGCAACTGTGTGAGCGGCCGCGCGAGCTTGCCATAATCCTTCACAAATCTGCGGTAATAGTCCGTGAGGCCCAGAAAGCCCTGTAAAACCCGGACCGTCGTGGGTCGAGGCCAAGAGAGCATACTCTCTATCTTGCTGGGGTCGGCCCGTACTCCCTAGGCAGAGACCAAACGGCCTAAATACTCCACCTCCGCTTGTCCGAAAGAACACTTGAACATTTTGGCGTAGAGCCGATGCTGGCGTAGTATGGTGAAAACCTATGTGACATGCTCGAGATGCTCCTCCCAACTGTGGTTGTAGACTAAGATGTCGTCAAAGAAGATCAGCACTGAATGTCGTAGGAGCGATCTGAAGATCTCGTTCATCACGGCTTGGAACGTGGACGGAGCGTTAGACAACCCGAAGGGCATCACCAGGAACTCATAGTTCCCATCATGTGTCCGGAATGCCGTCTTGTGTATGTCCTCCTTCATTCCGATCTGATGATAGCCGAATCGTAGGTCCAGCTTGGTGAAGAGGCACGCCCCGTGCAATTCATCCAGTAGCTCCTCGATCATGGGAATAGGAAACTTATCTTTGATGGTAGAACTGTTCAGGCTGCGATAGTCCACACAGAACCTCCACGGTCCGTCCTTCTTCACCAGGATGATGGGCGAAGAGAAAGAACTTGTGCTCGGCCGGATGATCCCGATCGCTAGCATTTCTCGGCACTGGATTCGATCTCCGCTTTCTGTATATACGGGTAGCGGTATGGTCTGACGTTGGTAGGCTCTGCTCCTTCTTTCAACTGGATCCCGTGATCTCTAAACCTCGGTGGGGGAAGGCCCTGAGGCTCCTGGAACACGTCCTCGAATTGAGACAGTATATGTTGCATCTAGTCTGGTACCTCGGACGTGTGTTGCGCTGACTGGGCACGCCCCATGACCATGGCCAACGTGCCTCCCTGCTCCTCCAATCGGGCAAGACTCCTGAGTGAAATCTCCTTTACGGGAAATGTCTGAAGGCCATGTAAGCAATAGTCTCTCCCATGCTGGGTGAACTTCATGGTCATGCGCTCCCAATCGGTGGTGACTCGCTTCAACTGACGCATCCACTGGACCCCCAGTACCATGTCGGACCCTCTGATGGGAAGCAGATATATATCCGTACGGCAGGTGTAGCCCTGTATCTGCATCTCGACGCCCTTCATGACCCCTTCACATTTCAGCTTGCTCCCATCGGCCACCATCACCTGAAAAGCCGCTCCTTGATCCACTATATTCCCCACTCGAGCAGCCACCATCGGGTTGATGAAGTTGTGGGTACTGCCGCTGTCAATCAAGATGGTCACTTTCTCTGACCGCACCTTCCCCGCAATGCGTAGAGTGAGAGGAGTCGTGCATCCTTCCATCGCTTGGAGGGATACTCCAAACTCTGTCAAGTCCAGCTCTTTTTCCAAGGTCTCCGCCAGTGTGTCCTCTTCCTCTCCCTCCTCCCGCAGCATGAATACCTGAACCTTCTGAGATTTGTGGCCCGATCTATATTTCTCGTCGCAATTGAAACATAACCCTTTTTCCTTCCTAGCCTGCAGCTCAGGTCAGGTCAACCGCGTCACTGTCGGCCGCCCCGTCACAGGAGGGTCTCGCCTGACGATCGGTGGCGTCGTGGCAATCCGTGTAGTAGCCCGGTTTCTCTGTCTGTTGAACCGCTCCTCCTGAATCCGGGCCAAGTTAATAGTGTGACTCAGGCTGCGGGGCATATAAGCATGCACCTCGTCTCGTAAGAAGTCCTTCAAACCGGATACAAAACAGCTCAGGAGTGTCTTTTCTTCCCAGTTAACCCGATTGGCCAGCCGTTCAAACTCGGTGCGGTACTCTGTCAATGTGACCTTCTGTCGAAGCTTTTGCAGTGTTGCCTCGACATCTTCATATTCCAGCGGTCCGAATCGAGCAGAGAACACTTCCACAAACTCCGTCCAGAGGGCGTATGCTTGGCCGCGCTGAAACCATTTGGTCCACTGGTAGGCGTCGTCTTCCAGATGGAAGGCCGCCAATTGAACCCACTGTTCCTCTGGAATCTCCTGGTAATTGAAGAACAATTCTGCTTTTTTCACCCACTCCAAAGCGTCGCCGCCTCCTTTAAACCTAGGAAAGTTTATGCGGGATATTTTTGGTTGCATGTACGCCCTTTGGTTCAACTGACTGTGTCCCGCGAGTTCCTGTCCTGGCGCAACTGGTCGTCGGTGCTCCATCGGGGCAATGGGAGGCCCCTGAGGTCCTGGATGGTAAATGCCTCCGCGACCGTCACCCATGTGTTGCCCCCCTCCTTGATGGATTGTTGTTGGAGGACGTTTGAATCCTTGATTTCCGTTTCCGATCCCCGCAGGTGGACCGTACCCCCTTGGAAGTGGTAGAATTCCGGCGACTCCTTCGATTGGAGAGCCCGGCGCTCCGTGGGGCTGCATATATCCCATTGGGGTTACAGACGACTGCGGATGAGGCATATAGCCTGTGCCAAACCCAATCCAGGCCGTCGGGGGTGGATCCACGGCAGACTGCCCAAATCGGGCATCCGCACCCCGCCATTGGCTTGGGCGAGGATCTCTCGCGCCGCCCCACCCGCAGGAGGTTGCTCCAGCCCTGTCCGGCGACGCCCCCCCCCCCCCCCCCCAAGCCCCCTCTGGGTGTTGTTCGGCGTTCGGCGGGGTGTCGACACTTGTCCAGGCGCTGGACAGGAGTTCCGTCCCGTAAGCGGCCGATCCCGTCGGGGGTCGGCCCGTTTTCGCGTGAAAGACCCTTTGCCGAGGATCTTCCCCCGTTCCGTGAGATGTCGGCGACTGGGTTGACGCCTCGACCTCCGAACCGTCGCTCGCCGTCAATTTCCCCTTCAGATTTTGAGTGAGGAGGGCTTTGATATCCTCCAATCGAGCGTCAAAACGCTCTTCCAGATCTTTTGTGGATGATTTCACTTGCTCCTCGATCGCCGCCACCGTATCCGACAATCCCACGTAGTTCTCTTCGATGGTTGTCAAGCGGGCGTTCACGACTTCGGAGCGCGTTACCATGGTCGCAGGAAGGAAGCTCTGATACCAAATGTTATGAAGGAGGAAAGGGGAGAGTGAAAGAAAGGGAGGAAGCTAGAGAAATTATGGCTAGGGTTAGGAGAATGAGGGAGAAGAGAGGAATACCTGAATAATATGCATGATAGCCTATCCAAAGAGGGTCCCGGGTATATATAGACCCCGAGACCAAGGGGGCCGGCCGCCCACCCCCCCCCCCCCCCTGGGGGCAGCACCAAATCTTCTAATTAATGTTGGCAGGATGAACCGGATGGTTCAGCCCGGTCTTTCTCCGCGGCATCCTTTGGCCTTCGCGCATAGTGGTGACCGCTGAAGCGTATCGCATCTGGAGGCGTAACAGATAGAAGACAGGATTTTCGCATCCCTATATATAATCTCATGTTTTCTTAACAAAGAAGTAGGCGCAATAGAAGACTAAAGAGGTTCATTTAGTGTTAATAATTGGAGTCTATGCCAACAACATCAAATAAAGTGGAGTCTATACCACAAAAGTCTATGAATTACAATAAAAAATAGATCTTCTGAAACAAGATCACCCCCCCCCCCCTCTGTCTATTACTTGGAGTTCACTCAACTATATCAAGAGTACGGCCACATTGATCCTCTCACACTGCAGTCTCAAGCTAATAAGAGTCTTTTCCGAGTAAGGGAGGATCATAATCGAATCCAGGGATTGTGAATTCAATCAGATTGTTGTTCTGATTATTGGGGGTTCTATTCCCACCTTACCGAAGGTGTACAGTGTAGTACAGTATATGACTGCCGATAGTATAGATTTTCGGAGCCTGCTCAAGAAGGCTCTGTAACACCCGTAATTTTAATACGAAGAATATCTGAATTTCAATCGCAGGGTCCGATTGAGAACAAGGTTGTTCGAGTCATCATCGGATCGAGACTTGAGTTTTGTCGTGGCTGACCGTTACAGGCAAGTGAGTGTTTTGTTTTTTAAAGTTTTATGTCGTCGCGTTTTGGTATTGGTACGAGAGCGTATCGTGTATTATTAAATCTTTAAGCCTTAGAGTGAAATGGCAATCTCGTAAATAAAATTGAAATGCCTAATCCCCTCAATGGAAACCAAGTTACGTTTTCTCTTCCTCTCTAAATCGACCCAAAATTTCCTTTTTGCCCCCACGGTTTCCATAACCGCACATTATTACACGTTACCGCTGCGTAGCCCTTTTACACTCGCTCAACCATTCGCAAATCAAAACCGTCGCTATCCTTTCCCTCGTGGTCTCTCGTCTGCGTTTCCTAAGCCATCGACGAGGCTTCTCCCTCGCTTAGGAGTTCGTCGATTGTAACCTAGTAAGGATCAAGCCCTCCCCCTCCGTCGAATTAGAACACCGGCCCTTCCTTCCGTCGTAGGGAGTGCGACATTACTGCTTCGTTTGGCTGGAGGAGTATCGACAGTGATCATCGTTTCCGCCTGGGACTTTTTCTCTCGTCGTCGCTGCAGAGGAGGTAACTGTTGTTAATGGTCCTCTATCGGGTTGTGATTTCTAGATAGTGACAGTTTTATCTACTCTTCTTTTGGCCAGCCGAGAACTTTAACCCAAAGTCTGAGGGTTCTTTTGTTTTGCCATGAATTTAGGTCCCGATCAGAAGGCTGCCTAGATCACCGATCACGTCCTGTAAGTTAGTAAATTTCTTTGTAGATGATTTTCCTATCTTTTCTTCATAGTAAACGTGGAAATCAGCCCCGTTTATTTGTTTTACTTCAGCATCGGTAGATCCCAATCCTTTTGCTTGTTGATCCGTCGACTTCATCGTTGTGCGTACGTTTGGAAAAGAGGTAAAAACCTCTCTCATCTTCCTCTTTCGAACCACCCTTTCTGTTGTGATAGCATCAGCTTTATTGTGTTATTTTTTGGGGGAAAAATCTAAAAGAGGATATTTTATCGATTATGGGGCTTGACGGTATTTCAGAGATAGGGTGCGTTTGGATTTATATCTGAGAAGGTCTTCAATCGTCAAGCGGCCTAAAAGGCATCATGCCGCCGCGTCAAGTGTACGAGCGTTTTAAATCTCAATGTAAGAAATTCTATTTCTTTTGGTTAGACATATCACATAGCAGCGCATAAATAATTTAATGTAGATGAGGAATTTACCAGAAACATGTATTTACGTCTTGTAATTCGCAGTTGGTAGTACGAGCAAATAACTATATCAGACATTCAACTATATTAATAGAGCATTAGTTGAATGTGTGCCTAGGGCGGCAAAAAGTTTTTGATCTCAGACATCTAGTAGATTATGTTATTAAAATCCAAATATTAACAGGAACCAGTTAGGAGGTACGAATGATGGTTTCGCTCGTGATAGATTGAGGCGCACAATCTTACTCATAGGGCGTAGTAGCCCCTTTGAGCCTCAACCTTTGGGGAAAAATACATCCTCTTATAGTTTAGTAGATACGAGTCCAAGTCCGTGAGACATAGAACGCGATGCGTTCGTTAGTAAAGACCCGGATCGTTAGAATGCGCATAAGATACAACTCTAAGATTTAAACATACGTCGCAGTTTAGAAACCCCTTGAAGTTATTATTTGAACGATTGTAAAGAGAATTACACGATTAAATTAAGATAGAATAGTCATTTATGCTTGCGACACTTTGATAGAAAAGCATGCGTATTAATAAAGTATAATTATTTATTTAGTACAAAATAATTATTTCTATATTCGGCATGCACTCATGTTTCTTCAATTATTACTATTTTTAGTGTCACTAAAAGAAATGGTTTTACTTACTCTCCAGTTGGGCTGACCCATTTTTATGGGCTTATTATTACAGGGGTCACAGGTGGGGTGTTGCGCTTAGGATGAGCAAGCTTGCAGTTCGCTCTCTTTTAGTTTGTTTCCATTCTGTAGTTTGTCATTTTAGTACTATTCTGTGATATTGGACATGTATCGAGATTTTCTAATGGTTCTTGTATCAAACTATATTTAAGATTTCAGTATTTCAAAGCAGTTTGACTCATTCATTCTTAGTGGCTCTGTGAATTCAAAATTTGAGGTACACTTTTACCCCTTAGCTTATTTTACTGCTTCCGCTGTAAGTTCTTCATTTATGCCTGCTATGTACGATTTTTTATTACCGCTACTTGGTTTGCTTCTTATCTCGGGGCCCGGCCGGACAGCTGATTTGTGGTAAAACTAAGGTGGGGTCTTACAATTGGTATTAGAGACGGGTTTAGGATCCTACGACCCAGAAAGTTCACAGAGCCTTAGGATTTCGACTAAATCTTTCCTTTGACGTTAGAATCATTAAAATTTCATCTAGCTCAGCTATGCGTTGTATGGAAATATCATTCTAGTAGATCCTTCTTTGTGTCTCGTACATCAATAACTCTTTCACTTCCATCATATAGGCACCGCGTACCAACAAGGCGGGCGAGCCTTCGCGGCAGAATACCACTCCTGAGATAGTCATGGATGACGGTGGAGCACCAGCAGCACCGGCAGTACCAGAACCTACCGACTTAGCGGCTGTTATTGCAAGGGCAGTGGTCATAGCTCTGTTGGAATTTAGAAACGGATTGCCTGCAGCAGATCCAACAGCGGTCCCTGTTCCAGCTGTCAGGGACTTAGGAATGGAACGTTATCTGGGAAATTTCCGGGACCTTCAGCCCTCCAATTTCAATGGAGAAGAAACACGGATGGAGACCGATGATTGGCTGATAAAGACCCGCGACCTACTCGAAGTGATGCAGTACCCAGAGAACAAGAAGGTTCCTCTAGCAGCCTTCCTTCTGAAGGGCGAGGCAAATCTGTGGTGGACCAAGCATTTGGCGGACGATCCCGCTGGTAAGTAACGTTGTTCAGATTACCCCTTTTTCCCAGAATACTTTGTCCGTTTAGCGTAATGGTAATATGAGTTTTCATTTATGTTAGGTCGTACAGCAGATATGTTCATGTGGAACAATTTCTCGACGGCGCTAGCTAACTGGTTTGTGCCCCCATCCGAGCACCGCAGTCTACAGGAGAAGTACCTCAGGATCATTCAGGGGGACAGAACTGTAATAGCCTATGAGCGGGAGTTAACTCACTTGTCTCGTTATGCGGGCAATATGCAAGGCGATGAGAACGAGAAATGTAGCCAGTTCGTGGACGGACTGCGTGACTCTCTGAGACAGCCTTTGATGACAATGGTCAATGCCGATTACAGGAGCTTGGTGGACACAGCGAGGAAGCTGGAAGCTGATAAGCAGAAGGTGCAAAAGCGAAATAATTTCCGTTCGAAGCGGCCTCAGGATGCACCACAGCAGCAACAAAACAGGTATAATCAAGGAAAGAACTGGAACAAGAAGCAGAGAACTGATAATAAGAAGGGTGGTCGGACCGAGTCCAAGGTCAATGTTACCCCCTCTGTCCTAAATGCTACCGCCACTATCTGGGTGAGTGTTTAACTGTTGCAGGAGTTTGTTACAAGTGCCAGCAACAGGGGCATATAGCCCGCTATTGCCAGGGAACCCCCGTGGTTCAGGTAACGAAAGTTCGTTCGTGTAATCAACTTAATTTATCCTCTTTCCCATATTAGTCCTAATTGTGTCTCTTTTCTAGTCAAAATTTGAGGTCAGTGGTCCTAGCAGAACCGACAAAGGAAAAGCACATGTAGGATCTGAGGTGAAGCCAAATCCAGGACGAGGTTCGGTACAACCCAGAGCTTATGGTCTAGGACAGCAGGAAGCCAAGGAGCAGGAGGACGTTGTGACAGGTATGTGTAAGTCCTAAATAATTTAGATCCTTCCTCCTTAGTGACACTAAAAATAATACCCTTGTTGCATTCATGCATGTAGGAATACTTATGATACGAAACGTTCCCTCCAAGATTCTCTTTGACACGGGTTTCTCACACTAGTTCATAGCAGAATCTCTGGTGCGTAGGCTGGATTTAGGAGTTCTCCCAGAGTCAACAGCATTAGATGTTATGATGCCGAATGGGTCCCTCTTGCAGACCAGGATTAAGTGTAGAGTTCCAGTGCGGTTTGGAGAAGCTGAAATCTTAATAGAAGCTTCACTCCTCCTCATACCAGGATTTGATCTGATAGTCGGTATGGAATGGCTTTCAGCTATGAATGCAAGAATCGACTGCAGGAATAAGGTGATACAGTTTGAAGGACCCGACCAAGTTGTCTTTACCTTCCAGGGCATGAAGGGAGTCTCCAAATTAATAATCTCCTCAATCAAGGCTGTTAGATGCATCAATAAGGGTTGTGTGACCTTCCTAGTACTGATGAATGCTGAAGCCAAGGTTGATCTGCTATAAGTACCTGTTGTTAAGGATTTTCCTGATGTCTTTCCAGAGGAGTGACCTGGTGCCCCTCCTACCAGGGAGATTGACTTCCAGATAGATCTTGTACCTGGAGCTGCGCCAGTGGCCAAGAGTCCTTACCGAATGGCTCCTAGAGAACTTGCCGAGTTGAAGATCCAATTGCAGAAATTGATAGACTTGGGTTTCATTCGCCCCAGCGCATCACCTTGGAGTGCCCCTGTACTATTTGTTAAGAAGGATGGTAGCCTGAGGTTGTGCATAGACTACCGCGAGCTGAACAAGCTGATAATTAAGAATAAGTATCATATGCCCAGAATAGATGATTTGTTTGATCAGCTTGAGGGATCTTGCACGTTCTCCAAGTTAGATTTGAGGTCGGGTTACCACCAGTTGAGAATTCGAGATGTCGATATTCAGAAGACGGCGTTCAGCACTAGATATGGACACTACGAGTTCGTGGTCATGTCGTTCGGGTTAACTAATGCTCCGTCCGCCTTTATGGACCTGATGAATAGGGTGTTTCGAGAATTACTAGACCGATTCGTTATCGTCTTCATAGACGACATTTTGGTTTATTCAAAGAGTCAAGAAGATCATGTCGAGCACCTCCGGACAGTGTTGAGCACTCTCAGGAAGAATCAGTTGTATGCCAAATTTTCTAAGTGTGAGTTCTGGCTTTCAGAGGTGGCATTCTTGGGTCATGCTATCAGTCAGAAAGGTCTCGCTGTGGACCCGAAAAAGATAGAAGCAATCAAGGATTGGCCAAGGCCGAAGGCAGTTACTGAAGTTCGCAGTTTTCTAGGTTTGGCAGGGTACTACAGGAGATTCATTAAGGACTTCTCAAAAATAGCTTTACCAATGACTACACTTACTAGGAAGGGGAAAGCTTTCACGTGGACAGTTGAGTGTGAACTTGCTTTTGAGAAGTTGAAATCCATATTGATGACCGCCCCGATTTTGAGTTTACCTTCAGGTTCAGACGACTTTCAGATTTATAGCGACGCTTCAGGTCAAGGTTTGGGCAGTGTACTCATGCAACATGGTAAGGTCATAGCTTACGCCTCTAGACAGCTAAAGGTTCACGAGAAAAATTATCCTGTATACGATTTGGAACGTGCAGCTGTCATCCACGCATTGAAGATTTGGAGACACTACCTCTACGAAGTTCGTTGTGAGGTCTTTACGGATCATAAAAGTCTCAGGTATATTTATGATCAGCAAGAGCTTAATATGAGACAACGAAGGTGGGTGGAATTCCTCTCAGATTATGATATTGGTATCCAATACCACCCGGGGAAAGCAAACGTGGTAGCTGACGCGCTTAGTAGAAGAGGTTCGAGTTATGCCCTCATTACTCAGCAGGAAGAGCTTGTGCGAGCTCTGGAGAGGTTGGAGATCAGTATCTTACCACGCTCCAGTCTTGGTTCTGCAAGGTTAAATTGGATGGAAATCACATGCGATATTAAAGATAGGATCAGAACAGCTTTACCCCTAGATCCGAAGATGGTAGAGGTTTGGGACTTGACCCAGGCTGGTCAGAAGGAGAGGTTCAGCATTCAGGAGGGTTTACTTCTATTCAATAGTAGAGTATGCATTCAAGACATTGGTCGCCTTCGAGAGGACATACTTTTTGAAGCTCATAACTCCAGATATTCGATACATCCGGGTAGCACAAAGATGTATGCAGATCTTAAGAAGTTAGAATGGTGGCCAGGATTGAAGAACGATGTGGCAGAGTATGTGGGTAAGTGTGAAACGTGCAAGTTAGTGAAAGCCGAATGTCAGAGGCCAGGAGGCAAGTTAAAACCACTACCTATTCCAGAATGGAATTTCGAGGATATATCCATGGACTTTGTTCACGGCCTTCCCCGATCGCAGAATGGGAATGATTCGTTATGGGTTATAGTTGATCGTCTCTCCAAAGTTTCCCATTTCATTCCAAATAAGAAAACGGATCAGGGTCCGAGATTGGCTCAATTTTATGTAGATGAGATAGTCCGACTCCATGGTGTTCCAAAGACTATAATCTCAAACAGAGATGGCAGGTTTACCTCCAAAGAATGGAAACACGTTCAGGAATGTTTGGGCACTAAGCTACTCTTTAGTACTGCCTTCCACCCCCAGACAGATGGGCAGACAGAGCGCACGAATAGAACCATGGAAGATATGCTCCGTATGTGTATTATGGACTTTGGAGGTAAGTGGGAGAAATATGTCACCTTAGTGGAGTTCTCTTATAATAATAGTTTTCAGGCAAGCATTGGGATGGCGCCTTTTGAGGCTCTCTATGACAGACGTTGTCGTACGTCGTTGTGTTGGGCTGAAAGTGAAGAGAGGTCATCCAGCAAAGAGTCATGGGTTGACAAGACCACGGCTCGAATCAAACTTATCCAAGAGCGCACGAAAACAGCTCAGGATCATCAGGCGAAGTATTATGATCAGAGACATAGATCAGTGGATTTCAGCGTGGGAGATTATGTTTATCTGAAGGTCAGACCGGTCATGGGTGTATCTCGAATTAAGCGGATGAAGAAATTGAGTCCAAGGTTCGTTGGCCCTCTTGAGGTGCTGGAGCGCATATGTGAGATTGTTTATAGATTGGCCTTAACCGAAGAAATGAGTGGTCTACACGATGTATTCCACGTTTCCAATCTAAGGAGAGCAGTCAGAGATCCCAGTCAGATAATCAGTACTGAGGAAGCACCAATCGAAGCGAACCTTAATATCAATCTTAAGTCAGTCAGGATAGTGGACTCAAGGACTCAGAAGCTCAGAAACAGAGAGATCCGTTTCGTGAAAGTCCTTTGGATGAATTGTGGTCGACCAGAGTATTCTTGGGAAAAAGAAGATGAACTCTGGAGTAATGAAGGGTATGCCTTCCTTTTTGACTCAGGTATGATTTTAATTTTCGAGGACGAAAATTTTATTAGGAGGGGAGATTTGTAACACCCATAATTTTCATACGAAGAATATCTGAATTTCAATCGCAGGGTCCGATTGAAAACAAGGTTGTTCGAGTCATCATCGGATCGAGACTTGAGTTTTGTCGTGGTTGACCATTACAGGCAAGTGAGTGTTTTGTTTTTTAAAGTTTTACGTCGTCGCGTTTTGGTATTGGTACGAGAGCGTATCGTGTATTATTAAATCTTTAAGCCTTAGAGTGAAATGGCAATCTCATAAATAAAATTGAAATGCTTAATCCCCTCAATGGAAACCAAGTTACGTTTTCTCTTCCTCTCTAAATCGACCCAAAATTTCCTTCTTGCCCCCACGGTTTCTGTAACCGCACATAATTACACGTTACCGCTGCGTAGCCCCTTTTCACTCGCTCAGCCATTCGCAAATCAAAACCGTCGATATCCTTCCCCTCGTGGTCTCTCTTCTGCGTTTCCTAAGCCATCGACGAGACTTCTCCCTCGCCTGGGAGTTTGCCGATTGTAACCTAGGAAAGATCAAGCCCTCCCCCTCCGTCGATTTAGAACACCGGCTCTTCCTTCTGTTGTAGGGAGTGCGACATTACTGCCTCGTTTGGCTGGAGGAGTATCGACAGTAATCATCGTTTCCGCCTGGGACTTTTTCTCTCGTCGTCGTTGCTGAGAAGGTAAGTGTTGTTAATGGTCCTCTATCGGGTTGTGATTTCTAGATAGTGACAGTTTTATCTACTCTTCTTTTGGCCAGCCGAGACCTTTAACCCAAAGTCTGAGGGTTCTTTTGTTTTGCCATGAATTTAGGTCCCGATCAGAAGGCTGCCTAGATCACCGATCCCGTCCTGTAAGTTAGTAAATTTCTTTGTAGATGATTTTCCTTTCTTTTCTTCATAGTAAACGTGGAAATCAGCCCCGTTTATTTGTTTTACTTCAGCATCGGTAGATCCCGATCCTTTTGCTTGTTGATCCGTCGACTTCATCGTTGTGCGTACGTTTGGAAAAGAGGTAAAAACCTCTCTCATCTTGCTCTTTCGAACCCTTTCTGTTGTGATAGCATCAGCTTTATTGTGTTATTTTTTTTGGGGGAAAATCTAAAAGAGGATATTTTATCGATTATGGGGCTTGGCGGTATTTCAGAGTTAGGGTGCGTTTGGATTTATATCTGAGAAGGTCTTCAATCGTCAAGTGGCCTAGAAGGAATCATGCCGCCGCGTCAAGTGTACGAGCGTCGTAATCTCAATGTAAGAAATTCTATTACTTTTCGTTAGACATAGCACATAGCAGCGCATAAATAATTTAATGTAGATGAGGAATTTACCAGAAACATGTATTTACGTCTTGTAATTCGCAGTTGGTAGTACGAGCAAATAACTATATCAGACATTCAAGTATATTAATAGAGCTTTAGTTGAATGTGTGATTAGGGCGGCAACAAGTAAAAGTTTTTTATCTCAGACATCTAGTAGATTATGTTATTAAAATCCAAATATTAACAGGAACCAGTTAGGAGGCACGAATGATGGTTTCGCTCGTGATAGATTGAGGCGCACAATCTTACTCATAGGGCGGTGTAGCCCCTTTGAGCCTCAACCTTTGGTGAAAAATACATCCTCTTATAGTTTAGTAGAAACGAGTCCAAGTCCGTGAGACATAGAACGTGATGCGTTCGTTAGTAAAGACTCGGATCGTTAGAATGCGCATAAGATACAACTCTAAGATTTAAACGTACGTCGCAGTTTAGAAACCCCTTGAAGTTATTTATTTGAACGATTGTAAAGAGAATTACACGATTAAATTAAGATAGAATAGTCATTTATGCTTGCGACACTTTGATAGAAAAGCATGCGTATTAATAAAGTATAATTATTTATTTAGTACAAAATAATTATTTCTGTATTCGGCATGCACTCATGTTTCTTCAATTATTACTATTTTTAGTGTCACTAAAAGAAATGGTTTTTTTACTCTCCAGTTGTGCTGACCCATTTTTATGGGCTTATTACAGGGGTCGCGGGTGGGGTGTTGCGCTTAGGATGAGCAAGTTTGCAGTTCGCTCTCTTTTACTTTGTTTCCATTCTGTAGTTTGTCCTTTTAGTACTATTCTGTGATATTGGGCATGAATCGAGATTTTCTAATGGTTCTTGTATCAGACTATATTTAAGATTTCAGTATTTCAAAGAAGTTTGACTCTTTCATTCTTAGTGGCTCTGTGAATTCAAAATTTGAGGTACACTTTTACCCCTTAGCTTTTTTTACTGCTTCCGCTGTAAGTTCATCATTTATGCCTGCTATGTACCATTTTTTATTACCGCTACTTGGTTTGCTTCTTATCACGGGGCCCGGACGGACTGCTGATTTGTGGTAAAACTAAGGTGGGGTCTTACAGGCTCAACCTTGTTTAGTTCACAACATACTTCTGGGGGTCATCCGCCTCGTGATTTCAAACCTAAGCCTATTAAAAAGGATCATCTCGTTTGCACCCATTGTGGGCAAAGTCGACATACTCTGGAGTTTAGCTTTGCAACTTTCTTCCACCGAGAGGTGGAGCAGACCCACGAGGAGGATGTGGTAGAGGACACTTCGAAGGGGAATTGGGTCTCATTTTACCCAGCTCCGCGCATTTGACTGAGATATCTGAAGATCCTAGTTCTGATTTTCTTGGTTCGAACTCTACGAGAGGTGGAAGATGAAGAATATGAAACCCTTGAACTTCTGATTTCATGCTAAAAAGAAGATTGTTATAGTATGGATATTACTATTAAATGAGAGATTCTTCAATTACAGTTAGTATGTTTTTTAATAGAGTTAATATTATCTTATCAAGAATTGCTAGTCTATATGCCTTGTCATGCAATGGTTAGAATAAATTTTAAACCATTTAGAATAATATGACAGTTATGAAAAGCTGAAATTTTAATATCAAAATAATTAAGGGTACTTCATAATAATGATCATATCATCCATGTTATTTCCAACTGGAAGTAAATTATTGTAGTCTTCAAGATTTAGAAGTGAAAGGAGCTACAACAAAAAATTTGTGGTCTATGATTATTTATGTTGTAATTAAAAAAACATTCCTTAGCTTGCAATCATAATTGCTTCATCAAGATCTTGAATAAGTACCCATTATACTTGATGTTCTTCAACAAATCCTACATTTTACTGTCATTTCTAATAAGAAGAGGAATAATTACATGTTTTAGCTAATATTATAATTACATGTTTTAGATAATATTATATTATAAGATGGTACGATTTCGGAAAGAAATTTCTATGCTAGATTTTCCATGAATGATTCTCATGCAAAATATATGTGCCTATTAGATGGATAGAGTTAAAAGTTCCTTATTTTATGAAATTTATAAAAAGCAAATAACCAAATCAACCACTTTTATGGTTGTTATGACAGTTTCTTAAATATGGAAGTTTAATAAATGTGATATTCCTAAATGTAAATGGCCAAATTAGTAACTACTATTGCTGATTGAAAGTTTAATAAGTTTTAGAAGCATAAGACATTAAATAATTAGGTTAAACACATAAAATAAGAGCCCAACCAGCAAGCCCTTTGGCTGTTGGGAAGATCTCTCAAGATTGGAAGCTTAATAAATACAAGATATGGACAAATATATAAGATAATGTGGTAATCAGTAAATCACAATGCTGTTAGAGGTCTTTTTCAAGCCAAATGCATGGAATAAGAGACCAACCAGCAGTCTCTACTGCTGTTTGGAAATTTTCCAAGTACCAGAAGTCTATTAAACTTAATATTTAAGTCAAATACACAAATTTCAAAGGTCAACCAGCAATCCCTTTGCTGTTTAAAGTTTTTTCAAGCTGTAGAGCTTAATAAACTCAATATTTAAACTAAATATATGGGACAAAAGACCGACCCACGATGTACTTATGGGTTGGTGTGAATGTTAATCATTTAGAGACTCAAAATGTTTAAATAAACTCAATTTCGTAAGATCAAATAATGAGCTAGTGAATATTCACTTAAATCAGATTTTAAGTGATATAAAAATGTCAATGCGCGAAAGATAAAAGAAAAGAATAAATGTGAGCTCACCAATGAATTCACTTAGGAGTAAACTTATGAGGGCATGGTTATACCTTGTCATAGTTAGGTGGAGCCCCACCATAGTTCATTGCATGATCCGACTGCTCGGGAGGGGTTGAGCCCACTAGCGGTGAGACTTTCTGCCCACCATAGTTAAGTTTCCCTAAGGGGGTGAGATTATTCTCACCATAGTTATTCCCATCAAGGAGTAAAGAGCTACCTTACCATAGTTAAGTTTCCCTAAGGGGGTGAGATTATTCTCTCCATAGTTATTCCCATCAAGGGGTAAGGGCTACCTTACCATAGTTAAAGATCATGCCAAGATAAAGAGCTCTCATTAACCGCAAAGGTTAATCTCGGGTTTTACTCCTAAGGGATTTCATCAAGAACCAACTAAAGAGAAAAGTTTTAAGAGAAAATGTTCAAGAAATGTTTAAGATTTATGACCACTTAAAGTAGAGTTCTAATAAAAGGAAAAAAGAAAAGTCTAATGTAAAAGAAACTAGAAGTTGAATATGAAAACGTAATCCTAAGATAAAATAGAAGTTATAATAAGAATTTCTCATTGGGTATGTTATACTCGCATTTTATTTTTAAAATTTTATAGGGCTTATAAGGTGCACCTGAGTTTCGTGATGATAAAAACCCACAAAGACCCAGAACAGAAGTATGTCAGTATTTATCAGCATTCATATTACTTGTTGCTATAGATTTTGTGGCCTAAGTGTCAAGTTGTACCTATGTAATAGTTTATAAACAAGTGATCTATAAATGTACTTCTGAAATTAATGAATAATAAGTGTTGTTCTTCATTAGATGGCTCTTTATGTGTTCATGGGGTATGGAATATGAATCATTACACATCGTTGCTTATTGTTACAGTATTGATTAAAGTAGAGTTGGGTGATTAAGTTTTACAGCTTATTAATCCTAAAGGTGTGCTAGGATCCCCCTTGGATGTTACAGCTTAGAGTTTTGGTATCAAAGGTAGGTTTGGGTCCTCCAAGGTCACGTGAACACTAAAGAGCCATAGGAATTAATCCTTATTTCCATTGTCAGTAAATAATTCAAATTCTAATAATGACATTCCCTTGTCATTATTCGGGAAGTCCGAGAACATACTTTGCGAGCACGGTCTGAAGAGAGTTTGGATACTCAGCAAGTGGTATATGAAAGTAGCCAAAGTGCTACAGAGGTAGGACTTTCAGTAGAAAACATGACTCGAGTTTTCACCCAAGTAGTTGAATCCATCCGAGCAGCTCCAGTTCCAGTCCTTGAACGAATTGTCCCAGTAGTCGAAGGATTATATATGGAGCGCTTTATTAAGAAATTTCAAGACTTCAGGTCGAAACCTTTCCTAGGAAGAGTTCCACCACTGGAGATAGAAGAATGGATTACCCGGATTGAAGAGATTCTAGATACTATAGTGTGCCCTCCAGAGAGAAGAGTAGCATTAGCATCCTTCATGTTTGAAGGAGAAGCCAAAAGGTGGTGGAAGAGATACTTAAAGGAAGATTCGTTGGCAGAGAAATATCGACAATTTCTTGGGGAGAGTTCGTTCAGGAATTCAGTAATTGGTTTGTTCCTCTCTCAGCAAAAAGAGAAATGCAAGAGAAATTTCTTAGGTTATCTCAGGACAATAATTCAGTTCTTCGGAATAAAGAAGAATTTTCTCATATAGCATTTTATGTTGAGAGTCTGGTTGATTCGGAAAGAAAGAGATGTTATCATTTCCAGAAAAGACTCTGAGATTCTATTCTCCATCTCTTGATCACGATGCGAATCTCTCATTACCATGAGTTAGTTGAAGTGGCAAAATTATTAGAAAAAGATGAAAGGATCCAGAGGAAGAGATTTTACGAAAAGGAAGTTTTTCGGCCCGTCCCGGGGCAGTAGAAATCAAGGATCGTCAGGATGCAAGTGAAAGCAACAAAGAGGCACTCAGTCTAAATCACAGGTGCAGTCTAGAAGTAGGGATAGTCAGAGAGATGCAGGTCCAGCACCTTGTAGGAAATGTAATAAGAGGCACACTGAAGAATGTCTCGCAGGATCTGGTGTTTGTTATAAGTGTAGGCAATCAGGGCATATGGCTAATGCCTGCACTAATGCTCCTAAGAAGAGTGAGGATAACAGAGCTTGGGGGCCACCCCCTCAAAAAATGTTTTACATTGGTTCCACCAGCAATCAGGAGAAAGTGAAAATGGCAGAATCGGTAGCCTCTCAGGCTCCTCTTCCAGATGCTGCAGCATAGCCTGTTCAGCCAAGGGTGTTTTCTCTTGGACACCAGGAGGCAAAGGAGAATGATACAGTGGTCACAGTTATCACATATATATATCTTTACACACTGCTAGAATTCTGTTTGATATTGGTGCTTCCCATTCTTCATGTCCGAGAAATTTGTAAGATCAATAAGGTTACAGTCTTATAAATCCACCACAGTTCTCAACGTAATAATGGCCAACAATACGATTACTACAACAAATCTTAAGTGTGCAGTAAAGTTATCTTTAGAAGGTCATGAATTGGATCTCGATGCAGCAATCTTACCTTTAGGGGAATTTGACATAATGCTAGAAATGGATTGGTTGTCGCTTAATGATGCTTCCATCCACTGTCAAAGAAAGGAAGTTGTTAGAATTATTATATTTATAGTATTTGAGGCTAAGTCCCACACCTCCTATCGGTGTTTTGTGTCTTGTTGTAATGTTATAAATTGTCCCATATATGGATGAATAAACTTGCACCTTATATTATGTATTATCTATTTTAACATGGTATCAAAGCAGGAATTGACTCCTCCCTGAAATTTCGTCGCCCTAATTGTTGGCTACCTAATTTCCCGATGACTTCCTCTCTCTGATTTCCGCATCTGCCTCTCCCTTTCATCTCGTCGAATGCGCTGCTAAGGATCCCATCGAGCAGTTCTGCTCCCTCTCCCGTCGACGGAATCGTCGTTTGATTCCATCAACGGGAGGGGCACTTTGTGTAAGGCCCGAACCCGATCGTGTATAAATGTTGTATTATATTTTGAAATATAAGAAATAATATCCCCCTATGATGAAAAAGAGAGAGAGATTCAGTGTTGATTCAACGTCGCAAGTTTAAATTTTTTTGTTCGAGCTTATTCGAAGATTTTGCGACGTTCGTTTCGTTGTTATTTTAATTTGTTTTCATTTATGTTAGTGGTGGCTCATGGGATTATTGTGTAGCTGGTTTGGCTGATTTAATGATGGTTGGGTGAGCTACGGGACTGATTTGGTTCATTTGATTAACTGTTAGGTTGTTTTTGGGCTGGCCGGTTGCTAATTAAGCTTATGGGTTAATTAATATGTTTATGTGAGACAGAGGATTAGGCGGTTGTTATACCCTCTCCCGCTGGATCTCTCTCTCGACATTTTATTTCCACCGCTTGGAGTTTGACAGGCTGAGAAACGCTAGCGTTGGCTGCACTCCTCCTTCCTAAGCAGCGATCCCCTCTCCTCCGTGGTCTTCGGTGTTGGGAGAAGCAAGTTGTTGTCTTCTTGCATCCTTGCTAGCTGGGTTGGTCTTGTGCTTGGCCGACTGTTTGGGCTTCGACCCTTGCACTGTAAGCCCTCCTTCCTATTCCCCTCACTCTTTTCCTTCCTAATTATTGAAGTTAGATGTTGGACTATGATCTGAACTTAGGATTTTTTGTTTTCGGCTGTTAAATTGATCTCTTATGGTGAGCCCTTGGATGTTGGGTTGTTGATTTGATTACGTTTGGCTATTCTTTTCCTCTTGGCTATTGGGATTTTGATTGATTGTTGCTTCCTAGTTTCCTTGGGCTGTTGGTTGCTGTATGGATTAATTGTTGGCAGGTTGTTTCCCTTGGGCTTCCTTTAGTATTGTTGTGGGCTCTTGTAATGATATATTGGTTGCCCCTGTTAGTTGCAATTAGAAGCTCTTATTAGCCGTCTTGGTGACTCTTTTTGGGTGGGTGAAAGTGCACAGTGTGCCTCTGAGAATTCTCTAGAGGGTGGGTGAATAGAGATTTAAAATCTTTTTTATCCTAACTAAACATACAATAAAAATACTAATAGATTATGCTTCAGCAATACCAAGGTGCAGAATAAATTAAGTACAGTAAATATAAAAACAGAAAAGCAGTAAGCTATAAGATAGACAGCACAGAAAATGAACAACCAGAAGACACAAGATTTTATAGAGGTTCCCCAAAATATGGGTAGTCCTCTCTTCTACCTCCCTGGTAGGATTGCACAACCTGTGTCTGAGTCTTTTGATAAGGAGATTCTTAAAACCAAAGATCTTTTGATAAGGAGATCTTGAACCACTCAGATCTTTTGATAAGGAGGTCTTGAACCACTAAATCCTTTCGAAGAGGGATTCTTAAAACTCTGTTACAGGAGTAGAATAGAGTGAGAAGAAAGAAGGAAGTAGAAGATAAATAATTCTGTTCTCAGAATTCTTTAGAAGTTTTTCTCAAGTTCAACTTCTGTTTTCTTTCACAGGATCTGCTGATGATGAACCTTTGCTTATGATTGTGATGATTTGCAAGGGTTATGTTTCTCAGATCATTTTCTCTGTAAGATTCTTTTAATCTGGCTGATGTGAGATGTAGAAGAAGAAGCAGCCCTGTATATTTCCTGTGCAGAGAGAGCACTAGATTTCTGTCTGTATCTCTTAGGGTTGAAGGAGGAAGCAGAAGAGAGAACCCTAATCGACATCCCAGTTTTTTATAATGAATGCTCTTTCGTTTTCTTCTCTTCTCTGCTTACTTATTGCCCATCATTGAATTTTGAATTTCTTTCTAATTTTGGACAGTCCTGAGAAGGAATTCTGATTGGGTATATTAATTCTTCTTTCTTCTTTTGTTCCCGACCAGTCCATCATATTTGAAAAACATTCCAAGAATGTTTTTGCCCTTCAGGAATGTTTCATTCCTTTCTTGGCAACAAACGAGCCGTTGGAGACTTCAATCTGGTGGTCCTTTTGAAAAGGTGGTAGAGAGACACCTGGAAAGACTTTCTTTTTCAAACTGTATTCGACGCTGCGTCGACTTCATCAATCTTCATGTCGACGCACCTATGAGTTCTTATCGACGTAACTTCGAAATTCTTCTTAGCTTCGGCTGACCTCAGATGTCGACGTTACGTCGATTACTTATAGACGTACCCGTCGAGTTGAAGCCTTGGACTTGATCTCTTAACTTCTGCGTCGAATTGTAGTCGACGTTACGTCGACTTCTCAGATAGCTTCGACTGGCTCTTTCTCCTGCGTCGAGATCCTTTCGACGTTGCGTCGACTTGACTTTATACTTCGACGGACTGAATTATGTGCTCCGACTTCAAGTCAGAGTTACGTCATTATCCAATCGAAGTTATGTCGACTTTTATTCGGCGCAAGTCTTAACTCAACTTGTTTTGTGATTGTTTTGACTTGGCCCTGACACTCTAGGTTGAGTGTGACATCCTAAGACATCTAATGACCAGTTTACCCTTTCTATACAATAGGGTAATAAACCTAGAAGGTAAAATCACTTATAAGTAATTTGTTAAGTTAAATCACAAGGAGTTTTTCCCAACAATCTCCCCCTATTTATCTTAACAAATTTTACAGATTGTTTTAAAATGATTTTACACATTCTTTTATATAAACAGAAATACATACAAGACAATATAGACAACAAAATATGACAGAATGAAACCACAGACTATTTCATACATTGTTAAGTAAATTATATTGTTCTTAATAATTGTATCCACCAGAGACTTGAAGTGTATTGAACTCCTCAAAAATAGAGTACCTGGACCTCACTGTCCTTTATCAGGAGTTTTCATTTTTCTGGAGAAGACATGTGGAATTACCTTTCTTGCAGCAAATGCAAGAGGTTCTTCATCTTCAGGAGACATTACTGCTTCTTGATGGGTTTGATTTTGTTCAGCAGTCTGAGCAGCCTCCTTAGCAATTTTGGCAACCTCATCCAGCAGATCATCTTCATGGGGCTCCCCAGAGTAGAGGGAATCACCTCCCCCTAGTTCAATGTTGTATCTTCAGCAATCATTTCCCCTTCCAAATTTCTTTGAATATCTGGAATAGACTCTCCCTGAGCAGAGGCAATCACCTCCCCTTGGTTCAATTCTCCAGCTGGCTCTGGAGCTGGTTCTTGAGCTGGAAGCTCCCCCTGATTCTCTTGAGGCTCCTCTTGAGGCTCCCCATGAACATTTCCTTGCTGGAAGATAGTAATTTTATCAGGGGTTTCAACGTCATTGCCCTTTTCATGGCCACCCATCTCTAGAATAGGTCTTTCCTCCTCCTGAATTTTCTCCCCCTTCTTAACCTTGATGACTAGTGAGGTTAAGAAATCCTGTCACCAAGGATGAAGACATGAATTCTTTGAGACCCAGGAGAGACCTCTTTGAATCTAAGATTTCAGACTCCATTTGGGAGTACTTTTCAAATCTTCTGGCTTGGATGGCCAGTAGGTCAGCAAATGTGTTGGAGGTCAAACCTACTGCCTTAGAAAGGACTTGCTCAATGTTAATGGAAGGGGTAGACTGAGAGGTAGAGGCAAGTGGAGGTGGAGGTGTGAGGTTCTCATTCAGATTAGGAGGATCTTGGTAGGCAGGGGAAAGAGGTTGATAGATTTCTGGAGAGAAATGAGCTGGTGGTGGTGGAGGAACAGACTGATTGTCTGGAAGTAGGGTGGATGGTTGTTGATGTGGTTGGGAAGGAATGTGAGGTTCATGTTCTGTGGGAGGAATGAAGGAGCTGGCTTGGTTGAATGGGGCTTGATCAGCATCAGGAGTATCATCCTGTTGAGTTGCTTGAGTATTTTGAGGAGGTATATTGTCCCTTGGGGGATCTGGTAGATGTCTCTCTGAAGTTTGAGAAGGTGGAGAGGGAGGAGGAGAAGGAGCAGATTGACCAGGCTTTAGGATCTGCCTGGTCCACTTAGAGAATATTCTTATATTCATCCTCTTTCCTGGAGGAATGGGCACTCCTTTTGATTTGCACATACCTGGATAATGATGGAAGAGCACATAGCTCATGATCCTCATGTAGGCATTTTCCTTGTGGGAGTATTTGTGGCCAATCAGCTTCAGTAAGCATCTCCCCCAGTTTATCTTTTTTCCCAGAACTAAAACACCCATAATTTGCAGTTGTTGCTTGGGGATAGCATCATGTGCTGATATTTTACAGAGCAGCACCTTCCTAAAATGTCTGCTAGAAATCTATATTCCTCTGCAAGATCAATCTTCATCAGATTGATAGCCTTCTCTTTCTTGAACGGCATTATTTCTAGAACTTTCTTTGTCTCTTCCCCTGATAGTTCATCAGATTCAACACCAGTGGGAAGGTCAAATGTTTGAGATACCATTTCTGCAGTAATGCTGATATCACTTTCAGCAATTTTCCCTCTAAGGGTTCCATCCTCTTCAAGGTGAATGCTTTCCTTGAGCTCTGTCAGCTCCACATCCAATATCTTGCATCTGGTAGAGATTAACTTTGTTAAACCTGCAGTCTGGAACAATCCAAGAATGGCTCTGAAATTATCGGAGACTCCGGTGAAAGAGTCTACATCCAAATCAAATCCTGAATTAATCTTAGGAGGGGTCATTGTTTTTGTGATTGTGTACCTGCAAAGAAAAGAGAGAGAGAGAGAAGGATGCAAGAGAGCTGGAGAAGAAAGGAGCAAGAGAGCAGGGAGAGGAAAATTCGAAAGCGTAAATGATTCAACGCTGCGGTTGCTTAAAAGAAGATGATTCGTCGCAACTTAGGGTTTAAGTCGAAGCATCGTCGATATACGTCAATATTCAGCGCGCCAAAATATGTCAGGACAGCTTCTAGAAGCAATCCTGTGCGCGCTGGCATCTCGACGTTGCTTTGATTACTATTCGACACAACTTCGAGATTGTTTAGGAACTAATAAGTCGACGAAGTCATGTCTACGTTGCGTCGAGTTGTAATCGACGTGACCTCGAATTTAATCAGCGACTATTAAGTCGACGCATGCGTCGATATGAACTTAACGCTGCGTCGAATATCATTCGTATTATCCGCTCCGATTGGCTCTCGAAGCTTGCGTCGAGTAGTACCCGACGGTACGTCGAGTTCTATTGGACGCGACTCTGAATAAATAGTTCTATTTTCTTAGAAAATTTTTGCTGTTTTTCCCAGCAATGATGTTTATTGAAAATGATTTTTATGCTTATTATTTTTATGAACTATGAGAATATCAAGGGAATTTAGAGAAGAAATCACTCCCTTGATTGAATTTAGTTCCTCCTTCCTTTTTCACTATCTCTTAGATAGGACCCTACCTTATCCTGCACAAGTAATTCAAACATTAGAAGGAACACAGGTTACCTTGGGCCCTTTGATTTTACCATTATGAGGTTCAATGAAAGAATAGAAGAGTCTTTCATGATATCCTTTTGGATGATAAGGAATGAGTTTCTCAAACCTATGCTTATTACCTTGGTGCTGATAATGTGCATATATAATGAATCTAAATATAAAAGATTAGCAGAGTGTTTTATTATTCTTGTTTTGGCTTTAGCCTTTTGGCTGTTGTTGGTTACTTGTTCTGCATTACTCTTGCCTACATATATCTTCTTATTGGGTGGTTTTTCTCTGTTAAATGTAGTTAGTTTATCTGGATTATTAGTATCATGATCCTTAGTTATTGCACTTCTCTCACTTGTTTGATAATCACTAGGTCTAATGAATCTAACTGGATTTTTCCAAGCAGATTTCCTAGGGACTTCTATGCTAGTGCATGGGTCTGCTCCCAGTCCTAGGTGCTTAAATCTCATAGAGAGATTGTGTAATGTTTTTTGAGTTTTTGACTCCTCCCATTGAGTGAGTCATCAAAGGCTTTTACCTTTGTTAGCTCTCCCTTTAATTCTAGATTCTCATTTCTGATGTTAATTAGTTCTGATTTCTTATTGTTTATTTCATTTATTAAATCTTGATTTCTCAAATATAATTCATCTTTCTTTAGGTTTTCTAGTTCTACCCTAGATGTTTCTATTTCTTTTTGTATATTAAGGAAATCATTACAGAATTCTTTAAAGCAGTTTTTGAAATCAGCAGAATTAAAATCAAATTCATCAAAAATAGATACCTGATCATCTTCATAATCTGAAGATATTCCCAGTGCCATCATGCAGGCTGCTTCAGCTTCTTTTTCTTCATCACTCTTTGATGAAGAGGAGCTTGATTCTGCTTCAGAGTCACTCCAGGTTTCAGCAATGAAACCTTTTGGCTTTCTTCTTGTCTTTCCTCCTAAAAGACTTCTTTTTCTTCTCTTCTTTGTTGCTGCTCTTGTCTCTTTGCTCTTGTGGACAATCAGGGGCAATGTGCCCTGGCTTGCTGTAGGAGAAGCAAATCACCTCCTTCTTTGGAGTCTTGTCATATATGGGCTTTGAGCTCCTCTCTCTTCTCCTTGAGTCGTCTGTCTTGACCCACTTTCTGAATCTCCTTGCTAGGAGACTGAACATTTCATCTTCAGGAGTGGAGGGTTCTCCTTCAGTAACTTTCAGAGCAAGACTCCTTTGGATAGGAGTTGGAGTTGTCTCCTTTGCCTCTGTTTCAGCTCTGTTTTTCTAGCAAAACCTCGGTGGAGATTTCTCTATGGCATCTGGACTCTCTGATGACCCAGATCCTTGAATCTCATGAGCTAGGGAAGCACATGAGGATCTTATCATTTATTTCTGTCAAAGATATCTCCTCGTCCAGACTCTTCAGCTCATTAACAATGATGTTGAATCTGTCATATATTTCAGCAACAGATTCATCAGCTTTCTTTTGAAAGTTCTCATATTGGGATATGAGATGGGACTTCTTGTCCTTTCTTTCATCAGAACACCCTTCTACCATTCGGGAAAGAGATTCTCAGATCTCTTTGGCGGATTGGCAGTCAGCTACCTTCTGGAAGATGTCATCTGACATTGTAGATACCAGCATGTTCATAGTTTTGGCATCGCATGCCTTCTGCTTCTTTTCAGTCTCTATCCACTCAGCCCTGGGCATAAATTCTTGTGTTGAAGATCCACTGGCATCTTTCTTATATGAGGCTGGAGGACCTGAAATGATAACATCAAAAATGACCTCATCAATAGAGTTCATATACAACTTTATTCTGGCCTTATAGAGTGTAAACTTATTAAAATTACACACTGGAGGTCTTGTTAATGCATAATCCTTAGAACTCATTTTATTTAAAAATAGTTTTAATTAATTTAAAAATGAATAAATGAGAGTAGGAGATCTTTTGATCAAAGTGTTAACCTTTTAATGATCAACCTACCTCTGATACCAATTGAAAGTGCACAGTGTGCCTCTGAGAATTCTTTAGAGGGGGTGAATAGAGATTTAAAATCTTTTCTATCCTAACTGAGCATACAATAAAAATACTAAGGTATTATGCTTCAGCAACACCAAGGTGTAGAATAAATTAAGTGCAATTAATATAAAAACAGAAAAGCAGTAAGCTATAAGATGGACAGCACAGAAAACAAACAACCAGAAGACACAAGATTTTATAGAGGTTCCCCAAAATGTGGGTAGTCATCTCTTCTACCTCCCTGGTAGAATTGCACAACCTGTGCCTGAGTCTTTTGATAAGAAGACTCATAGAACCAAAGATCTTTTAATAAGGAGATCTTGAACCACTCAGATCTTTTGATAAGGAGATCTTGAACCACTGAATCCTTTGGAAGATGGATTCTTAAAACTCTGTTACTGGAGTAGAATAGAGTAAGTAGAAAAAAGAAAGTAGAAGATAAAGAATTCTGTTCTCAGAATTCTTTAGAAGCTTTTCTCAAGTTCAGCTTCTGTTTTCTTTCACAGGATCTGCTGGTGATGAACCCTTGTTTATGATTGTAATAATTTGCAAGGGTTATGTTTCTCAGATCTTTTTCTCTGTAAGCTTCTTTTAATCTGGGTGTTGTGAGATGTAAAAGAAGAAGCAGCCCTGTATATTTTCTGTGCAGAGAGAGCACTAGATTTCTGTTTGTATCTCCTAGGGTTGAAGGAGGAAGCAGAAGAGAGAACCCTAATCGACAGCCCAGCTTTTTGTAATGAATGCTCTTTCGTTTTCTTCTCTTCTCTGCTTACTTATTTTCCATCATTGAGTTTTGAATTTTATTCTAATTTTGGACAGTCCTGTGAAGGAATTCTGATTGGGTATATTAATTCTTCTTTCTTCTTTTGTCCCCGACCCGTTCATCATATTTGAAAACATTCCAAGAATGTTTTTGCCCTTCTAGAATGTTTCATTCCTTTCTTAGCAACAAAGGAGCCGTTGGAGAACTGTCTTCAATCTGGTGGTCCTTCTGAAAAGGTGGTAGAGAGACAGCTGGAAAGACTTTCTTTTTCAGACTGTATTCGACGCTGCGTCGACTTCATCAATCTTCATGTCGACGCACCTCTGAGTTCTTATCGACATAGCTTCGAATTTCTTCTTAGCTTCGTCTGAACTCAGATGTCGACGTTACGTCGATTACTTATCGACATACCCGTCGAGTTGAAGTCTTGGACTTGATCTATTAACTTCTGCGTCGAATTGTAGTCGACTTCTTAGATAGCTTCGACTAGCTCTTCCTCCTGCGTCGAGATCCTTTCGACGTTGTGTCGACTTGACTTTATACTTCGACAGACTGAATGATCTGCACCGACTTCAAGTCAGAGTTACGTCGATATCCAATCGAAGTTGCGTCGACTTTTATTCGACGCAAGTCTTAACTCAACTTGTTTTGTGATTGTTTTGACTTGGCCCTGACACTTTAGGTTGAGTGTGAGATCCTAAGACATCTAATGACCAGTTTACCCTTTCTATACAATAGGGTAATAAACCTAGATGGTAAAATCATTTATAAGTAATTTGTTAAGTTAAATCAAAAGGAGTTTTTCCCAACAGTGGGTTTTCCTTGGAATTGTACTGCTAGTGGCAACGCTTGGTGCTGTTGTTGGCAGCCCTTGGTGTTGTTGTTAGAAGCCCTGATTATGTTGCCCACTTGTTAGCTTGTATTGGCTGTCTTTTAGTGGTGTTTTAGCAACCTTTTAGGTTATTATTTGGGTTACCTTTGTTAGCTATTGTGGAATGCCTTCTTTTGTTCTTATTGGCCACAAAGTGGCTAATTTTTGAAGTGTGTCGTGGCTGAATTCTGAGTTTCGTAGCGCCTAAAATCTGATTTTTACGTGTTCCTTTCGAGTCACCAAGCTAGTCCTTCCCTAGGCAACTCCTATAGGTCGTAGTTGTGGCCGTCTTAGGAGTCCGTGTGTAACTATTTAACGATGCAACCCTAAAGTAAATGATTTACTTTATACTGCAGAGGATGGTGTCCGGCGATAAACGCGACGAGAACCCTATGAAGGACAAGGGCAAAGGAAAAGCTGCAGTGAGTCTTTAGTGCTTTGATTACGTATACATTTGAATAGTTTGACTTATGAACATGTAGAATTACTTTACTTTGAGCTGTTTCTTTGCATGGCCACTGAAAATGAATTACGTTGAATTAAAGAAATTCGAAGATTTGGAATCACTGAAATTATGAAATCGCTAAAAGGTTAAACATAGATTAGCAAGCGAGAAAATCTCTTAGGGGAAATTAATATAATTATTTCTTATATTTTATGAATTGAATATGAAATGAAATGAATAAGAAATTGAGAGTGCGCCGACGCATCGAAACACCAAGGGTCAGCCTTGTAGGGGGTAAAGCTTCAGACTCCTAAACCTAGTAGGGGGTAAAGCTTCAGACTCCTAAACCTAGTAGGGGTAAATCTCCTACGAAAATTGATACTGAAATGTCCAATCTAGGAGGCATGGAAGTCTGTTGCGTTGTTGAGCGTCCTAGATCGGACATTGATTCGATGGGCTCAGATGTTTGATTTTAGAATGACCCTCAGTATTTTGAAAGAATGAAAAGTAATATGAAAATCTTGAATTGAACACGAAAATGAACAAGAATAAGACATAAAAAATTTGATAACAGAAATAATTTGTTTCTGTTGTACTAGGTCACTGTACCTGTTTACTTTATTTTTTGTTCTACTATACATGTCCATACAGTTCATACAGAAATATATAACTGCCTATTACTGCTAACTCTTCGTGTTTGCCTGTAGTGCGGTCGAAGAGGTAATGAACTAACTTAGTTTTCTAAACAAACTGGTTGTCAATCTTATTTTTAAGATCAGACCGCTAGCGTGCTAGGCCCAGCTAGGAGGATACCTGCGGAGGCAGAAAAGAAACAAAGGGAAGAAGTGGCTCGAGCTCGGGTTAGAGCTTATTACAGTTTGTTGTAGATTTCATCTCAATCTGTATACATATATATCATAGTGTGTACTTCAGTTGTTTTGATTTTCCCTGTACTTTGGACATGATGTATATTAATGAAATGAATAAAAAGTGTTTTTATGTCTTCTACTGGTACCACTCTTGTGATCCGCTTAGCTGCAATATTTAATTGTGCAAAACCTGCTCAGAAAAAAGAAAGATTTAAATTATGGCGAACTTCGGGTCGTTACACTTTGTCTTCACGACGCCTGTGTTGGCTTGGCCTCCCGTCTGTGTCATCAACGCCGGATCCTGTAAAGCTCGTCTGCTCCAGCTTTCGTCGCTACTTCTCCCGCTGCATCCCGATGGAGCCTCTTCTCCCGTCGAGCCTCTGCTCCAGCCTGCGCCACTCCTGTCTACGTTTCTGTCGCAGATGGTCGATGACGATCCCGTCGACAGAGGGGGGCTCCGAATCCTATCGTCGACGATGCTTCTGTCTCCTCTTCCGGTCGAGCTTCATGTCCCTGCTCCCGTCGATGTTGGATGCTCCTTCTGCCTCTGATCTCAATGATGTCGCCTTCATCACTGATGCCTCCATCGATCCCGTCAGGGTGTCCCATCGATGTCGGCTGCTTCTGCCTTGCGTCTGTTCATGCGTGTGCCTGCTGCCACCTCTGCCCGAGCTTGTTCTTACAGTTGTCGGTGATTTCTGCTGCTATTCCTGCCCGGACTATGGATCCGCTGCTCACTTCTCTTGGTGTTAATGTCGTATTTAGTTGTTTTCTTTAATTTTTGCATTGTGCTGTCTTAGTTATTGTGTCGTTAGTGTGACCAAGCGTTCTATGCCTTCATGCCCGTGTCTACATGAGTGTTCGTCATGGCCTCCAGGTGTAGTCAATACCTTCATGCACGTATTCCACGTGAGGGGGAGTGTTTGAGATGACGGCGACTCGGATGCCTCTTTACCGACTCCTGCCTTAGTCACACATGGCCTCCAGGCATAGTCTATACCTTCATGCGCGTATTCCACGTGAGGGGGAGTGTTCGTGATGACGGCCAACTCGGATGACTCTCTTTCCCGACTCCTGCCTTAGTCACACATGGCCTCCAAGCATATTTCGTTTGTTGTTTGTCTCCCCAATTTTTTCTTCGATGTTAGGTAGGGGTGGTTTGGCCTTTGTTGGTTGACCTGGTTTCAACTCCGGGAACATCCAACGTGATCATGGTCAGTTTGTGGACCAACGTCGTGTGGCTTATGCCCGATTGGATTATCCCCGGTGACACGCGGTTGGACCTCGGTGGCTGCTGTTTTTGTCCCACGTTGCAAAACACCTTTTACCTCTCCTTTTATGTTGTGTTCTAGCAGAAGGTTTCACCTCCAGCTTGAGGGGGAGTGTTAGAATTATTATATTTATAGTAGTTGAGGTTTGATCCTACACCGCCTATCAGTGTTTTGTGTCTTGTTGTAATGTTATAAATTGTCCCCTATATGGATGAATAAACTTACACCTTGTATTATCTATTATCTATTTTAACAAAAGTTAATTTCAGAAGTCCCCAAGCATATGAAATTAAATTCATAGGAATTAAAGGTGTTTCAAATGTCCATATTTCCTCCATGAAAGCAATCAAGCAAATCAATATGGGGTGTGATTCCTTCCTTCTGTTAATCAAAGGAGAAAGTAAATCGGAAGTTAAACTTGAAGATGTGCTCGTCGTATCAGAGCATCCAGAAGTTTTCCCAGATGAACTAATAGGCATCCCCAAAAAGAGAAGTTGAGTTTTCCATTAATCGTGTACCAGGAGCTCAACCTGTTGCGAGAACCCCTTATCGCATGACCCCTAAAGAATTAATAGAACTAAAAATTCAATTGCAAGAACTTCTCGATAAGAAATTTATTCGACCCAGCTCCTCTCTGTGGGGATCTCCAGTCTAGTTTGTTAAAAAGAAAGACGGTAGTATGTGTCTTTGCATCGACTATCGAGAACTCAACAAATTGACAATAAAAAATAAGTATCCACTACCAAGAATTGATGATCATTTTGATCAATTCGAAGGAGCTTCAGTATTTTCCAAGATAGACTTGAGACCGGGAGACCGGGATATCATCAACTTGGTGTCAAGGAGGAAGATATTTCTAAAATAACCTACAGCACGAGATATGTACATTTTGAATTCACAATGATGCCCTTTGGTCTAACAAACACACCAGCAGTTTTCATGGACCTAATAAACCGAGTGTTTAAGGAATTTTTAGATAAATATGTTATTACTTACATTGATGATATTTTGATTATTCGAAAGGCGAAGTTGAACACGCATCACACCTACGATTAGTTTTACAACTATTGAAGCAGCAAAAACTATATGTCAAATATTCCAAATGTAAGTTCTGGTTGGAGGAAGTGTCTTTTCTAAGGCATGTCATTAATAAGGAAGGGTTGTATGTGTAACGACCCAAAACGTAAAGCGACCCAAAATGATAATTAAAAAAGAAATGAATCAATTTATCGTGCATGTCACGCAATTGTGTCGATGGAACGACTAGTTTTAAAGATCGATTTAATAGATGATAATATAACATAAAAGGTTATTAAACTTGATGTGCCAATACTACCTTTAATGTTGCTAAAGTAAGACAATTTGATGAAATTTGGTGTGCTAATAACAGACATTGGTGTGCGTATAGTAAAATGTTTTGATTACTTAGATTTAATGAGATGAAAATACAAAATAAGTTTGTTTAAATATATTGTGTGCCAATAGAGACATTTGGGTGTATTGGATGTATTTTGTTAAGCATGGATTAACGATAGGCGGTGGGTAGTGGACCGGTTCAGCATGAAATAAAGGCAACCGAGCCCCTCTTCATTCGCAACAACCGCACCTGTCGACTGCCCCGCAAATCGCTCTCACCGATAGATATTAGGAGCCACTCGACGACGTCTTCCTCCTCGCTAGGGCTCGACGATTCCTCCTGTGCCAGGCGACGACAGCATCAGCAACTATAGCCCCTCTTTCCTCTTCTTCGATTTCGATCCAGAAGCTCTGCGTGAGATCGGTACTGGTTCTGGCCGGGCGTACGCTGCCGGGAAGAGGCCAGTTGTGTGTCGTCTTCTTTCTCTTCTTCGTTAAGCTTCTCTTCTTTTGGCGTAGGAAACGCCAGGTGCAGGGACGGAGCCTTCCGGCCGGTCGTCTTCCTCACGGGAAGAGGGGAAGCGGGCGCGAGTCCTTCCGGACCGATTTCTCTCGCACGGAGAGGGGAAGACGGCTAGGGAAACAGTGAAAATCTTTTAATCATCAAAAACTGAGCACACCAAAATAACTCCCACCTCTTATACTATAAGGGGAAGACCACGGCTATTAGCACACCTGCTAGTAGCACACCACAAAAAAGGTTCAAAAGCAAATACAATAGAAAATACAACTAGCATTCAGCATGAAAGAAAATTAATTAGACGGTTTGAGGCTTCCAAAGTGGGTCGGTCTTCTCAAGCCACGCGATTCCGGCCTCGCCGGGGGTTGCGTCCGTTGCGGGTGCGTCGGCTACGATACGTCCTTCATAATTTGCCCCCTCTTGGGAAGCACTCGACCTCGAGTGCTCGGGGTAAAGCGGGATGTCCGGGTAGAAAGGGGACAAATCGCTCACGTTGAAGGTCTTGGAGATGTTGAGGATCGGCGGAAGCTCGACTACATATGCATTGTCGTTGATCTTGCGGGAGATGGGGAAAGGGTCGTACTTCTTCGGCATGAGCTTGTGGTGATGTCCCGCAGGAAGCCGCTCCTTGCGGAGGAAGACCATGACCATATCTCCCTCCTTAAAAATTTGTTCACGATGGTGCTTGTCCGCCATAGCCTTGTATTTGGCGTTGGACTCAAGTAGCTTGAGCCGAGTGTCGGCTTGGATGTCGCGGGTCTCTTCCGCCAGCTGTGTTGCTGAAGGAGGTGCCGCCGGTAGGCGGGCTAAATCGAGCGCATGCCGGGGGGCTTTGGTGTAAACAATGGAGAACGGTGAGCGACCGGTAGAGCTGTGCACGGCATTGTTATAGGCAAATTCAGCTTGTGCGAGGGCGTGGTCCCACTGCTTCGGGCGATCTTGGCAAATGCAACGAACGAGGTTCCCCAAAGTCTTGTTAACGACTTCGGTTTGGCCGTCTGTTTGAGGATGGGCGAAGCTACTAAACTGGAGGGAGGTGTCAAACATCCTCCATAACATCGTCCAAAAGTGGCCAAGAAACTTGGGGTCGCGGTCAGACGTGATAGTGGTTGGTACGCCATGCAAACGAACCACCTCTCGGAAGAAAAGAAGCGCAATGTGAGACGCATCGGATGTCTTGCGGCAAGGAAGAAAATGCGTCATCTTGGAGAAGCGATCCACCACGACAAACACCGAATCAACCCCACGTTGCGTGCGCGGGAGGCCCAAGACGAAATCCATTGAGAGATCCTCCCAAACACCGGAGGGGACCGGGAGGGGTGTATAGAGCCCAGTGTTGTGTGCATGGCCCTTGTACTGTTGGCACATAACAATTCCGAACGAAATTTCCCACGTCCTTTGCCAACTGTGGCCAGAAATAGCGCTCTTGGAGGCTGGCAAGTGTCTTGTCTCGGCCCAGGTGGCCACTCAGTCCGCCCCCATGCAAATCGCGAATGAGCTTCTCCCGCAAGGAGGTGCGGGGAATGCACAGCCGGTTGTCCTTAAGCAAGAACCCATCGAGTAATGGAAACCACCATGTGAGCCGCCCAACGAGCAGGCGCGCCAAACCTCCTGGAAATCAGTGTCGTCGGCATACAAATCGGCGAGGGTATCAAAGCCGATGATTTCATGATGCATAGTTGCTAACAAACAGCTCCGCCGGCTAAGTGCGTCGGCGACCACATTTGAAGTCCCCGGTTTGTGATGAATAATATATGGAAATCGTTGAAGATACGTGGTCCAACGAAGGTGCATTCCGTCCATGCGCTTCTGACTGTTGATAAACTTGAGAGCTTGATGGTCCGTGTACAAGATGAACTCCTTGTGCAGCAAATAGTGCTCCCAATGCTTGAGGGCCCGGACGACGGCATAGAATTCTTGATCATAAACGGCCCATTTCCGCCTAACTTAGCTTCTCGCCGAAGAACGCAACCGGCCGCTTGTCTTGGAAGAGAACCGCGCCTATACCAATGCCGTTGGCGTCACTCTGCACTTCGAAGAGCTTATCAAAGCTGGGAAGCGCCAAAACCGGGGCCGAGCTAAGCTTCTGTTTAATCAAGTCGAAGGAGCGACTGACCTCTTCCCCCCATAAGAACCGCCCCTTCTTCAAACAATCGGTCATTGGTGCTGATATGGTGCTAAAATCACGTATGAACCGCCGGTAGAACGTGGCTAGGCCGTGGAACGACCGCAACTCCGAGGGTGTCGTTGGGGCCGGACATTCTCGGATCGCCTGGATCTTCTCTTCATCAGCTCGGATGTCATCCACCCCACAATAAAACCCAAAAAATTCAGCCGCGGAGCGAGGAAGGTACACTTTTTGAGATGAATGAACAGTTGGTGCTCCGCCAACACTCCCAACACAGCACGAAGATGTGATAGATGATCCGCTCTGCTCTTGCTAAAGATCAGGATGTCATCAAAGTAGACAACGACATATTTCCCCAGAAATGGTCTCAGTACCTGTGTCATGAGGCGCATAAACGTACTTGGAGCGTTAGATAATACAAAAGGCATTACCTTCCACTCGAAGAGACCGTCCGGCGTTTTGAAAGCCGTCTTCCACTCATCACCCGGCTTGATGCGGATTTGGTGGTACCCGCTGCGCAGGTCTATTTTGGAAAAGAACTTGGAACCATCCAGCATGTCCAGCATGTCGTCAAGGCGCGGGATGGGAAAGGAGTACTTGATGGTGATCCGGTTGATTGCGCGACTGTCGACGCACATCCTCCACGAACCGTCCTTCTTGGGCACGAGGAGGGTCGGGACCCCGCAGGGGCTGAGGCTCTCGGAGATGAACCCCTTCTTCAACAACTCTTCCACCTTCTCACGCAGGATGTCATGCTCTTTGGGGCTCATGCGGTGGTGAGGCAAGTTCGGAAGGCTAGCTCCCGGAATGAGGTCGATCTGGTGCTGTATATCCCGAAGAGGAGGGGGATGGTCGGGTAAGTCCTCTGTCGTGATGGCTCGGAATTCGTGCAGCAGTGCTCGCACGTCCGGGGGTGCGGCTTCCACCTCCTGCTCGCTAGTGGCGTACAAGTCGTAGGAGACGAGGGCCACCACCTCTTTGGCCTCTGCAACGTCTCGCTCGAACAAAGAGGGTCTTCATGCATCACCAACAGACTGCGCCCCTTATCCGAAGGCGGACCGGCTTCGGGTTTCCCTCCGACCCGAGCAATAATGTGGATCTTCTTGCCCGCCCTAGTGAAGGAGTATACATTCTCACGGCCCTTATACAAAACATCTGTGTCATACTGCCACGGCCGCCCTGAGAGCAGGTGGCTCGCGTCCATCTGCACGACGTCGCACCAAACCTCGGCCCGGTAGTGCTTTCCAATGGCAACAGGAACGTGGGAGCGGTGGGTAACCCGCACTGAGGGGCCGCACTGGATCCAACCGATGGAATAGGGGTGCGGGTGAGGCCCGGTCGGTAGATGCAAGTAGGAAACCAACCGGCTTGCAACAAAATTCTCGCAACTGCCATTGTCAATTAAGACATCACAGATCTTCCCCTTGATGTTGCAGTAGCTCCGAAAAACATTGCTACGATGGACGTGTTCATCTAGCCGCGGTGTAAGAAGTAGACGATGAACCACGCACACGGCGAAGTCGCCCTCCTCGTCATACCCATCAACGACCTCATCGGCCTCCTCTAAGTCGTCCTCCCTCTCCTCGTCCGGGGCTACAACGTGGACGGGTTGGTGAAGTAGAGGGCAACGGGAGGCGAAATGACCAGGTTGATGGCATTTGAAACATGTGCTCGATGATGCGCGGTCAGGTGCCCGACCCTTTGGTGCGGAAGAGGAGGCCGGCACCCGGTCTGCAGTCTCCTTGCCGGTAGTGTCCCGGCTGCTAGAACCCGAAAGATCAGTCCACGGGCGGCGAGAGGCCGCGCGGTGTTGTGGCACTGCTGTCTTCTCCATTTGCTCCGCCTTGAGGGCTATGTTGTAAGCCTCATCCACCGTGCGCAAAACATGCAAGCCAATCTTCTCCCGTAGGGAGGGACGTAGCCCATGTAGGAAACGAGTAACACGTTGGCCATCCGTCTCGGTTAGGCCGTTGCGGTCCGCAAGTCGGCTTATCTCTGCCAGGTACTCTGTCACCGTACGAGTTCCTTGCGAACAACTTTGGTAGAACTGAAACAAGTGCTGGTCGTAGTCAGGTGGGAGGAACCTATTCCGCAACAACTTCTTCATCTTCAACCATGTGCGAACGGGGGCCTTGCCTTGGCGGTTGCGGTTGAGTTGAAGTTGGTCCCACCAAACCGCCACGCCGGATTTAAGGCGGTAAGCGACCATCTTCACTTGGCGGCGGTCGTCGATCTCGGTCATCTCGAAGAAACGTTCGACTTCCGAAATCCAATCGAGAAAGTCCTCGATGCCCAGGTTGTCATGAAAGTGGGGAATGTCCGCGCGCAAGCGGTATCCCGGTTGGTAATGAGGTTGCTGGTCACCCCCGCGATAAGGATTGCCGCCGTCGGGAAGGTCCTCATCGGAGCTGGACTTGGAAAGGGTTGGGTGGAGGGGCGGTGCAGCCGGAGGCACGCGGCCACGGCGGTATTACCGCCCGAAGAGACGATCCGCTGGAGAGTTGGCGTCGGCGGGAGGTGGAGGCGGGTTGCGTCCTGGCTGCAGGTTGCCGAGGGCGGCGGTGAGGGTGGCAAGTTGGGCGGCGATGCCATTGATGGCGGCCCATAAGTCGGCGTCGTCACGCGGTGTGTCGCCCATCTGCAGGATGCAGCGTCGAGCGGCGAGCGGGAGCGGCGAGCGGCGAGCGAGCGGGGACGGCGTCGATGCAGCGAGCGGGAGAGTCGATGCAGCGAGCGGGAGCGTCGAGCGGCGAGCGAGCGGGAACGCGACGAGGCGCGCGCGAGCGGGAGGAAACAACGCCGAGCGTAGGAGTCGACGGAGACCTCTGATACCAACTGGCGTAGGAAACGTCGGGTGCAGGGACGGAGCCTTACGGCCGGTCGTCTTCCTCACGGGAAGAGGGGAAGCGGGCGGCGGGCGCGAGTCCTTCCGGACCGATTTCTCTCGCACGGAGAGGGGAAGACGGCTAGGGCAACAGTGAAAATCTTTTAATCATCAAAAACTGAGCACACCAAAATAACTCCCACCTCTTATACTATGAGGGGAAGACCACGGCTATTAGCACACCTGCTAGTAGCACACCACAAAAAAGGTTCAAAAGCAAATACAATAGAAAATACAACTAGCATTCAGCATGAAAGAAAATTAATTAGACGGTTCGAGGCTTCCAAAGTGGGTCGGTCTTCTCAAGCCACGCGATTCCGGCCTCGCCGGGGGTTGCGTCTGTTGCGGGTGCGTCGGCTACGATACGTCCTTCATCATCTTTCCTCTGTTATTTCAATTGCAGAACCTACTTGTCGTAGTTTAGTGAATGTGATCTGAATGAAATTAAGTTAGGGTTTGTCCCATCTTCCCCTCCCTCTTGCTGATGGATGGTTTTGATTAAACCAGATAGCGTTGATTTAGATAGAATTAGGGTTTCCTCTTTTCTTCTTCCTTCTTCTATCTTTCTCTAAACTTAGAGTACTGTTGTATATGGGATTTCATTGATGATAGCTGGCTGTTAAGGAGTGTTTCGATTAGGAATTATAGATCAAAGTGCAGCAAGTATAGGGAGATCAAAGTTCAGAAAGCATGGATGCATTAAATAATTTAGGCGTGTATAATATAATGGATTTGGAGATTTGGGGATTTCTATTAGGGTCGGTTGATTGGAGATTGTTATGAGGATTAAATTAATGCCGATGATGTAATGTAAATATTGTTAACTGATATTGAATATGATGTCCTAAGATTTTGATTTAGGGATTTCGCGCTTAAGTGCTCTTACCTTTTGAGATAAATCTTAATAAGAGTCGATGTTTATTAAAAGATGCCTAATTCAATCGACACCTAATATCAGATATCACAAAAGAAAGCAGCAGATGGTAGTTATGATGAGAATTCAGAGATCAACAAAGAAAAGGGAAAAGCAAGGTGAGTACTTATTTCTTTAATTATGCATAGCTATGAATTATATTTTCATATACACATGATTAGCTTTTTATACTGAAAATATTTTAGTGACTGTACATTGACATGAAATTGAAATCGTTCACATTTATGAATCACGGATTAATATGAGAATTTCTAGAAGATGTTGAATCAGAAATAACAAGAATTAAGCAATGAAGCAAATATTGAGAGACCTGTTTGAATAAAACCACTGATACCGGATACGAAGACTGAATACGAAAAATGAAATTATGTACGTGAATAAGAACAGCAAGAAAAGATAAAAGTCGAATAAAAGAAAATATGAATCGATGCATCGGAAATGATAAGGGTTAACCCAGTCCGTAGGGGGCGTGAATACCCTATGGAAGAGGCCGTTGAAGGCCAGAGGCCGTTGAAGGCCAAGTGGCCGTTGAAAGTCAAGAGGTCGTTGAAGACCAAGAAGGGAATCTACAGCAACCCTTCTGATTTCCTAATTTAATAAAACTAAAGATAAACTAGGAATCTAATTCAGACATTGATTATGAAAAAATCTGATGAATTGAGAATGAACTACGCTGAACGAATCTGAAAATTGATGAAAAGATTTCGAATAAAAGAAATGAAATAACCGTGAACGAATAAAGACTGAATGTGAATAAAATTTATGAAGAAACGAAATGAATACAAGAATTTGAAAAGTAAACATGTCGTTACTTTATTGATGTCATTCCTTATTTAATGCATTTATCTACTACAATTTGAATTCGATAATGAAAGGTGAATTAAGATTCGGATAATTGAAAGTGAATTATAAGAGATACGAACGAAGGATGAATATAAGAATGAAAGAATATGAACGTGAATGAATAAGCATAGATATTGCGATGAAAAGAACTGAATGCATATTGATACTGATATTTCTTTCGATACTGCAATGTAAAATTTATGCATATTGTTACCAATGTTTCTTGGTTGCTGTTACGGATCCGCCACCAGTTATCTTGCAGTGGACATACGCGCGGAGGAGCCCGCGTGGCGCGTCTACACGCGCAGGAAATCGACGGCCGAATCACCCACTACCCCACGGATCGATGACATGGCGGAGGCCCCTTAATTATTCCTTATTTTAACTATTTCCTATTTTGAATATTTAAAATAGGAAACTATTAAAATAGGCACCAATTAAAATACCGGGCGGACGGGCAGGTCAGACCATGGCGGTAGCGGCGGATCGATGGGAACGGCAGACGTCGGCGGTGATGTTGAAAGGCCGGCGGCTACGATAGCGGGCGGACGGGCAGGTCGGACCAATGTTACGGTTTAGATAGTTTCTCGGGAGGAATCCGGCAAGGGAAAGGGGCCGGTAGTGGTGAGGGAGAGGATTATCGACGGCCCGTCCGCCCGCCCGTCCCCCCGCCCGTCCCCTCGCCCGATGACAAGGATTACTCCAGGCGGGCGAGGATTACTTGGAGCGTGGCCTGGATAGCGGCGAATTGGGTATCGTGGCCGTCGAGGCGACGTTGGACTACCTCGTCGGAGGTATCCGCGCCAGAAGCATCCGGGTGAAGTTGCGTTGACGGGGTCATGGCGGTAGCGGCGGATCGATGGGAACGGCAGACGTCGGCGGTGATGTTGAAAGGCCGGCGGATACGATAGCGGGCGGACGGGCAGGTCGGACCAATGTTACGGTTTTGATAGTTTCTCGGGAGGAATCCGGCAAGGGAAAGGGGCCGGTAGTGGTGAGGGAGAAGAAAGGAAGAAGAAAAGAGAGGAGACTTAGGGAGCAACCCTAATTTTCCGATTAATCCAAGCATACCAAAATACAATACCACACCCCCTTTTATAACTGTAAGAGGGGTGTAAAATAGGAAATAATTAAAATAGGAAACTATTAAAATAGGCAACAATTAAAATAAGAAATATTTAAAATAGGAAACTATTAAAATAGGCAACAATTAAAATAGGAAATATTCAAAATAGGAAATAATTAAAATAAGGAATAATTAAGGGGCCTCCGCCATGTCATCGATCCGTGGGGTAGTGGGTGATTCGGTCGTCGATTTCCTGCGCGTGTAGACGCGCCACGCGGGCTCCTCCGCGCGTATGTCCACTGCAAGATAACTGGTGGCGGATCCGTAACACTCCATCCGTCCTTCAAAACGAGCTTGCCCTCAAGCTCGAGTACCACGCGGGTGGCCGGATCATCTGGTACCTTGACCTCCCGCCAGAACAAGGTCAGGTAGCACGTAGTAGCGGCGGCGGTGCTGGCGAGTAGCGACGGCGCCATCGGAAGGACAGGCGGTGGAAGTAATGGCTTCCGCAAGATCGGTGGGGCGGTGGTGAGCAGCAGCCACAAGGATGTCGGAGACGCGACGACCGGCAGCAGGAACGGATCAGTCGGGGGCAGCGGGGCACGGGGCGGCAGAAGAGGCGACGATGCGACCGGTGCAAGCGGCAAGGCAAGGGCCGGCGGAGCAAGAGCCGGGAGAGGAAGATGTGAAATGGCCGGAGGGGGCGGCAAGACCGGGGCCGGCGAAGACGGTAGAGGAGGCGGTGAGTTTACCGGAGGCGGTGGCACGGGTAACCAGAGAGGTGGTGGAAGCGGTGGAGGGACGACCTCCGTGGAGAGAGGTGGAACATCAGCGGTCGGTGCGCTTTCGACGGGAGGATCGGCTGCGGGGCGGAGGGGCCGGTTGGTGCCGTCGTCGGCAGGGGAGGTACACCCTCCGCTGGTGGTAGGTGCGGGCGAGGTGGGACGGGCCTCCAGGCGGGCGAGGATTACTTGGAGCGTGGCCTGGATAGCGGCGAATTGGGTATCGTGGCCGTCGAGGCGACGTTGGACTACCTCGTCGGAGGTATCCGCGCCAGAAGCATCCGGGTGAAGTTGCGTTGACGGGGCCATGGCGGTAGCGGCGGATCGATGGGAACGGCAGACGTCGGCGGTGATGTTGAAAGGCCGGCGGCTACAATAGCGGGCGGACGGGCAGGTCGGACCAATGTTACGGTTCCCATTGATCAATGTTACGGTTTTGATAGTTTCTCGGGAGGAATCCGGCAAGGGAAAGGGGCCGGTAGTGGTGAGGGAGAAGAAAGGAGGAAGAAAAGAGAGGAGACTTAGGGAGCAACCCTAATTTTCCGATTAATCCAAGCATACCAAAATACAATACCACACCCCCTTTTATAACTGTAAGAGGGGTGTAAAATAGGAAATAATTAAAATAGGAAACTATTAAAATAGGCAACAATTAAAATAAGAAATATTTAAAATAGGAAACTATTAAAATAGGCAACAATTAAAATAGGAAATATTCAAAATAGGAAATAATTAAAATAAGGAATAATTAAGGGGCCTCCGCCATGTCATCGATCCGTGGGGTAGTGGGTGATTCGGCCGTCGATTTCCTGCGCGTGTAGACGCGCCACGCGGGCTCCTCCGCGCGTATGTCCACTGCAAGATAACTGGTGGCGGATCCGTAACACTCCATCCGTCCTTCAAAACGAGCTTGCCCTCAAGCTCGTGTACCACGCGGGTGGCCGGATCATCTGGTACCTTGACCTCCGGCCAGAACAAGGCCAGGTAGCACGTAGTAGCGGCGGCGGTGTTGGCGAGTAGCGACGGCGCCATCGGAAGGACAGGCGGTGGAAGTAATGGCTTCCGCAAGATCGGTGGGGCGGTGGTGAGCAGCAGCCACAAGGATGTCGGAGACGCGACGACCGGCAGCAGGAACGGATCAGTCGGGGGCAGCGGGGCATGGGGCGGCAGAAGAGGCGACGATGCGACCGGTGCAAGCGGCAAGGCAAGGGCCGGCGGAGCAAGAGCCGGGAGAGGAAGATGTGAAATGGCCGGAGGGGGGCGGCAAGACCGGGGCCGGCGAAGACGGTAGAGGAGGCGATGAGTTTACCGGAGGCGGTGGCACGGGTAACCAGAGAGGTGGTGGAAGCGGTGGAGGGACGACCTCCGTGGAGAGAGGTGGAACATCAGCGGTCGGTGCGCTTTCGACGGGAGGATCGGCTGCGGGGCGGAGGGGCCGGTTGGTGCCGCCGTCGGCAGGGGAGGTACACCCTCCGCTGGTGGTAGGTGCGGGCGAGGCGGGACGGGCCTCCAGGCGGGCGAGGATTACTTGGAGCGTGGCCTGGATAGCGGCGAATTGGGTATCGTGGCCGTCGAGGCGACGTTGGACTACCTCGTCGGAGGTATCCGCGCCAGAAGCATCCGGGTGAAGTTGCGTTGACGGGGCCATGGCGGGTAGCGGCGGATCGATGGGAACGGCAGACGTCGACGGTGATGTTGAAAGGCCGGCGGCTACAATAGCGGGCGGACGGGCAGGTCGGATCAATGTTACGGTTCCCATCGATCAATGTTACGGTTTTGATAGTTTCTCGGGAGGAATCCGGCAAGGGAAAGGGGCCGGTAGTGGTGAGGGAGAAGAAAGGAGGAAGAAAAGAGAGGAGACTTAGGGAGCAACCCTAATTTTCCGATTAATCCAAGCATACCAAAATACAATACCACACCCCCTTTTATAACTGTAAGAGGGGTGTAAAATAGGAAATAATTAAAATAGGAAACTATTAAAATAGGCAACAATTAAAATAAGAAATATTTAAAATAGGAAACTATTAAAATAGGCAACAATTAAAATAGGAAATATTCAAAATAGGAAATAATTAAAATAAGGAATAATTAAGGGGCCTCCGCCATGTCATCGATCCGTGGGGTAGTGGGTGATTCAGCCGTCGATTTCCTGCGCGTGTAGACGCGCCACGCGGGCTCCTCCGCGCGTATGTCCACTGCAAGATAACTGGTGGCGGATCCGTAACAGTTGCTGTACAGCAGTTAAAGAGGTACGTTACTCGCTTAGTCATATTCTTTATGACTGGTTACTAATGTTTCTTGGTTGCATGTACAGCAGTTAAAGAGGTACGTTACTTGCTTAGTCATATTCTTTATGACTAACCCATTGGTTTCATATTTTTTAGGAAGATGAAGTTTCCTGAAGATTCCTAAGAAAACAAAGTTGACCAGAGAAGAAAAGCAAAATAAAAAAGATCGATCTAAGGTATGAGTACAATTTAAAGAAAAGTTTTTATTCTGTGTTTTATTTTGTATTCACTATGCTTACTTCTAGAACATCCTAGCACGAATAACTTGAAAATAAGTTTAGATACTTTGTTCATGTGGGGTCTGAATTGGGGCCTCACAGTATGTAGACCCACAAAAGGTGGAAGCAATTCAGAGCTGGCCTAGGCCTACCTCCGTGATAGAGATAAGGAGTTTCTTAGGCTTGACCAACTATTACAGAAGATTTGTTGAAGGATTTTCTAAGATAGCACTGCCAATGACCAGATTAACTCGAAAAGGAGTTCGTTTAGATTAGAATCAAGAGTGTAAAGAAGCTTTTTCAGAGCTCAAGGTGAGGCTTTTATCAGCTCCAGTCTTAGTAATGTCATCTGGATCAGATAGTTTTCAAATTTTCAGTGATGCATCCTTGAAGGCCTCGGGTGTATCTTAATGCAATACGGGAGAGTCATAGCTTATGCCTCCCGACAACTCAAGGATTGCGAAAAGAAATATCCCAGTCATGACTTGGAACTCGCAGCCATAATTTTTGCTCTTAAAATATGGAGGCACTATCTATACGGAATTAGATGTGAAATTTTTACCGATTATAGCCTTAAATATATCTTTAAACAGAAGGAGTTAAACTTATGACAACGACGATGGTTAGAACTGATTAAAAATTATGATTTAGATATACAGTACCATCCTGGCAAAGGTAATGTAGTAGCAGACAATTTGAATAGGATGAGCGTCGCTACAAGCTTCTGTATAATTATCCAGCAAAAGAAATTGTTGATTGAACTTGAGAAACTCGAGATAGTTGTGGTAAAATCAGTAAAAGAAGTAGACAAAGCCGTATGTTGTTATATGGAGATTCAATATACTATTAAAGATTAGATTAAATCCGCAACCAATGACGATACCTTCTGGGAATAAGAAGAGCCCACAATTAGGATGAGAATTTGACCAAAATAATTAATTCCAAAATCACTCTTTGTATTTAAGTGCTAGACATAAGAATATCAACTAAGTAGAGGCTAGGATTCCTGAAATTAGAAAGTATACAAGTATTTGAACAGACATATGGAGTCCCCAAAGCCACCAAAAAATTACCAAACTGAAGGCAATATAATAAGCCCAATTAATCACATATAATAGCAACTAAGGGATGCCATATCTAGCTATTAATGGTGCCAATTAAAGCCAAGTATCATAAGGACAGAAGCCGAAATGAACCAGGACAGCAACTTTATAAAACTAGGGCATCAATCCCCAATAAAAACGAGGACAGCACCCTGAAAAATCAAAGCAACAGTAATCATAAAAACCCAGGGCAGAAATTTTTTAATTTAATGAAATTAGGTTAGTGAGCTCACCACCACAACTAATAGCAACCAAAGAACACAAGCCAGGAGCTCAGCGGCTAACCACAGAACCAGTCACAGCAACCAAAGAACCCAAGCCAGGGACTCACAGCAGCAGTCAACCAGCAACCAAAAGAACCAAGCTAGAGACTCTCGACAGCAGTCAACCAGCAACCAAAAGAACCAACTTACAGCAGCCGTGAATTGAAGACAGGAAAGGAAGAAGACAGTAGCAAGCTAGAGCACCAATGAGCCAAAGCTAGAACTAGTGCTCAGGAACCAGAACTCGGGAGGAAAAGTGGCAAAAAAACCAAGCTCATGAGGAAGAGGAGAGAGTAATGAAAGAGAAAAAGAGGAAATCATTTTTAATCCACTCCCAAAACAAGTTACAAGGCAGAGAAGCCACTTTCCATACACCCGAAAAGCCTAAGCCACACATGACTTAATTTCAAGAGCTAAAGATCAAGTCACCTTGCTTCAATCGAGGGGCAATAATGCCATTTCACCTATCCACAAAATCATCCTACCCAAGATAGTGGATGTTTAAATTAAACCATTTAAATTCAATACCAAAATCAAATCCAGCCATTAGGCATGTATAAGGGCTGGCCAAATGAATTAAACCCACAACCATACAGTCCAATTCTTAAGTAAGTTCCAACATACAAGCTAAGTCACCAAATAAAAGCCCGCTTACTTATAAGTTATAACCCAATCATCCAATGAAGACACGCATTAAAGTATTATCATAATAGCCTAAATTATTAGAAAATTGAATTCGGATATTAATTAAGATCCAAACTCATAAGAAATCCAAATATGGCACATGAAGACTCAAATGTCCATAAAACCAAGTAAAGCCCAGATTAGGTAAATGTATATCAAAATTAACCTTCACATAGGGCTTCCAAAACCATAAAAATCAATTGCATGAAAGTTAGAAAAACTAAAAATGAAGGAAATCAACTTGGCATATAATTGGTACTGCATCTTTGAATTGCATTCATCATTATGAAGATTTTTATAGGTATTTCAATTTAAAAACAATTTTGGGGCCTCACAGCTCATCAGGAAGCTCATCGAAGAATTAATTAACGGCGGGATGATCCTCCAGATAAGTATCATTGACGATGGTAGTGTCCTCAATAACATGTGGGGAAGCCACTACAGGGTCACTACTAGACTCTCACTCGGGACATGACTCATCACTACAACGTGGAGAAATTCATAGGAACCTATACTCAAAAGTGAGTTTATGATCGAGGTAATAAGTAAGTATGTGCAGGGGATAGGGGAAGGACATACCACTATATGATAACTGGATCTCACATACTCACTCTTCCGACCATACTCGCTAGTCATAAAAAACTCCTCAGCCTGCAATGCAAAGTCAAGATCGGATAACTCACAACAATCAAAATAATAATTAATGTCTAAGATACAATCCATAAATCCCATTGGGTATAACTGACCGTCAAACGATGGCACACCTAGCATAAATCTACGTGTAATGTCATCCATGTAAAAATATCATGTATGACATTTATGATAATCACAAAACTAATCGTCACTAGTATAAAAAGTGTTGGAATTATCGGGTCAATGTCGGTCTATTAGAGTTTTAGGTATATTTGGGTTTACTCCCACATTGTGTATTGTGTGTTATTGTGTCTATGTATTTTCTATTTAAAGCTTCTATGTGGATGAATGATTAACCACTTCTATTTCAATTTCCCCTCTTCCAACATGGTATCAGAGCCATTCATTCCCCCCTTGATTTTCTTCGTGCGTGTTAGGGCTGCGATCAGACTTCCGCTCTCGTTTGGCCTCTTCTTGCGCGAGGGGGCTCGCTGGGGCTTCCTCCGCTGGCCTCGACGTTTTCCGCTCGCTGCTCCCGTTGTCGAATACGCTAGTTGCGGCTCTCGCTCCCGCAACATTCTTTGGTTGCTTCTTTTGTTGTTGATCCCTGGATCGACGATGATCTCCCGCGGCATCCACAACATCAACTGCTCCTTCGGTTTCCCCCGAAGATTTCTGTCGTCGATCCATCTCCAGTTGGCGTCTTCGTCGCTTCTATCAAGCCCGTGGCCACTGGCCATCATCGATCCTGTCGAGAACTGCTGGCGACTTTGCCAGACCCGTCTGCTCAAGCCACTCATCAACGATCCGTCTGACCCAGGCTCCTCATCTGGCTCTCTCTTCCTCTTGTTGCTGTGTTCGACACTCCCTTCGTCATGCCCGTCTGCGTCTCTTGTCGACGATCCAGCCAGGCCCTTGCTGCTCCCGTTCCAGTTGATGACTTCTTCGTTCCTGCTGTTCTTGTGAAGTTGCTACGCCCTGCGTTTCTAGCAGTGTTTCCGCCGCCGCTACTGTTGCCTTCTTGCGATCCCAACGAGTCCAGCAGTTGCCCCTCTGGTTTCTACCACTTCCAACAACTGCTAATCCTTCTGGGGTGCCGATCTCTCAAGGACGCTGAAGTTATGTGTTGTTTTTTGCTGTTTTTTATGTATGGTGTATGATGCGTGTCTTGTCTTAGTGTTTTGCCTATATGCACGTGCTATCCACGTGAGGGGGAGTGTTGGGATGAAGTGACTCGGATGATCTTTCCCGACTTTTCGCTTTCGTTCCATACGGCCTCTTGGCGTATGTCGTGTGTTGTTGGTCTCCCCATCTTTCTTAGGATTGGTCGTGTGTACGGACACGACTAATGTTGGTGTTCCAATCTCAGCTGGTTGTGTCGCGTGGGACCGTGTCGTGCGGTACTGTGTCGTGAGGGACCTCCGTTTGTGCGAATTATCCCTGAGGGATTATCCCCGGTTGCTCGGTTGATTTGCTCCACATCGTCCGTTCTCTTTCACATGTGTGTATGTGATGTTGGTTGGCAGCTTTCCCAGTGAGCCCACGTCGTGTGTAGATCCTGCGTCGTGTGTGGCTATGTCCCCGGCTTGATTCCCCGGTTTGAAATTTCCCCCAGTGGCTCGTCAGATGTTTTGTCCCGCATCATCTACCTCCATTGCCGTTATTTTTGGTGTGTCCAAGCTGTAGGTTCCCCGTTCATCTTGAGCGGGGGTGTTGGAATTATCGGGTCAATGTCGGTCTATTAGAGTTTTAGGTATATTTGGGTTTAGTCCCACATTGTGTATTGTGTGTTATTGTGTCTATGTATTTTCTATTTAAAGCCCCTATGTGGATGAATGATTAACCACTTCTATTTCAATTTGCCCTCTTCCAACAAGAAGATCTCTATGAATGGAGGGCTAAGGACGAGGATAATCAACATAATGATACGAACACCTCTCCAGAGAAGCTTGATGGGGTCGAGCATAGAAGCACTCTGGATCCTCAAATAGAGGAGAGGAATAGAGACGATGACCTACCATAAATGAACCTATAGACTATACTACATCATATTATAAATTAAGTCAGAAGTTGGAGCTCTGATGTCAATTGAAGCTGGACGAATCCACGAGAGACCGAAGTGATGCCCTAACTCAATGAAAGCGAGCAAGCACGTGACAAATGCAAATAGGACAATGGGGAGACTAAGATGAAGGCGTGTAAGGATGCATGGACAACCCTAAAATGAAGATGTGAAAGAATGTGTGCATGCAATTGGATGAACGGCATGCTCGTGACATAAACCTTAGCCCGGATGCGATGTGTACGATTCAACAAACAGTTATTTCCTCCGGTAAATTAATTAAACAACAAAATTTAAAACTTGCACAAATAATTTCCATTGATCACGCATAATTCTAAAAAGACTATCAGACCACAATTGCATGCATATGAAAGTGCTAGAAATTAAGTACGGGTAAATAAGAAATATGTGTCTGTTGAAAGGAAGTTAACAAATAGTTTGAGTAAAATATTACTAGAAATATAGTCACATCCATATCCTAAGGAGCCTCACGGTAATTTTGAGATATTCTTCCCTTTATTTATATACAAGTTGTGTGTAACCTCGCATACACAACACACATTATTTTATGTCACAAAGACCAACCAAAAAAAGAAAAGATTACAGATTATCCAACCAAGCACACCCAAAAAAATTTCTAGTCAACAGATCTCAGAATTCCTAAAGATCCAAAAAGGCAAGAGGCCTTAAAAAGTTGACTAACATGACAAGCATACAATAACAACTCATGCAAGGATTCCTTTTATAAAGTACTAACCTTCCCTTCAAATGCATCAACAACAGCTTGAGCCTTCACAGATAGCGAATCAGGCAAGCTCTTTATCTTAAGTACAAAAATAATTCATTGAAGTTAGTAACCTTGATTATGAAACATTGAAAACAACAAGCACAACTCATAAATGCGCTAGAGATGGTTTCAAACCAAAGAAACGCGGTTTGCAGGCGTTTGCTGCACAGCATCCAGATTTTCACTAACTTCGATTTCAATTCCATTTCTCAATTTATTATCTATGACCTACACAAAATTATAGGCAATATTTAATATTGGGCCCTAATAAGAAACAATCCAAATTAGAGAATTTTCCGTTAATACAATTAACAAAATGCATTAATGACTGATGTTATCTGAACAACACTTATTTAATTCAAAGCTGAACCATTAGACGAAGCAATTTTATGAAATCCTTAGAAGGGCCACTACACACAAGCATCCTTTATTTCTTTGTTACTTCTGCTCTTTTTCTCATCTCGAACTTCTGTCAATTATCAAACTTAAAATTCCAAACCCAAGGTTACGGAATATTTACCAATGTTTGAATAAGTTTGTCCACAATAGGGGCAGCCAGTGCTTTCAACAGATGCTTGTGTAGGATCACCTGCACATGAAATGTGTCTTCCTGTCATTCACGAAACTTCCACAAAATTAGCAAAAATTATCTTTGTAGAACTTACACTGAGAGTAGGATCATCTTCAAATAGATCAAGCGTTCTCTCATAAAGCTGGAAATCCAAGAAAGCCTGATGCAGGAGGAAACAAACCACATCATTGCATGATAGATACTAAATGTTCTTTTATATGAGAGAAAAACATTCCTGATGAAACTAATTTGCATAAAATTGCTGAAAACATAGTAATATGTAAAATAAAATGATGCAGATAATGATTCTAGTGATATTGTGGTGAAAAAGAAAAAAACCTCGTCAAGTTGTTGCTGAAAATTATCAAGTAATTGCCGGCTTCTCTTAGCATTTTCTTGTAGCAGAATTCTTCTTTTCTTCTCCAGGGACTCCACTAAAGTTGGTCTCAAGTGGGAAGACAAAGTACTGAGCATTGCATATGGATCATCAGGACCTACAATTAAAACTTCTATTTCATGCATCAAAGAAGACACCATAAAAAACACAAGATAATGAAAAGATGATTAATGTGGAGAAATCATTTGATGATGTACCTCCCAACTCTCCCAGGTCTGGTGCAACAGCTAAAATTTTTTCAGCAATCCATTCTTCAGAAAGGCCATTTAAGCTAGCCGTTTTCATCTTATTTAACCCTTTTGATTCTATGGAAGATGAATCCTTACTTCTCCGCTGATTATTTTTGCCTTTGGAAGGCATACGTTCTTGGGTACCAGAATCATTTTCAGATTGCCCTGTTTTTGAAGAATCTGTATGCTTTCCTCTTTTCTTCTTCGATCCTTTCTCAGGTATAAGTTTTGTGCTGCCACCATCATCAAAACTCTGTTGAATCTCAGAATGTTTGCCGGAGCTGCTTTCATACTTGACCTCAGTAGTAGAATCCATATATGGCCTGTAACCACCAAGGCTTGTGAAGGTGAGAGTATCCATCTCTTTCTCAATGAGATCCAATAAATCCTAGCCAGAAAATAACAAGTCAGTCTTCTTCCTGTCAGTCCATAAACATAAGGCAATTTAATTCTATAGTCATATAGGATCCGAAAAGGCTAATAAAAAATATAACCATCTATAGGAAATATCCCCTGATCTTACCAATAAAGGGTTATCTTAGTCAAAGTAGGCAAGCAAGAAATTGCTAACCAAAAAGTATATATCAGGAAATGAGACATGTCATCTTAAAGAATGCATGCAAGAAGAATCAAGGACCGATACATGTTTTAATATTTTGCTCCATTTACAACCTTTTAAAGAGGGCAACCCAATCAACAAAGCATCCCTGCGCAACGAAGGTCCGAGGAAGGGTCCCACCACAAGGGTGAAATGTAGGCAAACTTTACCCTGCATTTTGCAAGAGGTTGCTTCCGGGACTCGAACCTGTGACCTCAAGGTCACACGGTAACACCTTAACCGATGTGTCAAGGCTCCCCTTCCATTTACAACCTTCTAACATCTCAACAACAAAAACACTCAAGTCTTTATCCCAACATAGCGGGGTCGGCTATATGGATCATTTGTGGCCATTGCGCCATATCTTTAGTCATAATCTCACTAATGCCTAAGTACATCATGTTTTTCCTTATAGTTTCAGTCCAAGTCTTTTTGGGTCTACCCCTCCCCCGTTTAACATGCCTAGTAGCTAAACTCTCACAATGCCTAACAGGTGCCTCTAATGGTCTCCTTTGTACGTGTCTAAACCATCTTAATCGAACTTCTCGCATCTTCTTTACAATTGGTGTCACTCTGGTCTTATCCCTGATACATTCATTCTTAATTTCATCCAGTACCGTGTGTTTTCCGTGTGTCCACATATCCACCTAAGCATTCTCATCTCCGCAACTCCCATTTTTTGCTCATGTACATAATTCACTGCCCAACACTCAGAACCGTAGAGCATCGCAGGTCTAATTGCAATACAGTAAAACTTGTCTTTAGGTTTTAATGGTACTTTACGATCACATAAGATCCCAGACACGCCTCTCCACTTCAACCAACCTGCTTGGATTCTATGTATCACATCTTTATCTACACCTCCATCTTTTTGAACTATCAATCCAAAATATTTAAAGCACTCACTACGGGAAATATCTTGGTCACCCAACTTAATGACGGAGTTAGCCATCCTTCTTGCATGACTAAATTTAAGCTCCATATACTTCATTTTGTCATGCTCAACCTAAAACTCTTCTTTTCTAAAGTGTCTCGCCAAAATTCAAGTTTCACATTTACACCCTCGCGCGTCTCATCGACCAAAAAAATATCATCTGCAAACAATAAACAACAAGGTATTGCTCGTTGGATATGTCCAGTGTGCTAATTTAAGACAAGGATAAATAGATAAGGGCTTAAAACTGACCACCCTTGATGTAAGCCAACAATGATAGGGAATTCTTGTGTTAATCCTCTAGATGTTCTCACCCTCGCACTGAATCTGTATACATATCTTTGATTACGTCAATGTATGATACATTTACACTTTACTTTCTAAGACTCACCATAAGACCACTCTTGGATCCCTAACATATGTCTACTCAAGATCGATAAACAACATATACAAATCTTATTTTTCCCCGATAGTTGTCAATGAATCTCCTTAAGGGGTGTATAGCTTTCATGGTCGACCGCCCTGACATAAATCCAAATTGATTCTCAGAGATATTAGTCTCTCGTCATAATCATCTCTCTATTACTCGTTCTCATAGTTTCATGGTATGAGTCATTAATTTAATTCCTCTGTAATTGACACTTTTGTATATATCTCTTTTGTTCTTATACAAAGGTACCAAAATATTTTCTCTCCATTGGTCTGGCGTCCTCTTTGTTTTCAGTATCTTATTGAAGAAACATATAAGCCACAAAATTCGTTTCTTCCCTAGACATTTTCATACTTTGCTTGGTATATCGTCTGGCTCAACCGATTTTTGATCTTCTTCAAAGCATCATTTACCTTTGATGCTTGATTTTACTATAAAATATTATGTTGCTATACTCCTCCGATTTACTTAACTCTTCCAAGCTCAGTTCATTGTCTTTTTCTTCATTGTAGAGTTGATAAAAATATCATTTTCATTGCTCCTAATAGACATATCATTCGTCAAAACTGTATTTGTTTCATCATTTATACATTTAACTTGGCTTAAATCAGTTATCTTCCTCTCTAGCTCAAGAAATTTTATATATAACACGCTCTCCATCTTTGGTATCTAGTCGCTTGTAAAATTCTTCATAAGCTTGACTTCTTCCTTTACTTGCTGTTTTTTTTTTCTTTCTTGGTGACTTTATACTTTGTCAAGTTTTCATCATTCTTATAAGCGTAGAATGTTTTATAGTTAGCCTTCTTTGCCCTCACTTTGTATTACACTACCTCTTTCCACAACCAAGAGTCATTATGTGGGGGCACACGATCTTTTGACTCTCCAAGTACATTCTTTCCGCTTATCAGTAAATGTGAAGACATAATTTCTCATTTTACACTAGGATCAACATAAGGAACATGAACTAGTTGTTCCATAACAGTTGCCTTGAAAATAACCTGTTTTTTCGTCTTCAAGTTCTGTCACCAAATTTTTGGGAACACTTTTGTCCTTTTCTTAAATTTACTATATTTAATTTGCACATCCAACACCACTAGCATGTGTTGTGTTGTCAAATATTCGCCTGGTATGACTTTGCAATCCTTATAAAAAGTTATCTATTTTGCGAGTCATAAAATAGTCAATTTGTGAATTATTTGGTTCGCTCTTAAACGTAATTAAATGTTCTTTGTCACAATTAACTCATGTGATACGGAAAAGTCTAAAATTGTTCTTCCTTCTTCATTTCTTTCTTCATACTCAAATCCTCCATAAACGTCTGTATAATATGTATTTTTCTTCCCTATATGTCCATTTAAGTCTCATCCAATGAAAATTTTCTTGCTTTCTGTGATTTCTCTTACCAAAATATCTAAAACTTCCCAAAATTGCACTTTAATAGCATCGCTTAATCCTACTTATGGCGCATAAGCACTAATCACATTAATAGTTTCATTTCCTAAGACCAATTTAAGAACTAAGATTCTATCGTTTTTTCTACTGACCCCAACAACTTCATCCCTCCAAGTAGTATCCACAATAATACTTCATTGTTTATTTTATTTTTTCTTGTGTACCATAATTTAAAATATGTATTGTCTAGAAATTTAGCTTTCTCACATGCCCATTTAAACTTTTGCATGCATACAATATTTATTCTTCTCCTAATCATCGTATCCACTACTTCCATCACGTTTCTTGTTAGTGTACATATATTCTAACTTTCAAACCTAAGTCGGTCACAAATCATGCGATCTACTTTCCTAGGACGCCTAATATATGACGGTTCTTACATATTTAACACTGCACCTAAGTTCTCTTGAAGGTTCAACGGTCCTTGCCATGACGCCGCATTCGGACCATACGATGAGGACTCTTGCATATTTAACACTACAACCAAGTCCTGAAGAAGTAGTGGTCCTTGTCGTAATGCCACATTTGGACTCAGAGACAGAAAAGTCCGCGCTAAAAAGATCCCCTTTATACCAGACTCCGATGTTGAAACGAAGAGGAGAGGAGAAACGAACCTTAGGGTTCTGACGTTGTTTCACGCGATTCACCTCTCCCAATCAACCATCCTCTTATATCTGGAAGGAGAACCGCCGGGCTTAGGCTTAGCCACCCTTATTCTCACCACCCGGTGAGGGGGTTACTTGACATTTAACACCCCCCCTCAAGCTAACGCCATAAGCATCCAGCATTCCGAGCTTAAGAGAGTAAGAATGAAGGGATTTGCCAGAGACTGCTTTAGTGAGCATGTCAGCCAGTTGATCTTCAGAGGGCACGAACACCATAGTCACCGTTTGATCCTGAATTTTGTCCCGCACAAAATGGCAATCAATTTCAATATGCTTTGTTCTCTCGTGAAAGACAGGGTTGTTAGATATATGAATTGCAGCTTGATTATCACAATGGAGTTGCATAGCCTCAATGACAGGAAATCCCATTTCCCCCAAGATAGATTTAACCCAAACCAGTTCACACGCAGTAACAGCAATGGCACGGTACTCTGCTTCAGTAGAGGAACGAGCCACAACATTTTGTTTTTTACTTCTCCAGGAAATAAGGTTGCCACCAACAAAGATGGTATATCCACTAGTAGATCTTCTGTCCACGGAAGAGCCTGCCCAATCAGCATCACAGTACCCGTGGACCTTAAGATGGCCATGATTTTGATAGATAATGCCTTTGCCAGGGTCCTTTTTTAAATATTTTAGAATCCGCAGAACAGCTTGATAGTGATGAACTTTTCGGTTGTGCATGAATTGACTAACCAACCCAACAGCGAAGGAGATATCAGGTCTGGTGATTGTCAAATAAATCAATTTCCCCACAATTCGTTGAAAATCAGACTTCCTCTCAAGATCTGGAGAGGTCTCCTTATGAATGTCATAACCAGGGTCCACAGGACTATCCACAGGTTTGACTCCCAAATATCCAACATCATTGAGAAGGTCCAAGACATATTTCCGCTGGGAGATCTTAATCTTCCTGGCAGAACGCGCAATCTCAATTCCAAGAAAGTACCGAAGGAGACCCAAATCCTTTATTTCAAAAGCGGACGCTAATTTCTCCTTAACCCGAGCAATGTGGAGGTCATCCGTTCCTGTAATAATGATATCATCCACATAGACTACGAGAATAGTAGTGCATCCCTCCTCTTTGTAGACAAAGACAGAATAATCTGAAGTACAGCGACTGAAATTCAGATGAACAAGTTTATCACTTAGCTTGGCAAACCAGGCACGTGGAGACTGTTTGAGGCCATATAGGGCTTTCTTGAGGCGACACACATGTCCTTTAGGAACATCCATACCAGGAGGTGGAGTCATATAGATTTCTTCCTCCAATTCACCATGTAGGAAAGCATTTTTAACATCGAGTTGATGTAGAGTCAAAGACTTATGAGCAGCAATAGATAGGAGAATTCTGACGGAGTTCAATTTAGCAACTGGAGCAAAGGTCTCTTGGAAGTCTACACCATCAACCTGAGTAAAACCTTTAGCTACCAATCTCGCTTTGTACCTATCAAGAGTACCATCTTGTAGAAATTTAGTAGTATAAATCCATTTGCATCCGACTAGATGGCGCCCATGAGGAATAGGAACAATTTCCCAAGTCTTTTGACGTTGGAGAGCGTTCATCTCCTCCATAGCCTTTACCCAGTGGAAATTTGAGCTAGCTTCTAAAAAACCGTTAGGAATAGGAATAGAGGAAACAGAAGCAAGATATACTTGTAATGAGTGAGAGATAGAGTGATACCCAACATATTTATCCATAAGATATCTAGTACGACCACTCTGAAAATGAAGAGCAGAAGGGATCTCTGAAGTGGTGTTGTAGCTTGGATCTGGCGGAGTGGTGGTAGGTGGTGGAGCATGAGTGTGACATTCTTGTCCAGTCTTGATGTTTTTCCTTCTTTGATATACTTGAAGATCCCCTTTTCTTCTGTAAACACGAAGATCACTCGTTGGGGTTTCCTTTATAACAGGAATATCAACACTTTCTGGAGCAGTCACATCAACAAGGACAGGAAGAGGTGGCAACATGTCACTTTCTTCTTTGCTTTCCTTCTGAAACGAGATGAGTTTGCCCTCATTGGAATAATAAGGAGTGTTCTCGAAAAAGGTAACATCTTTTGATATAAACCTTCTCCGGAGAGTAGGAGAATAACACGTATATCCCTTTTGGTTGGCAGCGTATCCCACAAAGACACATTTTACAGATTGTGGCCCTAATTTGTCCTTATGAGGCCCCACGATGTGAACAAAGGCGACGCACCAAAACACCTTAGGAGGAAGGTTGAATAGAGGCATTTTTGGGCAGAGAATCTGAAGGGGGTACTTTCCTCCCAAAGTACCGGTAGTCATCCTATTAATAAGATAGACGGATGTGAGAACTCCTTCATCCCATAGTCCCTTAGGGAAAAACATCTCTTGCAACAAGCATCGAGTGGTCTCCAAGATATGACGATTCTTTCTTTCGGCAACCCCATTTTGTTGAGGAGTCCCCGGACAGGAAGATTGGAAAATAATCCCATGATCTCTCAGAAACAACTGAAGGTCACTGCACGTATATTCACCTCCATTGTCACTCCTAAGAATTTTAACTGCAGTTCCAAATTGAGTCTGCACATAATGATAGAACTGAAATATTTTTGAGACTTCATCCTTCTTTTTCATGAGGTACACCCAGGTAAAGCGTGAGTGATCATCAATAAAAGAAACAAAATATTGAAAACCTTTCACAGAACAAACAGGAGATGTCCAGACATCGGAATGTATCAAATCAAAACATTTCAAACTTCGACTCAAACTAGGAGCATAGTTGGTCCTACAATGCTTAGAAAATTCACAAGACTGACAATCAAAAGTAACAGTTTTAACATTAAGCAAATGCGGAAAAATAGCTTTCAAGGTCTTCAACCGAGCATGCCCAAATCTCTTGTGCCACAGCCTCAACTGATCCTGGTCGGTAATTTTCTGAGAACTAAAAGCCTGACAGTTGTCCATGACATACACTCCACCTGACTCATGTCCACCACCAATCGTTTTCCCACTCGCCAGATCCTGAAACACACAATGAGAGGAGAAAAAGGTGATAGAGCAGTTAAGTTGTTTAGTTAAACTGCTAACAGACAAGAGATTCGTAGGAAATGAGGGAACAATAATCACAGACTTGAGAGAGACAGAGGGAGAAAGATGAATATCCCCTTTACCAGTCACAGACGCCGAGGATCCATCAGCGAGTTTCACACTGCCAGAGGTAGGAAAAATATAGGAGACTCCCATAGAAGATCCGGTCATGTGATCGGAAGCCCCCGAGTCAATAATCCAAGGGGTGGATAGATCTTTAGAGGACACAGTAGTAGAGCGAACATGAGCGGCCGTACCTGCCAAATCACCAGCAGAGTTGGGTTTCAGAGCCTTGAGTTCTCTAATCAACCTCTCATTTTCTGCCTGAAGATGCCCAGAATTATCAAGGTGGCCATACATAGCAGTAGGAGGCCTCACATATTTCCCATCAGAACCCCGAATCCATCCTGGAGGGATTAAATGAGGATGAAGATCCGAACATTTCTCTTTCTCATGGCCTTTCTTCCCACAGTGAGGGCACTTCATTTTACTCTTGTCTTTTTGCCTCATATTTCTAGGATGTCATTTCTTCTGTTCAGCAGCAAGGGCAGACACCTCATGACCCACATGAGTACCTGAACGAAGGGAGTTTATACGACTAGCTTCTCCCCTAATATAGTGAGCCACAGTCTCTAGATCAGGCACAGAATCACATCCCAACATCTGAACCCTCTGGAATTCAAGTTCAGGAGGGAGACCAGAGAGCAACTCAAATACCCTCTGTTGCATGAGTTCAGTCTTGTAGTCTTCAATAGTCTGAATAGCAGAATACTGATCAATTTCAGCCCACTTATGGGTCAACTTGCCATAATATTCTTCGAAGTCCCCCATTCCAGCCATGTGGATATGTTCAGTTTGGAGTTGATATATTCTGGCTAAGTCCTTTTTTGAGTAATTTCGTTCGATCTGTTCCCACATTTCTTTTGCAGTTTCACAGAATAGAAAGTGGCTTGCAATCTTGGGTTCCATAGAATTGACAAGCCAATTAATCACTGTGAGATTCTCACCTTCCCATTCCTCGTATTTGGGATCGGTCTTGTTTGGAGCCGGCTTGGATCCTGTGAGAAAACCCAGTCTTCGACGGCTCCCAATGAAAATCCTCATGGACTGAGCCCATAGAAGGTAATTCCTTCCATTTAGTTTAATGTGAGTAACACATTGACTGAAGTCCATGTTAGGACTCCCTCCACTGTAGTGTTTGGGTTGGTTAGCGGCCCCTTCAGAGGCATTTGCACTTTTCAAGTTGTCATCCATACGGGCACACAAGCCGGAGGACCTTCAGGAAGCAGACGGAAAACCAGCAACAGCAGCAGCAGGGGGGACCTCCAGGTCAGAACCACGGCAGCAGGACAACGGCAGGGCCGGACCTTCAGGTCACGGCAGCGGCAGGCGCAGCAGAATCACGGCAGAAGCACGGCAGCAGGAGCAGGAACGATCGACAGGATCGGCAGCAGCGGCAGGAACGATCGACGGGATCGGCAGCAGCGGCACGAGCGACGATCGGCAGCAGCGGCACGAGCGACGATCGGCAGCAGCGGCAGGAACGATCGACGGGATCGGCAGCAGCGGCACGAGCGACGATCGGCAGCAGCGGCAGGAACGATCGACGGGATCGGCAGCAGCGTCCCGAGCGACGATCGGCAGCAGTGGCTCGAGCGATGACGGAAACAGCAGCAGGAACGATCGACGGGATCGGCACGACGGGCCTTCAGGTCGACAGGAAGAACCGCTCTGATACCATGTTGAAACGAAGAGGAGAGGAGAAACGAACCTTAGGGTTCTGACGTTGTTTCACGCGATCCACCTCTCGCAATCAACCATCCTCTTATATCTGGAAGGAGAACCGCCGGGCTTAAGCTTAGCCACCCTTATTCTCACCACCCAGTGAGGGGGTTACTTGACATTTAACATCCGGGACATAAACTTAAAGACCATAAATCATAAGCTGATATAATTGAGTATTGGTATTTGAGAAAAAACATTTTAAGCGCCAAAGTATGAAGAGTATAAAAAAATAATGAATTAAGGTGTATAGAATATCCACAAGTCAACAGTCTTGTTTAACAGGTATAAAAACAAAAAGGATAAATATCACTGTGGTGCCGAAGGTTAAGGTCATGGTACACGTTGGTCCACACCTGTTAAAAAAATCTACAAGTAGATTGCTGAGATTCATTTTGTGGTTCACTTACATCCTCTAGTTAGTACCTGAGCTTCATTTTGTAGTAAACTTACGTCTCCTAGTTAGTATCAAATTACCAAATTGACATCTACCATCTAACTTCTATTTAAGACAGCCATTAAACGTGGTCATGTTATCCAGCAAGTGACCCAATTTCAACCGTTAGCCTTTTTTTTCTTCCAAATATATCCTTTAGTCTATAAAACAGCAAGTTCCTCCTATTATACATCCATTCAAAGTTAATGAGCTTCATGTTTATCACATAAGTCATCACCTAGCATTCACATAGGTTCCTAATTTCAGAGAAAATTATTGGATCGAATAGGCCAGCCTTGAATGGAGGGAGGAGGAGAAGGTTCATGCCAGCTGTACAATATTTAAAAACCTGTATTACCCAATTGGGCAACAAAAGCATAGCATATAAATAATCAAAACAGGGTAATGGAATTGAGTAATTAACAAAGATAAAGTTCGAAAGTATTGAATATAAAATTCCATCTAATTATACCAAAGTATTGTGAGGTAAATCCTAAATCTGCGTGATGAGAGTGATAATAATATAATAAATGAATTTATCATTGAATAACAAACTCGTATCCAATCAACACTATCATACACAGTCTACTATAACACTAGCAGAATGATGGTCAAGCTTAAGCGTTAAATGCTTCATAGGTCTGCGCAACCTAGACATTCCAAACTCTAGCAGATTTCCACGCAATACTAGATGTCAGTCTAACTGCCCCACTTAGACAAGTGCTACACACGTTAAAGATCCAACTCTAGACATCCCTAGCCAAACTCAAGTACACTTGCTAGAAGACACTAGTCGTCCTACACCAGATGTGTGTAGTTGCCCTATGTCTAACTGACCTAAACGTCCCAACTGGGGTCAAATTTCCCCATCCCTTTGTCACAATAACCTAGACATTGCAAGTAGGGAAAATTTCAACTTCCCTGGGATACACATTCCTAGATGACCCAAGCATGATCGATTTCAAGAGCCCTTGGATAAACTTTCCTAGATGACCCAAATAGGATCGATTTCCACAACTCTAGATTATCACAAATCTAGTTGTCTCACTTAGAAGAATTACAACTCAACAATAATAAAAAAAAGGCAACCCAGTGAACAAAGGCATCCCCACGTAGTGAGGGCCTGGAGAAGGGTCACCACAAAGGTGAAATGTAGGCAAACCTTACCGTGCATTTTTGCAAGAGGTTGCTTCCAGGACTCGCAACACCTCAACCGGTAGCACCAAGGCTCCCCTTCCACAATAATCAAACACAAAGTAAAATATAGTTAAAGTACGATATAAATGTATACAAAGGAAACTCCTCTAAATTGGATTATTCATGGCAATAGGTGTTTTGTTGATTGAAGAATCCTTTTAAGCATTGAGGTTATGGACTTTGGCTTTCCTTCTTTCTTTATCTCATTTACTTATAGATTTTACCTTAAATATCAATAGAGAAGCTCTTCCTCTCACTTCTTTTAATGACAACGTTTAGTCTTGAATCTTCATGAGAAGAGGGAGAGCTGGATGAAAAGGGCTTCAAAGATCACCTTGATGGACTCCCCTAATCTCTCCTTCAAAATAGAGCCAAGACCCATGAGCTTGGCATGTATAGCGGTTGGCAATTTCATGAGCGTACAAATTACATTGATGGGACGTATCGGCATTGTCGATAGCTCCCAATTTGGTCCTCAGTACTATATCGGTATAGCTGGTTCTGAATCACCCAGCCCAATAATGGCAGGTTCAAAATTTGGAACCTGAATGAACTGCCAGGTCCTCTAAATCATCTAGGATAGTTCTCGTCTTGAATCGGTATAAGTGATAACTTGTATCGCCTGGGCCAGTATCCTCATATTTCTAATGTCAAGAAAAAATGAATCGACCAACATGATACTTTGTATCGCCCGGTCTGCTTGCATTACACTATCGGTGGTACCGGTACCTTGAATTGCCCGGGTCGATAATCTCGGATTCCTGATGTTCAGTTCATAGACTGTATCGACCAATCTAATAACCTGTAAAATGCAGCCGGGTACCCAATATCGTTTATCAGTACTACAAATATCATGTAGTGCCCAGCCCAATTGGTTCTAAAATTGATTTCTGCAGTAACTGGCCTACATGCCAGAAACATTAGCACGAACATCAAATGCAATCATAGTTTGTTATTTATCAAACTAGAGACACCAAGGAATGTGTCTACACAAAAATGTCTGATCGTAGAGATGAGCAAAGCATTACAAGTAGTTTCTCTTATACTTCATATTTGAGGTTTAAGAACAGACTTTCCAAATGCAAATGATCTACAGTTGTAAAGATATCATAATGAGTTGGGTGGAAAAGAAGTATATTTGAACTAAACAACCATGGGTATTTTAGTAAATAGTTCTTTCATTATATATAAATTATTACGCTACTTTAAACCATTAAATTGTCATTTAATTGTAATTTGATTAATTTATAAAGAGATGTCGCATTTCTTGAGAGGAATTTACATAATTTATTGAAGTACTCTCCCATCTAATTTCCATAATGTATTGAGCATGGCTGTTTTGTAATTTGGTAAATATACCTTGAGTATTTTAGCTTTTTAACTTGTGTATAATGGATATAAGAGGTTCTAACCAAATTTCCGCTCCCCGCTCTAGAGAGTAGTTGTAGCACCCTGAATAATAGGAGCATACAGTTCCTTGGGATAGTTCGCAGTAGGCATAGTAGACTCAGTGTTATAATAAGGGGTAGATTCAATGAATGTTACATCTTTACAAAGGTGCGCCGAACACAATTGAAGGAAGTTGTCCAAGAAGATATCAGGTAGTGAGAATTCATCATTCCAAAATATTTTAGAAACATTCATGTGAAACATCATCGCTCTAGCAACCTCTACGAGACGACAGTTTTTGTGTTCTGCTACTCCATTCAACGGAGGTGGATGAGCACATGGCGTACGAAGGAGAATACACATTGGAAGTAAAAAATGGATTTGCAGAGAAATTTTGTATTCAAGGGCATTATTGATGTAATCCAAGAACAAGGTTGCAGGCGTCAGTAGTCGAGGGCATGCCAATTTGTGTTTTTCATGTTGGTTTTAATATGTTGGGGGATGTGTTGTGGATATTTCATATAGTGGTTTCAATATTTAATTATTTAAATACATAATTATATATAAATATAAGCATTTTTAATATATATATATTAACAATTTAACATTTATTAAACTTTTAAATTTACCAAACTAGTATAAACATTTATGTCACACAAGTAACAAAGGTTGCAAGGAAGCAATCCAGAGGAAGCAAGAAGCCAGAAGTTGTCGAAGACGGTGGAAGATAAGGAACGCTCGGTCCAAAATCCAAAGGCAACACAGAATCAACATTAACGCCGAAAGGGCACATGGAAGAATGATAAAAGAAGCAGGAAGAGAGCCGAGAGCTAAGGCACAAGACAACCCATACTGAGAAATGTCAAAGAAACAAATTAAAAAAGTTAGTGGATATATCGTCGAGATATATCGGTTGATACTATCAGTCGGTATATTCCAAAATTATATTTTGCATATATCGAAATAATATCATTTTGTCCTTGAAACTTTTATGTCGCCCAGTATGTTGACCATGTTGGACGATATCCATAACACTGCCCAAGAATTAATATTTTTTAAATTAAAATAGATTATGTGATCAAAGTTAAATTAAGGAGTGCGTGTTCCGACTCGGCGAGTAAATAAAGAGATAGTTAATCTAGGGTCGATCTCTCAAGCGACTAACATTCAAACAATAAATAAACATGAGATGATAACTCCACATCAAGGTTGTAAATATCGTATGTCAGTGACATGTCAGATCGAGTTTTTAAACGTCAGAAGTCGAAGACATATCGAGGATATTTTAAAATATCGAATTTTCATTTTTTTTATAAGTATAAAAAGTATTTTTTTTTCTATACGAAGTATAATTATATATTCTAAAGTAAAAAAAATTAAGATAACAATGCATATCTCAAAATAACTTCGAAGAGTATCCAGAATACAATATTATTAATAAGTACAATAAAATATATTTAACATTATACAATAATTTTATTTTAAGAAGACAGTTTTATAGCAAATAAAAAAGATTTAAAAGCTAAAAAATTTTAATTGAGTATAGTTCTTTCCAAATTTAATAAATTTATATTAAAAATAATAAACAAAGTGTTAAACTTTTTGACATTGAAAGTAATATTCAAAAGAAAAATATACAACAACAACCAGCAGCCGATTTGCATTGTCTTAATTTTATCCAGTCTCGTGTGACCACACATCCACCTAAGCATTCTCTAGTTTTGATGGATTAAAGAGGTAATATTATATTTTATTTTATTCTCTAGTTTATTTATTGAATGTTTTTATAAAATACTTTATTTGAATTTCATCACTTGCCTAAATTATAACACTCTAATTAGATGGATCTTTTACGCAAGGTCTTACTGGACGATCACCCCAATAAGTTGTAACAACGAGCACGAGCAATGTGCAGTACAAAATAAACTAGTACATGCGTGAATATGAACAACATGTGCGGGAAAGAAATAAATGTGCGAGAAAGAAATAAATGTGCGAGAAAGAAATAAATGTGCGGTAAAAGTCTAAAACATGTGTGATACACATGCGAGTAAAAATACGCAACTCCGGGACCATATAAATCTTTCCAACCGCACGTGGTCCACATTGGGAAATTAATTATTCCTAGCAAACTGGAAATTTTCAAAATCAGCAGCCGATTTGGCTTATTAAATTCAGGGGCATTATTCTGGGTCGTGAGTCATGCGGCCCTATGAATTAATATATTTTAATCCATCCATAATCCACACCAAGCGGAATTGCCTTCTCCTGCCAGCTTGGAGTATTTTTTCTTCCATCATTGGGAGACGACGTGGCTCTTGCGGCAACTCCCAACAAGCCGCCTCTGAGCAATCTAGTTGTCCCGTCACCCGCTCCTTATCATGTACTACCTCCATCCACAATATGGGAGACTCGCCCAATTTTTTGGATGCTATGAACCGGCTCCACTCGGTTATATTCGCCATGGATGCACGCCTTCAGGAAGTAGAAGCATGCTTTCGGAACGTCGACGCACTTCATCAGGACGACATGGCAACACTCATCGCCAAGATTAACAGACTAACAGATGCACCACCCGTTATTACCACCCCACCCACGGATCACACGCCAGCAGCAATCAAGTCCCGCTACCGCCGCTCATCCGCCACGAGCCACCAGCACCGGTCCTCTTACGCCCTGAAACGGTTATTCTGCCGCGCTATACTCGGTTGGAATTCCCCATCTACGATGGAAAAATTGATCCATTGGCGGGCTGGCACACCAGGTGCGAGCAATTCTTTGGCCACCAACAAACTCCAGCAGCTAAAAGACTTCCTCTGGCCTCATTCCACTTTCTCGACTCGGCTTTTCTTTGGGTCACTAGTCTCCTCACTGATCAGTCGGGTCAGATGTGGGACGACTTCAAGAGATTTTGCAACCTGTGTTTCGGCCCCCCCATCCGCAGCAACCCCTTCGGTGCCCTTACGACACTACGCCAGACGAGCTCCGTGGACAAATATCTAGACAAGTTTGAACCTCTTCTGGTGCAAATCACGATTTCCCCATAGATGCAAGACGGCATCTTCACCGTCGGACTTCGCAATCGCCTGCGACTTGATGTCGAATTTAAGGCTCCTCCAGACTTAGTGACTATTATGAGTCTGGCCAGGCTATTTGACCGTCGCCTCCAACTGGCGCGGGAGGTCTATTTGCCTATCGACATTGACATTTAACAAGGTTGTCCCGAGGGTCATCCAGCCCCACCAGGCCGTAGACTATCTCGGGCTGATATGATGGAACGACGCGCGCAGAGCTTATGCTATAACTGCGACGAGCAGTACACTCGCGGCCACAGATGCAAACGGCTTTTCTATCTACACGTTGAGGACTCTGATGATGATAGTCGAGCTTGAGGACAAGCTCTTTTTGCAAGGCGGGAGAGATGTTACGGTCATATTATGGTATTATTTATTTCTTAATATGCATTTATTCTGTCTTAGAGTCGCATCATTATATGACGTCGTTATTTATGTCGTGTCGTTATGTGGTGTTCTTTTTAGTCGCATATCCAAGTCTGTCATTTATTTTCATTAAAAGTTTGTTAGAAGTCCTATTTAAAGGACACTAGGGGTCTTGTATGAGTAAGCAATGAAATAGTTTATTTTCACAAATCATAAAAGTGATCTTGGAAGCTCTCTCTCTTGAGCATGCTCCGCTTAGGTAGACGCGGTCAAGGCACCATAGTATCTTCGTCACCGTCATCTCCACCTCCGGCCACTCCTCCGGCAACCTCCGAGTAAGCCCTTAACAACAGCTCCCAGGACTCGAACCCATGACCACAAGGTCACACGGTAACACCTTAACTGCTGCGCCAAGACTCCCCCGTTCTATAGCAAAATCTCTCACTACTCCAAAATAATTTCATATCCTCAGTCACAGGAAGCAACGTATTCAACTCTTCATTTAGTCTCGATAAGTCGCTAAAGAATTCAAATATTAATCAATTTCAGAGTGTGTGGGATCAAGCGCTTACCTAACAGGTCCATAAATTCAAACTTATGGAAAGGACGCAATCGCTTTCCCTAAAATAAATGATAGTGCAAGGGCCCGTACTAAGTGTCGGGTGGACATGAGGTGATGCGTCGTAAGAGTCTTGGGCTGGGCGGTTAGACCCACTCGAGTCAATGTGTGGTGTTGGGACCAAAAACAACCCCCCAGCACCGCACAGGTAATTGGAACCCACACAGGTTGAGATTGAATTACATGCATTATACTATTAAATCCTCCCTCAAGTGTTGCCTCCATTCCTCGAACCCACGACCCCGCACGGATACCACTTGTAGGGTCAAGCTCTTACCTAACTGGTTCATGAGCTCGAACTTATAGAAAGGGCACAACAACTTACCCTTACACAAATGACAGTGCAAATCCCTGTAGCAAGCGTCAAGTGGACATGAGGTGTTGCGTCATAAGTGCCATGGGTTGGGTGGTTGGTCCAACTCGAGTCAAAAGGTGGTGATGGACTCAAGATAATGCAATCGCTCCATGCTTGATATAATTCATATGCGACCAACATTGTTCTTACCTGAGTATAGCATGTCAAGGCATTTCCATAGTTGTTTGATTGTAGAGCAGTGGGACACAAGATCAGATACACATGTTTCTATGTTATTCCACATAAGGTTGATAAGGTTATCTTTTGACATGTGCAACTCCTTGCCTCCTTGCCTCCTTGCCTCCTTGTCAGGCGGATGGATCCACAGTGAGGTGATCTGCGTCCTTTTAGGCACATCGGCATTGCATTCTTAAACGGTAGATATCTCTTCCCTTTTATGTTGGTAAGTTGTTCATGCATCACATTTGTTATACTTGAAATGACTAACCTGTTCGATCTTTGGGTATCTTGATTAACACTAATATCGTGTGACTAGAGATTGCAGAAGCTTTAGGCTAAAGGAATAGAAACAAGTAGGCTTTCTCGAAAGAGAAATTACAATAAGAAGACCAGAACACGAGAGGCTTTTTCCATCGAAAGAATTGGATTTTCTGGAAGCTAGAAGTTGGAATCTGTTGCTAGTTGGACTAGTGGAAGTCGTCAAATTCAACGATGTCAGAAGTCATATGTTGGATGCAAGGAACAATAAAGAGTCATCAATTGGATGTTGGAAGTCGTTTGTTGGATGCAAGGAATGATAAGGAGACGTCGATTTGATGTTGCAAGTCAGGAGGAGCCGTCAATGGAATGCAAGAAAGCGAGAAAACGTCTTTGGTTAAAGGCAAGAACTAATAACAACAAAGATAACATCATTGAAACAAACGATCATACTCAACGACGGAGTCGAAAGGACTATGTGGTGCTTCGACACTAGTCATTTGGATGTTCGCCGCACACTTGACGAATACTTTCACCTCAACCAAAGAGCCTCTCTATAGGCTACCACCTTTTTGGAGACATTCAGCACATTGTTGGACCATCACATAGAAAGTGTCGTGTTTATTGTTCTTCATTTACATCCTCTGCGGGTGAGTATTTAGTTCGTCATTTGCACGAGTCTGTTGAGTACTTCGTTTACCACTTGCATGAGTTACATTAGTCGACCTGACGAAAATTTGCAAGCAATAATGAATCATATAAGGCTTATGCAAATAGTCACAGGCGAGAGCAGATCATTTGAGAGGGTGACCAAGTGATGGTTCGCATTCGTGTGGAAAGGCTTCCCAAGGAGCCTGCTAAAACATGTCAAGTGAATGGGCCCTTATATGGTCATTAGAAGGATTGGAACAAACGCTTACGCGCTCGACATCCCTAAGAGTATGGGTATTCACCCAGTATTTAATGTTAACATCACTCTTTATTTTGAGTATCATGAGTTCACGGATCGATATCTTGAGCTCATCCCTGAGCTTCACATACCCCAACCTCAGTCACATCCTCAGCCTACCCCCAAATCACGTATGGACACATTGACACCACCTGCGGCTCAGTCAGTACCACCAGCACAGCAGTTGACTTTTGAGAGCGTTGTTCAAGCACAGGGCATCACATTCATTGTGGCTCATGAGTTCAGATCAATGACCAACAGACCGAATAGGAGATTCTTGATTCACTGGGGAGGACACTCGTTCAAGGCCGACACTTGGGTGGCATTGGAGGAGCCACATCAATTATTACCCAGCTTGCACTAATAGTATACCATCTATATTCATCAGGAGATGAATTCTTTCAAATCTGGGAGAATGATGAAAATCAACGAGACTTTTGGAGCACAAGTTTTTGGGTCTATTTAGGGCTGATTTGTCACCCATCATGTTTGGCATCACCTGGAAGACGATCTGAGTTTGCGGTCACATTCAAAGTGGTGTTTACATATCTTTATCTATTTTTGTTTTTGTATTTTTATTTTTGAGAAATTAGACAATCATCATGAAAGCATGTTCCAAGTCATTCAAGATGGATATCATATGTGTGTTTGGTTATATAAACAAGTTATAGGCTAGTTTAGGCTTTCATTGCCAATTTTAGAAAGTCTTCTTGGAATCTAGTGGTCTTCTTGCAGTGCTGACTTCACGAGGCCATGGGTATTGACTACTAGATTTTTTTCCCGTTTGTTTCCTTGTTTTGCCATGCTGCCCACCCCTTACCCCTGCTTCCTAAAACCCCAGTCGACTATCACGTATAAGGACTTAACCCTCACAATATCAGAAGTATTGTCCGTTTTGGTTCATCTCATCCCATACTGAGCTGAACCGCACGGTTTTGCCCTTTTCAACAGGTGGCCTACGAGCACTTCTCGGGAGGTCACCCATCCTAGAAGTACTCCCATAGGAGCACGCCTAATTATGGAGTTTCCAACACAACTCATCACTTGCTCCGAAAAGATGCATCTAATATGTACAAATTTGAATTATTACTTAAGCCCAGCAACTTTCCCTCCAATTCGGATATGTGATTCGGTTTATTACTGCATTTCCTTTCACCTAAAAGCCTTCCATCCTAGAAGCTTGTCAGGAGATGCTTTGTCTAGGCTTCACTGCCCCCAAAGCACTCTTTGCCCTCATCAACCGCCATAAACGGATTTAGGATGCTACACCACGCACCCCCTTGCTTCAACCGTCTCCTTCCAAACTCTAATTAGCCACAACTGACCACTTTCAAACCCTAACAAGATACGGACGCCCACTCTCTTTCCCCTACACAGTCAACACCCCCTTCACCCTCCACACTACCACTGCCGAACATCCTCCCAAACACGGCAAACCAGCCACCATTGGATTTGCTCCCTCCACCCACCTAGTCCTCACACAAGTTGAACCCTTCATTTTCCCCTCAAACAGAAGTCGCAAGCACCTCTTTTCTCATTTTCTCTCCCATAACTGATTACCCATAGCCCAAGAACCCTTAGAAAACCTTCCCCAGTCATTCCTCTACCATATCCAGTCAACATCCCCTGTGTTCCCCTCCAACAGTCACCATACAACATTTCTCCACTCTCTGGATACCCACGACAGATCCTATGACCACTGGATCGACGTCTCTTTGCTGACGGAACCTTTACTTATGAGCTAAATTGTTGGTTTTTCCCATTATTGTAGAAACTGGATCATTTATATTCTTATGGATGTGTATCAATGCTAGCATGTTTATTTATGTAACTTATTGTGATTTACAGGGATAATTCATTTGCGCATTTTATTTAAAGGACCTCCAATCGGAAGAATGCCTAGTTTGCTCGCTTATTTAAAAAATATTTGAATATCGCTTGTATTAACTGTAGTGGTTTTATGACTTTATTTCTATTTGCAAAACATTGTCGGATCACTCTCCGCATACATGCATCATCTTAGGGTTAGATAGGATATTTCAAGGTAATTACATGCAATCATTAACAAGGAACATTTGCCAATTTTGCGCACAAGATAATAATGTTCAGCACATCCAAATATCCCAGTTGTTCGGAACTTGAATACTCTTATGAGGAAGTTATACACAAATATGCTTGCAAAAAAGATCAATTAAACTATTTGAAGCTCAAAACTTCTACACCAGAAGTTTTTATAAGAAACTGAAGAAGCATTTGAGGGTATGATAAAGTAGCACATGATAAGATCCATACATATATTAGTCAGCTTTAGCATCTCACCTTGATATATTTGCTGCTAAATATACAGAATTCTCCCAAAATTATTGCCTCTGAAGACTGCAAAACATTGATGGGTATAATCAATAAAAATTAAATGAGCAACACAACAGAATAGTATCTCAAAACCAACCTTAACAGCCTTCTGAGCAGATGAACAAAGTGATAATATCTTTGACGCATCCTGGCCTCCAACATATACTGGCAGAAGAGATAGAGCATCCATCCTGTGAAACAATGAGCTTTTATGCACTATACCTTGCGAGTACAACAAAAAATTTAAAACAGTGACAGACTCATTGAACGATCATTTTGACATTTATGATAAGCAAAATTTCAAATTTTATTTATTAAAAATTCCAAATATGAGAAACATCTTAAAGAAGGTAACTGTGAGGGCCTACACCAAAGACATTCATGCACCGCCAACTAAAAATTGGTGGCTTTTTTATGCGAGAAATTAGCAAATGTTACGTATATGCTCTCACGCAAGAAAAATACCTGGATGACACATTTTTGGATGTGTCAATGCGATGTGAAGGAAAAGAAGAAGATGTGTGGAGCATTGGAAAGGAAAATTCCAGTGAAAATAAGATCCTGGAGCGTGATTCGAAGGATGAGGGAGCTTTGAAGTTCTTCACAGGCATGGGGAGGAGATTTGGACAGCTAGTTGACATGGTAATAGAGGTGTTTTGCTGGCCCTAGGCTTCAAACTCAATTTTGAAGATTCCAGGGTTCATTACATGAATAATTTAAATTGTTTTTTAGATTTAAAGCCCTAGAAGTTGTTCATGAAATTAATTATTGTCAAAAGACGAGCTCTCCGGAGGCAGAAATCTACAGATCTACCCACGAGGTCCTGTGGATGTGTCCCAAGATGCCCGAAGCCGAAATCACATAATCGGCGCACTATGAACCTGGATCTATGCTCAGAGGAGGGGAGGCTGTAACAGTGTAAGTCCAAGACTTTTGGGGCTTAAGAAGAAGAGTTTCATATAGCACAAACCAAAGGAATCGATACAGACTATAGAAAACAAAAATAAACCAATCTTCAAGCCTTTTGGGGCCACTAAATATTTTAGTCTTATACAATTTTTACTTTTAATTCATATTTAGGCTCTGTTTAGGTCAGCTTTTGCGTCGCATGGTGAAGGTATGAAAATGTAGTCGTAAACAAAATAGCGATGCTACATGTTCTTTGGGGTAGAGACGTCGCAGCCGCTAATGCCTAACCCCACCTAAGAGATTGTAATGATGCTTTGGCCAGAATGTCATTTTGAGGAATAGATTTCACTGCTGCAGCTATGTAAATGCTAGATTTTGAGGAATAGATTTCAATGCTAGTTGCATTTTCACCATTGTATTCACAACTGCCACGATTTTCTCACCACTCTCCCAAACATAGCCTTAGTTTGAATAAAAAAAGAGGTATACTAATTTGTCCTTGGGTAATAATTCATTGGATAATGAAGTATAGCCTTGGGTAATAATTCCATGGATTAACCATACTCTATGCTTCAATAAATAAATTATAGCTGTGTTTGTCCTTCCACCTACTGAGCACTTAGATTACAATAAAAGTAAACCACGAATAAAACAATTTGACAGAGTGAATTGAAAGGATGATTAACGGTCTCAAAGAAATAAATTAGCACAATGTAGTGTATGCTAACAAAGCATGCCAAAGGCAAAAACCTGAAGCATATAGGTGTGATGCATAGAAAAGGATGATAAACAAAGTAAATAAAGCATGCTATATGCTATGTGACGCAGGACGAATCTATAGGCGACGGATTAACGATGATCTAGCCCTACATGCAATGCAAATGAGCATGTGTCAAATGCAATTAACAAAAGCACCGTCTAATGAAGGGTTAGAAGCTTGATGTGTTGCTACTAGAATGCAATCCTAAGTGACGTGTAGGGGAAGCAACTCGATGACCCTAAATGATTATATGCAAGATGCGAGATCCGACGGCGAATTCAAATTAAGCAATAAATAGTCAAAATTGCACGTAGATGATTTTAGCCGTAAGACAAATATTTTCTTTAGGCAAACAAGCAATGGTTTTCCCCCGCGTGGAGGGACAAAGCAAGAGCGCGCGGCAAATTGATCATGCAAATCACGAGAATAATCCAAAATAAACAACTAATATTCAAGAGATTCAAGTCAACATGAAATCAGAACACCATATATTAATAATGAGAATTATAGTTCCATACAACAAATAACAACTCACAACGCATGGGGGCTGCCGTAAGAGAGCAGATCCGAAGATGTGCGGCACAATAGGGATGATCCGGAGAGGAACTGGAGGCTGAAATGATGGAATAGCAACTGGATCGTATAGATTGGGATGGAATCGGGACTGTAGGGCAGAGATTTGGGGGCTGGTGGCATCCTGGGTGGTTCACAGGGGCGGCAATGGGATTGGGGTGGTGTTGGGACTATGGAGGAGGGCAACAGAGGGGTTGGCGGGCTGTTGGGAGGGCTTGGGGAGGTGGTTGTATGCAGGGAACAGGAGCAGGGAGGTGGCAGGAGCGGTAACAGGGAGTTGCGATAGGTGCGGTAACAGTAAATCAGCGATATTCAAGCCGCAGGAACAGGAATTCAACGATATTAAGGTCGCAGAAACAGGAACAGCTGTTGGGTAGAATGGCAATCGCTGGAATCACCAGCGGGGGCTGCGGGAGGGGGATTTGGAGGTGGAGGAAGGTGGCTAAGGGTTAGGGTTACCTTTGGGGAGCGGGAGAGAGCCTAGGAGTCGTCACCTAGGGTTCCACAGAGTCGGCACCGTGGAGTGATCGTGGGATTTCGGGAATTCACTTCTCCAAAATCTGCAATACCTTCAAACAGCCCCCTACACCTCTATTTATAATAAAGAAATATTAGGCATCCCACCATCAACGGCTATGATTGGCTGGAGATGGGGTAGCCCGATTACATCAAAATAAAAGCCAAAATAAGAATATAATATATGAAATCGTGTGCAAACGACCGGACGCATCCGTGAAGTCGTATCATCGATCCGGATACGTCATCTATGGTAAGTAGTCAATCGGCCCGGAACGGGCACAAAACTCGTCCTCCGCTGCGGGTCCGCGTCTCCGTTCCGCATCACTATGCTTTAAGCTTTTTTTCTAAAACTATAAATCTACGATCAAAACTTTAGAATATAGAAAATTCCAGCAGCATATTTTTGACCAACAAAAATTCTGGTCCAACCTAGAACCCAGACCCCCAAGCCTCTTCCAAATCCTACACATATAGTAGGGGAGCAGCCAATTCTAACAATAATATCAGTTTTATTTTCCTATCCATAACAGCTAAAGTGAGAAAAAACAAGCTACAGTACGCAAGTAGAAAATCACAATTTGCCTCAATAATCAATAGAAGGGAAACATCATATTTTAAGTGATAAGTAGACATTTTATTACCAGTTACCATGTTCAATAACATCCGGTATAGCAGCATCTAACATCTCAACCATGGATGGGTGAACGAAAAGGCTGTCCAACGCAATGCCTTCTGGGAATCTGGACTACAGTAGAAATAGTAAACAAAAAGTCCACATTAGAAAAGAAAAAATGGTCCCTCTGAAGCTGGATTTGTGCTAATTATTCTGAATCAGATTATTATTCTAATTAAATTAAGATATTTGAACCAGAGGTGCATATAAAGTACCTGCAAGTACTGTTTTGGTTGAGGTATTGCAAGTTTGAGGAGGACATCATAGCCAATGTACGAGTTCTGTACCCAAAAGACCAGTAAGAGCATCAGATTTCAACTATATTTTGCATGATTCCAAAAACATCGTACAATAAAAGCCCTTTTGCACACTAGTGACCCATTCTGCCACAAATATACAAGCATTGGCTTCAGAGTTTTAAAGTCATTGAAAACTGTATATGAGAGAAAATAATCATATAGAAAAAACTCAAATCAGTTACAGAGGCACGGAATATGGAACACTAACGGTAGCTGTCATCATCATTATCCTTAGCACACATATTTAGGTTTGGCTATATGAATACTCATTCTTCATCATTCTGTCGAGTGTCCTATGGGATACTATATCTATTTTTGCTAGAATTTGTTTGTGTAGCTTCCATTCAGAAGCACAGAATATGGAACACAACAAGTAGTTGCCATCATCATTATCCTTGGCACGCATATTTAGGATTTAGCTATATGAATACTCATTCTTCATCATTTTGTCAGGTGTTCTATGGGATACTATACCTATATTCGCTAGAATTTGTTTGTTTGGCTTCTATTCATGTTATATTTTGGCTATTATTTTTCCTTTCTAATACTCGACATTAGTTTCACTTACCTGTCTTTTTTACACTTTGCTGTCCATACTAAAAAATATATAAGAATAGACCAAAATAAAATAAAAAATATGAACCAAAGGCATCAGGGATAGATTTTGTGCAAAATAATTCTAACAAAAATAGGTATAACACCTCATATGAAAACTCAACAGAATGGATGGATAATGAGCTTCATCAGCTCGTCATAATGGTGGTCCATCTTCTACAGTTTTATACACATGCACAAAATCATACAACTTTTTCTTCCACCACTTATCTTAAATAGAAGCTACTCCAGTTAGAATAGGAAAAGTAATCTAGCATAGTATTCACCCTCTAAGGGGGGATATATATAGCATTACAAATATGACTTAAACACCGACTTGAATAATATATGACTTGAATAATATATTTCAACTCTCCCCCTCAAGTCGGATGGTAGATATCCGTCATTCCCAGTTTTCTGATGTCATCCGTGAAAATGTCACTTCCCAAGCTTTTAGTGAACACATCGGCCAGTTGATCTCTTGAACTGATGAATGGAGTAACCACGTTTTTTTTGTCCAAGTGATCCTTGATGAAGTGACGGTCAACCTCAACATGCTTGGTCCTGTCATGTTGAACCGGATTGTGGGCTATACTGATAGCAGCCTTGTTGTCGCAGAACAAGGAGAAAGGAGAAGTTCTGGGAAGACCCAAGTCTTGAAGGACAGTACATAGCCATAGTCCCTCACACATTCCAAGTGACATTGCACGGTACTCAGCTTCGGCACTAGATCTGGCCACAACGTGCTGCTTCTTGCTCCTCCATGTCACGAGATTCCCTCCAACGAACGAACAATAACCAGTAGTGGATTTCCGATCGTCACGGCAGCCAGCCCAATCGGCATCCGTGTAAACCTCTATTTTCAAGTGGTCATTTTTTGAGAACAGAAGTCCCCGTCCTGGGGCCTTCTTAAGGTGTCGTAGGACGCGATACACTGCCTACTGATGTCTGACCCGAGGAGCGTGCATATACCTACTCAAAATACCCACAGCATATGTGATATCAGGACGAGTATGAGATAGATAAATCAGTTTCCCAACTAATCTCTGATAGCGGGTGGCCTCAACACTGTCACTGTCACCATCGTCACAGATCCCATGATTCTCCTCCATAGGGGTGTTCGCAGGAACACACCCAAGCATCCCGGTCTCTTGTAGCAAGTCCAGGACATACTTCCGCTGAGATATGAAGATGCCCTGATCAGATCTAGTAACCTCTATTCCCAGAAAGTATCGTAACTTTCCCAAGTCTTTCACCTCAAATTCCTTGGCCAAGAGATACTTGAGATTGGCAATCTCACTCGCATCATTACCGGTGATGACAATATCGTCCACATAGACAATGAGAACTACAATATTCTGATCACGTCTCTGAATGAACATGGTGTGGTCTGACTGCGCCTGTTTATACCCGAACTTGAGCATAGCCTTTAGAAATCTGCCAAACCACGCTCTTGGTGACTGCTTTAATCCATATAAGGATTTCAGTAACTTGCAAACAAGGGGCTTCCCTCCATCTCTCACAAATCCAGGAGGAAATGTCATATACACTTCTTCTTCAAGATCGCCATGGAGAAAAGCGTTCTTGACATCTAACTGGTGGAGGTCCCATCCCAAGATAGCGGCGACAGACAGAAGGACCCGAATAGAATCCATCTTAGCCACTGGAGCAAAAGTCTCCTGGTAATCAACTCCCTGAGTCTGAGTGTACCCACGGGCGACCAACCGAGCCTTATACCGTTCAACTTTCCCATCTTCATTTTGCTTGACGGAAAAAACCCATCTAGAGCCAACGGCTTTCTTACCATGTGGAAGAGGAGTGACATCCCAAGTGTGATTCTTGTCCAAGGCAGCCATCTCTTCTTTCATAGCCTGAGCCCAAACCGGAATGCCCAGAGCTTCCTGCCAAGTCTTAGGAATAACGACAGATGAAAGTGAAGCGATAAAAAACTGGTGGCCAGGAGTAAGATGATGATATGTCACATGGTTAGAAATAGGGTGTTTAGTAGAAGCAAACTTATCTCGTAACTGAGCCAGCGGAACATCCAAATCCGCATCATCAGAATCTGAGGCCGAAGCAGGCACGGGTGGAGGCAGGGCCGTAGGAGCCTGTATACGGGAGGAGCGTCGGTGATACACATGAGGGAAAGGAGATAGGGGGACATCCGGAGAAGGAATAGGAATAGGGGGTCCTTGCTCAGGTAGAGGAAGCGATGGTGGAAGCTGAGGTAGAGAGGGAACCGGGTGAACAGGAAGGGGAAGATCAGGAAGGGAAAGATCTACAAAGCTCTCCCCCTGACGAACAGAGTGAGTCGAGGACAGAAAATAGGATTCCCCTTCGCGAAAAGTGACATCCACAGTGCAGTAGAGACGACCGGAAGGCGGATGGAAGCATCGATACCCCTTCGTAGTGGAGGAGTATCCGACGAACACACAACGAATGGCACGAGGATCCAGTTTGTCACGGTGGGGTACATGAACGTGGACGAAACACACACAACCAAAGACACGGGGGGACAGATGCGAAGTATAGACCGTAGCCATGGTGGACAGACTAGCGAGGGGGGTAGCATAGTCCAAGATACGTGAAGGAAGCCGATTGATAAGGTGAGTAGCGGTAAGAATCGCATCTGCCCAAAAAGATTTGGGGAGATGCATAGTACCCAGGAGGCAACGGGCCATATCCAGGAGGTGCCGGTTTTTCCGTTCGGCAACACCGTTTTGAGTTGAGGTGTGAACACACGTCGTTTGGTGGATAATACCGTGATCTTTGAGATATGTGCCAAACGCACCGCGATCATCATATTCACCCCCATTATCACTACGCAAAGCACGGACAACCCCGTGAAATTTGGTCTGAATCATTTTATGGAAGAGTTGAAAACAGGAAAAAACTTCACTTTTTTTCTTCAATAGATAAACCCAACATGTGCGGGAAAAACCATCAATAAAGGTGACAAACCATCGAAAACCAAAAATAGATGAAACTGGGGACGGACCCCAAACGTCAGAATGAATAACATCAAACGGAGTAGTACAAGGAGAGGATAAATGCGATGAACTATGGCGCACATGCTTAGACTCATCACAAACATTACAAACAAAGGTATTTAAAACAGGAGAGAAAGCGGGAAATAGTTTCTGAAGGTAAAGAGGTGAGGGATGTCCAAGCCGGAGGTGCCAGCGACGAACATCCTCAGAAGTAACAGCAGAACTCGAGAGGGCCTGGGAGGAGGTCACATCCAAGTAATACAGGCCACCGCGTTCCCTACCACTGCCAATGCTCCGCTTCGTACCCAGTTCCTGAAAAACACAGGAGTCAGGAAAAAAGGTTACAGAACAATTGAGAGAGCGGGTAATATTACTAATGGAGAGTAAATTGCGAGGAAATGAAGGAACATGAAGAACAGAAGGTAAAGAAATAGTAGGGGAACAAAGGATCTGGCCTTTGCCAGCAATAGGGGTCAGCAGGCCATTTGCAGACATAACTTTGTCCTTACCAGACAAAGGTGAGTAAGAGTGGAAACCTGAGGAAGAGCCGGTCATGTGATGAGTGGCACCGGAATCAAGTACCCACTCGGACGAGGAAGCAGTAGCAGTAGGAGCACTCGGCATGGCAATAGAGGCAATAGAAGCAGAGGCCGCCTGGGACGGATCGGACTGAGAGTGAAGCAGGCGGCGGAAGGCATCCAACTCCTGAGAAGTAAGCTGGC